>CM066232.1:11666048-12314392 GCA_033675125.1 Athetis lepigone | reverse complement strand
TGTCACGTCTGTCTTAGTTTTACATTAAAGATATACTAAAATTAAAATGATCGTATATTTATAAAATAGTGTTCGCACGTATTTTAATATATAGTAATATGCAATAATGTATATTACGGTATCGCTTGGTGACGTCACAGAAATATATATTATAGCTGGGTGTGCGGTCACGCAAAAATTTGTATAGAAAATATATAGTAATATGCCTAGCTATAAAAATATTAATATACATATACTAAAGCTAAGTCTGTGACGGGCTTCATTCATCCAACTTGTTTTATGATACCTCTCTGTCTGGATGATATGGTGCTGTTGAGCCCAACGCCAACGGTTAGGGCGCTTAGGGTGCTGCTCAGTTGTTGTGAGTGTTATGCTCGGGAAAATGGCTTACTTTACAATGTAAAAAAGAGCGAGTTTTTGGTCTTTAAGGCTTTTGGTGGTAAATGTCCTGACGATATGTACCCCCTATAAAAATAAATGAGGACGACTTAGTACGGGTGTACCAATTTAAGTACTTAGGGCACTATGTCACCGACGACCTCAAAGACCAAGTAGATATTGAGAGGGAACGTAGGGCGCTGGCCGTCCGCTGTAACATGCTGGCACGCAGGTTTGGACGCTGTAGTAGGCCAGTTAAAATATCGCTTTTTAAAGCCTACTGCTAGGTATTTTACACGTGCAGCCTGTGGACCAACTATACTCAGCACACTATCAGCGCCCTGCCCTACGGGTCCAATATAATAACGGGTGTTGATGAGGCTGCCACGTTTCTGCAGTGCATCGGGTACGTTTGCAGAGGCACATGTCGATGATTCTTACGCCATCATCAGACAAAAATCTGCCTCTTTGCTCTGTAGAGTGCGGGACAGCTCCAACTCCATCCTGAAGATCGTGGCAGGGAGATACGACTCTCCTTTACTTGGTGATGTTGCTCGGAGATGTATTAGGAACAACAACCTAGTTGTCAAGTGATTCTTCAACATTACTATTATGACATGGATTTAAGTTTCTCTTTCTTGTTTACTAACCCATATGGATGCTGCTTATCCGAAATAAAAACGATTTTATTTTAATTTTTTTTTCTGTCTACGAGTAGGCTGCGATTGGAAAATGTTTAGTTAGATTATGGTTTTAATAGAATTACACATCTTAGGCAGTCTGACTTAATGGCGCTGCCACCTCGGCTGTATAAAACCTCAAGCGGTGAAAGTAACCTTAGGCCCGTATTATTTATTTATTTATTTATTTAAAACTTTATGTACAACACCGTACAAAGGCGGACTTAATGCCTTAGGCATTTTCTACCAGTCTACCTTAGGGTGATGCAGAGACAAAACATAGTAGGTGCAAAAAACAGAATAATAACAGGAAGTTAAAAATAAATATATATATATTTAAATATACTACATAAATAAATATATAAATACATATATACATACATACTATATATACAAAGTGGAGAGAGATATAAATAATAAACCAATACATGAAGAAATACAACAAATTAACTGTGAGACGAGTCTGCCAACTCCTTAAGTAAATGTTCTCGAGCTTTTACTTTGAATGTGAACTGATTGGTAGCCATCCTGATATTCTGAGGAAGCGCATTCCAAAGGAAAACCACTTGGATAGGAAAAGAAGATTGAAGGAAACCAGAACGGTGAGAAGGACATCGTAGAAGACGGTTATTGGAAGAACGTAGAATTTTATTAATAGGCGTCACTCAATTCTGAGACGCTCTCAAGTTTATTGCTGTCCTTATTTTTTCCCTTTAGAATGACAAGGGCAGCAAGAGACTTGAGAGCGTCTCGGAGTTGAGTGACGTCTATTAATACGGGCCTTAGACACCACACACGGCTATGATCCCGTGCCGAAACTAAGCAAGCTTGGATACTGTGACAGACTATCCAGACAACTGATATAATTATATAAGTATAACTACCTATATAATTTATAAATACATACATACATATTTTAGCAAATTTTAAACCCAGACACAGAATAAACAATCATTGTTATCCCACAACGTTTTTCGTAGATGGGAATCGAATCCACGACCTCCCGCTTAGCAGTCACAGTAGACTAGACCAACTTACAGGCCATAATCAATCAATGAATCAATGACAAACAAGAAAAGAAAGATGCCAAACCAGCCATTTGCAATTCGTCGGCGGGGCGGGAGGGCTTGTCAGACTTTTACTGACTAAAACCCACTCATGTTCCTTCGGTTGCCCTTTATGTTCCGGGGTCCCGGTAACTATTATAAGCATTCCGCAACCCCTACATTAATTAAACCTGATCCAATGATGATCCATAATTTATTTGTTTATCACGCGCTCTAGTGGAAATGGAACTAACTTGGGGTGCGTTCCAAAACATGCGAATAATTCACTCGAAAATTAAAAAGAGATAGAAACAACTAAAGAAAGAGAACGGCTATACTGTTTTTGAACGCTACAGAGCGATTTACTGTTTTGGAACGGGTTAGGGGCATGATGGGGATAAAAGGTTATACCTTTTATCTCTATTGCAAAGAAGGAAAATTGTGTTTTTAAGCATATTTTGCAAATAAATAAGTACTACCTGTTCGTTTATACTTTAGTAAATCCATTCTTCAATATCAAACTTCAACATTGGCGCATATATGATTTTGACATAATATGTCAGGTAATTTTTAACGACGCTCAGCTAAGGGTGAGAAATCGTACTTGTCAGTGCGAAAATTACTCTACCGAAAGCGTTCCAAAATACTGCTCGGGTAGCTGTCGAGTAATTGTTCGGTTACCCTCGGTTTCACTCGGCTCATTTCGGAACGCTCTAGAGTAACTTTTGCACTACTCCGTGTAATTCTTTCCCCTTTTAGGAACGCACCCTTGAATTTCAACTATCTAGGGTGCGTTCCAAAACGTGCGAATAATTCACTCGGAAATTAAAAAGAGATAGAAACAACGAAAGAAAGAGAACGGCTATACTGTTTTTGAACGCTACAGAGCGATTTACTGTTTTGGAACGGGTTAGGGTCATGATGGTTAGGGTCGTATGATGACACTGTCAACATAACCTTTTCTCTCTATTGCAAAGAAGGAAAATCGTGTTTTTTAAGCATATTTTGCAAATAAATAAGTACCAGCTGTTCGTTTCTACTTTAATAAATCCATTCTTCAACATCAAACTTCAACATTGGCGCATATATGATTTTGACATATGTCAGGTAATTTTTAACGACGCTCAGCCAAGGGTGAGAAATCGCACTTGTCAGTGCGAAAATTACTCTACCGAAAGCGTTCCAAAATACTGCTCGGGTAGCTGTCGAGTAATGGTTCGGTTACCCTCGGTTTCACTCGGCTCATTTCGGAACGCTCTAGAGTAACTTTCGCACTACTCCGTGTAATTTTTAACCTTTTTGGAACGGACCCCTAACGTCTGCTGCCCCTGTCAGTGTCACTGTCAAAGTGTCAACTGTCACTGTCAGCATCAGCTGTCTGTCGGTGCTCTGTGGTGTGCTTTAGTGCTATGCAGAGAGTGGTTATATTATGTTCATTAATTGGCATCGATCGTTTTCATGGAAAATATAAATAAAAAGTTGAAGTATTGCACTATATAATTATGTCAGTTCTACTAATACTTCAGGCTCGAAATAGTTATCACAAGTCAAATCTACTTCGCAATTTTTTATGTTTTGTTTACCGAAAAAATAGTAGTCTGGGGTTATGGGTAAGAGTATATTTGTTTTAAACTTACAGTAACGATTCATTTGTTGTGCTAAATTTACTTAATAAAAGCCAGGCTCTTATAATGACTGATGTGGTTATTGTTTATATGTATATGTACTTATGATTTAATGAAATTGTACACAGGACGAAGATATAAATACTGAAATTAAATTAAGTATAGAAAAACATTGGTCTAATGATGTTGTTAACAAATCTGAAGACAGTGGTGACAAAAAGCCATATTATGTCCTGCCTATGTTTCCATACCCATCGGGGAACTTGCATATGGGACATGTGCGTGTCTATTCTATATCAGATACTATAGCAAGATTTGAAAAAATGAATGGAAGGAGTGCTATACACCCAATAGGTTGGGATGCCTTTGGTTTGCCAGCAGAAAATGCAGCTATAGAACGAAAAATCCCACCTCAAGAATGGACAAAGTCGAACATAAATTCAATGAAAATTCAGCTGCAACAATTGGGATTAAATTTTGATTGGAACAGAGAAATCTCTACATGTGATCCAAGTTATTACAAATGGACTCAGTATATATTTTTGCAGTTATTTGAAAAAGGTTTAGCTTATCAAAATAAGGTAAATGCTGGAATTTTTTATTGAATCATTTGGTTTTGATTTTCACTTGTCATCCATTTATTTAAAGAAAATACCAAACCCGTGTAAATTCATCTAGAATATCCTATACTCTCAAATGTAATCTATTTACATTAGAGAAAATTAAAGACTGAGAGATTTTATATAATTGCCGGAGGTGGTAGGTAATAATTTAAGGATATTTTCTTGTTTACTGCAGTCATTTTAGGCATTTTAAACCCTAATCTGCGGAAACATTCCTATGAGCTGAATTTTTGTGAACACCTTTATTACAAGAATGATGAAAAGTCAACATTGATATTGTGCAGGTCATGAACATATTTTTTTTGTCAATATCTCACAACTCTCTGGCCAACCATCCTCATCTTACCACCCAAAAGGTTAGTGCTAGAAAGTTGAAACTTTTCATAGATAGATGTATTTACCATGTCGAAAAATTGCAAAAATAAAATTCTAAAATGTATTTTTTGAGGTACTTCTCATACATGGAACATGGCGATGATTTTCTCCCGCCTACCCCAAAGTGTGAGGTATCATTAGATAGGTTTGTTGAAAAAATTGGGAGGTTGCTAGGGCAAATTTTTTGAATTTAGGTAGTCATTCGCGAGAACTTAAACTTTAAAGCGCATATTGTTTTTACAATAAGGCGGCCCTCCTCCTCTAAACCGCTGGTTTAAAAATCTAAAAAAAATGTGATGCATGTAATGAATAATTATAATTATAGCATAACTTTGTTAGGTCAGGAGTTATAGAGGTCTAACTTGATCAACAATATAATGCGAAATCTTGAAATCAACATAAGGGTTGTTAAACTATAATACGAAATGGTCATTTCATATTATAGTAAAAATTGGCCAATTTTTTACGTGGCTTCTCCGTTAGGCATAACCTCATTCTTTTTTTCTTTTTTACTCAAAATGCATATGGTTTCCGGATTTAGAATTGAACCACCCGGCTATTTTTGCCCGTAGATATCGTAAAGGTGACTGAGGGATAAATACTAGATGATAGACAGCATCACCGTCTGAGGATTAATTATAACGTATATTGCGCGATACTGCGCAGTGCGCTCGCCAGCACACTCTTGCCAAACGTATCGAGTACGACAAAAACCACCAAATGAACGACACAAAAAACACATGGTCTTAGTCTGCGGTATCGGCGGGGCAGGGGGTGCGAAGAATCCTCGGAGGAGGAAAGATTACGACTACCGACAACTGGACATGGCAATTAACAATACGCACATTCAGGGCTTTCGAGGAAATAGTAGAGCTGGAAGAAATTAGCAAGTTACACTGGGACGTTATAAGGCTGTCAGAAGTCTGTAGAAATGGACAAGTCACCATCATTCTCAACTCAGTGAATTGCTATACTACCGGGGGGATGACCAGGGAACTCTTAATATCGAAACTCCTATCAGTTGAATGTCATACAGGTATAAGCCCCGACAAAAAATACTCAAACGACGTTGTGGCGGTGATGTACAAAAATATCTTTAAAGCCATACACACTTTAAAACACATAATATCGTGATAGGGGACTTCAACGCGAAACTGGACACTTGGAGGTGCCAAAAAACCTCACTTCAATACCTTGCCTATTGAAGAGACAAACAAGATAATTTTATGCAAAATAAAACCGCTTTTTTTTTTGCAAAAAAATATTTTTTGCAAAAAACCCAGCATCAGATCTGCACTGAGGAAATTTAAACAATTTTTTTTAAATTCTTCAGTACACACTTGTAAAGTGCACACCGTTACAATGCCAATAAGCCCCAAAACACGGCTATAATGCAATGTCTTATTAGGGACTTCCAGTGCCTGCGTCTTGGCTTCATGATCAGATCTGGGGCAAAATGTTTTTTTGAACGCAAACGGTTCACTTGTTGTATAAATAAAAAAACATGTACGTTTTTCTATAAAAATTAAGGAGTTCCCTCGATTTCGGCATGATACCATCATCAGATCCTGGACCTGATGACAATGGGACCATTTGGGAAGTCTACCCTTTTAAACAAAAAAGAATTGTTTAAATCGGTTGGTAAACGACGGAGATATGAGCGAACAAACATAAAAAAAATACAAACATCCGAATTGAGAACCTCCTCTTTTTTTTAGAAGTCGGTTAAAAAGCGAAACAAAGATTTCAACAAAATATCCGCGAGAGATCTAGCTATAGGGCGGAGCCAGCTAATAAGGCTGAAGATCGAGGACGGCAGCTTGTTTCGTATAAACCTGAGATCTTGAGGGAAATCGAGAGGTTGTATGGACAGTTATACTCGTCGACGTCAAAACCAGTTAGGAGTTCAGCTAAAGACCTCAGAGCTAGGCAGACCAGACACGATATCGAAGACATCCCGGACTTCGGCTTGTACAAGATTAGTGTGGCTCTGACACAGCTTAAGAATAATTAAGGGTGATGACGGATTCACAGCCGACCTTCTTAAAGCGGATTTTAAAGCAGTACTGAAAGTCCTTTCGAAGCTCTTTCACACTCAAAGGTACTCTACGCCACAAGCATGGCTTAGAGGCGTAGTGGTGCTATTTTTCAAAAATGCGATCACCCGCTTCTTAAGAATTATAGGCCTTTATGTCTGGCGTTTGTGGACTAAAAGAAGGCCTTCAATTCATGCGCCGTGCTGTAGGCCCTGAATTGCCAAATTGACCATCGGTACATCGAGGTGCTAAGGTGCTTGTACAAAACGCCTCCAGGAATAGAGCCCCAAAAGACACCAACTGCAAAGAGGTGTGAGACGGGGAGATTTTATATCTTCGAAGCTGTTCACAACTGACTTGAGCAAATGCCCGACGACGTCTGTAGAGCTTCTCAACGGGTGGCCCTTAAAATGAACATGGATAAGACAAAGATTATCTCAAATAGCCATGCAACCAATCCAATAACCATTGAGAACTCTACGCTCGTTGTTGACGAATATGTATGCCTTTTGTTGTTTTTGCGTGGGAGGCGATTGGGTCTATCAGACTCTTACTGACTAAAAACCAGCCCTGTATTCCTTCCTTCCTTTCCCTCTCCTGTCTCCCACCTACGCCGAGGATCGCGGGAACTGCTATGACTTCTGCAATATCCGGCCAGGTCAAGGGGAAATATCAACTTAAAAATATTTGCAATTATTGTCATTCATTTTCGATATCTTGTTTCATCCGCATTATGCTAGGTTTTTGATTACCGATACTCTCCCGTGGCTCATAGCGCAATTGGCGCAATGTTATGTACGTTTTATGTATTGTTGTGTAAGCTACGAATATCTCACAAAACCAACAGCCACCCTCGTTTCTGTAATTTTAAAACTATGACATCTCCGCAGATATTCCTTTTAATTAAATGATGTAAAGGGCAATTTTGTTCAAAATTAAATACTTGTAACAAATAACGTATTTATTGAAAAGGATTAATATGTTCATAAAAACACCTTCGGTAATAATACATTATTTTCGAACTACTTTTATTGCCAAATGCCATTAAAAAGGCTATACTGAGTGAACACGTCGCGTCGCTTTCTCAGCGTTCTACCACAGATTAATAAATAGTTACTACGTAACAGATACTTCACTCCAATACAAAAATATAAAATACCTACGCTATAATAGCCTACAAAATCATAATAATAATACCAGCTGTTTGCAGCGAGGAGAAATGTACCATAAGTACGCACAAAGAGAGTTGAGATTCTTTGCCCGCCGCGCGACTAACGTGTGTGCGTGTCGTCCAGCAAATTGTGCTAGGGTTATACGTATGATGATAACGATTATAAAACGAATGTTTTAGAAAAATAATATTTTTTTTATTTGTTGATCAATTTTTTTTTCCTTTAATAAAATGGCTGATGCATATTTTTCGTTCCTTGAATTCCCGATTATTATATTTTAGTGTCGAAAATATACAAATCGCGTGAATAATTTTAATAAATAATCAAAAGGGAAACAGGAGAATTGGGAAACAGGGGAATTGCACAATAATCACGCAATAATTACGTGGTTTCGGCATTTTGATAGTCAGAGCTGTACCCGTGACGCGCGAGCACTCAACCGAGCGCGCGACAGCCCGGTGTTCGTTGTACCGTCGACGGTACGCGAAGCGGTAGGCATAAAACGCATGGCCTTGAGCGAGTGACGGACGCCTTGTTCTGCTCCGGTGACTGTTAATTTTACAGAATTTAATGTATGTAATACATTAAATTCTGTTCTGTATAAATTTAATGTAATAAATGAAGATAATTCACGAAAAACAATTTTAATAACGACCTCTATTGACCTCCAAGTCGCGAGATATTGGCGCAAAACCGATTTTCGGGACTCTTTGAGCTTTACGACTTTTTTAGCCGGCACTATATCAATGTCGATTTTTCATATCTTCAATACAACAGTCACACATACTTATACCAAAATCACTAGAATTTTTTACGACTAAAATGATTGGATGTCAATTTTTCGATTTAAATGTCCGCATCATTAAATATTTACTTATTATCAAAGAATTCGAAGCTCCGCCCGTACCGATAGTCACGGTCATTCAGAAATAATCACAAATAAATTAGTCCCACAACATAGTAGAAACGATAATATACCTTTAACGATATTAAAGGTTTATAATCTATATATATAAAACAAAGTCGGGTTTGTATCAACACTTATAACTCGAGATCGGCTAGACCAATTTTCATGGTTTTTGGTTCGTTGGATTTGTCCCCGCCCCGAATAGCAGAATACATCTTAAAAATAATGAAAAATCGACGAGAACATAATTATAAAAGATGAATCATTTTAAAAAAAAACGGGTATTAATGAATGAAAACTTAAGATAACAAAAGTACTAGGCGCGCAGTAACGTGAAGTAGTCATGTACGAAAATTTAAAATTCACTGTATTCTTAATTTTCTCACAAGATCACCTTAATCAATCCAAAGTACTAGGCGCGCAGTAACGTGAAGTAGTCATGTACGAAAATTTAAAATTCACTGTATTCTTAATTTTCTCACAAGATCACCTTAATCAATCCAAAGTACTAGGCGCGCAGTAACGTGAAGTAGTCATGTACGAAAATTAATGAATGAAAACTTAAGATAACAAAAGTACTAGGCGCGCAGTAACGTGAAGTAGTCATGTACGAAAATTTAAAATTCACTGTATTCTTAATTTTCTCACAAGATCACCTTAATCAATCCAAAGTACTAGGCGCGCAGTAACGTGAAGTAGTCATGTACGAAAATTTAAAATTCACTGTATTCTTAATTTTCTCACAAGATCACCTTAATCAATCCAAAGTACTAGGCGCGCAGTAACGTGAAGTAGTCATGTACGAAAATTTTAAATTCACTGTATTCTTAATTTTCTCACAAGATCACCTTAATCAATCCAAAGTACTAGGCGCTACTACTACCTACCTACTAGGTAGTAGGTAGGTAGTAGGTAGGTAGTAGGTAGGTAGTAGGTAGGTAGTAGGTAGGTAGTAGGTAGGTAGTAGGTAGGTAGTAGGTAGGTAGTAGGTAGGTAGTAGGTAGGTAGTAGGTAGGTAGTAGGTAGGTAGTAGGTAGGTAGTAGGTAGGTAGTAGGTAGGTAGTAGGTAGGTAGTAGGTAGGTAGTAGGTAGGTAGTAGGTAGGTAGTAGGTAGGTAGTAGGTAGGTAGTAGGTAGGTAGTAGGTAGGTAGTAGGTAGGTAGTAGGTAGGTAGTAGGTAGGTAGTAGGTAGGTAGTAGGTAGGTAGTAGGTAGGTAGTAGGTAGGTAGTAGGTAGGTAGTAGGTAGGTAGTAGGTAGGTAGTAGGTAGGTAGTAGGTAGGTAGTAGGTAGGTAGTAGGTAGGTAGTAGGTAGGTAGTAGGTAGGTAGTAGGTAGGTAGTAGGTAGGTAGTAGGTAGGTAGTAGGTAGGTAGTAGGTAGGTAGTAGGTAGGTAGTAGGTAGGTAGTAGGTAGGTAGTAGGTAGGTAGTAGGTAGGTAGTAGGTAGGTAGTAGGTAGGTAGTAGGTAGGTAGTAGGTAGGTAGTAGGTAGGTAGTAGGTAGGTAGTATGTCAATTCGAATTCAATATTCATAGTTGACAGGACAACGTCTGTCGGGTCAGCTAGTAGTTTCTATAAACTATACAGCTTTAAGAAACTAAGTAGCTGTAACTTACGTGTAGAAATCTTTATTTAAGCATTTGTGCACAGTGCATGCAAGCATACCAGTGCAGTACAAGTATTAATGAATGATACTTACTACATTTCAGGCACAAGTGAACTGGGATCCAGTAGATAAGACTGTTCTAGCCGATGAACAAGTTGATGATCTTGGGTGTTCATGGAGATCTGGTGTTAAAGTTCAGAAAAAATATCTTACTCAGTGGTTTATTAAAACTACGAAGTTTGCCAAAGATTTGTATGATGGTCTTGACAATGGAGGTTTAGAAAATTGGAAGGATATTATTAACTTACAAAAACATTGGATTGGCGAGTGTGATGGGGTTGTTGTAACTTTTACATTGAAAGTTAATTCAGAAACTAAAACTTTCGATGTATGGACTTCAGACCCTTATAAATTAATTCATGGTAATTTCTTAACTATGAATTCTAGTCACCCATTGGTTCAAGAATTGAAATGCTTTAAAAATGTTACACTAACGAGTTATAATCCAATATCAAATCGTGAATTACCTGTATATATAAATGATAATATGAATTACCCGTTCGGCAGAGATGTGTATATTGCATGTTCTCATATTGATAAGGATGACAAACAAAACGCAATGTTATTTAACATACCCATCAGTAGTGATCAATATGAAATTGATATTGAATGTGATAATCACAAAGCTGTTGATATGGCGCTAAGCAAAAATGTCGGAGGATATTTTGTTAGCTCTAAACTCAAGGACTGGCTTATATCTAGGCAGAGATATTGGGGTACACCTATACCAATAATCCATTGCAACCAATGTGGTGCAGTTCCCGTACCTTACGAAGAATTGCCAGTACAGCTGCCTCAAATTAATTCCTTTGGTTCAGGTATACAAACATTAGATAAATTAGAGGACTGGATTAATTGTAAATGTCCTAAATGCCAATCTAATGCTAGAAGAGAAACTGATACTATGGATACATTTGTTGATTCTTCATGGTATTACTATCGATTCTTGGATCCGACCAATCAAATAAGGCCTTTTTCAAAAGAGAATATTCTTGATCACATGCCAGTTGATATTTACGTTGGGGGTAAGGAACACGCCGTATTGCATTTATATTATGCTAGATTTATGAGTTATTTCTTACATTCACTTGGATGGACACCAACAAAAGAACCATTTAAGAAACTGCTAGTACAAGGCATGGTTATGGGCCAATCATATAAACTGAAAAAATCTGGAAAATACATAACATCAGACCAAGTTGAAAAAGTCGGGAAAGTGTATCAAGAGAAGACTACAGGAGAACCTGTATTGGCCCAATGGGAAAAGATGAGCAAGTCTAAATACAATGGCGTAAATCCAGAAGTGTTGCTTGCAAAATACGGATGTGACACAACTCGGTTGTTGATTCTCGCCGATGGTCCACCAGCGACACCAGGCGATTGTCCTATGAAAGTAAGTCAGATATTCACTTAGGATTTTGATTTAATGATAATAATGTAAAGTAATCAATATCATAAATAATTGATTTTAAATAATTTGTTTTGACAAAATAATTATAAGAATGTAAAAACGATGTACCCTAAACAAAAGAAAAAAAATCATTAAACAATGACAATTGACAAATAATTAAAATTAATTATGTTTATGAATACTTGCAGGGCTGTCAGATACCGGCATAATGGCAAACCGAGGTGGCCCGTAAAAGTCTGACAGACTGTTCATGAGTGGACCATTCATTCCTACTCAGTTATTTTATTGCATTGTTAAAAGCGTGGTTGAAAGTTACCTGTAATATATCAACTTAGTTTTTAAATTGTGTGAAAGTATTTTTTTCGAACGACGGCGATGTTCTCTGGTTGACCAAGGCCTTCCCCAAAACTTTGCACATACGAGCGACGGGCGTCCTTGACGAGATCGTCGGTCCATCTTGCGGGAAACTTGCCTACGCTGCGTTTTCCGGTACGCGGTCGATACTTCCGCCCTGACGGCCGTCAGTTCTGCGAGCTATGTGCCCCGCCCACTGCCACTTCACAGTTCAGTGTAGAAATTCGTCGAGCGATCCGTCACTTTGCACTGAATGTAATGTAATGTTTATGTTACAGCATTACCTGGAGTGTTAAATTGGCAGCACCGATTGTGGATGACTATAAGAGAATTTTTAAAACACAGAAATAATATTCCTGCTAAAAATACTTTGACGCCTGAAGAATTTAATAAATACGAATACACGATATGGAATTCAAGAAACTATTTTATTGCAACCACAACTTACCATTTTAAATATACTCAGAAACTAAGTGTTGGTATCTCAAGACTACAGAGTTTGACCAGTGTGCTAAGGGTAATAAGTTTTTACATGGTTACGACAAAAAATAACTTTAACAAACAACATTACTAAATTACTTACACAAAAAACTCCTATAAATGAATATAAGTTGGACTTTATTAAACAAATGATAATTATAATTCAACATAACTATTTTTTTTATAGAACAAAATACCACCGGAAGTAATCGCCAAAAGTAAGGAATTTGAAAAAGCCTTGGCAGTTTTAATAATAATGCTGGCGCCAGTGACTCCGCACTTTTGTTCCGAGCTATGGGCCGGTGTCCGATCTGCACCACACAGAATATGTGACAATTCTTATCTGATCGACTGGAATAAAGGTATCCTCGACCAGGCGTGGCCGAAAGTTGAAGACCAATACGAGTTATCATTTTTGTGTAAAGTAAGTTTTTATTCATGTTTTATTAGGAATACTCCTTTCCCCTCCCTCCTTCAATATTGAGTTTCTTTTTAAATAAGATTTATACTGAACAATCTTAACAGGAAATCGTTTCAATATGAAACCAAGGAACGGAAAAGTCACAAGCAGCAATGAGAAGCACGGCTGATTAAGATTAAGATACTTACATTAATGTCAGGAAAACGCCAAGTAGAGTAACAGAATACAGTTTTGTTTACGTTAGAACTAAAAAATAATGCTGTTATCAATATAGATCTAGATCTTGTAATAATCCTGAAGCAATCCTTGTGTCAAATTGACATTAGTGTAAGTCGACACGTTATCAATTGGAACATGTACAGTCAGCAAAGTATATGTATAAGTATACAGGGCCGTCAACTACAATTGAGGTTTTCTTGAAAACCAATGAATGTATTCAAATGAAATTTAACCTAATGGAAGAACTAGTCATTTTCTACTAAAGCTTAAATTTTTATTAGAGATTATCCGTGGGTTTTTGAGAAAACTTAAACTATCTGACGGCCCTGTATACTTACCTACTTTGCTGACTGTACATGCATTCTCAAACTTTTATGCTAGTTTAGCTACTTTTATTGTAGGTATTACACATACCTATGTAATGAAATAATTTGTATTTATAAGTACTTAATAATAAAAAAATCGTTTTTTTTAGGTTGACGGGGCGGACAGATGCGAACTTAAAATAAAGGCCAGCGATCTTTTAAATCTTAGCCACGAAAAGGCGTTGCAAATGATGCTTAACGAAGAATCGGTCAAAAAAAGGCTTAAGAGTGCTATACATAAAACGAAATTTGAACATTATCCTTATTGTCGCGCAATATTACATATATATCCCACAAAAAAGGTAAAACAAGCAAAAGTCTTGGAAACCATATAAATCTTGTTTAATTAAAGTTTTTAACTGACTGTTTGGATAAATACATGTCAAATCGCTTCAATTTATCAATGTACCTACTGTTTATTGTTATTGAAATGAATAGTCACTTAATTAAGATTAGATAAAATCTGATTATGTTGTTTAAACATAAAAATCTGTTGCGTTGTTTTGAAATACATACAGACAGACAAAAATCATAAATTCTATTATTTTTTATCTCTTGTTAACACTCTTTTTGACAAATTGATTTATTACAGACACGAGCTTTCTACTAATTTATTATATATGTAGTATTATGTACAGATTACAAACTAATCAAACTACACAAATTCAGATGGGGCATATTCCACTGCAAAATTTTTGCAGTCTACTTTGCCACAGCAGGGTGCTTGGTGGGGGCTATAATTATGGTATATGCCAATAGACCGATAAAGTCAAGGTAATTATTTCTTATTTATACAATTTTGTCTGTATTTACAACTTTGTCGGTACTCCGTGACTAACTACAGAGCTCTTAAATTTGAATAATTAAGTTACAGTTATTTTTTGAGTCGTCAATCTTTCGTAAATACTATGTGTTTCAAACAGTATATTATTATAGGCCTATTTTATGCGTATTTTAAAACATCAAGCTCGTAGATACCGTTTTAAGAGTGACACAAACGTTTGATGTCATAAAAATACAAAGTGTTACTTTTTAGGGTTCCGTACCTAAAGAGTAAAACGGGATCCTATTATTAAGCCTCCGCTGTCTGTCTGTCTCAAGGCTGTATCTCATAATGCCGTGATGGCTAGAAAGCTAAAATTTTCACAAATGGTGAATTTCCGTTGCCGCTATAACAACGAATCCTGAAAGTTAACAAAAAAAAATATTAAGGGGGGTCCCCATACAATAAACGTGTTATTATTTCGTATTTTATTGCTCAATAATAAAAACGGTAACAGGTAGACGCATCAAATTTTCACAGAGTATTTCTTGTATATTACTTACCTTTCAAAATAAACAATTAAATAACAATAAAGTAAATATTAAAGCTTTCACCCATACAACAAACGTAATTTTTAATCAATTTTTACTCGATCTTAATGATAGTTTGGAACCCTTCGTGCGCGAGTCGGAGTCGCACTTGGCCGGTTTTTTATTTTCTTTTTAGCCGGTTCGATTCCCGAGAGTGACTAGCGAATTTCCGAAAATTTTTCAATGCAGTATTAGGGATGTTTCCTTTAAGTGAAATAATCTATCCTAACGATTTAACGTTTCCTTCCAGGGCCCATTAAAACTTTCCACCCTATATACACACAATTTTAAGGGCTGGACTTTAGTACTACCTAATCAGAAATGATACCTATTAATAAATGGGAAATAATATTGGTTACGACAAACAAATTAATCTCCAGCGATCTGTTGCCGACTATTATTCTAATTAACCAGCGTTATAATGAATTACCGACAAGAAATACTAATTTCCGAATAGAATACTAAATCTTCGACAAAATTACTAAGTTACCGACAACAGAGGTTTCGTCAAAATAATCATATTTTTACAACTTGCATGAACTGTTTTAATTTTATTTCTATTGTTGGTTATCAAATTTATTTTTTAACTCTCAATAATAATGGAAGCTGGTTGCAATCTAGACTTTAGGGCACCCCGACTCGGATAGGTTAGGTTAGAAGGGGATGGCGGGGTCGTGTGAGCGAGCGAATAGACCCCGCCATCTCCTTCGTGGTTATTTTTTTATAAGCCACCTAGAAGTAGGAGCCCCGCGAAGCGGGGCTCCGTCGACCCAGCCCACCCTCGATCATGTATAGAATAAAAGTAAAGGTTAAAATTACAAAAGCATAGTTAAAGCATAGTTTTCAGTTGAACGTAATTTATGCTGGTAGAAAAGTATTATAGCAATAAACGTTCATGTTTATTTTTCGGAGTTTTCAGTATCTCATTCGGTCGTTTCGTCATTTTAATTCGGTAAAAAGTAGTCGGGAAGTTAGTATTTTAAGCAGTAAATTTAATGTTTTGAGTAAGTACAATTCTTCTTTTTTTGTCGGAGCTTTTATTACTACCCTTAATAAATAAATCCACTAAATTCAATGACAATAAAGCCTCTTGACTGCTCATACGGGCGACTCAGGCTCACGACACATAAATGCAATTGCACTTATGCTAGATGAAACTATGAGTGACCGTTTTAGTTTTGACCAGTTATTGGAACTCTCCGCACGCGATTATTTTGATAACTTTTTTAAACAATACTGAATTAATTATGAGTTCTTGTTCAATTAAATGGTGTGGGAAGTCGTCTAGAACATCCAGCTATAAAAAGGATGGCATAACTTTTCATCGGTAAGTAAATAATCATTATAATTTAATATATTGTGAATAATTACAGGGCTCAAGCTAAACTGGTTGTTTACGTTTAAGGCACACAAAACGTACACCGCGTTGATGTCTTTTTGAAAAGTCCCTTTCTCTCACTAGGTATTGTCAATAAGTATGTCCCTTTCCATCTGTTGGTATAGATAAAAAGGGACAGACGCATTGCTGTAGTGTTGTGACAACTTAGAAACAAAGTCTTTAATTCTTGACGATAAAAATTACGATGTTCCCTAACTGTAAAAAAGTAACATTACTTAATGTTTATATTTTAGATTTTCTGTAACTCTAACACCTTTTGTATTGTACACCTGCATTGACGAATAAAAAGATTTGTAAGTATTTGTATTTGCAATAAATAGAGTTAGAATATAGCGATCATAACAATGATTTCAATTAAAGAAAACGTATTTACCATCCAACCAACAGAATTGAAACAAGAGTCATTTGAAAGATCTAGCTACTAGAATAGAGAACTTTTTATAATAAGTATATTGTTTCGTTATCGGATCATATGAGAAACATATACATCCTGCTAAATAATGTTTGGCTAGTTAGACTGCGGATTCAGTCACAACTTGTCCGTTCCCGTATTTATTACAATTATATTTTAGACCGCGATTTGGCTGATGGACATGCTATTGCTTGTTGGTAGATACTGCACCTGCCTTACAGACAATTGCACTATTGGAAGTTGTGCGCACATTATATCTAATGTATGGTATATGGAGTTAGGGCGACATAATGATTTCATCGCACTAGCACAAATGCATAATAGTATTTAACCTTTCAATGACCAACCGACAGCCGGCTGTCGGGCTGCTATAATTGTCTTGCTTTTGTGTCTCGAATCACGTGTATTCGAAGGTATAATAGATGAAAACGCAATATAAAAATCAGAGCTTAACTTAAGCCCACTCATTTTTTACAAAAATAACAAAGACCCCGAATCTTATATCCGGAAAACCTAAATTGATTCATTTTAAAAATCAATAATTGTCTCGTCGAGGAGGATCGTCCAACCTAGGCGCAAAATATATTTTTTTTGTTTTTTTTTACGATTATTTAACCTTGATTTAATTTTAGCATTGATTTGAATAAAGTAAAATTTACTGTGTTACGTAAGTATTTTATTTGCACCCAGTTAACTCCCAACCAGTATAGTTAAAAATATAGAATTAACAGACATCGTTATGTTCCATTTTATCGATATTAGGTATTGTTGCCAAACTGACTTGTGCATCACTATGTTTGGAACATTCGTCCTTACATTGTTGCATCGGCCAATCACAACCGCTGATTTTTCTTCGTCACCCGACCCGCAGTGGTGAGTCGTCGTGTGCCTAGGCGAAATGGGTCTATCAGCTCTCAAGTGGTTTAATTCTCTTTGACTAAATTGAATGAAAGCATCTATCTAAAGCAATATCCTGATAAAAACAATAATGTTTACCCTGTTTAGAAAGAGAGGGGTCTGCCCACTGAGAGCGTCATAGAAATATATAGGTTAGCTTCAAGTACTGTATTCGAAGTATGGTCTCCATCTTTATCTATAACACCATGGTTGGAACCCAAAAAGAAATTCTTTGTGACTAATTTTAGTACAGCTTTGTCGACAGGGTAATTTATTATCACAGAACAGAAGAAGAGGTTCTCTATTCGGTGTAGGTAATATGTATACACATTCATATCTATGCAGAGTTTCACCTTTCTAAATAGCACTTACCGTTTGGGCTTGCAGGGTTCCTTTAGTACCATTCTTGGTAAGCAACCATAAAAAGCATAATTAACTTCTTAAATGTAGGTATACAACTATTCACACTTCAATAATAAACATACTTATTGATTTCCTCAATTATTACTTCGTTTAAATAAAGCTCTAAATAAATTTTAAATATTGTAGTTAGATCATAATGTAGGTATGTCTTACTACTAATACTACTGTGCTTTTCGATATGGGTAAATAAAAAAGTATTTTTATATATACCCAAATTATATTAAAGCGTTGATCCGACACTTCAATCTCTCAAAATCATGCATTTTACAAGTTTGGTAAGTAGGTACAAGTTTATATAAATGTGTACATTTCACGATTATCGAAGTCTATAAATATTTGGGTAAATAATTTATTTGTTGTTATTTGTTTGTTTTTTTTGTTTTGTTTTTTTACGAGAAGAATTTATTTTGTTTACGAGAATACATTTGCGGACGGTTTATGTATATGTAACATAAACCGTCCGCAAATGTATTCTCGTAAACATTGGTGTTAAACGAGTTATGCCAGGAAGTCTTCTGTTCTAATTATTAGTTGCGAACACTTCTTGTTGCTCAATTACGTTCATGTCACTACAACCAAACTTTATGTAATAGTTTTCTGTTGCATTAAGCAGCTGCTCTATTTCACCTAGGTAGTTAACTATAAAGACTTGCCACCAATATTACCTTATTACTTTTACCAACGGCCAACTTAGTCCATATCTTCAAGTTCTAGGTTGTAGTGTACAAACATGTACCAAGTGTTAAATTAAAATCTTAAATAAATAGGGGCTTAAAAATCTTAAATCTTAAAAAATCTTAAATAAATGTTAACCAAAAAAATATTATTTTATTTATTTTTCCTTTACTTAGCGTTACAAAGGTAGCCACACAGTTACTTAATTTAAGTATACGCTCTGCTATCTTGTGCTTCGTGCTTTGTTTGCTCGAAATAATTCGTCTTTGTATATTCTTAAATTTGCAGCAGAATCCTAAAAAATAAAATAATAAATAATTAATAAGTACAATAAATTAGGTTTGCTATCGCTTCACAATATTAACGAGCTTGAGCTTGTTATTTTATATGAATTCAATGTTCATTAGCAATTGATGTGATCGAGATAAATACTAATAATCAAGGGGAAACTAGAATAGTAAGGCAAAGTGCTTAAATAGTAATGAACAGTTTTCATTTGTTAATTAAAATCCAAGTAAAATGCACCAGAAATAAAAAAAAAACGCGATGTGTTTATAAACTCAAAATGCGCTTTGCTATATCTGCTCTTTATAAACTGTGTATAATTTTGAATCCAATTATAATGACCATTATGACCAACTCCATAATCCATTGATCAACAGTCCAAATTGTAGATAGAAACCTCCCTTCTATAATGATCTTACAGTTTTACCAATATGCAAAGCTGTAACCGTAACCCCCGCTGTTTGATCTTTGCGCTCCCGCAACACGTGGCGTGTTGTTGTAATGTAAATTAAACAATCAAGACTAAAAATATCTGTAAATTTGACCTGTAGCATTTTCAATCACATAATTGCAGTAGGTAAATTTTCTTTTGGTTTAACTAGAAAATTAATCGCCGGGCCATGAATAATTTATAAGAACCTATCAAAAATTTGCGATGGGTAGCTCGCCGCCCGGCTAGGGCCAGGCCCGCGTCGACGGCGACGGTGTTCCACTGTTCCACGCGCGCCTCAAAGAGAAGTCAGCACGAGAAGGGGCCCAACAGGGCCAACGCCTGCCGGGGTTGCGGAATGTTTTAGTTACCGTGACCCCGGAACATAAAGGGCAACCGAAGGAACATGAGTGGGTTTTAGTCAGTAAAAGTCTGACACGCCCTCCCGCCGCACCCAGGACGGGAGCAGTCATTTGATGATTTCCCACTGCCCAAAAAAAAACATAATAAAACATTGTTACCTTCTTCGCTTCTCGCCACTCTAAATTGCGAAGTCGATTCAATCCTTTGAGATTACGATCAAGTATTCTAAGAAACTCTGCTCTCGTAATTTTCGGTGTCTCGGTGGTACCATTGTTTGATGGATCTGGAGGCGTCGTTACAGCCTGTTTTAAGTATATAAAAATCATTAAATTTTATTTACAATTTTTTACCACACGTAAGTAATCTATGACATGTGAAATGGTACTACGAAGGTTTAGCTCTACCACAAGCTCTACTCCGCGAACTCTACTCACACCGGGAGCCCTAGCTGGGTTCTTGGCAGCGAAAGGGTTAAAATATTCATGTCGTAAGAGTTTATTAGGGGTTTTGGATTTACGAATAATCAATAAACTCTCATTTAATTATTAAAAGTCTTTCCTCATAAAACTTCATCTAGCTACCTAATACATAGGTAATATATACTCTGCAAAAATACCTGTAGGTCATGAAAATATTTGTTCCGTGCAGGAATCGAACCCGTGTCACGCAGCGCAGCATCCAAGCGCTCAACCACGGCGCAAAACGTGCCGAAACAAAGATTTAGGTAATGTTGTATCAAAAATTAACATCATACATTACATAATAATGTAGAAGACATATTGATGGGTCCTATGTATTTGATCTGATAATAAAATTATACTTATATATATATACATATGAGAATTGCTCAAGGAGAACCAGTACCAAATATACATACATAATATATACATACTTACCAAATGACCTAGATTAACTTTTTTTGCATATAAAGGCTGTTCGGTTGAGATGAGTTACACAAACTTTGAAACCATTTGGGTCTGTGTGATACGGCAAGGGGTTTTTAATATGATGAAGCCGAAGCATAATGCATTACAACACCTACCGCTAAATTTCTAACACGTACCTATGTACGTACTTGCCTAATGAAAAGACATCGCATTAGGTACGCCTATTTTGTAGCTATGTAGGAGTTTTTGATGAAGTACATAATTATGTATTATGCTATGTTGTAAGAAAATCTCGAATACGACGTCGAATGAAGTTGACCTTAGTTAACATATTGACATCATCGCAAGGCAAAATGGTCACACCCGACCACAACCGACTGATGTTTATTCTGTGCATTCGTGAGTTGATGGTTGTGGTTGGGTTCGTCAATCCACACCGCACACGGTCTACAACACAGGTGCGTGAGGTGTGTTATTATCCATTGATTAATCGCACCTATTGCAATATGGAGCCCCGAATTCTTGTCCCGCGTTTTTATCGTGCGAATATCGCTGCAGTGTGTAACTTCGCACTACTTCTTAGCCGTCCTAATAGACCTAATACATGATGTATCCAAATCCATCGATCATGTCTTTAGTTCAGACGTTTCAATGAAGCACTAATAAAACCGAACGAATCAAAGACCTTGAAAGGAATAATAAAACCAAACGGAATATTGTATTTAAAAGTTGAATAAAAAACTTCGAAGGTCTTGTAAAAATATTCAATTACCTAGTTTAAATTGGCAATTTTTATTTTATATGTGAAGTAAAATCAAACGAGCCTACTCGTGGAACCAGCAATCTGTCACAATATAAGTTTCGAAACTTCTACTGTAGAACGTTGAGGAGTTCTTTTGGAAAGACCCCAGCCTAGAGGCTAGCTCTCCTTAATTGATTTTAAAAATTCTTGAGGATTTGCCTCAACCCTGCCAATGGATCAGACTAGTCCTTTGTCTGGAGCCAAACCACAAAACCAGTCCTTTTTCAAGGAGGTAATACTGGCTGCTGCAGCAGACTATACTTAAAATTTTAGTCTTTTAGTGCCTTGTCAGTCACTATAGTACCTAAGAACAATATTTTAAATTCACAAGTTCACAGATACTGATTTCTAGTTAAAAGATGAATATTGTAATGTAATGCTTCATACATTGAAGAAAAGGGCATTTTTTTTTATTTAAAACCCAAATAGCAGCCAAGGGTAATCGTATACGTTTATTATTATTGTTAATTAAATTAAAATATATCAGGACATTATTTCCATTTCCTGTATAATATGTAAAAATTCAGTACATATTCTTTTAATTCGACCACTGCCATCACTTTAATTTTTGGGTACCTACAAAATGTTCGAGTCTTGAATAATGTCCAGTCCATTTTCCAAGTACCTAGTTTATAAGATATTCGCAAGATTTCATTGCAATTCGGTTTTATACAATTCGGTACTTATTTCATAATATGGTTTCTTATAAGCTAGCTAGGTACTTGTCTAATCCCACAGTTTCTTTGTTTCATTCAAAGCATTTGCTATACTTATTTGTGTTTTCCCATCTCAACGGACCATCTACCTGTGTAATGCTACCCTGTATACAATGCTGAATACGTATAGGTACTTAAACCTTCCTGAAAATATGTAGATTAAGTTAGTGGAAAATACGATTACACATATAATAATAATGATTTATTCGTAAATAAAAACCTTTACCCATAATTACATACGGCCGGGTGGAATACAAAACTTTCTTTTTATAAAGTTGGTTAAAAAGAACATTAAGTTTATACCCACACAAGCGGTGGGTCTAGATGTCTTAAGGTACATGTTGATAGCCGACTGCACGCAGCAGTAGCAGACGACATGTTGTCGCTTCATGTCGTCACGACATATCGTTGCGCCATGTCGCTGCAGTCATGATTTCGAAGCAGACGGCAACAGCAGATGACATCCAGTTGGTTCCGAGTGCTCCGTGAAACAAGATGTCTGACGTGTTCAAGAATAGTGATCGCATTTTTTATATATTTTATTAGAAGAGGAAGAAGACGATGATGACTTGTTTTTATTATACAGAAAATAAAACGAAAAGCCACACGTACTACTTATGGGTCAATATCAACAAAGTGCATTTTCTGTCAATTTTGGTGGCGAAGATTTTTCTTCAGTTTTCGTGATAAATAAGTTCCTAGTATAAAAGTAGTAAGTCAAAGCTAAAAGGATCTTCAAGAGGGACTAAGATAACTCGATAAGTTTTCGAGATATCTTAGTTTAAAGTTTAGTGTCGCCACCAAAATTGAAAACCGCCCACCAAAATTAGAAGTGCCCACCAAAATTTAAAATCAGTACACCAAAATTGAATTGCTTTGAGAAAATGAACCTTAATGTAGTCACATTAAGGTTCCCATTAAGGAAAATGAACCTTAATGTAGTCACATTAAGGTTCATTTGCTCAGAGCAATTTTGGAGAACCAATAATGGGTCAATGGTGTCAGCGTAGTGTGTTACGCTGACGACACGCTTGTCCTAGTCGTGGACAGGATCATCATCTGGGACTCGAGGTGGTCCTGCACAAGCCCAAGGCCATATGTTTTCATGGCTGTCGGCACCGGCCACCTCGAGGTTCTCAAATAACGGTGGGAGGGGTTCACATCGGTGTCGAGTCGACAATGAAGTGCCTGGGACTTGTCCTCAACAACCGATGGAACTACACGGAGCATTCTAGACGTTTGGCCCCCAAAGCGGCTCCTGCCCAATCTGGGTGGTCTAAACGCCTCGTGCCGGAGGCTCTACGCGGGGGTCGTGCGTTCTATGGCCCTCTTCGGGGCTCCGGTGTGGGCGCCCAATCTAGCCTTGGCTCCGGCCCGGCTTCTGACGGCGTCCCAGACAAGTCCCATGGCGATTCAGATAGTGCAGGGATACCGCACTATTTCTTGCGAGGCGCGAGCCTCTTTGCCCGTGGGATCCCGCAGTGGAATCTGGAGGCAACAGTCCTTGCACACACGTATCAGTGGCGCATGCAAGTGCATCGTCGGGACGAAGTCCCGCTGCCGCAACTAATCGTAACGCGGCGCAAAGAGCTCCGGCAAGATCTCATGGCGGAATGGAGACAGCAACTATCGCAACCCAGGGCTGGGCATGCCGTAATAGCGGCGGTAAGACTTCTCTTTAAGGAAAGGCTGGAGAAGCGCACGGGCGCTTTTACGTATCGCCTGCCACAGGTCCTCACCGGACACAGTCAGTTCGGGAGGTTCCTGTGTTGGATTCGGGTGGAGCGACGCCTGAGTGTCACCACTGCAGTAGTCACCTAGTGGACACGGTCGAGCATGCAATGGAGGTGTGCCTAGCTTGGGCGAACCATCGCCGTGTCCTCGCAGAGGCGATCGGTGGAGGTGACCTTTAGCTTACGGCGCCCGCTCAGGCCATGCTCCGGGGCGAGACTGAATGGGAAGCCGTCGCCTACTTCTGCGAAGCAGTCATACTGGAAAAGGAAGTGGCGGCGCGCGTGTAGCAGCCGCAAGCCTCAGGCGTAGACGTCAAGAGTCGCAAGACGAGCAGTCAGCACGTGAAGGGGCCCTCTAGGGCCAATGCCTGCCGAGGTTGCGGAATAGTTATAATTGTTACCGAGGCCCCGGAACATAAAGGGTCACCGAAGAATCATGAGAGGGTTTTAGTCAGTAAAAGTCTAACACGCCCTCCCGCCGCACCCAGGACGGAAGCCTAGTCTTTTTTTAAGTAGCCTTTCGTCGCTAGGCTGTTTGACATCTTAAACAGCAACAAAATATAAATATATATTAAATATATTTAGAATGCCACCTTTAAAATAAAATAGGTTTTACTAACTGCTAACTACATAAAATTTATCAGTTTACTAATTAAACTATCTTGCAACGTTAAAACTGGCTCAAAAGGTACAAACCACGTACAAAAAATACATATTTCAAACTTGGTGGGTCGTTTTCAATTTTGGTGACGTAAAAATGCCACCAAAACCACCAAACTTGAACCACCAAAATTGAAACCAGGCATAAATAAAATCTTTAAAATAGGGGTTTAGAGTTACAATTCAAATGATATAATTAACTAATGCGTAACCCAAATCCATACTCCATACTAATATTATAAATGGGAAAGTGTGTCTGTCTGTCTGTCTGTCTGTCTGTCTGTCTGTCTGTTTGTCTTTCTTTCACGGCAAAACGGAGCGATAAACTAACGTGATTTTTTGAGTGGAGATAGTTGAAGGGATGGAGAGTAACATAGGCTACTTTTTGTCTCTTTCTAACGCGAGCGAAGCCGCGGGCAAAAGCTAGTCACTACATATAACGTGCAGCTTATTATCTAAAACACTTAAAAATCAGTAGTAAATCGATCCACCAAAATTGAACAATTCTTGTCCCCCGTGCCACCCAACATGATGATTACGTTTTTGTCGGGAGATCTCAGCACTAATCACACACTGTTCATCGCAAGCGCCGGCACACGATAGAGAGTAAGTGAAATAACAAAATTAAATTGATCGCATATGCACGAAACTTCATGATTTTGTAAGTTGAACAAATGCTACCAAAATTGACATATTTGCTTGGACAAACTTTAATCGAATGTCCTGTGCTTTTAAATTTGGTTTTTTAACATGGATTATATGTTTTTTAATTATTTATCTAATGCACATACTAACAAAATCGATTATTTTTGATCTTTGCTTAAATTGTTACCTAGATGAATGCAATTGTATAAAAAAATGGAACTGGGACAGGCCACCAAACTTAAATTTTAGAGGATATTTTTTTTTCTCTGCCTATATATAGACATATTATACAAAAATATATGTGGCCCTAATTGAACCAAGTTCCGTAGTTCACTATAAAAAAACATAGGAAAAATCCTACAATTTAACACCTTGATTCTCAACGTGGACACGTAAAATTCACCTCCGGGATATTCACCCTTATGCTTAAATGCTGAGCAAATAAGGGAACTTATTCAAAACTGATCAAAAACCATTTGAAAAGCGATATGAATTCAGAGAGTATTGTCGTCAGCGGCACTACTGATTTGCGTTCGGACGTCACTGCGGTCTGCCGCTCGACGACGCGTCGCTAGCTTCATGTCGCTAACTATGGAGGGAATGGGAGTTTCATAGAAATACATAAAAACTAGTAGTATCGCTGTGACACGTCGTTTGCTGCAGCTTCATGTCGTCTGCTACCAACTTGTACCTTTATAAAACACAACGCGAGTAGCGAGTACGCGACTAAAGCTGTGTACAAATTACGCGCGTCAGCCGCGCGAGCCAATGATCCGCTCGCGCGCCAGTTCATTCTTCAGTTCATGCCTGCAAGTATGGACGCGCGTGGTCGGGCGGCTGCCGCTTTCATTGTGATACATCAAGTTATTTGATGCCAAAAGTGTAGTCATTTTTTTTAACTCAGGAATAGGTATATTCATTTTTTTACTTATTTCAACCCACGCATCACGCCTCAGGATTTATTGTGGTATTGCGAGCATTTGCTGTTCCACAACAACTCATTGGCGCCATACAATTGTATTAATACACGGCACCTTTCGTTGTCCATCGCGACGATGTTCGCGCGAGCCAATGCACCGCAACTATACCGTCCACACTGCGCGCGAGCGAACGACTGAATACAGTTCGGTCGTTTGTGGTAGGAAAGTTTTGGGGTAGTTCTGATTTCTTTGATTATTTATGTATTTTGGGGTGCTAAATCCGAATCTGAGGTTTGCGGACAAAATTTCGTGACGCAACATTAACAAAAAATGAAAAAACGAAAAAAAAACCTTTTTTTTCCCGTTTTTTGCCTAAAACTCGAAAACTGTTGAATTTTAGTAAAAACTTTGTTTACAGAAATTAAAGTACGTTAAATTCTCTAAAAATACCACTAATTAGTTTTTTTTTTCAGACAAACCGATCGGCCTCAAGTGCGAGTTGAAAATTAGCAAATTTTCAGCGCTTTCTTCAAAACCCACTTTTTACATTCAACTAGCACGCTTTCTTTTAAAAAAAATTCTCCTAGTTGTCTGTACAAGTAAATTAAAATAAAACAGGATCGAAATAATCAAAATTTATAGTATATAAAAAGGTAGGACTCCTAAAAACAAAAACTTTTTTCGTTACTTATGATCATACATTTAGGGCTTTAACTTAAAATACTGTTACTTATGATCATATAATTAATAATATTACAAATTTAATGAGCCACTAAAATTATATGAGCCGTTGTCTTTTGGAAGGTCCTGGCTGGAGGTTCTTCGATGGCCATGGGTCCTGGTACATATTCTGCTTGTTCTGGAAATTAAAAGAGTTGGTGTTATTTCTCAAAGAGAGAAGAGAATTGCAAAATTGATTGTTAGATTGAATATACCTTTCCCATTGGGGTGAGGTTCTTTGATGGCTTCGGGTCCTGGCTTAGGGTGTGATTGTTTCATTGTCAGAGTAAGTGGATGTTCTCCTAGAAATTAAAAGAGGTGATGACACACTGACTTGTGATTATATATCAGAAGAATGACTACAAAACAACTTGTGAGATTCGATATACCTCTGTCTCTTTTTTCTGTCTCATCTATGTCTATGTCGGAGCTGTCATCCGGAGGCTCAACGTTGCCGCACAGTCCTTCATACGACTTGCAGATTGGAGAACAATGAAGACCCGTCTTTCTGCATACACAATTGCGATGGCAGCCCTTTTTACATTTACACAAAATGTAGCGGAGTATTGAGTTTGGTGCAGGGTCCGAAGTGGTTGGTATTGGCACAAGACCACTACTAGTTTTTTTCCACCCCCACTAACATGGGTTGGTGCTCGTCAGGTGAAGCTAGACCGGATAACCACTGCTGCACATGATAGTAAACTCTCAGTGAATGCTCTCGTGCAGCAGCTTGTAGGGGGTAATGAGGCAATGTTGGTCTTATTTTTGTATGATGAGGATACGTATTGTCTGTACCTATCTCAAATAATTTAGACTGGTCTCTTTTGTTTCCATATAGAGCCATGAAAAACAAGTTTCCTGCTGTGGCAATCTCGATGTGCGTTAGGGTCTTTGAAAACTTCAATGATTGGTTGTAGTTTTTTGTTTTTCTGCAGGACTTTAAGAAATTTTAGTTTTTCCTGATTAAACAAGGCAGAAGTAGTATCACAACCTCAACTCATCGTGTGCAGGAATATCGTAATACGTAGTCCAGTATAATTTTCTCAGCTGCCAGATGAGGGTGGTAGATGCATTGCAAAATCTTTCCTTTTCCTGGTAAAAAGGGCTGCCAACGCAATTGTGGATGCAGAAAGGCGGGTCTTCAGAAGAGCGGGTCTTTTGTTCTCCAATCTGAAAGTCATCGAAGGACTGTGCAGCAACGTTGAGCCCCTGGATGACAGCTCTGACTTAGACATAGATGAGACAGAAAAAAGAGACAGAGGTATATCGAATCTCACAAGTTGTTTTGTAGTCATTCATCTACTTGATATTATATAATCACAAGTCAGTGTGTCACCACCTCTTTTAATTTCTAGGAGAACAACCACTTACTCTGACGATGGAACAATCACACCCTAAGCCAGGACCCGAAGTTATCGAAGAACCTCAGCCCAATGGGGAAGGTATATTCAATCTCACAATCAATTTTGCAATTCTCTTCTCTCTTTGAGAAAATGTAACACCAACACTTTCAATTTCCAGAACAAGCCGAATTTGTACCAGGACCCACGGCCACCGAAAAACCTCAGCCAGGGCCTTCCAAAAGACAACGGCTCATATATTTTTTGAGGCCCATTAAATTAGTAATATTATTAATTATATGATAATAAGTAACAGTATTTTAAGTTTAAGCCCTAAATGTATGATCATAAGTAACGACAAATTTAGTTTTTGTTTTTAGGAGTCCTACCTTTTTATATACCATAAATTTTGATTATTTCGATCCTGTTTTATTTTAATTTACTTGTACAGACAACTAGGAGAATTTTTTTAAAAGAAAGCATGCTAGTTGAATGTAAAAAGTGGGTTTTGAAGAAGTCGCTGAAAATTTGCTAATTTTCAACTCGCACTTGAGGCCGATTGGTTTGTCTGAAAAAGAAACTAATTAGTGGTATTTTTAGAGAATTTAAAGTACTTTAATTTCTGTAAACAAAGTTTTTACTAAAATTCAACAGTTTTCGAGTTTTAGGCAAAAAACGGGAAAAAAGTAGGTGTTTTTTTCGTTTTTTCATTTTTTTTTAATGTTGCGTCACGAAATTTTGTCCGCAAACCTCAGAATCGGATTCAGCACCCCAAAATACATACATAACAAAGAAATCAGGACTACCCCAAAACTTTCCCACTAGCGACCATTTAGAGCATAAATTGACTGAATTATTGATGCGGTCGCAAAAACCGACAGCGAGCGGTAATGTTCGAGCCGCCGCGCGCGGCAAACCCGTCTACAAAGTGCGCGGCCGCCACGCGCGCCAATGTTCGAGGGTTTGCCGCGCATAATCTGTACACAGCTTTAGCCTTGCCGCATACTTAGATAGCGTTGTATTAACTCAGGTATCCACTATGTTCGCGAACATTCCTTATTTTAAACATCATAGTAAGGGGGCTGGAGTTCCCCTTTGTTGTTGCCTTGTTCCCCCACCGATAAGAGCGTGGAGCGCTTCCCGTTGTGCTCACCAGGAGCGCGAACGTATCCACTACGGGAGCTGTTGCAGAAGCACGGACAAGATTTTCGCGAACACAGTGGACCCTGGTGTAGCGTGAAGAAAATTATTTTGGAGTGCGGTGGTTATTGAACAGAAATTATTTGACAGCTAGAGTTTAACACTATAGGTAGTCAGTTCCGAACGAAGTTTCGTCGAACTACACTTTTTTTGGATAAAATTTTGCCTTGATGTTGGTTCCACCCGAACACAAAGAAAGAAAATAAAAATCATGATAAATTATCAATCAGTTTGTTTGAAATTATGTACCTAAGTATGTATACTTACGTTGTCATCAGCAAACTGATTGTTAACTAATTCAGATATTTGACTGTACGCGCTCTTTGTGTCGTTGATTTGCTGCGAAAAAATAAATTCATTAATCTGGGTGAATAAGTAAACACTTACTTACGATTGAGAGTGGTGATATGAGGTTTTAGTCAGTAAAAGTCTGACCGCCGCCACGGCGGGAGAAGTCATATGATGATTTCCCACTCCAAAAAAAAAATATGTAGCTACTTTAGTAAAAAGTAAAAACTATTGTTTATATGTCAAACGCGTCATACAGAAAGGCACGCATAGAATAGGGCTCCGTACCCACCTCCTAATTGTTTATGTTTTTTTTTATATTTTGCATGTTTAATATTAAGTAAGTATTTCGTTATTTATTCACCGCTCCACTTCGCCAAACTTCGCGTCAGTGGAAACGCACCCTTACTCTGGAACTTTCAAAATTAGGACAATAACTTTCAAAGTACCTACATAATGAATTATAATAAATCATTTTGCATTACAGCTTAATCAACTATGCAAGGGTATATTATGAAGGCTAAAAAATATGAACGCCTGGTACAGTCAGCGTCAAAAGTTCGCGTGCACGTGGACGTGATGACGTTACGTGTCCTGTCTTATACAGTTCCATACATTACAACTCAGTGGTACGCGCACGTTTACGTCACGTTGACGCTTACGTCTACGCATACGCATTCGGTGTGCTGGAGCCTTAAGACAGGACACACCGCTTGCGTAACGTCATCACGTCCACGTGCACGCTTACGCTTACGTCTACGCTTACGCATTTGGTCTGCTCGAGCCTTTAAGGCGATCTTCTGCTACGGCGCTTCTTAGCCATGTTTTTAGTCTTCTGAGGCTGCTAAAGGACCGCTCTACTGTACAGCAGTGCTATTCTGTAAGATCTCACTTCAGTGCTCACTTCTGATTCCGCGGTGTAAACTGTACTAGGTATTCACCCAATGAAAACTACGCTACCGCCACTCAATGAGAACATAGGTGGAACTATTTTTAGTGAAAAGTTGCCTAATTTGACGTTAGACACCAAATACTTTTCACTTCAGGTGAGTTAGGAAATGAGATCGAAATCGTGTTCGCACGTAAAGTGCATGGTAAAGCGATCAAAATGTTCAATACTTTTTTCCATTCCGGGAAAGAAGGAATTTGTTTCTTTTAGGACATCAACAACTGTAAGATTTGTTAGATTAAGCCGTGCCACCATTGCTGCGAAAGTTCGATTTCATTCTTTATGTTCGGTAAATCATAAAACTAGGCAAAAGTTACTCTGTGGCAATAGATTCACAAGTTTGTTGCAGATTTTCAGTTTTCATCTTTTGCATCATGGCATGTTTTCTTCAGGAAAACGTACTTCAAGGGAGGTGATAATTGAATCCAAGTCTGCGTATTACTAAAGACCTCTTCCAGTATTTTGAAGGGCTTTCTGCTGGATGATTGCTTCTATGACGTTGTTTCCCGGTAACCGGGATGTGAACCGGGGGTGGCCGCCCCATTTTTACAAAAAATGTGCTTTTAAGTTTAAATGTCACAAACGAATGCCTAAATCATAATCGTCTTAGCTACTTCTTAATGTTTTAACAAGACCTATAAGACACCCCAAACTCTAAGAGGTAGACCCGAGAAAAAAAATCATCCCAGGTTTCCGGTGTCGGTTTCCCGTCTACGGAAGGAACCACAACTTTAATCGATGTTTGTAAAACACTTTCATGCAAAGTTTCATCTTTCTAGCACTAACCGTTTGGACGGTTAAAATACCGAGGACAGATGGACGGACGAACATGACGAATCTATAATGGTTCCTCTTGTAATATTTTGGTACGGAACCCTAAAACAGAAATTCAAATTCCTCAGGAGTCAGGACGTGTAATTTGAACAAATTATATTATAGTCGATGTAATGCGAGTCGTTTGTTTTCTTATTTTGTTGAATTTGTCATAAAGCGCGAAGAAATCGCGCAGCACATTTTTCAGCACATTCAGTATTTTACAACAAGCAAAAAATACTTACCCCTAATATCACATGAAAAATAGTCCCAAAAAATCCGCGTTTCGGTGCTGTAGCTATATGTCGACCAGTTCTTATTGCCGCTTGTCTAGATGATCGATCTTTTTCTATTATATCATCTGCTGTTGACTGAAAAATAATAGTGAAATTCAGTATAGAATAAGAATATGTTTTTAAGCCAATAAAAATCTTATTCATAAAAATAATTATTCTAATTCAGTGTCTTTTATCTTTAACTATCCTATACTAATATTATAAAGAGAAAATATTTGTTTGTATTTATGTTTGTTATTCTTTCACGCTAAAACTACTGAGCGTATTTTATTTTGTTTTATTTTTGCTTATTTACTACTTTAAATTATTATGAATGTAAGTCTTGTATATAAATAAGTATTTTGATTAAGTATCTAGACTGAGAAAAGAATTAACGGCGGCGGGCAGCCGCGTAGGCCTACATAATGGTGCCGATTCTCTTGTGCACAAACTATCCTAAATTTAAGTTCGGCGCATCTTTCTCTTTCCTTTTAATTAAGAAAAGGACAGAAGATCAAATATTAGTTAAGTCCTGTCAAATTTAGACGCTCCATAGATAATTTAGACGCAATTTAAAAACATGGCGTCTAAATATACGTCAATTTTCATCAGGCGCTGTCTAATTTGACAGGATTAAACTAAAATGTATCTTCTGTCCTTTTCTTTAAGAAATGGAAAGAGAAAGATGCAGTTAACTTAAATTTACGATAGTTTGTGCACAAGAGAATCGGCACCAATGTTGATTCATTCATTGCGCTTTCATTGATTTTTATCACTAGGCATGTAGCCTGTGGGCTGTGAAATATGATGTTCCAACGTGCGTTAAAAAATAGTTATTGTAAACAAGAGCTGCTAATTTGCATGACCTTCGTGTCTCTTCTATCTAGCGGTTTCCTGACTGGAAATTATTTATTACTAAATGACTCCCGCAGTTTCACCCCGCTATGTTAGGTTTTTGTTTACTACACTGTGCTCCCTTAAGTCATAGCGTGACGTTATGTAGCCTATATTTTAATTTGATGTATAATGCCACATTACTGTAAAGTTTTAACAAAATCCGTTCGGTAGTCTTTGGGTGAAAGAAAAAAAATACACACACACACATACAAACTTTCACGCTTATAATAAGTAGGTAAGTATAGTAGGATTACAGGCATTATTTTACAAAACTATAGGTTACTGTATTGAACCTGTGATTAAACCTTCGAACACACGTGATTCGAGACACAATTTAGAAAGACAATAGCAGCGCGACAGCCGGCTGTCGCTTGGTCGTCGAAAGGTTAAAATAATAAAAAGTATAATAAATAAGTTAGTACTAACTGGCTGTGCGCAGAAGCAGGGTGATATAATAACGACGAATACAATCGTGACTAGGATGTAATGCAGAACCCCAGGCGCCATGGCTGATTGCCACCGTGATGTTGACGCCTTCCCTGAGAAAAAAAAACATGTCTTTAAAAAAACTCAAAAGTTGTAGACTCCGCCTCAATCATAGGTATGAGGCGAGGACTAAAATTTTTGAGTTTTTTAAATATTCTGAACTTATGTCAATTACACATAAGGCTATGGTTTCGTTCGGAGCTGCATATACATCAGTGGTCGACTTATAGCCTACTAAACCCCAAAAATCATTTCTCTTCCACTCCAAAGCCAATTGTAGAAACTATTATAACTCCTGTATTTCAAAAAAAAGGAGGAGGTTTCTGAATTCGACCGTACATATGCTTTTTTTATGTTTGTTCGCGGATAACTTCGTCGAATCGTCGTTTATGAACCGATTCTGATGATTCTTTTTTTTGTTTGATAGGACGTCATGAGGTTCAGAGGTGGTACTCCCATATAAATTTTATGGCGATCGGTTCAGTGCCTCTTGAAAAATTCAGCAAGAACAAAAAAAAATGTCGAAATATACATTGAATTATGTGGGTTACTTTAAGTTTATATTTTCGTTTTATATTACTTTGAAAGATACTGTAATACACAGTCAGACCTATTGGGTCTCGACTCTAAAAAGTAAAAATAAAAAACTTTTTCCAAAAAAATAATAACCGCCTTCAAAAACTAAAAACACAAAAATAACTAAAATTTTGGAAGCCGTTGGCTTCTCTTCTGCCAATTAACTTGTGTTGCCAACTTGCCACAGACTTCCGAAATTTTTGTGTTTTTAGTTTTTGAAGGCGGTTATTATTTTTTGTGTCTGTGCAGTGCCTGGAACTTGCTGGCCTTATCAGTTGACACTACCAAAACTGTTTTGGTGTGTAAGTGGAATAGCAGTATGGAATATTTCTTACTTAATTTTAATACCTATATACCTATTCGATTTGGGGTTTATTTATGGCCCGTAGAACAGTATACAAAGAACCTACGGTTCCGTGAAGTTATGGTGCAGCCTGAAATGTACAATTTGTGTTATCATCGTCTCTCTCTCTAGCTATTTCCCAACTAAGTTAGCCAACTAAGTTAGGGTCAGCTTCCAGTCGACTGGATTCATTAGGCTGAATACCAGTGTTTTTATACTAGGTGTATTTTTGGTCTTGCACATCCCGCTAGGAGATGATTCTACCCATGAAAACAAACAGCTTTTATTATGAAACCAACTCTGAAAACTCGAATAAAATATCAGCTGTTTCATACATTATGGTCGGAAGGGCACTGAACTTTTGTTCGAAACAGCTGATATTTTTTTCGACTATTTAGTAATCTGTGCTGTTTGTCAGATTTTCTGGCTTATTCTTGACGAATGACTACCGGGACTTGCGGCTTGCTTTTCAAGGCACAGGATATCAGTGATGTTCAAGTTAGACTTCAGAAAAAGTTACATTGATTCTTGCTTTAACCACTGAGGCCATCACGACAATTTATTTGTGTACTACTTTTTTAAATGGTATTGTATCTTTATATACAATACTATATAAACTATTATTAGGTGTACAGTCATTTACTCAACCGCATGTATCCTATCACAGTAGGTACATACAGTGATAGGATAATGCGTTTTTGTTATTATAGCCATTCACTTCCACGATCTTGGATAGAATGTATGGTCATATAGACATATACCTAGTCTTTATATATTGTATAAGGCGCGACATTTACTTGCTTGCGAAAACTACCTCCGTCATAACGGGTGTCGCAAACGCCACCGTTCGCGGCCGTCTGAGATTGATACTTACATGTACCCACTAAGTTACAGGCAGCCATTCCAACAAGGCTTTTTTAAAAATAAAAGTACATTGGTGCCGATTCTCTTGTGCACAAACTATCGTAAATTTAAGTTAAGTGCATCTTTCTCTTTCCTTTTAATTAAGAAAAGGACAGAAGATCAAATATTAGTTAAGTCCTGTCAAATTTAGACACTCCATAGATAATTTAGACGCAATTTAAAAACATGGCGTCTAAATACACGTCAATCCACATCAGGCGCTGTCTAATTTGACAGGATTAAACTAAAATGTATCTTCTGTTCTTTTCTTTAAGAAATGGAAAGAGAAAGATGCACTTAACTTAAATTTACGATAGTTTGTGCACAAGAGAATCGGCACCATTAGGTATGTTTAAAAAAATTGGTTTAGACAGGGAGTTTGGTGCATCGTGTGCCAAATGAAAATGGTCGACATAAGGGGTCATTTGCTAGCCGTTCAGCCCTCTTAATACTTCTCATGCCCTGTGGATATTTTTTAAAGGACTTTATATTGCTTTACTAACAAAGGTCCCAAATTTTACATTCAAATACAATTTTATTTGGATATTGTAATTTAATTGATATAGTAATTTAAATGGTCACCAAAACAATCTTTTTGCCACCAAAAAAAAATGGATTAATATAATCACCAAATTTTGCTAGGTTAGGTTAGAACTGTGACCACACAACGCGCGAAGGCGAGCAAGCGCAGCGGCCGCGCCGCCGCCGGCCGCCGAGCGCCAGATTTACTAGTGATTCCTATAAAGTTTGTTTTCAGTCAAATTCATATACTTAAACGAAATTGGATTTATTTCATAATATTTTAGAAAAAAATATTTGGTGACCATTTATCCATTATGGCAAGTTTCTCCTAAGATACGTTTAGAATTTCATTGGTAGTAAAATATTAGGGACTTTTTTGGGCAGTGTTTAAAAACACAAGCCATTTTTTTTAAGTGTTTGTCGGTGGCTCTGAATTTCAATTATATTTAGATGTGTAAAGTACTTTTGAACTCAATATTAGTAACATTTGTCATCTAGTTTCTCTTAATTTTACTCGCAAAGGTAAAACTTAACTTAAAGCTGAACATGTTAATGTTGAAACTGAAATTTTCACAATTGATGTATTTCCGTTGCCGCTTATAACAACAAATACTAAAAATTAACAAGAATAAAATATTTATGACGGGTCCCCATACAATAAAAGTGTTTTTTTCGTATTTTTTGCTCAATATTAAAAACGGTCACAAGTAGACGCTTAAAATTTTCACAGAATATTTACTTGTATATTACCTTTCAAAATAAATAATTAAATAACAATAAAGTAAATATTAAAGGGGGGACTCCATACAACAAACGTAATTTTTAAGCAATTTTTACTCGATCTTCATAAACCAGGTAGACTTGTCTATTATAGATGATAGTACGGAACCCTTCGTGCGCGAGTCGGACTCACACTTGGCCGGTTAAACAATTAAAAGACGTTTCAAAATATTCGCAGGGCATAAGAGGTGTTAAGGGGGCTGGAAGGCGAGCAGATGACCCTTTAGTCAACCATTTCAATTTAGCACAATTCTATTCTCTATTTAAGAATCCCTCGCATAGCTCGGGATTCTACTCTAGAATCCCTCACTTCGCTCTGGATTCAAAAAACGCCCTCGCCGTAAAAATAATACTTTGCGCCCTTGTAATACAATCTACTATTTTATTCAGCCGTGGCGTGACTATGGTATTGGACGTCGTACCAGCCATTCATTATTTGCGTTCGATTCTTTGGCGAGTTTTTAGGCGCACTTATAACAGAGCGTAAAACATGCAAAGACGCTCCAAATTCAAAAAGTGCGATTAAAAGTTACTTTTAGGCGCACTTTTTGAATTTGGAGCGTCATTATTGCCCGCTGAAAGTTTCTTATAGAAAACACCAACTTTGGGCGTACTTAAAGGGGAACAAAGTCGTCTTGAAAAAAATCTTAAATAAGTAGAAATAGAACGCGCAAGCTACAGCCCGTGTTCTCGTAAAAATTTTCACGGATTGTTTTGCAGCAAATTATTAATGTAGCTGCTATTATTATCAAGATATCATTTAGCATTATTGTCAAGATATGACAATAATAGCAGCTACAATAATAATTTTACAATAAAGTATGAAGCGCCTTTTATTTTCTCATAGGGGGTGATGAAAAGTAGAGCGTATCACTCGGGCGCAAAATATATTTTTGGCTCTGGCGACGTACTTTGAATCCCTCGCTACGTTCGGGATTCTATTTAAGAATCCCTCGCAAAGCTCGGGATTCTACTTTAGAATCCCTCACTTCGCTCTGGATTCAAAAAACGCCCTCGCCGTAAAAATATTACTTTGCGCCCTTGTAATACAATCTACTATTTGTGTTGGATAGTCCATTTATTTCATTCAGGGTTCATTTCATTTTTGAGATCCGGCCAAAAAAATCTGACTATCCCAACACTAAGCCAAAAACCTAGGTAAAGTCATGGTATATGCACTACTTAGGTAACTGCAAGTCCTTATTATTATTACATATTATCAGCCGTCTGTGTCCCACAGTCCCACTGCAGGCAAAGGCCTCCCTTCCAATATCTAGTGCAGTTTTAGGAAAATCTTTTATCTCTTTGGAACGCAATAACGCGAGTTTTTATACGATCTGCAAGCTTAACTTCTAGGATACTACGTTTCATTGCTCGCTGGCAGACCTGAGGACATACTTTTCACGCTTGGTTAGTAACCACGTCTGCGCTCCGACAGTGAAGATGGGTAGAATGCACTTATTCATGAGCTTTCTCTTTCAGGAAAGGGGAACTCAGGGGAAGTGAACTTCATTCTTTGTTTCATCGACCAATAGGTCTTCCAGGGTGTTCGGTGCCTCTACTCAGTTTATCGAGCATCAGGCTTAACTCGACTGCTCGAAGCGGAGTTATTCTTCTCTCACCCATAACAATACCCTTGTCACCACAACTACTTTTTAAATGATGAAAAACTTTTTTCAGCGTTGCCGTTGCTGTAAAAAGTTTTGAAGAATCGCGTCGCGTTGGTTAATTTCTTGCAAGGTCCCTATACCTAGATATTAATTTGACATTGACAGCAACTTTTAAATAATTATGACAGTAAAAGCGGTAATTGTAATACATTCGCGTTTGTTGCAGTTTATTGCTTGACTAGCGGACCGGAAAAGCAGCGCCACATCCACATTGATTAAGTATAATTTAGTATTTTAAATTTACACTTTTTTTTTATTTTTGCAATTCCATAGTAAATTTTTCCCATACTGACAGCACGACTGACAGTACTTATTTACGGAATCCAAAGGCATTTTCAAATTAACAGATTTACGAGTTAGAAACACCGTTATTTTAAGTTATCAAGACACTTAGTTAGGAGGTTCTGAGTTTATTATTATTTATTTTTTTTGTTTTTAAAGGCAGTCATTTAAAAAAATGCTTTTTATTCTAGCATAATACACATTAGCACTCCTCCTGCATAATACCGCACTGACTGCGCTGATCCATGCAGGCGAAGCCGCGGGCGAAAGCTACTTTATAATAAGAGATTTATAAAAAAGCAAGTCTTTAGTCGTATTTAATAATAATAAATAATATATTAATAAGTATATAGAAACATTATCATAATTAGATTGAATAAAATTGATTGGATCATGCTCAGATTGGATCATGGATGTAAAATTTTGATAAATAAAAAATTGTTTCCTTTTTACTAAGTTACAAATGATGATAGATTGTTTTATTTATTTCATTTAAATTGATTTTGTCATAAAACAAAGCAATTTTGCCCAGAACTTCATCATAAACCTAAACTAGTTCAGGTTTTTGATTAAAAATCTGGACTATAACAGGTTTATGATGAATTAAGTTTAAAATTTGTCTTCTTCCGGTTTTTCATCAAAAACCTAGGTTTTTTATCAAAAACCTAATTTTGTGAAAAACCTGCGACATATATACGGGCCTACGGGGTACCAGCAGGCAGGAACAGGAACCCTCTTATTACTAAAGCCCCAATGTCGTCTCGCAGTCTCTAAATTATCACCTAATGGTTTTCTACAATTTATAAATTTTACCGGGTGGTAGGTGGGTCCCAGTAAGATAATTTACCTACCTATTTACCTAACTTGTAAATTAAAATTGGATTGTTAAGTTTTCGGAAATACCGATGTCTACTTCGCTCCCGTAGGTCGTAGCGTAGCCTTCCTCGATAAATAGGCTATCCAACACAATAATATTTGTCTTCAGTTTAGAATTTCAACTTTATAAAATTAGTAATAAGTTTAGTTTTGAATTAATAACGAATAATAATCTAAAATGACTTTTCTTTAAATTATCAAGGATCCTGAAACCCGTCCAACCCCGCGCGACAGCCTACAGTCGCGACTTTCCATGAATTATCCAAAAAGGAAACACCCCTTGAAAATTGTAAATACCCAATAGCAACTATATAGGCCATGCTAAAAGGTTTATTTTACAAAACCTGAATTCTGCGACCTTCAAATCACTTTAATTTGCGGTAGCTCACGGGGTCAGCGAGCGTATACTTAGGCAAAACTTTACTTGCCAATAATTCAATGTGCGTTGTACTTGTAACCAAAGACCATAAAATATTTTGGCTAATAAATGGATTTCAGCTGAAACACAAATATCTGTTTTATCTTTTTATATTTATGGCACAACTTGAGCTACGCTCGTTGTTATGCGTGAGGTGGATACGTAATAATACGATGCTCATACAAAAACATGTGTTATTTATACGGAATTACGGTCTCATACGGGGTTTTTCAATACATTTCTAAATAACGTGCGGATTTGCTAATTCAAACTTCGAACCTTGACGACTGCTCGGCCCGATTGACTAAGTAATATAACCACAAAACTGTGATCTCATAAATGTGAGTTTCTCGTGTAGGTACTTAAGTACCAACTTAAATTCAAAATTTGAAATATTTACCGAACAAATATTTTATATAAGTAGGGTACAGTCAGAGTCAAAGTTGATGACCACATTTAGATTTTTAAAATCGCTGTAGTAAGTACACGGTACACCGTTATACTTAATATGTAAATCGCTGAACATGACAAGCGCCAGCAATAAATGATCATCATAAAAAAGCATAAGTTGGTGACCATCACTTTTCAAAATCGCTAAACAAAGTTATGTTAAAACATCATGACATTCTTTCTTTGTCTCTAAAGTCTCTGAACAAATTTTTGATTTTGTGATGGATTACTGTTTCGCGTTCATCAAGCGGTGTGTACAATGCAAGAGGCAAAAATGCATTCTCTGTATGAGATGTGGCCTTTGCCCTACACAGGTTAATAATTACTAGGTACTTATTATAAAAAAAAATGTAATTTGAATTCTATCACATAGCTACATAAACTAAAATCTTTCGATTACTTTCTTTTTTAATAAGTTCCAACGTTTTCTGATGACCCTGAAGGTATAAGTAACTACGCCTCTGACGTAGGCTTGAAGTTTGAATTAATCAATCTGACCGTCATTTCCCACAAATATTGGCTTTTAATACAAAAGAAAAGAAGTTAACGTAAACTCAAAACGTCCTATGAGAGGTTTCGTTTGGACTGCAATCTGACCCTGAGAGTATTTATAATTACAAATTTAACTTAATCTAATCCGACGAAACGGAAGCCTTCCCCACAACACAAGTTGGGAATAACTATTTAGTATGATTTTCATAAAGGACACATCGTAACTATTACGAAAAAAAATTACGCAATAATGTTTACTCGCCCGCCATTACTTTTTCAAGTTTTACTTGTTAGGCTATTGCTTACTTAATACACATAGTTATGTCTGCGATTGCAATAATAATTTTAATCACTACCTCATTCCGATAGACCTTCTTCTGTATAATGAGTATTTATTTACTTAATCCAAAATTCACGTAGAAAAGATACGTGAAGCCGAGCGAGAATCGAACCCGCCACATGAAGCTAACATCTAAGCACTCAACCCACTCAACCAACCACTGCGGCGACCCTGCACCCAAACATACATTTCCAGCACTATTTTAGCAAATTCATAGAATATGTAGGTAAGTATTTCAAAATAAATTAGCGAACAGAAATTATGAAAAGTAGTGTAGTTATTGATTAGGATTTAGTACGTGATCAGTATATTGAGCGTGTAAAATTTAAAAACAGGTAAATTGAGACTCCAAGTGGACTTTACCCGTAACCAAACATTACCAGCTTGTTAATATGTAAACGGACGCCTGTCCACACTTGTCCATGATACATCTAGTACAAGACACAAACAGACAGAAGGCACTTTTATATGCAGGTGGCACAAACATTCACTACAATAACATTGTAAATAACAATTTACTTTTCACTGTGAAACATTGAATTTTTTTTTTACCAATTATATACCTTCAAGGTGTTAACGAAACGATTGCACTCCGGCTCCGTAGACTTAGTCGACGGGTGCACTGTGTAGCACCGAGTAGCACGGCATTCACACTAACTAAGTGATCGAAGCCCGCGCAAGCACAAGCACCATCGGTGCCAAGGCCATCGCTAGCGCTGATTGCGAAGTAGTTATTCGTTATGTCAGCTTGTGTTCTACTTATGCAATGCTTGCTGCCATTACGGTGCAGTTCGATGGCCTGGTGCCGGTGATTCTTCAGTGTTATTAGTGTGTCGCTTAATTGACTTACTAGATTAGCGACCCGGTCCAGTTTTACTCGGGGCGTATCATAGATAATACATATAATACTGGTATAGATGAGACACTGACAGATCAGTTTTATTTTCAACTACACGCCCTTCCCGCTAGTTGGCGCTAGCGTCTGCGAAACCTTGATAATATATTTATAGCTATGTAGGCGCGATCTACCTACATACTATACCTATAGGTATATTGGTGATCATGCTTAGACAGCATTTTTTATTTTTACCGTATTAAAAAATGAACCAAGGCGAAAAGCCGTAGAGGATTTTTCACCTTAATACATTTTTTACACGGATACGATAAAGATATATCAATATAAAGGGAAATAATACAACGAAAATAGAAATAGTTTATTTTATTTATTACAACTCCAGAGAATTTATACCAATTATTATTTAACGTCTATAATGTATTGAAATTAAACCACTGTTTTGTAGGAGAAAGTGAATATTGTGATAATTTGATAGGAAAATACCTAATTTGTAAATTGTATTAAGTAGTACCTAATTAGACAGAGATAGACTTACATTCGCAACACATTATTGTCATTATTATAATCACCACAGGAAATAACATAAATGAGTGCGAGGGTTTTCGGTAATCTCGCAATCGTAATCCAAAAACGTAGCCAAATTTGTCAGAATAAACATACACGTCGAAGTCCATAAAACGATGCCGGGGTCAAGGGAAATCAGTAAATTCGTCGATATCCGTTAACGAAAAGTCAAGTAACTGTGTAAGAAGCACTCCGGGGGTCCAGGAAACACACGGTGGTCAATAAAAGTAGACATAAACACAGAAAACTCGGAAAACTCACGGCACACACAATCACAACAACGAAATATGAAAATGAATGAAGTCTTGAAACTTTTTCTTACCCGTAATATTATCAGTGTTGGCATTGAAAAAATAAGTATAATAATATACATGAAAAAAATATAGACGTTTTTTAAGACCGATAACCAATCGCAAAAAATGTAAAACTATTTTTATGTTTCTATTATTAATTCACATTTGATAAATTATTAAGATAATAACATTTTTAGAAAGGGGTCATCTAAGGTGACATCTAGTTATATTTATGGGAATATTTTGGCTTTAGTTGGCACGCCTTCCCCGATAGATGGCACTACTTTCCATACATTTTCTTTTCTTGACCTCAAAGTACTGTACTGTCATCCCCATGGGGCGTATTTTAAATATCCATTACTAGCTAAATGAAATTCTACATGCAATTTTATAAATACATATTGCAAAAGTGATTGTAGGTATTGTATGTAAGTATAAGCACTTGCAACAATGCTTATTTTAACACTTGCTTTTATGTAGGTACTTACTATTATAGTGCAGCGGATTACACATTTACACTAGGTAGAGCTTTTTATAATAGGACTATTGAATCTAAATAGAATCTGGGTATAGCAACAGGCAGACAGCTACACAGAAACAGACTGATAGAAAGACAAGCAAATAAACAGGAACTACCTAAAAGGAGGAAGAGGTTTCCAATTATTTGTTTATGCTTACGTTGTTATTGTATGTTTTTACGGAATATCTTCGCCAACTTGGCATCTGACAGATCTTCGGAGTCAAACAATGGAAATGGAATTCCTCAAAAACGAAAAGTACGCGTCGGCGTACCTACCTGATTTGGTTACTTATAATGTACTACAAAGATAAGGCTGGTTACATATCCATGAACATTTACGACACTCCATATGTTGGGCCTCATCCTCCTCATGACAAACAACACGCAATTACGCACATCATAGGGACAGTGAAAGGATCGAAGTAGAAGAAGATAAAGCACATTTGTTGGATTTGCTGATTTGCTGTTATGTTGGTTCCTTGGAAGGTAGGTAGACACTAAAAAGTAAAAAATTTGAAAACTGCAACCCAGGAAACTAAGAAAAAAATAATTCTGAGTTTTATTTACCTACTTCCAATTTCACGACTACATGTTTTTAGGGTACTGTGCCTAATGGTAAAAAACCATTGGAACCCTGAGGCAGTTTGTCCACCGCTGCCGTCACCGTCACTTCAACGAGAACGAGGTGACGGCGCCTCATACTAAACATCGCCTTATAATTTCGTCCTATCCGTCCCTCCGTCCATCTTCGGCTTAGCTAGAAATAAATGATACATGAATATTATGACTGTGTACTTCACATGGGACAATCCCACCACTCTATTCCCAACCACTGCAACTCCTGAAAGCCAGAATCAACAGTGGAGTCCGCCAGAAAAGCGCCGAAGCAATGAAGCTCGACGAGTCCCGGAGAAACGATTCAACTGTCTTGGATCCCGCAACGAAATTAATCAGAAAGAACTGCGGAGGAGTAAGAAAAAATAAATATTTCCACTTCCCTCCATAACAAGCAGGAGACAGAACAGAACCTAGGCCAATAGGCACAAAGGGGCAATCACAACTGGGAGAAGCCCAGATTGTCTAGCACCACGGAATACAGTTTGTAGTAAAATTACTGGGTCCTAAAACTGTGAGCTGTTACAATTGATTCCAATAATAGGTATGGCAAAAGCGCTTGAACGCACGGAAATTGGTTTTAGTTTCCACAAGGTCCGCATAGTAAACGACACCAGATGTAACCTGTATACTGGTGCCGTAAATTAGACAATGGTGCCGATTCTCTTGTACACAAACTTCACTAAATTTAAGTTAAGTGCATCTTTCTCTTTCCGTTTAATTAAGAAAAGGACAGAAGATCAAATATTAGTTAAGTCCTGTCAAATTTAGACACTCCATAGATAATTTAGACGCATTTTAAAAACATGGCGTCTAAATATACGTCAATTTTTATCAGGCGCTGTCTAATTTGACAGGATTAAACTAAAATGTATCTTCTGTCCTTTTCTTTAAGAAATGGAAAGAGAAAGATGCACTTAACTTAAATTTACGATAGTTTGTTGTGCACAAGAGAATCGGCACCAATATCCAACATTATATTGAGCTCATTCTGTGTACTTCAGATGTGGACAAATGCTAAAACAAAATTTTTGGGGGTACTTCTCGTACACAGTACACGTATTATAGTACCTAGGGATGACTTTTTGCGCCTACCCCATAGTGTATCATTGGGTAGGTTTTGTAAAATTTTATCCTTATGACTTTATGAGTGACCCCATCATCGGTTGATATCATAAAGGCTCCAGCACACCGAATGCGTATGCGTAGACGTAAGCGTGAACGTGACGTAAACGTGCGCGTACCACTGAGTTGTAATGTATGGAACTGTATAAGACAGGACACACCGCTTGCGTAACGTCATCACGTCCACGTGCACGCAAGCGGTGTGTCCTGTCTTATACAGTTCCATACATTACAACTCAGTGGTACGCGCACGTTTACGTCACGTTCACGCTTACGTCTACGCATACGCATTCGGTGTGCTGGAGCCTTAAAAGTACATGTTTTGTTTTCTTTTTCATTTTATGTCAGATCGATCGATTCACGCATGTGACACATTTTCAAAAGTAGTTTTGTTTTAAGTATATAAAAACATTCCACCCTGTTTTAAGGTTGCTAACCATTTCATCTGCCAATGTTATTTAAGTTTTTTTACGCACTTGTGAATTGTACCTATGACTGCATCTGAGGCAGTTAGCCTTGCCAGATATAAATGTACATTTACATCCGTGTGGAACGGCAATTTTTTATACACAGGGTTATTTGAAATTTCACATAAATTTTACAAGTGTGTTTGAAATTATCCTGTGACAGAAGAACCGACCAATTTGATTCAGAGTCCTAGCAAGATGGTCCTAGTTAAAAGAATCCTAAAAACGTGTGTACAATAAAGCTAATTTACCGACATCGCTTCTTTAAATATGCGTATCAGTGTCTGCGGATACATTTTTGACGATCAGTCACATCACAAATTAATACACACGATACACACTGTATGGACAAAATGCAGCCAGAGTTTTTAGTTTAATTAATGTAGTCCATCCACCTTCCACCAGCTTTGCAGTACGCGTAAAGGCCCTTAATTTTTACCTCATTTTCGAAATTGGGTAAACACGTTGGTCTTCTATCTATACAGGGCGTCCCACGGACATGCCACATGGAGGGAAAGTAGGTACCTTAAATATTTCATACTAGCTGTTCCTTGCGGTTTCACCCGCGTTACGTTAGGTTTTTGGTTACTGCCTCGCTCCCGTGGGACATAGCGTGACATTATATAGCCTATGTTACTCAGGGATAATGTAGCTTTCGAATGGTGAAAGAATTTTTAAAAACGGTCCAGTAGTTTTTGAGCCTATTCATTACAATCAAACAAACAAAGTTTTCCTCCTTATAATATTAGTATAGATAGAACATTTTCCTGAAAGAAGATTGTTTTCATTTTCTTGAAAGAAGAATTGTTTTTGAAACTCAAACTTTCAGTAACATGTTCTATCTCAAATATTTAAATTACTTTCCCTCTGTGTAGCATGTCCGTGGGACGTCCTGTATAAGGTGCATTTTTTAAATACAAACCTTTTCTGAAGGTTGTTATAAAACTCATAACTTAAATCAAATAAAAATACGATACCTAGTCAAAAATCAAATACAATACATGTTATTTTATTTTTTTAATTATGACTGTTCAGAATGATAATATGCTTTGGTTATATAAACATGTTATTTTAGTTTGTTTGTCTTGTGTGTGTGACCGCGCGGTCATAGGTGGTTACAGACCAGCTACGTTTTACTTTTAAGAACAGTAGTTTCGCACTTATCAATATGCGTAATTAAAAAAAAACCAACCCATTTCATTTTAGGGTTGGAAGTTCCACATCCACGCGAGCGAAGCTGCGGGCAAAAGCTAGTACTCTAATAAAGTATGTACCTGCGTATAACCTACTGTATACTTATAACTGTACGCAAATATGCAATTTCGAAATTAAAATTACCTTGATCATTAATTAGGTAGGTACTTAGTGCCTGTAATGATATGTAATTTACATTTCCTATAATTGCATTCTTCGTAGGTGAAGCATACGAAAAATACCAAGGGGACTATAATAAAATTGCAATGTTAATCAGTTTATTAAGCGTCATTTATTAGACTATGTTCTTAATTAAATAAGGTACTTTGGTAATTTTGGAAGATTCAAGAAGTCACTAACTCCATTTTTCTATATTTTTTTCGAAATGTTGACACAGTATCTTTAAATAATATTGGATCTAATCTTAACACGGATCGCATTAGCGGCATATAGCCCCAAGCAGTAGCAAATGTGTTGAGACACGACTGCCTCTGAACAAAGTGTTCAGGGTCGCTCCAAGATGACCTGGAATATGAAAATTTTATTAAGTAAAAGCTACTTATGCTAAATTCATATCACAATAAGTAATAAATTTAATAATATTAAATAATTCACCTTATATAGAGATATAAATGAATAATTAGCTAATTATTTACTTGTATCGATGGTGGGTAGCTTTATACCGTCGACGCTGGGCCAATTTCAATGGTGGGCGTCGAGTGAGATGTGACGCGAGACAATTTAGTAAAATATCTTCGCAGTTGCGTGTTCGGCGCACAGCCTGCCGCAGCGCCGGCGCCGCGGCCGCGTACTGCGCCAGCACCGAGCGGTGCACCAGCGCCGCGCCCGGCAGCACCATGGAGTACGAGTCGCCCCACTTACTGCTGTAACCCCACGCACCCTGTATCGACCAAATAACTACATTATTATTAAGAAAAATAAATAGTACTTATACGGGCACCTAGCGCGCTGTCTTCCCGTCAGGAGGACAAGATAAAGAAGCTGTAACGCATGAAAATAATAATAGCATTATTTTATTTAACACAAACAGTCAGATAGTTAGCATATATAGTGAGTACATGTCAATGACACTTAAGTATAACTATGAATAAATTCCAGCCAACCAACCTTTGCCTCGTCCCAGAAGTGAGTTCGAGCTGGATAGCCGACTATTCGCTCCGGAAAATGTTGCCACACGCGGAAGGCAAAGTCAAGTTCTTCTGCCAGTAATGGGGCATCACCGTCTAAAGAAAATACGCCAGCTGTTGGTACTGCCCATAGGGGCTGCCACCTAGCCGAAACACCTTCCCTGTAATTAATTGTAAATTTTGTATCTAAGTAACAACTATAATTAATTAAGTCTGATGAAAAAGTTTTAAATTACCCAGGGTAGTGAGTGGTGGCGTCGACCACGAGCACGGGTAAAGAGTCGCGCGTGTCACCAGCTAAGCGCGATAAAGACTTGAGCGAAGGCGCGGCGCGCTCGCTATCCCACACTAAAACAACCTACAGAATAACGTTAAGAAAAGTATTAGATAAACTTTAACATAATTATACAAATTTGGCTGCTAGCTAATTTATTACCTTTTCACAATATTCACTGCTTGCTATGTTGGCGAGTAGTTTATGTAACGCTGGAGACGTAGCTTGGACGTATAATAAAGCAGTATACATGTTACCCGGTGTGGGCGGTGGCGCCGCCAAAGGCACTGACGGCGCGGGGAGTGGAGACAGAGGGGTGGATGGACATACCGGGGCTTGAAGGATGGGAGCTGCAATAGGGTAATGAACTCGGGAATCACCGTAGGTTGCTAAAGTTCCCAAGGCACCAGGAGATGAATTCCAAATTAAAGCTTCCCGTTGTTTCGACAATCTGTGTTCTAACACACGCTCCAATAAAATCTGTAAATTAAAACATTACGATTAGCTAAGTTATGTTTCGGAAGCACACCACAGGTTTAGATAGGCGGATAGGCCAAATCCCAAAGAGAACTTCGATATTGACTTTGACCGATCAACATCGATCGTGAAATTGTCAACAATAGCGGACCCCTTGTAAAAAAAAAGTAAGCCGTTACGGGACGCCTGGCAGATGTGAAACATCGACATTATTTTGTAAAAGTAATATGATTGAAAAGAAAAAGCGTGGCGACGCGTCGCCACGCCAGAAATTTGTTTTACGTGCGGCTATAGATGTTTCACATCAATAATAAATAAATAAATAAATAAATTGAATAGTTACCTCTATTGTAGTGAACACAATTTTTTCAATTGAAGAAAAATACTGCTCCCATAGAAATTGAGTTTGTTGCCGCAGAGCGAGAATACGTTCAGGAGGAACCGAGCGCACCAGCTCAGGCACCTACAGGACATAATATTTAAAAATAGAATGTTATGAATCTGGTACCTATATAAAAATACGATAACCAAAATTGAAATTTTTGTACAAATACAAATAAATACCAGGTAGGTTTAGACGAGAATTTCGTGAAAAAATTCCCTTGCGTTGACTCTCGACGAAAAAACATTTTGATTCTGATTTCCAAGATATTTCAGTTTTTTTACGTTTGGTTCTTCAGTAAAAAAAAATCTAGAGCCAGTTTTGGAAAATAAGTACCTACTAATAGTTGGTAAAAATCCAACGAGGGGTGGCTAAGAAGTTCGCGGCTTCAGGTACCTAATTACCGTAAAATACGGGAATTTTATTACAAACTTTTATTTAACTCGTAATGTATGTTTATGTTTGTGTGCAACTATGTTTCTTCGGGGGGACCTATTGTAACCTAGTTTAAAAGCAGATTTCTTCAATTCATAGAGTTGAAATTTTGACCCAGAATGGTTTGGGGGGACGGCAGTGCCCCCGCCAAGACGAGAAAAGGTTTTCTCGAAGTGTTTCGTGGTTTTTTTACCCTTTTAGAGTTGGTTTGCGATGTCCCGGATAGTTCATATTCTCAGGATATGATGTCAATAATAGACTAATTTCCCCACTGACACATGGACACACTGATGATCATCAAAATGTTCGGCTATTTTCTGAAGTGCTAGAAAGCTAAAATTTGGTATGTAATCTAAGTTTAGTATACAATCAACAAAAAAATTCATAAACTTATAACTTTCACCCCCTATTTCCTAAAATGGGGAGGGGGAGTACGTATGGTAATCAGTAAACCAACAAAGTAAAAAGGCAAAGACAGAGAATGCGCTATAAAAACCGGCACTGCTGATGTGCAAGAAATAGACCCAAAAAAAGAGAAATAAACACTAAAAAGACTGCCTAGGAACTTAAAAAAAGAACTAAAATCCAACCAAAAACATTTCATGCAAAATGTTGCCGAGACGACCACATAAGGTTTGCTTTGTGAAAAATATATCAGATCTCATGTAGAGCCAAGCTTCTGAATCTACACTACACGGCCTAACTCTACCGACCCTAACTTCACAAATTCTACATAATTATCAGTCGCTTGGCTGTTTGGTTACTTACTTCAGAAACAAAATATTCGCATCACCTCCACGACGGTAGCGAACGGCGAAGCCATACATTTTTACTAATATGTAGAATTAGAAGTTAGCGTCGGTAAAGTTAGGCCATGTAGATTCAGAAACTTGGCTCTACATGAAATCCAGTCATACTATATTCTATAATATTATAAATGCGAAAGTAACTCTGTCTGTCTGTCTGTTACGCTTTCCCGCTTAAACTACTGAACCGATTTGAATAAAATTTGGTACAGATATAGTCTGGGACCCGAGAAAGGACATAGGATAGTTTTCATCCCGGAAATCCCGCGGGAACGGGAACTATTCCACGCGGACGAAGTCGCGAGCAGAAGCTAGTCTGATATATTTTTCACAGGGCAAACCTTAAGTGGTCGTTTTGGCAACATATATGAAATGGTTTTGGTGGGGTATTCTCTGATTGACATAATATATTATGTCAATTTGCCGCAGATCTTCTATCTTTAAGAGAGTAAAAATATTCAGGAATATAAACAAACTCTAAGGCATACTAGCACGTTTCTAGCAAGTTATGTCGAGGTTACTCAGTGCGAGCTAAGCCAGTTATTGCAGCGCAGCCATTCGCACCACGTGATCGCATCATATGAGTTACTGGACGTGACAGTCAGTAAATAAATCACATCGGGGAAATAATAATATTTTTAGTTTTCTATCGCCCCTCATCTTCACCAATCATTGCCATCACAATGACTAATGAGCACGCTATATTGCCGAACTTTTTCTCAAACTCCTATTAGGTGCCTACCTACCCACCTACTTTAATAATCGCCGGGTAAGTACTGACCTATTTACCTGCAAAAGAAGACGTTCATCTGCCCAAATAACAGCTCGGCGCCAATCAATGCGTTCGTCAAAGGGTAACCTCCATCCATTGCTTAATAAAACGGGAATGCATCCTGCTGCTAACGCCTCAAGAAAGCGATATGATCCCAAACGCCGTCCTCGTGCCACAAGGCAAAATGTTGAGTTGGCTAATAACTGCTCATAGTCAAATCTGCGAATGGTCAAAAGAATTAATGTATTCAAAAATATTCATAGCTCCTTGGATAGCTGATTAAATAAGGATCTTAATATAACGGTTGAAGTTAAAAGTCAACATCCATTATAAAAAATCCTATTACTATTTCCTATGCTATCTCTTCACCACCCTAGGATGACAGAGTTTCACTTTTCAACTAAAAGGGTATTTTTTGTACCATTTTGGCACGGAATAAAAAAAAGCGGTTTTGATGTTTTTTGACGTGACAACGTCTTAAATTAGGTTGCGGCTGGGAGTCACTTATGAAAAAGTGTAACGCTCGGTAACGTTACGATGAGTCACCGAACGAGAGAGAGGCCCGCCGAATGCCTTGCGTCTCTCTCCCACTCAACTATGATCGGTAAAAGACGTTGTCACGTAAAATCTTCGCCCGTAAAACCGACTTTACAGGCAACCATTTTTTTTTTTATATTCTTATCACCAACTTGAGTGATAGCTTCTTCTGACACTTGCGTTGTTGAAATTTTGTGAAAGTAGACAGATGGAGCTTGAACTTGAATCGTTTTGTAGATGGAGCGGTCTTTCCAAAAGGAGAGATAATAATCCATACTAATTACTAATTTACTAATATTTACTAATAATATTATAAATGCGAAAGTAACTCTGTCTGTCTGTCTGTTACGCTATCCTGCTTAAACTAATGAACCGATTTGAATGAAATGTGGTACAGATATAGTCTGGGACCCGAGAAAGAACATAGGATAGTTTTCATCCCGGAAATCCCGCGGGAACGGGAACTATTCCACGCGAACGAAGTCGCGGGCAGCAGCTAGTAATAAATATTTTTATCGCCTTTGAGGAATCACAAGATGCTATTGAAATCTTTTGCGACCTCTTTGCGACTATTCGAAAGCGTAGGATTGAGTTAACCATGAGACATTTTCGTTTGAAGAAAGATAGAGCATTAAGGGAATAAGAAAGACGCTGAACATTGATCGTTTGACCTCATAGTTGGTAGGTGTTCGACCGAAACGTCCAAGAATAAGTAATGGTCACAGACCGTATTTTGAAATATTTACCCTTCAGTTGGGATTGGGAAATATGTATTGGATTCAGGATTATCGATCTGATCTTCTAAAAGATTGATTTATAGCCAGACGATTAATCGATTTAACGGGATGCCTGCGATTTTCGCCGACATACTCTAAATTAGGCTAATTCTAAAATGTACCGTAGTAACTACAACAAAGCTAGATTATTTACATTGAACGAGATTAGTTTGGTGTTACATCAATAAAATCAAAAGTGGTAACTTATGAAATAAGAATGTGGGTAGGTAATAGGTATTTTGTTTATTTTATTGTTGGGTATGTAAGCGTACTCTGATTTGTTTACATTATTTCTTATTATTAATACAATACGAGTTTTTCTGTTCTGTAAGTGTTTACAACAATTACAACCTAATAATCTAAAAAATATTATTATTTATATGATCACAGACAGTTAGAATTTGGAATATGTAAACTAAAAATATTTATTTGCGTTTCATATATGTAATTTGGAAAGGCTCATTAGGTACCCTCGTCAACATCCGCCATATAATTTATTTTTTAAATAGATTTTTGTATTATTTTTATTTATTTAATATCCCGTTTTTTTTATTTGCAAACTATTTTTTCAAACATTAACCTGACAATTACAAACACAACAAAGTAGATTTACCTTAAATTGATTTTTATTCAAATAGAACAGATAAGATCGAAATATTATGGGTATTTTTTTCATTACTCCAGAGTAATCTGTGTGCGTTCCGGTTGCCAGCAACCGGAACGCACACAGAGGCAACGTGTACTTACAGTGCTGTCACCACAGGCTGTCACGCACACATGTCTAACAACTTGCCGCACGGTGATGTCCCTCGCTATCTATCTGCCTTCTGTTTTCTTATCTGAGGTACTGCTTATATTTATTACGTCTATTTCGAATTACATTATCAGACAAAAGAGGAAACCAGTGAGGGTTCCTTCTAACAAATAAAGCTATTTCGAAGATGTATAGTGACGGAAGTGTCAGTATCTGGTATTCTATAAACAGTGGCTGACAGCTGTCGGTACTCGGTAGTTTTGATCCTAAACATAGCCCGAATACAACGCTTTTGCATTTTAAATACTATTTCAGTGTTTGTTGAGTTTCCCCAAAATATTAACCTGTATCTAAGCACCGATTCAACAAGTCCATAATATGCAGTCTGTAATGGGTCAGTCTATACAACGCAAAAGATAAACTACTTATTTTAATACAAAGACCTTCGGTATGACTTTTCCATTTTCCAATTGGGTCTATTGTCGATTCTTAAACCAAGATATTTGGCTGTTTCTTCTTGTTTTATTACATTATTTTCATATATAACTTTAAATTGAATGGAATTTTGAGGCTGTAATTTATTAAATGTGTTTTATTAATATTTATTTTTAGGTTATTATTAATAGCCATGTTATTACTGATGTAAGAGATTCATTTATGTCGGTTTCAAATAGATTTTTGTCATTGCATGTAATATTTACTGTGCTGTCGTCTGCAAATAAAATCATAGGTTGCACAGTTGCATGAGGGAGATCATTTTTGTAAGTAATAAATGTAGGTCCTAGTACGCTACCTTGGGGAACACCATACCGAACATATCTTACTTCAGATTGATACTGTTCTTCTTTTTTAGTTTCTATGTTCAATTTTGTTATTTGTGTAGCTTGCCTCCTATCAGATAAATAAGATTTAAACAATTCTAAAACATTTCCTCTTATACCATATGCTTCCAATTTACTAGCCAATATTGAATGATCAACGTAATCGAAGGCTTGTGTCATGTCGCAAAAGATCGAGCATACAGGGGTAGTTTTATCAACAGCAGTTATTATAGTTTTTCGTTTTCGAAAGCCCTTTTGTTCATGGCATAGGATGTTTTTATTTTCGAAATAGTTATTTAATTCTATATTGTAACAGGTTTCAAAAATTTTTGAAAATACAGAAAGGAGGGCCGGCTGGGTCGGTAGTTTTCAACTGTTTCTTTTTTTCAATAAAAGTTTAACAATTGCTAGTTTGAGTTGTTTTGGAAATGTGCCATTTGTTATAGATAGGTTAATAATATGGCTTAAGTGATGACTTATATTACCCTTTACTTCCTTAACAATCTTCATAATCATATTCATCATAATCATCTTTGTTAAGATTCCATCGTAGCCGACATTTCGGATTCAGGCGGAAGCGACGCCTGGGTGTCACCACTGCAGCAACGGTCGCCTGGAGGACACGGTCGAGCACACGGTGGAGGTGTGCCCCGCATGGGCGGACCATAGACGTGTCCTCGTAGAGGCGATCGGCGGCGGTGACCTCTCGCGCCCAGCGCTGGTTCAGGCCATGCTGCGGGGCGAGACGGAATGGGATGCCGTCGCCTCCTTCTGCGAAGCAGTTATGCTAGTGAAGGAAGCGGCGGCGCGCGAGAGGCAACGACGAGCCTCTCGCCCCGGACAAAGACCCAGGCGAAGACGTCGAGAGTCGCAAGACGACTACCGGCCACCGTAGGCGCGGTTCTGCGGATGGCGAGCGATGGGTAGCTCGCCGCCCGGCTAGGACCAGGACCGCGTCGACGGCGCGTTAGTGTTCCACGCGCGCCTCAAAGAGAAGGAGTCAGCACAGGAAGGGGCCTAACAAGGCCAACGCCTGCCGGGGTTGCGGAATGTGTATAGTAGTCACCGTGACCCTGGAACATAAAGGGCAAACGAAGGAACATGAGTGGGTTTTAGTCAGTAAGAGTCTGACACGCCCTCCCGTCGCACCCAGGACGGGAGCAGTCATTGGATGATTTCCCACTCACCAAAAAAAAAAAAAAAAAAAAAATCGTAGCCGACATTTTTTTGTGTTTTTAAGGCCATTTATTATCCTATTTACATGAAGTGGTGTACTTGGAGCCAAAAACATTGAATTAAGTCTATGTTAAGGATGTTATTTTATTACCAGATCCCAATATCGGTTTAACTTTATCAACAAAGTAATTATTAAATGTGTTAGCTATTTCTGTTAGATTTTTGATAGTTGTGTTTAGCGTTTTTATTTTTTATATTGTTCTCTTGGTAAATTTGGCCGTACTTTATTGATCATTTGCCACCTTGTTTTGGATTTGTTATCTGATGTTTTAATTTCGTGATTATTTTGCGCACGTTTCGTTAGAGATATAATTTTTTTAGTAATTTAGAGTAACTAATATATTTCTGCTAATTCGCCTTAGTTGATTTTTGTCCAAATTTCCACAGCAATATTCTTTTCCTTTTGCAACAAATTTTTATTCCGCGTGATATCCACTTACATTTTTAATTAACTTTTATCTTTAAACTTTTTTGCGGAATGCACAAATCGTAGAATAATTTAAAATTGGCCATGGAATATGTATACGCCATATCTGTGTGGTAGATATTATAGAGTTCCGAGAAAGAAAAACTATTGTTTTCTTTACGATAATCTCGTTCCGTTTTTTGCCAATATTCTAATTTGAAAAGCTTTTTTATCGGAAGTTTTACTAATCATGTTCGTTTCCTCCGCTCGGCCAACTCATAGAATTTGATGAATCTTTGTCAGGAATTAGTTACAATTTGTTACTACAAACACGTCTTTTCCTGAATTTGTTACAAATAAAACAAAGACGCTATGACCAAAAATAATTGGCCATGGCCTGTGATTACACAAAATCTACATTATTCAGAAAGCCGAATGATACATCAAAAGAAAGGCCACAATTTGTTATATTTGTTACAATTAAAAAAAAACATCAAAACGTTCATATTTAAAAAGTTATGTTATTTTTCGTTTCCAGGTTAAGGGGTGGTAGATATCTAACAATAAATATCAAATTAATAGAGCCTAATGTGCATGGACAATCAGTTACTGATTTGTTACAGCGAAAAAACAAGAAAAAATCTAGAAAATAGGCTAAATAATTTGTTAAAAGTCGATTTTAGTTGGCTGCGCGGACGGCACTATGCCCAAAATACATTGGTGTTTTTTTTTTTTTGGTGAGTGGGAAATCATCCAATGACTGCTCCCGTCCTGGGTGCGACGGGAGGGCGTGTCAGACTCTTACTGACTAAAACCCACTCATGTTCCTTCGATTGCCCTTTATGTTCCGAGGTCACGGTAACTATTATAAACATTCCGCAACCCCGGCAGGCGTTGGCCCTGTTGGGCCCCTTCCTGTGCTGACTCCTTCTCTTTGAGGCGCGCGTGGAACAAAACGCGCCGTCTACGCGGTCCTGGTCCTAGCCGGGCGGTGAGCTACCCATCGCTCGCCATCCGCAGAACCGCGCCTACGGTGGCCGGTAGTCGTCATGCGACTCTCGACGTCTTCGCCTGGGTCTTAGTCCGGGGCGAGAGGCTCGTCGTTGCCTCTCGCGCGCCGCCGCTTCCTTCACTAGCATAACTGCTTCGCAGAAGGAGGCGACGGCATCCCATTCCGTCTCGCCCCGAAGCATGGCCTGAACCAGCGCCGGGCGCGAGAGGTCACCGCCGCCGATCGCCTCTACGAGGACACGTCGATGGTCCGCCCATGCGCGGCACACCTCCACCGTGTGCTCGACCGTGTCCTCCAGGCGATCGTTACTGCAGTGGTGACACCCAGGCGTCGCTTCCGCCCGAATCCGACACAGGAACCTCCCGAACTGACCATGTCCGATGAGGACCTGTGTCAAGCGAAACGTGAGAGTGCCATGACGCCTCTCCAGCCACTCCTCAAAGAGGGGTCTTACCGCCGCTATAACGGCGTGCCCAGCACTAGGTTGCGACAGTCGTTGTCTCCATTCCGCCATGAGATCTCGCCGGAGCTCCGTGAGCTCCGGCATAGTGCCGTCCGCGCTGGCCGCGCGGACGGCACTATGCCTAAAATCGACTCTTAACAAATTATTGAACCTATTTTCAAGAAATTTTCTTGTTTTTATTCGCTGTAACAAATCAGTATCTAATTGTCCATGCACATTAGGCTCTATTAATTTGATATTTATTGTTAGATATCTACCACCCCGAACCTGAAAACGAAAAATAACATAACTTTTTAAATATGAACGTTTTGATGTTTTTTTTATATTTGTAACAAATATAACAAATTAACAAGTTGTGACCTTTCTTTTGATGTATCATTCGCCTATCTGAATAATGTAGATTTTGTGTAGGTAATCACAGGCCATGACTTCGGCAAGTGGCGGTTCTAGCGGCCAACTATTTTTGGTCATAGCGTCTTTGTTTTATTTGTTGTAACAAATTCAGGAAAAGACGTGTTTGTAGAAACAAATTGTAACTAATTCCTGACAAAGATTCATCAAATTCTATGAGTTGGCCGAGCGGAGGAAACGGACATTATTAATCTACTACATACTTAGTGGTTGGTGTTAATTTTTTTTTTAATTTTGCATTTTACGCGCGATAGGTACCTACTTTATTTATTTTCTGCGGTCATACAAACAGACTAATATCACAGTATAAAAATCATACAGTAGGACGACGCCTTTGATCTCGTATAAAATGCCGACATCGTCTAGACAATAACGCATCGGCCAGGGTTGTCACAAATAAACAATATTTATGAAATTATTTGTTTATTTTGCAGATCAACATCGATAACAGTATTATAAATAAAACAATATTACATATGAATATATTAATGAAATTTATGACAATAAAAAATGCAGATGAGGCGTATATATTTTTTAAACTTTCGTAAGATCTTTCAAGTAAATCCGGTCTTTTACAAGCTTCCACCCATAATTTACATACAATACAAACAACACAGTACAAATTATGCATACTAATATTATAAATGGAAAAGTGTGTCTGTCTGTCTGTCTGTCTGTATGTTTGTCTTTCTTTCACGGCAAAACGGAGCGACGAATTGACGTGATTTTTTAAGTGGAGATAGTTGAAGGGCTGGAGAGTAACATAGGCTAGTTTGTGTCGCTTTCTAACGCGAGCGAAACCGTGGGCAAAAGCTAGTTAAATATATTCTAACCGAAAGGGTATATACATACATACAAACGAAAGAATTTGCTACAGACCACCAAACTGAACAACTTTTACTGTAGGATCAATTCGAGTCAGATTTAAATTATTTAGATGGCATTTTCGTAACCAGCATCCCAATTTACCTCGGAATTGACACCCATATCATAATTATTATTAAAAAAAATGACGTCCGCCATCTTGAATTTCAAAAAGGATGGCTTTTTCGTAACAAGCACCCCAAATATACTAAAAATTGACACCCATATCAAATTATAAAAAAAATACGTCTGCCATCTTGGATTTCATAAAGGATGGCTTTTACGTAACAAACACCCCAATTATACTCACAATTGACACCAATATCAAATTATAAAAAAACCTACGTCCGCCATCTTGGATTTCAAAAAAACTTTTTTCAAAAAAATAATAACCGCCTTCAAAAACGAAAAACCCAAAAATAACTAAAATTTCGGAAGTCGGTGGCAACACAAATTGAATGGCAGAAGAGAAGCCACCGACTTCCGAAATTTTAGTTATTTTTGGGTTTTTAGTTTTTGAAGGCGGTTATTATTTTTTTGAAAAAAGTTTTATATTTTTTACTTTTTAGTGTCGACTCCCAATGTTTGACTGTGTGTAGTATCTTTCAAAGTAATTTACTTTCAAATAAAACTACTAACAATCTTATAAAACGAAAATAGAAACTTGAAGACAAAGCACACATCATCTATGAAAATTTCGTCAATATTTTTTTGTTCGTGGTAAATTTTTCGAGAAGCACTGAACCGATCGCCACAAAATTTATATGGGACCACCCCTGAATCATGACTTATCAAACAAAAAAAGAACCATCAAAATCCGTTTACAATTGACGGAGATATCGCGTAACAAACATACAAAAAAAAAACAAAAAAAAAATACAGACGAATTGAGAACCTCCTCCTTTTTGAAGTCGGTTAAAAAGGATGGCTTTTTCGTAACAAACACCCCAATTAAACTCAAAATTGACGCCTATATCAACTTATAAAAAAATTCGTCCACCATCTCGAAATTCACCCTTAGTAAATAATTGAAAAGTCCACCATCTTGACACGGAACATACAAACAAACGCTTTCACGTTTATAATATTAGAAGGATTTCCAAACGCATGATGCCCTGTGGGATAAATCTATTATTATTATTTTTTTACCGTCCGCCGGTCGGCCATTTTATTATCGTTATTAGCGTGGCACGACATTACAAATAAAATTATTTATGCACTCTACAATAACAAAACAGATTTATTTACCGCAAATCTTTATTTAGATGAGATTAAGACTTGCAATCACTCACAGCACACGTCGTATGCACCATTTTAAATAAACATATAAAAAAGAAACATGCGTTAGCCCTGAATGATATATCCCGAACTACTACTAACATCGTTTTGTTCGCAGTTCGGGATCGGCTTACCCGCGTCTCGCCCCTCACACCCCGCACGATTGCCCTGTCTAGACGTCTTCGTTGGACGACTGTATGATTTTTAGACTGCTAATATGTTAAAAAGTTGTGAAAAATTACGAAAAAATATTTTTTCTTTAGGAAAATTATAACGTGTGCGTGTGTCTAAACTTTGCATCTTGAAGTTTCTGCTGTGTCTGAAGCGTAACACCGCCTCGCTACACGCAGCACCGGAGACCCTCACGACTCACGAGCCTTTAATTTGCTAATCCGGTATCGTACATATTTACCCTTATATATTTAAAAGTATGCGTCTTCGCAGTTTGGAAGAGGGCTATGGGGACCTCCCTTTATCGATACAGACCCAAAAAACCGCAAAAACCGATGTCCTGTCTTGTACAGTGTAGCCAATCTTGTTACAGTAATTCAATTTATTTTATTTATCCATCTACATATTTACGGTTTTCAGATTTTTTTCTTTATTGGTGCTGTACGACATAGCTTTATGCCCGATGTACGACATAGCTTATCGATACCTTCGGGTAGAAAGGTCGTATAAACCAAAACCCGACTTTTCAGGAGAGCAGAAAAACAAAATTATGATATAAAAATGATTCATAATGAATATAATTATTTTTTTAGTTTTTTGGTATGACTAAGTAGATTTCTTTTTGTTGTTGTAATATTTAATTTTGAAATAATAGTAAATGTTGATTAAAAGGTATTATAATACTTAATAACTGTTGATTACGTATTTCAGGTAGTATTATTTTATTTGAATCAACCATTAATGGGTATTAGAATAATAATTACTGAGTTCCTTCTAATTCGGAGAGTAACAGAGTGTTTATTAGTCAAAATTCAATTAATCTGTGACTATAAAAATTGTTTTTAATACAAAAAAAACTACATACATGGGTTTTTACGACCGTAAATGTGACAAAAAGCTTACCAAAAATGGATATACGACCTAAACTGTTTTTTTAAAGTTCATTTTCATGGGGTGTATAAACCATGAATTGATATTTTCTGAGTCGTAAATCTAAGCTAACTTTAAAACTAAAGAAGATAGGTAGGTTTCGATGATTTAACCTTTTTCATTTGCAAATTCTAAGAACCTTTCTCATAGATCATTTTTTTTTAACTTCAAAAACAAAAAAATTATGAATCCTGAAAAGTCAGGTTTTGGTTTAACGACTTTTCTACCCAAAGGTCGATATTTTACATTTTGATATTTACAATAAGTTATTATTAAGTGCAGTTAGGGACATAATCATTACCTTTTCATGTGTATCTCTCTGTTTTTTTATCTTTTATTACCTAAATCTTTTTTAAACATGGTTTATACACCAACCTCACGCATTGAAAGGCAATTCCTTTGGATTTACGACGTCGAATTTAAACTGTGTTTAAGTAATGCATTTAACACGCTAGGGCGTATAAACCATTTACAATCAATGACTATTTTTACGCCCTGAGTTAATGTAAATCATGGCCATTACATCATAACAAAACTAAAAAATAAAAACTTTTGGCTTTTACGTTAAAAATTTCCTTTTTTTAAGAGTGTATGACCGAAAATTTCTTGGTCGTATTAACCCTTTTTGTGCGAATTTCGGCATTTCAAATATACAGATCGATAGAGAAAAAAAATCTGAGCAAAATGGTATGTTTAACTCAATTTGGCCAAAATGGTTTATACGACCTTTCTACCCAAAGGTATCGTCACAGTTTTACGATCCATACAGTTGTAAAACGAATGTACTTGCATAGAGCAACGGCGGGGATCTCGAGGGGAAGTGGGCGGCGCGGATCGCTGCCCACGAAGTGCGCGTAGTTGGGGGGCCAAACTCTGGGGCTAACGCATCCGTGTTAATCGCGAGCGAGTTTTCAAGAATCATTGAATAAATTTATTATAATGGTGCACACTTCTTTTTCTGTGTACGTATGTACCTCGACAACGAGACACAATAAGGATTTAAGATTTCATAGATTTCCCCGTGACGCGAGGTAAGTTTATTCTTATAAATTCGTATTAAACAGGTGGGTATCTACTAATATTTATTTTGTATAAACTCGTCGTGTTTATAGTTACGTATATAATAATTATAGTAGGTACGAGTAAAGTTAAGTTATACACGTATTCGTATACGTTATATTATTACAATCGGAAAAACATTTCAATCGGCATCATTTATATTTCGTATTGTAGGTATATACGCTTTGCGAACGGGCTATCTCAGGCACTTGGACACTGTTCACGCAATGTTAGGTTATTTATTTATTTATACAAAAGTTAAAAAAACTAAAACCTGACTACGAAAAACCCGGATAAAACAATAAGCAAAGGTACTTAGGTACCTTCTGTCCTGTGTACCAGTCTGTTTCCAGGTTATGACCGTAGTCGCATGCCGCTGTGACCTGTCTTTTTTCTTCTAAAGCTTGTATCTCGAAAACGGTGTGTCCTATCGCAAAAATAATGTTAAAAAAAAAAAATTTGCCCCCCTTTATAAAACCCCACAGCCGTAATTCTCACATGTAGGTAATATTCAATTATGAAAAAAATAAAGTTTGTTTTTGACAACCCTTGCACATTTGCACGCGGTAGCGTAAATACCTACACGGGCGGCGGCGGCGGTGTCGTCCGACATCAAAGGCGTTTACCAACTGTATGGATCGTTAAACTGTGGTATCGTTATGAATTCCAGGTCAACCGCAAATACTTATGAGTTTTGATTCCCTTGAGAGTGACGAAATATACCTAAGTACCTACGATTTTTGCGACTTAAACTGCAGTAGGTATTTTTTTCCTGAACTCAGAAGTTTGTTTTTTTTTCAGACCATCAAGGGGCCACAGATCTGAGTACTTATACACAGTTTTAATTTTAATTTGTTACCTCCACACATTGTCAAGATAAAAGAGTCAATTCTTGACAGAAAGACAAATGAACCCAGAAGTAATGAGGCTGCAGTATGGGCAAGGGAAAAAAATATTCTTTGATTTCCTTCTATTTTCCTATTTTACATGTTCCAATGAAAAATTATACAGTAATTTCCTTCAACTGCAAGTACTACATACATAGTATTATGGCACAGATGTTTTTTCCATTTTTATATGTACAGAATTAAGCTGTGAAAATATATTAATCAGGCTTTTGTAAAACTTGATTGAAAAGAATATTGATAGTGTTTCTTGCTTGTTCTTCTCCATAGAGATGACAAGTTTTGAAATAAGCAACCAGCATCACCTGTCTAACTGCCAGAATATGACAATTCATGTGTCTGTAAATCATCTACAATCCTTAAGTGAAATAATTACCTTGAATTATTTTATACTGAGAAAAACAACAGTGTTATACAGTCAAACTAGAAAATTTTTTGTCAATGGTTTTTTTTTACCTAGCTTGTGTTCCACTGATGAGTAAAGTTCTCCCCTTTTTCTTTCAAACCTCTCAGGTCTAAATTGATTCCTTTGAATTGTTTTTTTTTTGTTATTTTAATCCAGCTTGTCCTCTGCCTAATTAACCTTTTCACGACCAACCGACAGCCGGCTGTCGGGCTGCTATTGCTTTTCAATTGTGTCTTAAATCACGTGTGTTCGAAGGATTAAGCTTATAACTAGGAAATATTATACACTTACTTATCATATTCTCTGTTATCTTCATCACACCTTTCATCACGTAAATCCTTCCATGACTTTCCATGACGACAAGTGGTAACCAAAATGAGATGATTGCCATCATGCAAATGCCACAATGAATTCCTAGTCTCACTGCCAATGCCATGAACATATCTCTTGCCTTTAAAAGCTAACAAATGTCGCCTTGGTGCCGGAAAGGGATTGCTAGTGGCAGCAGGTGGAACTCCACCTCGCTCTGGGTGTTCTTTATGAAACAATGGCAATGAAATATCAAATTCTTCTCGAAAAAATGCTTCAGAAGCACTGGCCCTAGCTAAAATTGCCTCTCCTGGGTTAAAACCTAGTGCACTTTCAGCATAATCAGGCCATGTCCCAGCATACAAATTAAATATAAGATGATTTCGACCATTGTTCCAATAAGGTAAACGAGATAAGCGCGATGCCACATCTGGAGCATGCTCGGGAGACAGTGGATCGGCATCTAACGTATCTATTGCGGGCACAAAGAAGCAGGCTTCATTTGGATCTCTTGTGGCGTACCGCGATTCTCTGATGACTGATAGTACTTTACGATATGATGCACTAACTGGCCCATCACTTGGATAAACGTAAATTTTTGGATCTTTACCACATTTAGAAAAGTCGAAGCATGTCTCCATTCTACAAGGAATCGTTCCGGTAGCCAACTTTTTCTGTGGTTGAGAAGGCAACTCTGACAACTCCTCTAAGGAGGCAAAACTAGCCAATTGATTCAGTCGGCTATTTTGAGTCCGTTCTGACTTCAAATGATATGTACCAAAGTAACAATACACCAAAACACCACAGGTAAAAGAAAGAACAACAAAACGTTTTTTAGCCTGCATAATTAGGATTTTTAGTCAAATATTGCTTTTCATTGGTTTCTGTAATAGATGAATGCTATTTCTAATCCGTATTCCGTAATAAACAACGCCCGCTTTCTCTAAGTACCACTACATATTTTCTCCTTCAACATTTCACTCGCACTGACGTTGTTGCGTTGTATCATTGTATGTATGTATGTAATGTATGAACAGTGTTTCCATTATAATGATTTTCTTTACCCATGTTTCAATTCCGATTTCCCCTTTTCAGGACTTTTTTCCCCTCAAAAAATATTTTGCTTTAGTTTGGGCACTAGTGTAGTACTTAACTAAAAGAAATATTTTTTTTTATAGCCTGCCCTCTAAGTAACGTATTATTATTTACACTAAATACAATACGTCAACAAAATCTTAGACAAGTTTAGCCGATTTTGCACATTTACCAATTTCCCAATCACGTAGCAGATAGACCACAAGCTTACGTCTTGATATCTAGTGGATTTCTCATGCGCAAAAACCCTCATTTTGCAACATTTCAGGCGAGGTTTAATATAATGATTTCATACAATTTCCCCTTTTTCTTCCCCTCTGGACCCGGATTACCCCTAAAAAGGCGAAGTTCCCCTCATTGTGGAAACACTGTGTATGAATTGACTTTTAATTTTATATTTACATCAGGGTTGCCAAAGCTAATTCCTCCAAATCCCCAAAAATCCTGATCAAATTCCCCAAATTGGGGAATAATAATCCGCTGATTCCTCACAATTTTCGATCAAAAGTTTTTTATGAAATGAAAGTATATTCAATTATTTAAATAATATTTAATGTTTATCTTTTATATTTTTTTCCATATATTAGTCGGAAGCATTTTGTTCGAAGGGTTAAACTTGACACTGCCGCCCAGTTTTTTACAAAACCGTTTAGTGACGGTCATAAGTACGTAAAATTACTGTCACGAGGTAACGTGTACATCTCTCTCTAGCCATACATAATGATTCTAAAAAATGTCGTTATCGATAATTAACTATGAAATATTTTCCGATGAGAATAAGATGTCAAAATCCAAGTTTTCCCCACATAATGCCAATCTCCAATAAATCCCCAACCAACTTGAGATTCCCCGTAGTTTGGGGAATTCCCCACACATTGGCAACGCCGATTTACATTGACAGATAAGGTGTTACCAAGTTTTGACAAAATAAAAATAAAGTAAGAACTAGTAAGAAGGTAGGCCTGAGTGAAAGTTTGGTCTAATAGGTATAATGCTTTTCACGAAAAAAATCCCTTCGCCGTAATCTTGGTAGCATGGCAAATCAATCAGTGCTGCTAATTTTTTTTATGAAATTACCCATTACTTATTAGGGAGATTTATGACATTGGTGCCGATTCTCTTGTTCACAACTTAACGTAAATTTAAGTTAGGTGCATCTTTCTCTTTCCATTTCTTAAAGAAAAGGACAGAAGATACATTTTAGTTTAATCCTGTCAAATTAGACAGCGCCTCATGACAATTGACGTATATTTAGACGCCATGTTTTTAAATTGCGTCTAAATTATCTATGGAGTGTCTAAATTTGACAGAACTTAACTAATATTTGATCTTCTGTCCTTTTCTTAATTAAACGGAAAGAGAAAGATGCATTTAACTTAAATTTACGATAGTTTGTGCACAAGAGAATCGGCACCATTGTTTTACTCTAAGAACTCAGCTCTATTGTGATGCAAGAAAGGGGCCTACTCTTAGGCCCGTATTAATAGACGTCACTCAACCCTGAGACGCTCTCAAGTTTATTACTGTCCTTATTTTTTTCCTTTAAAATGACAAGGATAGCAAGAGACTTGAGAGCATCTCGGAGTTGAGTTACGTCTATTAATACGGGCCTTACTATGAAATCACAGATTGTCGAGCGCACTGGCAGCAGTTAACCTTAAAGGTGAACGCAGACTTGGCCGCACCGCACGCGCCGCAGTCTTCGCATTCTAATTCCTTATATGAAGTTCTATGCCACCTCGCACACCTACCCGCATCGCAGTTGCCGCAGACCCTGAAACGACAACAAAGAAAATGCTACCTATGACTGCGGAGACTGCGGCGCGTGCGGTGCGGCCAAGTCTGCGTTTACCTTAATACGTTATTATTAGCGTTGTAATTTTGGGAACTTTATACTTGCAACCCTATCTTACTAAACTGATCAAGAATTTTAAATAAAGCTGGATACTGAACGTAGAAGAAATAATTGAAGCCAAGTTTATTCACCCTTACCCCTCGTATGTTTTTTATCTCGCTCACACTTAAATCATAAATTGAAGTGTGAGCGAGATAAAAAACATTTTTTTCGTATGTTTTTTATCTCGCTCACACTTATATCATGGGTGCGTTCCTAAAAGGGTAAGAATTACACGGAGTAGTGCGAAAGTTACTCTCGAGCGTTCCGAAATGAGCCGAGTGAAACCGAGGGTAACCGAACAATTACTCGACAGCTACCCGAGCAGTATTTTGGAACGCTTTCGGTAGAGTAATTTTCGCACTGACAAGTGCGATTTCTCTCCCTTGGCTGAGCGTCGTTAAAAATTACCTGACATATGTCAAAATCATATATGCGCCAATGTTAAAGTTTGATGGTGAAGAATGGATTTACTAAAGTAGAAACGAACAGGTAGTACTTATTTATTTGCAAAATATGCTTAAAACTCAATTTTCCTTCTTTGCAATAGAGATAAAAGGTTATGTTGACAGTGTCATCATACGATCCTAACCATCATGACCCTAACCCGTTCCAAAACAGTAAATCGCTCTGTAGCGTTCAAAAACAGTATAGCCGTTCTCTTTCTTTCGTTGTTTCTATCTCTTTTTAATTTCCGAGTGAATTATTCGCACGTTTTGGAACGCACCCCTAATTTTAAGTGTGAGCGAGAAAAAAAAACATACGGGGGCATTGACAATGAATTATATGGACATGGCATATCTTCAAAAAAAACGTTATACCTACACTTTACTGAGAGGATATAATGGCGGCTAATAGAGTAGCCCCTAACGATCGATATTTCTGTAAAATAACATCGACAAAAGATTGTGAGAATGTTTTCTTAGTTTCACGTACTGGCGAAAAGTACCTCAAGTTTTGTAACTTCAGTCTTTCATAAATAAGTTGTTTGTTCGTCCTTCTTTCACAGCTAAACCGTGAACCCCTTTATATAATAGGTCTACCTCTTTCTATTAGGTTCTATGCTGCTTGTGGGCCTACATTTTGAGAAGTATAAGATTTTACTTATTGACACCCTGTTCATTTAATTTGATAGGGTTTCACGGCCAATTGTACAGCGGTTCAAATTGATCTTCCACTGTATAATTTTAATACAATCAGGGAAAAGCCAAGTGTACACAGGAAAAAAAGGGGTCCATAAAGATGTTTCCGTCAAGTGGTCGGTGAGGGTAAATTAATTAAAATATAATATTTTTTACTAATAAAGAAACATTTCCTTTATTGATATGGTGTAAATCGAAAATCTGTGTTTTTTTTTGGCAAGCAGGAAATTGAATGCTTTTAACTAAATTAATAATAACCAGCCAAGAGCGTGTCGGGTCACGCTCAATGTAGAGGCCCGTCGTTTCCTTTCCGTCACAATAAATATTCGTAGGAATTAAAAAAAAAGGCTATTTGTTAAGTTGACATACAAAGTACGCAGAAATTATATTTACGATTTTTTACTTTTTTTTTTGTACAAAAACTGTTCTTTTCATTAAGTTCAAAACAATTTTCCCAGAAAGTCCTTATAAAGTTCTACTTTTCAGATTTTTTAAACTTATGGTTCAAAAATTAGGAGTGGACACATTGTTTTTTTTACTTTTGAAGCGATTATTTCCGAAATGAAAAAAATATTTTAGTAAACCTATTCATTTCTAAATACCTATCAAACATTATATCACACGTTAGGGTTGAAATTAAAAAAAGACTTCCCACTTTACATGTACCCTAATAAAACATTTTTTTTTTCAATTTTTATTTTACTACTTTGTCGGCGTGATTGAATACGAAATTTCAGCTTTCTACTGCTAACGGTCACAGAGATTAAGCGAGGACGGACAGACAGATAGACCGACGGACAAAGGGTTGGGGTCTGGTGTTTTACAAATAAAACAAAAAATGTTGGAAAAACCAAAAAAATATTAGCTCTAATTACAGCCTGCAGCCTGTTTCTCATCGACCTTATTAATTTTTTGACGGTCTCTTGAGGAATGCCGTGCCAATCCTTTAATAACGCTGTTTTAAGTTCTTCCTCGCTTGAAAGTACTGGATTTCGGGCCCGTACTCTTTGTTTGAGCTCATCCCATAAGTGCCCTATGGGATTCATGTCTGGACTGAGCGCAGGCAAGTCCATTGTGGGTATTTCGACTTCTTCAAGAAACTGTCGAGTTATCCGCGACGTGTGATAACGGGCGTTGTCGTGCATTAAAACGAAGTCTTCGCCATAAACCCTGCGTAGGGAAAACATGGTCCTGCAATATGTCGATTATATACCGATCAGCCGTTAACCCGCCCCCACGGCCTCCCCCGGAAAGAAATATCTTTCCTTTAAATCTTTGAAAATGTTACTAAATTGAGCATTTTTTTTTTGTCTGTCTTCGAACTTTCTCATTATCTTTTTAGACTGTTTTTGACATATGTACTTTAATTTCTTTATCATTTTAGATGTGTTTATCTGAAATCAAATAAAATAAAATAAAGTTTTAATAGATATTGAAGACAAGTGAGAGATATCTCCCACGCAGTCAATTTAGTTGATGAGATGACTTCTATCACTGAGATAAATTCAAAAATAATGATGTCAAGAAAAACTGAAGCTAATCATACCGATAAATCTGCCGTAGCGGAGGTGGTAGCAGAGGTATTAGCAGCAAAATCTGGCGCAATGGAGGTGCTAGCGGCAAAATCTGGCACATCAGAGGCGCTAGTGGCCAACAATGGCGCAGCGGAAGTGCTGGTGGCTATATCTAGCATAGGGGTTGTGCTAGAGGCTAAATCTATGCCACTTCTCTTTAGAATCTCTCCAGGCTGTTGGTGTGCCTATAGTAGGCACACCAACAGCTTTAACCTGAAAACCTCTCTTTATTAGTAAAATAAATAATAATACAAATAGAAAAAAAATACTAAAAAAAATTAAGTACAACTTCAAAAACAGTATGATGACCTTTATTATAAAAATGATTTTATTACAAAAAAAAAATACCTTATTAGGAGCACCACATCCAGATAACGATTGTGAGTTTGTTACATTTGTATCATTTTCAAGTAGAATTCCAAACATGTTTGATTCAATGGCAGGCTGTAAACAAGAATTAAAACAATTAGTATATTGATGTTTCTTGATTTTATTAAACGGATTTTTTATTAATCTAAAGATCACACTCAAACACATTCTTTACATCACTCTGTGTGTACATTAGAGAAGTGTTGTAATAATGATGACATCATCATATGTATAACAACCACTACACAATCATGTTGGAAAAATTTATAACACACAGTGTTACTTACCAATAAGGTTCGTGTAGGTAAAGCATTGTCACGCAATGTTACTTTATTCAGTGTCCGGTTGAAACATGATTCTTTAAAGTGAAGAGAACAAATATGAATTGTTTTTGTTGGCATCTTTAAATTTTCAACACCAATGGTTTCCAGCCAATTTTTCTTTTTTCCATTATTAGCCGGCAGCCTTAAAAGTAAAATAAAACAAATAAAAAACCATAATATAGCATTTAAAAAACCATAATACAGCATTATCGATAAATATAAAAATGTGTAATGCACTACTCTATCCCTTCATGTAGTGAACCTCTTTTACATAATTTAAATTCTTTTGTTAGATTACGAATATTTGTCATTGTCATAATGTAATACTTCATGTCACGTTTTGCTAATTAAAACCTTCTAGTAAGGTTTTGGCTATTATTTCAATTTAATTAGCAAAACGAAACTACTACAATCCTATGGATAAATATCTAAGACCTGAGCGGTTCGATGGGGACCCGTCTCTAAGCACTGCAGCCGCGGAGTGGGCTCACTGGAAGAAAACTTTCGTCAACTTTCTTGCGGTGCAGGACTCAACCACTACAGATAAGGTCAAGCTTACTATATTAATTAACCACGTGTCTCCGAACGTATATACTCACATAAGCGAGTGCGAAACATACGAACAGGCATTAAACCTCTTGAACAAGCTTTACGTTAAACCTAACAACATCCTGTACGCACGCCACGCTCTCGCCACCAGGAGACAAAGTAGCCACGAGACTATCGACACATACATCCAAGCCTTGAAGCAACTTTCCAAAGATTGTAATTTTTCTGCTGTCGATAGTAAAACAAACCGCGATGACAATATTCGCGACGCTTTCATAGCAGGCATCTCTTCAACAAAAATTAGAGAAAGACTCCTCGAAAACCTTTGCCTAACATTGGACGAAGCGCATAATCAGGCGCGCTCCTTGGAGATGGCTGAAGTCAATACGCTACATTATAATAACACCTCATTGAACGCGGTTACCGAAAACATCCATGATACAATTACTAATGTACGAAATACTCCTTCTAGTAAAAATCCAAATGCTTCCGCAGCCACGCCGACCTTCCAGAATCGCTCGAATCGAAGATGTTTCTTCTGTGGAGGATGCGTGCACCCGCGCAAAACATGCCCCGCCTTCGATGTGACGTGTCAACTTTGTAACAAGAAAGGGCATCTCGCAAAAGTCTGTCGTAGTAGGAATTCAACTAACGCTGCCACGTCTGACCAGGAGAATACCACCGCCTGCATTATCGCTGCATCACCGTCCTCCTTACACAAAGCCATTGTTCCTGCATATATCAAAGGCATTAGAGCAGAAGCACTATTAGATACAGGCAGTTCTAAAAGTTTCATTAACTTCGAATTTTCGAAACTATGTTCTCTGAAGATAAAACCTAGTCAGCAAACGATATCTATGGCCTCTCTTGACCATACTTCGTCAGTTAAAGGAGAAACCAACCTTACGCTAACCTTGGGTAAATACACATACGAGAATGTTCAACTGCTTGTTGTGGAAAATTTATGCTCAGACATGATTATAGGACATGACGTATTAGAAAAGCATTCTTCTCTCGAATTCGCATTTGGTGGCCCGAAAGAACCACTCGTCGTGTGTAACGTAGCCAAAGCGTCTGTCCCTGCTGTGCCTTTATTCGCCAATCTGTCTCCCGACTGCAAACCGATTGCTATTAAGTCACGAAGATATAGTGATGATGACCGACGTTTTATTGAGGAGGAGATTAGGAATCTTTTAAGTGAAGGTGTCATTGAAGAGAGCCGATCACCATGGCGGGCGCAGGTACTAATCACGAAGAACGTGAATCACAAGAAACGCCTTGTAATCGATTACTCCAGAACTATAAATCGATTCACAGAACTAGACGCCTATCCTCTTCCTAATATAGAAGAACTGATTTCAAAGGTAGCCAAACATTCTACATTTAGCGCCATTGATTTAAAAAGCGCCTACCATCAAGTTCCAATTCTACAAGAGGAAAGGCCGTACACTGCGTTCGAAGCTGCTGGAAATTTGTATCAGTTCCGACGCATACCTTTTGGAGTAACCAATGGAGTCTCTAGCTTCCAAAGAACAATAGATTGGCTCATCCGAACTGAAAAATTAAAAGGCACGTTCGCATACCTTGACGATATCACAATTTGCGGTAAAACACCGGACGAGCATGACTGTAATCTACAGAATTTCCTTGCAGCCGCTAAAAAGTATGGTCTAACCATTAATTAATGAATCAAAGTCTAAATATAAACAATCTTCCATTAACATATTAGGCTATACAATAGCGAATAATATAATCAGACCTGATAATGACAGGCTAGAACCTCTTCTGAACTTACCCCCACCTCAAGACTTACCCAGCTTGCGAAGAGCCCTGGGTATGCTCGCGCATTATTCAAAATGGATACCAAATTTTTCAGAAAAGGTACATGAGATAGCTAAAAATAAAACGTTTCCATTAAGTGACACCATGATTAAAGATTTTAATAATCTCAAAAACGACATAGTCAAATCCTGCGTTCACGCTATCGACAACAAAGTGCCATTTACAGTCGAAACTGATGCCTCGGAGCATTCTATTGCGGCAACCCTGTCACAGGCAGGCCGACCTGTAGCATTCTATTCGAGAACACTTAATAAAAGTGAGCAGAACCATTCTGCTATTGAAAAAGAAGCTTACGCAATTGTCGAATCCCTGAAGAAATGGCGGCATTTTCTCATAGGAAAATCATTTCTACTTGTCACTGACCAGCGGTCTGTGTCTTTCATGTTTGATACTAAGCACACTAGTAAAATCAAAAACGAAAAGATTCAGCGTTGGCGATTAGAACTGTCTCCATACAAGTATGATATCGTGTACAGGCCTGGCACACAGAACCATGTAGCGGACACCCTTTCTCGCGTTTGCGCCATTGTTGACTCACCGGCGAAGTTACGATCACTTCATGAAGCTCTTTGTCACCCAGGGGTGACCAGAATGGCACATTGGGTTCGCTCCAAAAACCTGGCCTATTCAATTGAGGAGATAAAAACTATGACGAGAGAATGTCGTATCTGTTCAGAAGTTAAGCCTAGATTCAATACAGCTGATCAACACCACAAACTAATCAAAGCTATGGCACCGTTTGAAAGGCTGAGCATGGACTTCAAGGGACCAGTACCAACGAAATCAAATAACAGATTCATCCTCACCGTGATCGATGAGTATTCCCGCTTTCCTTTCGCCTTCCCATGTTCTGATATAAGCGCTAAGACTGTCATCAAACATTTAGACAGTATATTTATCATGTTTGGCATGCCGGCTTATATACACTCGGACCGAGGGACTTCATTTTTATCGGCGGATGTAAAAGATTTTCTACATGCTAGACAAATAGCTACAAGTCGTACAACGCCATACAACCCTCAAGGCAATGGCCAAGTTGAAAGGCTCAATTCCACGCTTTGGAAAACTATACAGTTAGCGTTAAAAACTAGGAACCTGCCGATAGAGAGCTGGGAGGATGTCCTACCGCAAGCATTACACTCCATACGTTCACTTTTGTGTACTAGTACAAATTGTACGCCGCATGAAAGGATGTTCCACCACTCTCGGAGATCAACGAATGGAGATTCGATTCCGACATGGCTAACGAGCTCAAGCAAAGTGCTTATGCGGCGCTTTGATCGGAAAACGAAATATCAACCACTAGCTGAGGAGGTGGAGGTACTGCAGATTAACCCCACATATTCATATATTCGAACGATGGATGGCCGTGAGACTACCGTGTCCAATCGTCATTTAGCGCCTTTGGGAACCAACGGAGGAGAAATCCCTGCAATTGAAGAGTTCGTAGACATCGAGCCTGAAAGATCGCAGTCACCATCACCATCATGTTCACCACCAACAACTCCGCCTTCATCACCGATGGAATATTATTCGCCACCAGTCTCCCTTCCGGGGACTCCCCCGTCACCGCCACCATCGGAAGTACCGGAGCCAATAAGCTCGGACGTGATTGAACCCGCAGGTGCAGAGCCACTCCGGAGGTCGGCCAGAATAAGAAACCCGCCGAAGTTTCTTCGTGATTTCATCTGGCCGGGGTGAATGTAGTGAACCTCTTTTACATAATTTAAATTCTTTTGTTAGATTACGAATATTTGTCATTGTCATAATGTAATACTTCATGTCACGTTTTGCTAATTAAAACCTTCTAGTAAGGTTTTGGCTATTATTTCACTTCAATAGCAAGAAAATGATTTCATGAAATACATGTTGAAAATGAAAGCAAAAGGGAAATTTTGAAGGCGTTACTGTTCAAACTATTCAACAAATGCAGAACCTTTTGTTTAATAACGAAATCTAAAGATATTTTTGGTAAGTTATTTTTGGGCGATTTCTGCTTCTTTTGATGCCACATCCGATTATATTGCAATTGGACATCTTGCTATATACAATCTTCTATCTTCTATATATATAAAACAAAGTCGGATTTGTTACAACACTTTTAACTCGAGATCGACTAGACCAATTTTCATGGTTTTTGGTTCGTTGGATTTGTCCCCGCCCCGAATAGCAGAATACATCTAAAAATAATGAAAAATCGACGAGAACATAATTGTAAAAGATGAATCATTTTCCCCTATAGTTAATTCTAAATTCAATTAAAGATTGAAAACTTAAGAGAACAATAGTACTAGGAGCGCAGTAATGTGAAGTGATAATGTGAGAAAATTTAAAATACTAAGATACTTAGTACTTAAATCAATCAAAAGTACTAGGCGCGCAGTTGTGTGAAGTGGTTAATAGAAAATGTGAGCGCAATTTTAAGAAAATATATGTTTATGAACTTAAAATACGTATAATAATAATAATAATAATAAATAATTCTTTATTGGCATAAACAGCATTTAACAAATATAGTGAGGCCCTGACTCCTGCGCTTGGTATAATACCTGTGTTACAGGAGCCAGTGTCTTCTCCCATTTAATGAATCCAATATTGTATGCAATAAGAGTCTAAATTACAAACAAATCAAAATCAATATGAAAATGAAAGTAAATTAAATTAAGATAAAAATTAATATTAAAAACTGGAAACTAAAAACAATTTTTCTTTTATAATGAGTATAAGTAAATGATGTAGCTTTGTGTAGTGACGAATGCCATGTATGAGTATGTTTGTTGTGTAGTATGTTTGGCGAGTAGTGTTTGAGGTGTGTGTATTAGTGTGTATTAGTGTGTATGTATACTGTGTGTATTGTTTACTGATGTGTGTGCCTGTGCTCGATGTATGTGAATAATGTTATGTTTGTAGCAAATTTACCAGATGTTCAGTTTGTGTGTAATCTTGGGTGAGTAACCATGATTTAATCTTAGTTGAGGCTTCTTTGACAGTGAGAGGATTTACCTGAAGCACATTGTTCAACTTGTTGTACAAATAAGTGGTTAAGTACATGTGTTGCCTCCTAGCTGCTGAAGTTCGACATTGTAACAGTGGGCAGATATTTCTCATGGTACGCTTTTTTTTAATGTTTTTATTGTATGGTGTAATACGGTGCTGTTTGGTGACAATCTGTAAGATGTACATCTGACGTACTGTTAGTACCTGACACGTCTCATATAAAGACGTGGTGGGAAACCTGAATGGCCTATGTGTCATTACTTTAAGGACAGATCTTTGTGCCCTCTCGAGGCGAATCATATGCGTTTTACAGGCGCCGCCCCAAACTCTAATACAATACCCGAGAACTGATTGTACTAGTGCGTAATATATCGTGCGTAACAGTTCATAATCAGCCACGTCTCTGAGTCTCTTAAAAACCCATACCAACTTTCTAATTCGCGCAGTGGTAAGGTCTATATGCTGCCGCCAGCTTAACTTTTCGTCCAATATTACTCCCAGGTATTTAACTTCTACTGACTTTCCAATAACCAGGCATGAACAGGTTGCATTGTCATGAGGTGGATCACACATATGCAATTTTATATCAATTTTTATGGGAGTAATCTTGGAAAAACTGAACTGTATTTGTGTCGATTTTAAAGGGTTTAGCGTAAGGAGATTAGCTCTTAGCCACTGACTTATCCTACATAGACCCACCTCAGCGTTGTGTCTCAACTCATCCCAAGTCTCGCCATGAAACACGAGAGCTGTGTCATCGGCGTACGTGAATATTTTGCCTTTTACAAGCGTCTGCTCACACAAGTCATTAATGTAGATCAAGAAGAGACTTGGGCCGAGTATACTGCCCTGTGGCACACCGTATACAACCCGAGCATCTGAACTAACGTATTCCGCAATTTTTACTCTCTGTGTTCTGTCATAGAGAAAATCTTTAAAAATTTCTAAAGCATTTCCTCGAATGCCAACACGCTCTAGCTTGTCCACAAGAAAAGGAATTGATACTGTGTCAAAAGCTTTCGCTAAATCGAGGTAGTTACCGACACACTTTTGATTAGCATCCACACAAGTTGACACATGATCTACAAGCTCTGTTACTGCATCTTCAGTGCTCTTGCCACGCCTAAAGCCAAATTGTGAGTCCGACAGTATCTTGTTGTGTTCAAGGAAGCTTATTAACCTATTATTCAGAACTCTTTCGAGAATTTTCGATAATGTTGGAAGCACCGAAATAGGCCAGTAGTTCTCGACACTGTCCTTCGATCCACTCTTATGGACCGGAGTTATTAGCGACTTCTTAAAAACTCTTGGGAAAACACCTTGCGTAATGCAGATCTCTAAGAGCTTTGTCAAGTGAGGAACAATCACGTGCCTAGCCATTTTAAGAAGTTTTGCAGGTATGGAGTCAAAGCCAACGGCACAGTCATTTTTAAGGCCAAGAATTAATGTTTCGATTTCGACTTCATCTGGGGGAAGTAGTACGATTGAATCCAGGTTAGTGGGTATGTTAGTTTTAGATGTTAATGGGTTATTATTAGAAAAATTGGATATGTTATCAGCTAGCTGTTTTCCGATGTCAGAAAAATAATTGTTTATGTCATTTATAGAATTTGATGGGTCTTTTTTTATCAGATTATTAGCAACTAGTTTTAGTTTTTTCTGCTGTGTTATTGTTTTTATAACCTCCCATTTATCTTTATTATTACTTGCGTTTTGCAAAAGAGAACGTTCATGGTTATTTTTTAGTTTTCGTAATAAAGAGTTGCAGAAGTTACGATATCTTTTATAGGATATTTCAATTACACGGTTGTCAGGATTTAATGAAAACTTTTTATGCAGTCTGTCTCTGTGGCGTATGCATCGAAGTAACCCAGGAGTCAGCCAAGGTTTAAGTATTCTTTTCCGACACGGTTTCTCATGTTTTGTAGAATTCGCTTCTAGAGCTGCGGAAATTTTGTCTACAAACAGGGCGGCAGCATCGTTTGCATCCGCTTGATTATTAATGAAAGAGAAGTCAGCTGTCTCAAGACGCTCGATAACAGCATCATAATTTACCCTTGTCGAAAAATTCCGTTTGTTACCTACCTGACGAGTTTTGCTAAGATTCAAGATTACGGAGGCATGGTCAGTGACTGTAGAATTAATTACAAATATTGTTGCCGGTTGTGCCGTATTCAGTAACATGTGATCTAAACAATTTTGCATTCTTGTTGGGTAGGTGTGGCCTGGCAGTAGACCTATTTCTGCAGTAATATTTAAATAGCTTTCACTATTCCTGTCCATATTGTTTGTCTTAATATCGATGTTTATATCTCCAGTTAAAATAATGTTTTTTGCTTTTACTGACCGTATTATATTTTCTACTGATCTTAGAAAATTGTCAGTAGAGTATATAGATGGAGACCTATATACAGCCAAAATGCAGGTATCCGGATGAATATTTAGTAACATAAAGTTAGCTCCTACAGGCTCCGGTTCTTCAACCGAACATTTAAGGTCTTGCTTAACATATAATATAATGCCGTCATTTTGATTTAACCAGTTCTTCGAGGAATATGTGGAGTAGCCATCAATCACTGGAATTGGTTTATTTTGCTGAAGCCAGCATTCGGTAAGAATAATGACATCAAACTCAAATGAAAACCTTGCTAGCTGTGCTTGAAAACTGTCAAAATTCTTATGTACACTGCGTATATTCTGCGTTACAATATTTAAAGCCGCTGTTGACTTTTTTATCTCTTCGTTACAATACTCCGTATTACAATAATAGCTATTAGCTGTAGAAATGTTGTCAACGTCACTTAAAATATTATTATTTTCATTAGCCATTTATAAACAAATGTTTTATTATGGCACAAATTGATATCCATGCTAGTCCTTCAAAAAATACTAACAATGATTGAACAAGGTTGCATAAATGGGACATGTAACCAAACAGCATCCGCAGAGTGTATAGCACATTACATCGATATATATTTTTGTAAATTGGTGTGATTAAGATGGTTGTGTAGAAAATTGTGCAGTGTATTAAATGTTGTGTAATAATATAGGTAAATTCTGTGAGTAAAGTGTAGAAGTTAGACAATATTATGGAAAAAAATGGAATGAAAAAGATTGCTACAATTAAAATGATTTTAAACATGCAGTAAACACTTAAGAAATTAACTAGTCATTTAGTATCATGTTGTACTCGTATTTTGTTAAGATCCTCTTCATGCTTAATTAATATTTGTTTCTCTCCTTCATTTTTCTTTACATAAACTTTGCCAAAAGACGTCCAACAGAACTTAAACGAATTATCCTTAGCAAAGTTCCTGGCCATATAATATAAGCGCTGGGATTTTAAAGTAAGGACTTCTGACACGTAAATTGGTTTCGGTGGACCCTCAATCTTGACATGTGTTGAATTTAACTTATTTCCGTTGTTTTTTTTATTAAACTTGCGGACGTTTTGTAGAATATTCTGTTGGACATCACTAAAGTGTGTCAAGCACTACTTCGGGTCTTTAGTTTATGATCGAGCGTGTTATGTTTTTTCTCCTCTCTGTATATCTCTTGTGTAAAATAAATGTGGTTCCAAAAATAGTTTCAACGATGCTGTATTTAATTTGTCCTGCTGCGCAATTATAAATTCCTAAAGGTTATGGGCCCAGAGCGATGGAAAAGTTAATAAACATACCTGTCCTGCGGGAAGGAGATTCTTTTTCAAATTGGAAATTTAGATTGAAAATGATATTACAAGACAAAGAAGTAGCCCATACAATTGATGCGAAATATGTTAAAACGGACGTAAATGTGTTCACGAAAAATGATAATAAAGCAAAAAGCATTATAGTGCAATGTTTAAGCGATAAATATCTGGAGACGGTAAAAGGCTGCAATACTTCATTGGAGATGATACAATCGTTAGAAAATATATTTGAAAGGAAAAGTATCACAAACAAACTACATTTACGAAGAAAATTATTAACTCTCAAATGTACATTCACCACAAAACTTCAAGACTTTTTCATGACATTTGATGATTTGATTACACAGCTGAGTGCTGATGGAGGAAGTATTTTAGAAGAAGATAAAATTTGCTATTTATTGTCCGCTATGCCATCAGAATACGAGTCAATAGTTACATCGATAGAAACCATGTCCACCTCATCGGAGTGTAAAATAGATCTCGAATTCATAAAAGCAAGGTTACTAGATGCAGAAATTAAGTTCAGTAACAAACAAAGTATAACAGAACAAACTTTTATTTGTTATACATGTGGCAAAAAGGGCCATAAGTCATTTGAATGCTGGAAAAATAAAGAAGTAAATAAACAGAATCCAGAAGCATCTGTATCCACATATAGAAGAAGTTCAAGAGGACGAGGTTGGTCTGCTCCAAGAAGGCCAATGCGAGGACAACGTGGACGAGGCAGAGCTTACAGCATGGAAAGTGAAGAAGACAATCTTGAGAAAAAATGGACTTTTACAGCATTTGAAATAGAAAAAGAAGAGGCTTTCAATGTTGGTAGTATTCATAATAATTTTAATAATATTAAATTTGTTATAGATTCAGGAGCTACACAAAATTTAATTAAAGATTGTTATAAAAAATGTATGTACGATATAAAACAGATTGATGAAATTAGAATATATGTAGCAAATGGTGATTATTTAAAAAGTAATGAGAAAGGGAAAATTTTAGTTACTTGGAACAATGAAAAAATAACTATAGAATGTTTAATTGTAGCTAATCTTACATATAATTTATTGTCAGTTAGGCAGTTATTAGCTAGAGGCTTAGAAGTAAAATTTCATGAGAATTTGGTGTCAATATGTAAAGGTCAAGATAAAATTCAAGGTCAATTACAGTCAAGTTTATACATACTAAATTTAAATATAGTTTCAGGCAAATGCTTAATGGGCAGAGAGAAGGACAAGGATACCTATTTATGGCATAGAAGGCTAGGACATCTTAATAGAAAAGGCTTAAGGATTTTAGGACTACCTACATCAGATGAAAAATGTGAAAGCTGCACTGAAGGTAAGAGTACTAGAAGAGTATTTCCAGAAACAAGAAAGTGTTCAAGACAAATAGGAGATTTAATACATTCAGACATTTGTGGACCAGTTGAACCAGTAGATATTCATGGAGCGAAATACTTTCAAGTAATTGTTGATGATTATTCACACTTTGTAACAGTAAGATTATTAAAGCAGAAAAATGAAGCAGAACAGAACTTAATTGATTACATTAAACAAGTAAAAACACAGTTAGGTTATAAAACTAAGAAATTGAGATTAGACAATGGAGGTGAATTTACATCAAATTTTTTTAAGAATTATTGTAGACAGAAGGGCATAGAATTGCAATATACGTCACCTTATACACCAATGCAGAATGGGACTAGTGAAAGGATGAATAGAACTTTATTAGACAAAACAAGGACTAAATTTGCAGAAACTAAATTACCCAAGCACTTGTGGGGTGAAGCTGTATGTTGTTCAGCTTACGAATTAAATAGATGTCCGAGTAGAGTATTACAATATCAAACCCCAGCTATGATATGGCTTGGAATGAATAAAATAGAAAGAATGAAAACATTTGGTTCAAAAGCATGGGCTGTTACAATACCTAAACCAAGTAAATTAGATGCAAGAGCAAAACCCATGATTATGGTAGGATATACGAATGCAGGTTATAGACTATGGGACCCTGAAAATGACAAAATAGTATGTTCAACAGATGTGATATTTGATGAGACAAAAATAGTTTTTGATAAACATCTAAATGATCAAAATAATATAAAAGAGAGAGAGATTAAAGTTATTTTTGAAAAACAAGAAAATGAGTATGAACAAATGGACCCTAGAGAATTAGAAGAGATAGAAATACAAACAGAAGATAAAGCTAATGAAGAAGAAAATAGACAAGAAAATAATAGAGAAAATGAACAAGAGAGTAGATCTGGAAGAACAGTCAAGAAACCACAGCATTTACAAGATTATGAGTTGTATACTGCATATTGTTTGATAACTAATATGGATGAGGACACACCACAAACATTTGATGAAGCTATTAAGAATGATGAATGGAAAAAGGCAATAGATAAGGAAATAGAATCTTTGGAAAAATTAGAAACCTGGATAGTAGCAGAACCTAAAGAAAGAATAAAAGCTATAGACACAAGATGGATTTTTACAATAAAGGATAATGGAATCAAAAAGGCAAGGTTAGTAGCAAAGGGGTTTCAAGTACCAGATAAATATTTTGAAACTAATTATGCACCGGTAGCTAGAATGTCAACTGTGAGAGCATTCTTAGCACATTCAGTAGAAGAAAACTTACCAGTATACCAACTTGATGTACCAACAGCATTTCTGAATGGAATATTAGAATCTGATGTTTATATTAAGGTACCACAAGGAATTAAAATTAAAAAGGAGTCTTTATGGATTGAAGGAAAGTCCGAAGTGTTGGAATATACAATTCAATAAAATAATGTTAAGAAGTGGAATGAAAAGATCAGGTCATGATTTTTGCTTATACTTTAATGAGGATGTGAAACTCTTAGTATATGTTGATGATATTTTATTAATGGGAAAAAGAGAAGAAGTGGATAGAATAAGAAAGATACTACATAAAGAATTTAATACAAAAGATTTAGGACAGATAACTACATTTTTAGGGATGGAAATAGAAAAAACTGAAAATGGAATTAAAATTCATCAAACTAAACAAATAGAAAAAATACTTGAAAAATTTAAAATGACAGAATGTAGAGAAGCAGCTACCCCTATGGAGGCCGGATTTAATGCTGATTTACAGGAAGAAATAATTAATGTACCTTATAAAGAACTTGTTGGATCATTACTATTTATTTCATCAAATAGTAGACCGGATATTACTTTTGCAGTGTCATACCTTAGTCGCTTTTTAGATAAACCTACAGAAAGTATATGGAAGGCTGGGAAAAGAGTTCTACGTTATCTAAAGGGCACTAAAGATAAAGGATTAATCTATAAAAGGAAAGGAAATGTTAAGGAGTTAAATACATTTACTGATGCAGACTGGGCATCGGACAAAACAGACAGGAAAAGTACCAGTGGTTGTGCCGTGTTTTATTGTGGAAAGCTAATATCTTGGTATTCGAAGAAACAAGTTTCAGTAGCGTTATCTACAGCTGAAGCAGAATATTTGGCAGGGGCACAAGCTATATGTGAAATTATTAATCTAAAGGGTGTCTTGTCTGATCTTAGCTCAGTAGATATTTGTTGTAAGTTATGGATAGACAACCAAAGTACTTTAAGATTAATTGAAAGTTATGAAAACAGTAAACGTTCTAAACATATTGACATTAAAGCTCATTATATAAAAGATATAATAGGAAAGAAACTAATTACGCCATATTATATAGAAAGCAATAAAAATATAGCAGATATATTTACTAAAGCACTTTCAGTTAATCAGCACTCATATTTAATTTTTAAAATGAATATAATGTAAACATAAACATAGAACATTGTTATTAAACTTAATAGTGTTTTATAAATGTCATAGGAGTTAAAGATTTAGTTTTGTTTTAGAAGTATATTTGAAAAATGTTATGTTTAGTACTTTATAGAACTTACTTTAGGATTATTATATGTTATCAATTCTGAAATTTGTTAAGAGACAATTTCAATGTTTTGTTTTAATACTATTATGGGAATTGAAATTGAGGGGGGGTGTTGGACATCACTAAAGTGTGTCAAGCACTACTTCGGGTCTTTAGTTTATGATCGAGCGTGTTATGTTTTTTCTCCTCTCTGTATATCTCTTGTGTAAAATAAATGTGGTTCCAAAAATAGTTTCAACGATGCTGTATTTAATTTGTCCTGCTGCGCAATTATAAATTCCTAAATATTCTGCTTAGTTGACGTGTTAACGAAATCCACAATGATAGTTGATACACCTTCTTTTTTAGTCATCCGAAATACATCTTTGATATCTTGTTGTTTTACAGGGACTTCAAGAACAGTGGCTGCCTCTGTAACTAACTTACATAAATCTTCTTTGGATTCGCCTTGCTTTTTTGGAATGTTTCGGATTTCTACTTTTGATAGATTTAGCATCCTCTCTAAATTTTCTACTCTATCCTCAAGTTGACTGATATAAGTACGATTAGATTTCTGTTCAGCTTCTAACCTTTCAGCTTTTAAAACCATTTCATCATATTGATTGGAAGTAAATTGAATATTAAGTTTTATTTCGGCATTCTGTGCGATAATTTCGGCCATCGCTCTGTGTAACTCTTCCAGCTTACTGTCTGTCTGAGCTGTGTGTGACTTTAATAATTCACTAATTTCTTCCAAACTCTCTTCATGACGCTTGCGCTTCCGAGTTGTTATATTGTCACTTTCAGTTTCAGCAGTAGTCCGGTCTAGGGTGGATTCAGCTTTTGGTGAAGTGAGCAAGTTTTGACCAACTTCGGACCCTGAAGTGATCTTTGGTGGCGTCCGTTTTAGCGGCATAATATTTTTTTTTTTTTTTTTAATGTGTGTAGAATAATAGAATAAGTCAGTTAAATGTAATATCAATAATATGTATTAAAAAAAAAAAAAAAAATTATCGCCCAAAATATCACAAACAAATTCTCAAGATGTTTCGAAATCACAAAAACGTTTACGTTTTGTCAGGATCGAACTCGAAGTTCCAAGCTCACAGGTTCACTGGTTGACCTTAAGTGCTACCAATACATATCGGTACACGTCGAAATAGGTAATCTCATTTCACACGCAGTCAAGCAGGAGCAGGGCGAGGAGCCGGGTTTGTGACCATATAAGGTATCGTTTTGGATCGCCGCCGTGCGTTGTCTGACTCACCGCTTGTCGACGAATCGGAGCCCGGAGCGCTGCTGGTGCGTGTGACTCACTTGTTTACGTTTTGCTTGTTTTGTGCTGATTCCTTTTCGTAACCGAACTTTCTTCTATTATTAATTTATATTATTATAAGGTAATTTTAAAACTTAATTTACTTGACTTAAACAGACACGCGCTCAAACACAAAACTACGCAATGGTTACTGCAACAGGACTACCTTTCTACAGAAAATCTTCTCACATATGGCTCTTAAGCTATAAACATACAATAAGTTACTGTTACTAACCAATTTTTGCATATATAACACCTAATATACACACACACACACTGACAATCACAAACACGCACACAACACACATACACACACACACATGCACGCACTCACGACTCGAGTTTTTACATTAATGTAATAATTCAAATCGACACTGTTCTCACTTGCTAAATCTTATTAAATAATCAATTTAGTTTAAACCAATGGCTGAACCCTGTCTCTTAAGATACAGGCTAGACCTAGTTTAAGGGATAGAGTCCAATAATGTACTTCTACATATATAATATAATGCTAAACTGATTAGTGTAAGCCTCTATGTATACAGTGCACTGTACCATGTTTTACTAAAAACTTATTAAAATTATAATAACTATATGTTTAATTTTAAATATGCTTTTTCGTTGACATTTAGAAATCATCAAAAATATATTTAAATAATAAATGTAGCTTTCATTGAAAACGATCGTTATTAGTAAGTTCGATTATTCGGTCATTTTTAACGATTATTGGTATACAAGTGAATTTGAACGTGACTTTGACACGACGTCTAGAAAAAATATTATTTATTGTCAACAATGGTTATATTGCTTTGTTTGAATTTTTTTAAATGTATATTAAGTGATTAAGAATTGTGCAGTTTGTGATAAAATAAAAATAACTTTAAAATTACGTGGTTTTACGGATGAAATAAATGTCAATTTTTGAGTTACGCATGTACAAAATTGTGTCGTCATGAAAAGTATGAAACGACAAATCGCACTTCTTATATTTGAAACATTGTAAACAGCGCGAGGATAAAATGGCGACTGGCCGCAAATAGGTATTTTAATGACGTTAGGAACTAAAGGTGAACGCAGACTTAGCCGCACCGCACGCGCCGCAGTCCCCGCAGTCATCGCATTTTCTTTGTTGTCGTTTCAGGGTCTGCTGCAACTGCGACGCGGGTAGGTGTGCGAGTTGGCATAGAACTTCATATAAAGAATTCGAATGCGAAGACTGCGGCGCGTGCGGTGCGGCCAAGTCTGCGTTCAACTTAAGAGTTGCCATCATAGTAACTCTCAAAAATTTTGTTATCCTTTTTCACTTATGCAAAATTAAGAGAGTTAAAAAGAGATGGCAGTATTTTTATGATGTTGGCGTCGATAAGCCACTATATTTGTATAACTAGGTACTGTTTCTATAGTCAAACATTTCAGGTCCACCGAATTCCTTGTCAAAGGTGTGATCTGTGATAGTGAGTGAACGCTGAACTGACTGACTGAACTAACCGGCGCGCGCATGCGTGCGTGATTGGCTTCATTCATTCATAAGGAAATATTGGAATTATAGATGGGTCAAACCGTAATTTTTTCAAACCGGTTGAACCGAATCATAATTTTGCTCAAACCGACTTACAAACCGAATCAACCAAACCGAATCATCTAGTACTGTGTGACGTCATTCATTCGTTCATGAACCCCGTTATAAATTATAAACCGTATGATAAAAATACTTACTTGTTACTTTTAGTAGTTAAAGTATTTATATACTTAATATTATTATAATAAAATAATAAAATTGGATACTTTCTGAAAAAACGATGTTAATTAAAATATAATTATATACGATAACAAACAAATGCCTATTATAAAACGGAATGAAAATTTGGCGCCACCATTTGACATGCAACTCGTCGCGGCGGGTCACCGGTCGGCGTCAGCAACTTCATTCGGGATAACTCGGTTCCGTTCGTTATTCATTCGGTTCGGTTCGGTTCGGTTCAGCCCGTTCAACCCGCATCAGCTTATTCGCATTGCATCGCATTCGTACTCGCCCGAACTGGACACGAGTTGACGCGATTGCGGTTTCAAACTGAACCGGGTTGGATAGACTGTAGCTCGGTTTGATGCGAGTTGCCCTCAAACCGAATTGATTCGGTTTGGCAAACCGGGTTGACCCATCGCTAAGAATTGATTGCCGTTTCGTTCGTCGTTTTTCCCGTACATCACTGTGATGAACAGTGTGGACTGTAGTAGCGCGTGTACTGTGTAGTTTGTTGAAGTTGCTTGTGCTTGTGCGATTTCTTCGGTTTCTCAGTGCAATTTATATATAAAGAAAGTAAAACGGTGAGTTAATTAATTTCTATATAATTATGGTGGAGGATTAAGACAAAATTCTGTGCTCAAACCCCAGCTTAGAGAGACGCCATTTTCCGTAACAGTTATATTGAGTGACTGCTCAATTTCTCAGTAGAGTACCTGTTTTTGTTACGATTGTTAGGCCACGGCATCGAATTAAATACCTATAAAAGTTTTTGAACAATACCTTCTCGAATAAAGCTTTTTGTTCCTAATCTTTGTGCACATTGAGAATAACCTGGTGCAAATCGGCAACTCGGCAACGTACGTGGCTTGGCTGTATTGTATTCATTTATATGTTCATTGGTAACTAATTTATTCTAATTGATGTTAAATCATTTTGAAAAAAAAAAGGTCACTGGGTAGTCTTATAATATGGTTTACCAAGGTCCGATGTAAGGCACGCATTTCACCGGACCGCTCGTTACTTACATTACATTTACATCCCGTTAATATATGAGTACCTACCTTTTGATATCTGCTCTGATGATGTATAAGGTTTATCAGTTTAAACTACTTTAATTAATCTGATGATTTAGGGCCGATTTTTCAATCGATGATTTGGGGCCGATTTTTCATTCGCCAGATAACTTTTATCTGAAGAGTATGTTTGACGTTTTGACAGTTTTTGTATAGAAAATATGTCAAACCGTCATATTAATTCCTCAGATTGAAGTTAACTGAGGGTGCGTTCCAAAAAGGGTAAAAATTACACGGAGTAGTGCGAAAGTTACTCTAGTCTCGAGCGTTCCGAAATGGGCCGAGTGAAACCGAGGGTAAACGAACAGTTACTCGACAGCTACCCGAACTCAATGATGTTTTATGTAAAAAAGTGTACCTAACATCATTGCCCGAACTGTATTTTGGAACGCTTTCGGTAGAGTAATTTTCGCACTGACAAGTGCGATTTCTCACCCTTGGCTGAGCGTCGTTTTTATTACCTGACATATTATGTCAAAATCATATATGCGCCAAAGCTGAAGTTTGATGTTAAAGAATGGATTTACTAAAGTAGAAACCAACAGTTAGTGCTTAATTATTTGCAAACATGCTTAAAAAACACGATTTTTCTTCTTTGCAATAGAGAGAAAAGGTTATGTTGACAGTGTCATCATACGACCTTAACCATAACCCTAACCCGTTCCAAAACAGTAAAGTCGCTCTGTAGCGTTCAAAAACAGTGTAGCCGTTCTGTTTCTTTCGTTGTTTCTATCTCTTTTTAATTTCCGAGTGAATTCCTCGCACGTTTTGGAATGCACCTTGATAATTGAAAAATCAGTAATCAGCCCTTAGTAGGTAAAACTTAACTCCGCCCCTAAGACTACCCATTGACCGTAAATTTAAATAAGTGCATCTTTCTCTTTCCATTTCATGAAAAGGACAGATTATACATTTTAGTTTAATCCTGTCAATTTAGACAGCACTTGAAGTAAATCGAGGTATTTTTAGTCGCCATGTTTATAATCGCGACTAAATTATGTATGGAGCAATGATATTATAAGTAAAAAGGTGTAGATAGGTAACCTAAACGAAATTCTATCTTCAAAAACGGCTATTAGATACATTTAGTTTGAGCAAGTGGAAATACAAAATGTCAATTTTCAAGGAGAACCAAAAATTTTTCCATTTATAGATCTTGTAAGCAGTTGTATTCCTTTTTAAAAAAGTTTTTATTGGCAGATGTGCTGGTGTTGTGATGTCAGTATTTTTAATTTTTAGATGTCTTCTCGAGGAAGAGGCTATGGAGGTAGAGGAAGCTATAGTGGTGGCAGAGGAAGTGGCTATAGAGGATCCTACAGAGGCAGTAGTAGCCGAGGTTATGAGAGTCGAGGGGGCCGTGGTGGGGGTTACTCCTCATACAATAATGACTCACGATACACTAGCGGCAGTGCAAGTAGATATAATTCCAGTCGTGACAGGATGGAGGATTCTTATAAAAAAGCATATAGATCGGTAAGTATTATAATAATAATAATAATAATAATATAGCCTTTATTTCCGAGTCTCCATATGTTATCTAAGTTCATATTTAAAATATGTTATAATATGTCCCGGAGCTCGGTGTGCCTCTTGGCAAAGGCCTCCTCTAACGATTTCCACTGCTTTCTATCTCTTGCAACTCTTCTCCAATTGCTACCTAAAGTCAATCTTATTTCATCCTCCCATCTTTTGTGTTGTCGACCTCTATTTCGTTTCCCATCTCTAGGATGCCAGTCTGTCAAAATTTTGCTCCATTTTTCCTTTGAGCTTCGCATCATATGACCTGTCCATCTCCACTTCATTTGGTCTATCTTTTTGAGAATATCTGTCACACCTGTTCTAGCTCTTATGGCTGTGTTTCGTTGCTTGTCAAGTTTTCTGATGCTCAGCATGCTCCTTTCCATTGCTCTTTGGCAGTGTTCTAGCATATCCCTGTGCTGACTAGAAAGTGCCCAAGTTTCGCAGCCATAGGTCAGGCAGGGGAGAATGCAGGTGTTAAAGACTTTGCTCTTTATTTTCTTACTGTATTCTGTTGATTTCATCACCTCTCTCAAAGACCAATATTTTCTCCATCCATTTGCTATTCTCCTTTTGACTTCTTTGGTAGTTGTGTCCTTATGGGAGATTATTTGCCCCAGATATATGTACTCTTCAACATACTCGAGAAGCTGATTATTGATTTTAATTTCGTAAGGGATTGAGTTTGAAAGTAATTTTGTTTTATTTATGTTCATTGACAGTCCAACCTTCTCACTTGCTTTGTTTAGATCGTGTATCATTATTTCAAGTTTGAGAGGGTTTTCTTCAAACAAAACAATGTCGTCTGCAAACCGAAGATGATGCAGTCTTCTTCCGTCAATATTAAGTCCACAATCACTCCAATCGAGTTTTCTGAATATGTTCTCGAGCACAGCAGAGAATAACTTAGGAGACAGTGGATCGCCTTGCCTGACTCCTCTTTCGATTTTGAATGGTTCTCCAAGTGTTTCCATTTGTATCCTCGCTTTACAGTTAGCATATATTTGTTTTATGATACTTATATAGGCCCTGGGCAATCCTTGCTTTTCTAGGCTTTCCCATATTGCTTCATGTTTAATGCTGTCAAAAGCTTTTGTATAATCAATAAAAGCCATATACACTGATTTGTTAAATTCACTGTACTTTTCTATTACTTGCTTGACTGTGTGTATGTGGTCTATAGTTGAGAAGTTTTTTCTGAAGCCAGCCTGTTCCATTGGTTGGTTTTCGTCTAGAGTGATGGTTATTCGATCTAGTATTATTTTGGAGAAGATCTTATATACGTTTGACATCAGGCTTATTGGCCTGTAGTTTGCTAGGTCTTCTTTTGTGCCTTTTTTGTGTATGAGAATTATGTGCGAAGTTTCCCATTGTTCTGGTATTTGTTCTGATGTAAGAATATCATTGAAAATGTTTGTCAGAGCGGGCACGATTTCATTTAAGGTCCCTTTCAATAGTTCGTTTGTTATTTTGTCTGGGCCTGGTGCCTTGTCCGACTTTTGGCTTAGAATAGCTTTGCTGACTTCACTTCTTAATATTTCTGGTTCTAAGTTAAGAGGGTGTGTGTTTGAGTCGCGTATCTCGTGTTCTCCATTTTCGGCAGGTATTGGATTAGCATAGAGTTCCTGGTAGAATTTTGATGCTATTTTAACAATATTTTTGCGATTAGTGATGTTAATTAGGTCGCTTTTGAAGCTAGGGATCCAGGAAGTTGATTCACGGAGTTCTTTAAGAGCTTTTTTTGTTCCGCCCGAGGCAATGATATGCTTCTCTAGTGTTTGCATTCTCCTGATTCTCTTATCTTTACGTATGCTCTCTCTTATATTTTTACTTAACTCTGTTATTGTTCTCATGTTCTGTTTTTTGTTTTTTTCGGCAAGGAGATTTTTTCTTTTGTTTATAAGTTGTATGGTAAAGTCACTTAGCATGTCTTTTTGTTTCTTTTCTTTACTTATTTTAGTATTAGTAAGTTGATTTTGAAGTTTAGTATATTTGTCTCTTACATCTCCTCCTTCAATTTCTTCGTCTAATTTGGTATTAATTGTTGATGTATATGTATGTTGCTTGTTCATTTCTGCTGAATAGGGTGACATGCTTTCTATGTGTCTTTGGGGGGGATATTTTGATTGATGCTCTGACCATGCGATGGTTGGTATTGAAGTTTAATCTTGAAATAACTGACGTATCCGTGAACAAGTTTGGGTGACTACTTATTATATAATCTATTTCGTTTCGGTACTTTCCATCTGGGGATACCCAAGTCCACTTATTGTTTTTATTCTTTTTGAAGATGCTATTGGTGACTGTAAGCTTATGTTCTAGGAGGAGATCTATTAATCGTTGTCCACTGATACTTCGCTTTCCATGGCCAAATTCTCCTATTATATATTCGTCTTCACATTGTCTGGTACCTACTTGGGCATTGAAATCACCCATAAGGAATATTATGTTATTAGAGTTGTCATGTAGTATTTGAGATAGGTTATTATAAAAGGTTTTGTGTTCTACTTCTTCAGCTTGTTCGGTTGGCGCGTAGATTTGGATAATAGTCCATATTTTTTTGTAATTTGGTACTTTCAATTGTAATATAGCTATCCTGTCTGACACTCCTATGAACTCTTCAATATAGTTTTTTAGGTGGGTTTTGACTATGAATCCAACTCCTTTTTGCCCACCAATTTCTCCTTTGTAGAACATTATATAATCATTATACTCATCTATTGATTGTCCTTGTCTGCGCACTTCACTTATCCCCAATACGTCCCATTTGAGGTCTTGCAATGCGACTTCGAGCTCCAATAATGATTCAGAAGTTCTTAAAGTTCTAGTATTAAGTGTTGATACGTATAATGTATGGTTTTTCGTTAGAGGGTGATGGTCTACTCCTCCCGCGGTGACCAACCGTGGTGGGAAGGTTTTTTGAAAATGTTGTTTTTGGTTCTGTTTTTTCTGCTTATTATTATCTATTGTTTTTCCGGTTCTGGATGTAGTATTTTTGTTAAGTTTCAAGCGTGTGTTTATTAGTTTTTTGAAGTTTCTGATGTTGGGGTAGATCTATCTCTTCCCAAATAATGTAAGATGTTTGGTTTTGATATGTCCTTCGGACCAGTGGTATTTATTTTATTTAATGGTTTATCGACCTGACTATTTGTGTTGGGTTTTTTCTGTGTTGGTAAGTTAGGAGATACAGTCTTATCTCTCTTCCTTTTCTCAGACTGGTTGGCCTTTGGCTTTTTCATTATCAGTTTATCCCCTCTCAGAAAAACTTTGTTTCCTTTTTTCCATTCTTCCTCTACTTTTGACTGTAGTTGCTTTCGAGCTTCTAACACTTCTTTGGGAAAATCTTCCTTGACATAAATGCCTGTTGGTAATTTTGACTTAGACTTCAGTATGAGATGTTTTTTCCACATAGTAGACAGAGTAATAAGCACAGGGCGATTTTTGTTGGTCTTCGCTCCAATTCTGTAAACATTACTTATTTCATGGCTATCTATATGAATTTCCGCTTCCTCTATGATTTCTTTTATGTAGTCTACAAGTTCTGATTCCCTTTTTCCATTTTCTTCTACACCGTAAAATATCAAATTACGTTTACGCTTGTCTTTTTCCAAGTTGGTTATTTTTTGTTCCAATATTGTTATTTTAGTTTTCAAATTCTGGTTTTCTTCCATTAATGTTTGCATCTTCTCGTCTAATGCTTCCATTACATTTGTAGTGACCGCAGTTGTTATCGTGTAAGTTTGCTGGTTAAGCTTTTCATCTAGTTTAGCATCGAGTTTCGCAAACAATAATTCCATTTGCTCATTCATTTTCGTTTGATGTCTCAGTACTTTTTTTTTTTTTTTTTTTTTTTTTTTTCGATAACCGTAACCCTAATTATAACTATGGTATTAATTGTGGGTTGCAACACTGGTGTATTTGTCAAAATGTGTTTTGTTGGTAATGTTGGTATGATTGACAAGTAGACTCGCAGCAAACTTCACTTTTCACAATTTGAAACTTTTTAGGTTATGTCGTATTAAATTCACTTCACTTTTTCAACCGAATCCTGCTATCCATGCAGAATTCTACACTGATTCAATCTCTTTCGGCTTTCTACAGTATGAATTTCGCTTATTGACGCAGCTTGTTGAAGTTAATACGCTAGTTTTAATATTTAATTACGGAGCACTTTGACGTATGTATTGACCGATAGACACCGGAATGTTCCGGTTTCCGGTGTCTATCGGTAAGTATTACCAATTTCTAAATGTATTGCATTTAGAAATTGGTTGAATTTAAAAGATTATAATGAAATTTATATAATATTATAAAGCTGAAGAGTGTGTTTGGTTGAATGTGTTAATCTCAGGAATTACTGGTCCCAATTAAAGAATTGCTTTTGTGGTAGATAGCCCATCTATGTAACATCATACAACAACCTATGACAGTGGAGCAGTGATCTAAAACATGGGTAAAACCCCAAGGGGCACTAGTTGAATAACAATATCTACCAGTTCAATAACAATACAGTTTTGTGTAGTTTATAATTGAACTAGGTATAAGTAGAACACAAGACACACCTTATAGCTTCATTTTACCATTTTGATTTTTATAGGAAGGTTCTGCTAGTTATTCCAATCGTGATTATGGTGGTCGCTCAGGGTCACCAGAAAGAAAAAGGATAAGGATGGAGGTCAGTATATTGTGATAACAGGGTATTCAAACTTCGCTTTAGTATAAATATTTTCGACAAAATCAACGAAAACTGAATTTTTAATTATGAAAGTAATGGCCGTCACAACAACTGTATATACAGTGAGACTTGCTAATACATACAGTTAACAAGATGCTCGTAGAATCTGTCACAGAATTTTGAAACACACAATACTATATAATGTTTTCCTTATGGAAATGAAATTTAGAGGAAAGTTAAAGTGATGCATTCCCGACAGGCTATAAACGTAAGAAATATTTGGCGAAGGTAGTGATTTTATAGCTATGTATGGGTTATCTTGAATATAGAGAAAATGAGACAAATTGTGGTATTCACTTGTTGGATTTGAAATGCAGATCTTTGGTAAACCATGATTCACATAAGCAGATAATATAGATATGCAAACAGGCATGAACTATTACTTCAAGAATTTGACAAGGATACTGATAATTTTGAACTATTCAAAGCTGAAACAACTAAGAGTATGATAATGCTATATCACAAGGACTAATGAATAGTTAGAATTATTAACCTTCCAGCTTTCACCTAATTTAGATATGGACCACCCTATTCCTCTTTTACAATATCAATGTGAGCATGTGTGATGTAACACTTTTTTTTTATTCATGTGCCTGAGCATTCTTTACTGCTAGGCGATTACAATCACAAAGGAAAGATATATATTATAAAAAAAAACGAGATGGTGAATCTAGAGAAAAAAGATTCTATCGCATTGGACTTTGGCAATAACTTGTAAAAGGAGTTTATTGGTGCCTAAGACTAGTGTGTTTACACTTTGGCGAGGGCTAGAAAAGAAGAATATTACCATTTCCATACTCATTAAACTTGTATTCTATTTCATATGTAAAGCGTGTCGAAAGAACCAAAGAGAGTTATGTACAGGGTTCCTCGAGCGATAGACGTAGCCATGATGGAGGCGGCCATTACGGATCATATGGCACTCGACAAGAGAGTTACAGCAGTGAAAGAAGATCGTTCGGTGGCGAAGATCGGAGACGTTCGCCAAACCGAGAAAGCTACCGCAAGCCGAGCGGAATGGGCCCGCCGCGAGAGGTGGCCAGGTCCGCCACGCGCCCGCGCGCTGTGCGCCGATCCTTCCGCGGCCGCACCATGCGCTCGCGGGCCTCTTTCCGAGGCGCACCGCGCTCTCGCGGTACTTTTACTTCTAGACGATACACCGAAAGATCGCTCGGTTACACCCGTGCGTTCCGATCTGTCAAAGGCCGAAGGTAATTCGATACATTGAATATGTACCCATTGCTTACATTTAGTTTATTTTTTCACAATACAACAAGAGTACCAGAGTTTGAGTGAGGCCGAAACACGACACCACAATTGAAAAATTAAGACGGTAAAATCGCTGACGGTGGGGTGATATTGATATTAACTCCTTGCTCCAAGAAAACCAGAAATGAGAGCTACTAAGATGGTACAGCGGCTGTTGTAAAAAAAGTAGAATAAATTATTGTAAAGCGATTATTTTATCGAACAATGTTTTACGATATTGATTTATAAAATTCTAGTTTAGCAAAATTTTGAACTATCTGTAATGTATACTAATATATTGTTAATCATCAACAAACAGCTCTGTCAAGTCGAAGGAGGAAGATGCTTCCTCTACAGAAGAGGATTGGGATGCTGAAGAGAAGGAAGAAGCACCTGAAGAAAAAAAAGAGCCTAAAATTAAATCGCCGAAGGTAAACATTTTTAGTTTTACCAGTACTATCCACAATAATAAAGATGCAAAAACAGTTTTTTTTTACTCAAGGGGCCGCTTGGGCTCCATACTAAAGCCCGGTTTCCACCGCGAGCGGAACGGACCCATTAATGACTTTGTTCGCAAACGCAAACTGCAAATAACAAATAATCAAACAAAAAAACAACAAATAGTCAAATAATAATTAATAATAAATGTATTAATAAACAATTATGTATTTAGAATTATAATTTTGTTTAATTCATTCATTAAGTCATTAATGGGGCTGTTCCGCTCGCGGTGGAAACCGGGCTTTAGCTTTCTAGGGAATGTGTTAAATAATTATCAAATACTTCATCTTTCATTAATCAGTTTATATAACCGCTATTATTTCATTCATAGGTCGAACCTGAAGTGTCGGATGGGGAGCAAGAAGTAGAAGGCGGCGAAGATACGGACAAGGAGCCAGATGCCGCTTCGGATACTGCGCCGCCTCGCCCACGCCCGTATGTGCATCTGGCATGTGTGCACTGCAAAGAAAAATGTGCCACTTTCGCCGTGAGTTTTATAAGAAACAAATCACAGAATAAATAAAATATCATATGGGAATATAGTACTCCTGTAAGATATTAATATTTGTTCCATAAAAAAGAACCATCAAAATCCGTTCACAATATTGAAGGAGATATCGCGTAACAAACATACAAAAAAAAAAACATACAGACGAATTGAGAACCTCCTCCTTTTTGAAGTCGGTTAATAAACGAGAAACCACGGTCAACCGTCAATTCCTATCAATTGACTTTATTTAATCACGCAGCGCCGACTGTACGAGGCTACAGTAAAATAATGTCGTGATACGTTATACCCAGACGTACGTGAAGCACCTGGTGTCGAGCAAGCACCGCGCGGCCATGAGCGCGGTGGCGCGGCGGCACAAGGCGCAGCTGCTGCGCATGCGCGTGGCCCAGCGCGGCGCGCAGCGCGAGCTGGAGGCGGCGGCGGGCGCGCAGCTGGCGGCGCGCACCACGTTCTGCCCCGTGTGCCGCCTCAACCACCGCACCACGCGCCACGCGCACAACCTCACCGACACGCACCGCGCCATGAAGCGCTTCCTCATGCCTTTCTGTCAGATTTGTCGACTTACTTTCCGCTCGCCAATGATTTACGAACATCACATATGTTCTCTGGAACACCTGAAGGTTAGCAACGAATACGATTAATAATAACCTTTCCAATAAACAGGGGTATAATTGACCCTGAACGATGATTTTTTATAGTTCTCAATGCCTGATAGTATGAAGCATAGTTCTTATAGTTTGATAAATATTGCATTGAGAATGTGCATCATAATATAATAAGTATAAATTTCATATTTATGGAAATCATATTAATCTCTGTCTATGATTCAGAGGAAGGCTAGCCAATCAGCTCGCCGTGTAAGCCCTAAGGCTGAAGCTAGCGGCGACGAAGGTATGGATGTAGATTTGGACAACTTCATGACTCTGGACTCAGTGGGTGATGTAGATGGTATGTCAAAATGATATATTACGATACGACAATATCATTCATGGTTTTTAGCAGTGCCTAAATTATTTAATTGTGTGTTTTTTTTTATAACAGAGGTTGAAGACGACGACTCTGGTGGAGAAAAGAAAGATGAATCTGCTCCTAAGAAGCCAAAAGTTGAAATTAACATTGGCAGTGAACATATTAAAAAGATGGAGGTACGAATATATCGACGGTAAAAAGGCAAAAGGGGTCAAGCGCCACATTTTGCGATCTTAACTTTTTTATTGACCCCAACTCCACAATTTTTTCTCTTTCGAATGGTCATAGTATCGTTTTTCTAACAAGAAAAAAAGTCACTTGCACCAAAGAATTATTTGTACTGAATTGCCAAATCGATACTTAGCAAAAGTGCTCAAGCGACACCGACTTTACCTTGCTTGGTTGAAGGACCATTTTGTATATTACGTTTTTGTATCGCCTTGTCATTTGGCATAATTTTAAAAACAATATTAGAAATAAATATGTCGTTTGTATCCATATTCCTTTTAGTTGTTTAGTAATAATTTTTCACGTAACACCATAGATAAGAAAATGAAATACTATAACGTCGCTTACACCAATAGTAAAGATTGCCAACTAAACATAATTGGCGCTTGGCCCTTTTCTTAAATAATTTTATTTTCATTACGTTGCATTTGATTCACTCAGTACGCGCGCCAGCGCCGTTGCAAGTGGGTGTATGTTTTGTGTGCGTGAAAGCAAGTTCACGCGTGTTTGAAACGCGATCGCAGTTTTTAACACAGATTTACATTTTATATAAAACATGTCGACGGGCAAAAGGGGTCAAGCACCACAGATCATATTGTTCAGGAGAAGAAAAAGAAAGTTTTAATAAAAAATATCTTTTTAGGCTCAATTCACACGTACCACAACCACACCACAGCGACAACCACACCACAACGCCGCGATGTGGTCGGGCGTAAATTTTGTATTGAAAATGAATATTACAATTCACACGCACCACATTTTGTGGTTGTTATCGACCACCTGTGTAATACGACTACATCGCAACCACATCGCGGCGGCAGCGCGGCGTCAGCGCGGCCACATCGCCACGACATGACGTCCACGCGCGCCTAGCTGGCGCCTGCGCTAACCACATCGACATTTTGTGGCTACCACAACGCAGCTGCAAAAAGCCGCTGCGACACTATTCACACGTAACCACATCTTGACCACATTTTGTCGCTGCGACGTGGTGTGGTTGTGGTACGAGTGAATTGACGCTTATTGCTTTATTGAATCACATCACAATCTTCAGAAAAGTTTACTAAAATACAATGTTCTTGAATAATTTTACATCAAAATAAGCCTGAGATTAATAGTTTCAAAGATAGATGTCGTTTGACTCCCAGGTTTTTACCATGTTTATCGCATTTGCGGGGGGTCAAGTAACAATATTTAATGTTGGAATTTTTTTTTTTTGGTGAGTGGGAAATCATCCTATGGCTGCTCCCGTCCTGGGTGCGGCGGGAGGGCGTGTCAGACTCTTACTGACTAAAACCCACTCATGTTCCTTCGATTGCCCTTTATGTTCCAGGGTCACGGTAACATTATAAACATTCCGCAACCCCGGCAGGCTTTGGCCCTGTTGGGCCCCTTTCTGTGCTGACTCCTTCTCTTTGAGGCGCGCGTGGAACACTAACGCGCCGTCGACGCGGTCCTGGTCCTAGCCGGGCGGCGAGCTATCCATCGCTCGCCTTCCGCAGAACCGCGCCTACAGTGGCCGGTAGTCGTCTTGCGACTCTCGACGTCTTCGCCTGGGTCTTAGTCCGGGGCGAGAGGCTCGTCGTTGCCTCTCGCACGCCGCCGCTTCCTTCACTAGCATAACTGCTTCGCAGAAGGAGGCGACGGCATCCCATTCCGTCTCGCCCCGAAGCATGGCCTGAACCAGCGCCGGGCGCGAGAGGTCACCGCCGCCGATCGCCTCTACGAGGACACGTGCCGATGCTCCGCCCATGCGCGACACACCTCCACTGTGTGCTCGACCGTGTCCTCCAGGCGACCGTTACTGCAGTGCTGACACCCAGGCGTCGCTTCCGCCCGAATCCGACACAGGAACCTCCCGAACTGACCATGTCCGGTGAGGACCTGTGTCAAGCGAAACGTGAGAGCGCCGTGGCGCCTCTCCAGCCACTCCTCAAAGAGGGGTCTTACCGCCGCCATTACGGCGTGCTCAGCACTTGGTAGTTGGTTGCGACAGTCGTTGTCTCCACTCCGCCATGAGATCTCGCCGGAGCTCCGTGAGCCGTGCCGCGATAACCCGCGGCAGCGGGAATTCACCCCGACGTTGCACTTCCACGCGCCACTGGTACGTGTGTGCAAGGACTGTTGCCTCCAGATCCCACGGCGGGACGCCGGCAAGGAGGCATGCCGCCTCACAGGAGACCGTGCGGTATCCCCGCACCATGCGAATGGCCATGACCCTCTGGGACGCCCTCAGAAGCCGGGCCGGAGCCGCGGCTAGATTGGGCGCCCACACCGGAGCCCCGTAGAGGGCCATGGACCGCACGATCCCCTTGTAGAGCCTCCGGCAGGAGGCGTTTGGGCCACCGAGATTGGGCAGGAGCCGCTTGAGGGCAGCTCCGGCCTTCGCCAGTTTGAATGTTGGAATTTTTAGATTTTGGCCTAAGCTTCATGTTAATAAAGTAATATTTTATTTTATTTGGCACAACAGATCATAGAACTAATTCAGATTTTGACTTAAGCTACCATAATCTTAATAAGTATTATTTTATATTTGTATATAAAATAATACTTATTAAGATAATCTATATATATCTTTTAATTTGCTTATGAAATGTGGGTGTGTGTTACGCCTCTGCCTACCCTTTCAGGAAAAAAGTCTTGATGCTATGTGTGTATGTTAATTAGCTTGACCTTCGCTTAATTTCGCTGTGCTGAGTTTATGCTTTTTCGGGCTAATCTCAGAAACTACTGTCTTGATTTTTATACGGTTTAACGAATAGAAAGAGGGATTTTCTAGAGGCGTTATATGCTGTAATTTATATTCAGATACTGTTTCCAAAGTCGGTCATAAAACATTTGCGTTAAAAAAATAGTTGGCACTACAGAAGCTTGCTTTTAAATGGTACTTTTTAAATTATACTGGTAATAGGGTCAATGTTCTACAATTTTGTTTGTTACGCTATGATAATGGATTTGTTTGGCTTGCAGGATAAAGAACAAAATTACGAAGCGAGTCAGAATGATTAATTACTCAAATAATGTGATAACATGCTGTTGTATGTACTAACAGTTAGGTAACTGCTGTTTTTTGGATCTCAGTTTTGTTCCTTGTATTGTTTTAGTTTAATACATAATTCATAGTTCTATTACCTACCTGCTGTGCCAAATATAAAATAATACTTATTAAGATTATGGTAGCTTAAGCCAAAATCGGAATTAGTTCTATGATCTGTTGTGCCAAATAAAATAAAATATTACTTTATTAACATGAAGCTTAGGCCAAAATCTAAATATTCCAACATTAAATATTGTTACTTGACCCCTCGCAAATGCGATAAACATGGTAAAAACCTGGGGTCAAACGACATCTATCTTTGAAACTATTGATCTCAGGCTTATTTTGATGTAAAATTATTAAAGAACATTGTATTTTAGTAAACTTTTCTGAAGATTGTGATGTGATTCAATAAAGCAACAAAAAGATATATTTTTTTTTAACTTTCTTTTTGTTCTCCTGAACAATATGATCTGTGGTGCTTGACCCCTTTTGCCTTTTACCCGTCGATATGATAAGTTGCCTGATATGTCCCATGAAACTGATGGTTAATTTTAGAAAGTTTCTTTTTAATGTAAAAAACAATATACATAAAATATCACGCAATAATCATGCATAGAAAAATTACATACTCTAGCTCAAATAATTATATTGTTTTCACATACTGCATGTGTACTTTGATACTTAAATGAATTATCAATACTTTCGACGAAACAATTATTTTCACTCACTCTAAACATCTTGTATAATATAGGTTTGGTGGTGTGAGTTATGCCGCGTGTACTTGCCCCGAGTGGAAGCGGGTGGTACGGAGGAGGCCGAGGCAATGCGTCGTCACTGTCGCCTGCGTATTCATCTGAGCCGCTACGTGCAACACCGCGACACTCGCACTCTGCGCAAGCACGCTGAGAGAATTCATCGCCAGTTACACCAACAAAAAGGTACAAGTTTGCCTAGTTTTACATGCGACTCACAACTTCGCTTCTAGTATTTTAATAACGAGTTTTTTACTTTTTAGACGAAGAAAAAGAAACCACTGCTGCTGAGACTGCAGAAATAATTAAATCAGAAAATGTTGACGCTACTGAAGAAAATAAAAAGAAACTTGACAATGGCGCTGATAATTCAGCTGCATCTGGTTAGTAAAAGTCCTACTTGCTACGAACAAACCTACGGCCGCACTTTTATTTCGGCAAATTAAAGGTCATAGCTCATTACAGCCACCCGGCAGCCACTCCGCACCGACTCGCCTCCTGCGGCTAGTATTCTTTATATGTACTTGTGTGGGCATGCGCTCACTATATCAACTCCGTAGCGGCACCGGATCGCCTCGGTTATAAGGCGAGTCGGTGCGGAGTGGCTGCCGGGTGGCTGTAATGAGCTATGACCTTTAAGGTTAAAAAAGAGGCTGTTATTGTCTTTTTAAATTATTTTTTGGATTTTGTATCCGAATGATAAAATAATTACCCTCAACCACCCTTGTATCTCGTGAACTGTGATAGCTAGACAATTGATATTTTTAAAGGTGTATTTCTATGTGTATTTACTGAAAGTGGTACGGAACGTGTGCGTGAGTCCGACCCGCACGAGACTGGCCGTTTTTGCTTAGGCTCTGCTCAACAGTAATGGGTCAGTCACCTATCTAGCTCTTTACACCAAAGTATAGGAAAAAGAGATTGCTCAAAATAGCCTATGAATTGGCTGGCATGAAACCTTTACAGTAATTACTAATTTTTTTTATAAAGTGCATTACGACTATTACAATATAATGGACAGGTCCTAATTTCAGAAACATTATAAAAAGTAACTCAATTTCGTTTCAATCTCCGGTGTCAGATATTTTGGTTTAATTTGAAGTTAGTAGTAGACTTAGGCCACGTTCACACGGCGACCATTCGAGTCGATTTTTTAAATTCGGTGAACGAGCGAGTCGTGTGAACGAGACAACATGAACATAAGCGCCACTGCGTGTCGTATTCGATAAAATCGTTTCGAGACGTGGCGTTCCGGTGACAACTTCGCACGGTATACGTTAAAATATATTTCTCGAACACGGGATTTACCCGTATGAACGCCGTGTAAACAATTTTTAAGTTTTCATATATATTCTGTTGTCACTACTCTATTCGATAAAATCTCGTATACGGTATACGGGAAAATAATCGCCGTGTGAACGTGGCCTAAGGTATCGTAGCTCATGCAGCCAAGTATTTAAAATAAGTATGTATACCGAATTAAAAAAAATTAAATATTCTCAGCGCTTGATCTATGAATAAGGTTTTAATACGAATATATAATGCCCATTTCACACGAGGGCAGAACAGTGAGGCAGAACAGTTATAATAATAATAAGTATTTATTTCATAAAAACATGGAACAGTGCACTGTATACATAAAGGCTTACACTAAACAGTTTAGAATGATATTATATAATTAATAGTTATATAATTATGTAGAACTACATTATTGGACTCTATCCCTTAAACTAGGTCTAGCCTGTATCTTAAGAGACTGGGTTCAGCCATTGGTTTAAACTAAATTGATTATATAATAAGATTTAGCTAGTGAAAACAGTGTCGATTTGAATTATTATTCATATAAACTGTTTTTATATAAATATTTTTCACTTTTATAAAAACCGTAAAACCGCTGAAGTATTTTAGAACGTTTGTTTTCTAATAATCTTATATAATCTGTGCTGCAGGTCAGCCGGGAATGCTCATGGTACAAACACAAAACCTGTCAGGTTGAACATGTCAGGTTAAACTGCCCTGTACTTGGCAAGTAGTTGAATAGTTCATGGTAGGCCCCCTGTTCTGCCCATTGTTCTGCCTGATGCCCATTTCACACGAGGGCCGAACAGTGAACAGAACAGTACTGCTACTGTGTGAACGTCCAGTTACTGTCAAGACATTACTGTTTTGTGCGTTCACACAGTAGCAGTACTGCTCTGCCCACTGTTCTGCCCTCGTGTGAAATGGGCATTAAAGCAATTGAAAGCGCTGTGTGAAATGAACAAGCCATTAGCGGGCCATCCACTAGCGTTCATTCCTTCAGGCTTGTCCCGTCGTTCAATCCGTACAGAAATGCGACGGGATAAAATAAAACCGTTGAAGCCACTAACTAAACCACAATCCTTCGTTCTTTCCCCTGACTTTATCACGACGCGCCAGTCCGGCAGGAAAAACAATCCTTCAGTGACCATCCACTCGTTTATGTACATTCCTGTCACTTTGCATCTTGTCAGCAATACCGAGGGATTGCGCGTGTGTGGATGGTGACAATCCTCCTATTTTATGAAGATTGTTGTCATTTGAAAGGAATGCTCGTCATTTTGAATAATCTTTAAGGATTATTTTCATTTTGCAACAATTATGTTTATAATATATTTATGTTTATAAATATTTATCTTTATGTTTATGTGAGTGTACCTATAGGTATTTAGTACTTTAATATGTAAATATAAGTACTTATATATTTAATTTTAGTATTATTTTTGTTCCTTTGCATTTTGCATCTACCATGATTTGACTCTGCATCACCCTAAGGTAGACTGGGAGAATCACGGCGGACAAATAAACAATAACTTGATCACAGAGCGCGTCGCGCCCGTCGCGACGGGACTGGTAGCGAGGTTTTAATACCGTCGTTCTTTCTCGTTCTTGCAAATCCACTGGTGTTCATTCCGTAAGGATTGTCGCGACGGGACGGGTGGTGGGATTATAATACCGTCGTTCTTTCTTGCTCTTGCAAATCCACTGGTTTTCATTCCGTAAGGATTGTCGCGACGGGATGGATGGTGGGATTTTAATACCGTCATTCTTTCTCGTTGTTGCAAATCCACTGGCGTTCATTCTGTAAGGATTGTACATTCCGGCAGGAATGAACGCTAGTGGATGGCCCGCTATTTGTTTAGAAAAAAAGATCAAGATATTAGTCTATTGTTTTTCGTCAATTGAATTGACAGATGCCAACATTTGACCAGGTTCTGTGTAATCTGGTTGTTTACATTTTATTATTATTCCTTTCCGATTTTATCTACCCACTTGGCTTAAACTACGGACTGTGATTTCCTCTTGAAATATCGACCTCCGGCTGTGATTGACTGATGTACGGACCTACTAAGAACGACGACCTGGCATGGCGGTGGGTGTCAAGAGATTAAACGGACATTGCAGATTTAACATGGAATCCCAAAATTATTCTATATTTTGTGTAAATTGCGGATCAGCTTCTGGCTCCATGTCACTAAAAGAGAAAGGGAACATCAATAAGTGTCTTGGAAAGACTTCTGCCGCTGCAAATGTGTATATTGGTCGAAAATATAGATGACACTTTTGATGTGACATGATGTTGTTATTAAAGTATTTTGCTGGCTTTTAGAAATCTCAAGTGTCCGTAGTTTCAATTTAGTTTCAATCAAATACATATATTATTTAGAACCAAAAATGAAAAAACGCCTCCCTGTCGGTTCTTAGGCAAACAATGTATGGACGAATGGCAATGTCCTTTAGTTCTTTATTTGATTTCAGGAAGCGAGGATAAATTGTGGGCGGATGTCGACAAAGACATTGGAGAGCTGCTCCGAGAAGTAGATCCACAAGGGAATGAAGGCAGCGACGATGAGGAGGACCTTGGAAGGTACTTCTGTCCATTAATTACATAAATATTTAAAATGAGCTGTTCCAGGTGCTGGCGCTTTAGTTTAATTACGGTGTGGATCTCGCTCATCGCTCCACTCTAGTCGACAGGCAGTCTTAACTGCACAACAAAGAATCTGTCTTTGCATTTGCATTGCGTACTCAAACATCAATCGAATTCAAAATACAACCTTCAATCGCATGTACTCCGACGACAGATTACAATTTTATGTACCGACTAGATTGAAGTTCGTCGCAGTATACTACTAGCGCTAGAATAAATTATTCCAAAAACGCTACGAAATACGAATAGACGCGAATTACACGCGATTAATTTGCTGCAATTTCTCCCTTTTCTTTGGACAAGGTATAATAACTTTAAGCGGTAAATGTGTCTGACGAATTACATATTATTATTTATTGACCTGATCGATAACTTTGCTTCTTTTTTCAGGTATGATAAATTTAGAAAGAGTGACAAGAAAACTAAAGCTGGTGAAAATGGAGAAATTCCCGTCGATAGTACGGATGCTGTCAGTGAGAAAAGCAATACTGAAATAAATACTACTGCATAAAAAATGTTATTTTAAGATTTAAGTAGTAATTTTAAATGTCTATATTATGATTTGTAATAGGTATATAACTACAACCCCTTTGTGTTGTTAGTCATCGTGACTTCAATGAAATAAATACTTAGTACCAAAATGATTGGTTTTTATTCAGAAACTAAATTTTGCAACTTCACCCCAATTAGAATATTGTTATAATCATAATACATACACTGAATTTTTATTATTATGTTTAAAACACTGTTTTGTTAGGGTTCCGTAGTCAACTAGGAACCCTTATAGTTTCGCCATGTCTGTCTGTCCGTCCTCGCTTAATCTCTGTGACCGTTAGCACTAGAAAGCTAAATTTGGTAGGTACTTACCAATATGTATATCAATCACGCCGACAAAGTGGTATAATAAAAATTTGAAAAAAAAAAATGTTTTATTAGAGTAAGGTATTTAAAAATGAATAGGGGTTTACAACAAAAAATCATTTTTAGGGTTCCGTAGTTAACTAGGAACCCTTATAGTTTCGCCATGTCTGTCCGTCCGTCCTTGCTTAATCTCTGTGACCGTTAGCACTAGAAAGCTGAAATTTGGTACCAATAGTATATCAACCACGCCGACAAAGTGGTAAAATAAAAATTGGAAAAAAATGTTTTATTAGGGTAGCCCCCCTATATGTAAAGAGGGAAGTGATTTTTTTTTTAATTTCAACCATGGCGTGTGATATATTGTTGGATAGGTATTTAAAAGTGAAAAGTGGTTTACTAAAATCAGTTTTTGATAATGTCAACAATATCGGAAATAATCGCTCCAAAAAGAAAAATTAAAGCGTCCCCCCCCCTCTAACTTTTGACCCGTAGGTTTAAAAAATATGAAAAAAATCTGAAAAGTAGAACTTTATAAGTACTTTCTAGGAAAATTATTTTGAACTTGATAGAAAGAACAGTTTTTGTACAAAAAAGACAAAAAGGTTGTACAAAATAATTTCTGCGTACTTAGTATGTCAACGTAACAAATAGCCTTTTTTTAGGGTTCCGTAGTCAACTAGGAACCCTTATAGTTTCGCCATGTCTGTCCGTCCGTCCTCGCTTAATCTCTGTGACCGTTAGCACTAGAAAGCTGAAATTTGGTACCAATATGTATATCAATCACGCCGACAAAGTGGTAAAATAAAAATTAAAAAAAAATGTTTTATTAGGGTAGCCCCCCTATATGTAAAGAGGGAAGTGATTTTTTTTTTAATTTCAACCCTGTCGTGTGATATATTGTTAGATAGGTATTAAAAAATGAATAGGGGTTTACTAAAATCATTTTTTGATAATGTCAATAAAATCGGAAATAATCGCTCCAAAAGGAAAAATCAAAGCGTCCCCCCCCCCTCTAACTTTTGACCCGTAGGTTTAAAAAATATGAAAAAAATCTGGAAAGTAGAACTTTATAAGGACTTTCTAGGAAAATTATTTTGAACTTGATAGAAAGAACAGTTTTTTTACAAAAAAGACAAAAAGGTTGTACAAAATAATTTCTGCGTACTTAGTATGTCAACGTAACAAAAGCCTTTTTTTTAACTTATAAGTGGGAACACTTATTGTGACGGACGGGAAACTACGGAACCCTACATTGAGCGTTGCCCGACACGCTCTTGGCCGGTTTTTTTTAAACTTATAAGTGGAAACACTTATTGTGACGGACGGGAAACTACGGAACCCTACATTGAGCGTGGCCCGACACGCTTTTGGCCGGTTTTTGATAGGTAATGATGTCAATAATTTCGGAGAAAATCACTCCAAAAGTAAGATATTTCCGCCAAATATGAACTGATTTGTTGGTTCTTATTTCGTTAGATCACTTCTTGAAAAAAAAATCGAAGTGTTAAAAAAACCGGCCAAGAGCGTTTCGGGTATAATTTAATGTCTTTGTTTCGGGCTACGCTTAATTAATGTAGTTTCCCGTCCGTCACAACTTTGAGTTTAAAAAAAAGGCTACCTATTTGTTACGTTGACATACTAAGTACGCAGAAATCATTATTTAAATTTTTTGTACAAAAACTGTTCTTTACATCAAGTTCAAAATAATTTTCCTAGAAAGTCCTAAGTTCTACTTTTCAGACTTTTTAAACTTATGGTTCAAAAGTTAGGAGTGGTGCTTTTGTAACTATTATTATCGAAATGAAAAAATGATTTAAATACCTACCTATCCAACAATAGGTATATCACACATTAGGGTTGAAATAAAAAAAAACACTTCCCAGAGGGCTACCCTAATAAAAAGTGTTTCTCAATTTTTATTTTACCACTTTGTCGGCGTGATTGATATACATATTGGTACCAAATTTCAGCTTTCTAGTGCTAACGTTCACAGAGATCAAGCGAGGACGGACAGACAGACAGACATGGCGAAACTATAAGGGTTCCTAGTTGACTACGGAACCCTAAAAAAAGAATGGACTCGTATGCAGGGGGCAGATGAAACTAAATAGGAACTCTTGACCACCAAGGCGGTAAACTACACTCCATTGGCAAGCTCAAAGGGGTAATGGAATGAGTCAGCCAAAAGACGCGCACATAATTCACGGAGACTAGAAGATATTTTCGGTCTTGGCCGAAACTGAAGCAGTAACTAGGTATCCTCGTAAGGTCACTGATAAGCAAATTGCAAAATGGAAGGTAGGTATAAAATAAAAAAAGAGGTTTGTATACATTTTTTTACAACATTTATTTCTTATCTTCACTTCTTAGCTTTAGTTTCTTTCACTGCAGTTGGAGCTTTAGTGACGTCATCTGGATTCTCCGCAGCGTCCTTCAGACGCTTGGCACGAATACCAACCAGTTTAGCAATGGAACGAGCCTGTAAATAAATCATTTCATGTTAATAAATATTTAAGTTGGTTTTACAGCCAAAGTTTAAAATAATGTAAGATTTAAAATAAACATACTCCTCTCAGGTATTGGTATGCCTTGAAGTCCTTTTCTTCTTCAGTAATGGCCCGAGCAATAGACTTAGGTGCTGGCTGCTGTACAGGCATCAGTGGACCACGGAGCTGTGTGGCTAACTTACGTTCTTCTTCATTTGCTTCTCCCTTCAATACCTACAGGGTGACAAAATGCATACATATTAGCCTAATTTCAAAATAACTAGGTTTGCATCAGTTACAATGGCCAAAACAAGATAATAATAAACAAAAATTTGTTAGTTTATTCTTTAAGCCTTCGAACACACGTGATTCTAGACACCAAAGAAAGACAATAGCTGCGCGACAGCTGGCTGTCGCTTGGGCGTTGAGATGTTAATTTTTTCTCAATTTCGAAAATCCTTTGAGACATGAATTTACATAGCTTTTTTAATAAGACTACTTATGAGATGCAATAAATAGGTCTATTGACATTTCTCAAGTCTTGGATAAATAAATGATTAGATTAACCTTATTCTTATATCATTCATTTCATACCAGCTGTCCCCCATGATTTTAATTTTACCCATACAGATAAAAAATGTCCAATGTAAAGGGCACAGCTATGGAGATCTATCTCTGCACTAAATTTTATTTAAATTGATTCAGTAATTTGTTGTGAAAGCGAGACAGATAGACAGAATTACTTACTCATTATATGTATATAGGGTGGAAACGTTTAATGGGCCCTGGAAGAAAACTACCTTAAATCATTAAGATAGATTATTATACTTAAAGGAAACATTCCTTTATTTTTAAAAAGGAAATTTCCGAAAATTTGCTTACTACTCCCGGGAATCGAACACTAAGTAGCACTCTGTATTTGTATGACATCAAACGTTAGGGTTACTTATACGGACTAAATCTCCCTAACAAACATGAGTAATTAAATTAAAGCAAAACCATAAATCTAAAGAATTTAATTTTAATTGAACGAAAATTTCGATGGCTAAATTCGTAAAATAAGTAAAATCATCTATCTCAACGATTTAAGGTAGTTTTCCTTCAGAGCCCATTAAACGCCCATGTATGTAAACAGAAAACTTAACTATAAGATTTAATTATTATACTGTGAAAAAAATTGAAATATTCAAAGAAAGAACAATTTAATGTAGTGCATTGTCAAAGTCAAAAATACCTTCTTGCCCTTGGGGAACAGGATCAGTCGTGCACGGTACTCCTTTAGCCTCTGCACATTCACTTGCAGAGATTCAACAGATTTGTTGCGTCTGCGAGGGTCCACAGCAATGCCAATAGTTCTGGCAAAAGCTGGGTTAAGACCAGAAGCCTGGAACACAAATATAACACCTTTTTAATTACCTACCCTAATTATTTAGTATAAAATAGATTTATTTTCACCATTGGTATAAAAAAATAAAAGTAATGAAAACTACAACTAACTACTAAACACAGTTAAAGTAGGATTTATACTTTGCAGCTTTTGTTTAGCTTTTACAAATGACAATAGCGAAAAATCTTAAAGCAAGTAAAATTGTGTTAATTTGTATTGATTGATGTTTTATAATGACCATTTTCATACATTGTCATTATAAAATGGAATGAAAATGGTCTGTCAGCCAGTTTGACCAGACACACTACAGTAAGGAGGATTTTGAGTTTCTGTTTTGATAGGAACAATAAGAAATTTAATGTAAAATCAAGCTTTTTTGATTACACCCATAAATCCAGATAAAAATTAAATGAAATATAAGTTGAATCAAATGAAAAATCAGTTGTGAGAAATCCAAAAATCCTAACAGCAATCAAAAAGCCTGTGGGGCTTAATCCAGTCGACCAGCAACACTAAACGGAGCTATTCAGGAGGCTCCGCTACGCAGTTTCAAGTAACTAGTACAAAACAATTGTCACTGATACTAGGCACATTGAACAATAATAACAACTTTACTTGGCGAATAAGACTACCAACTGACCGAAATCTGCAAAATTAATTTGTTAACAACACAATAAACTCACTCTGATTTCTCGAAGAGTAAATCCACGTCCCGCACGGACCTTCGTGTGATACCGAATAGTGGGGCATCGGACAACAGGTCTCAATGGGCCAGCAGCAGGACGGGGAGCAATGGCCTTAGCTTTCTTGATCCTGTTTTGTTTTCTGCGATGACGTCTTGCAGGTTGATTGAACCAGGTCTTTACGAAACGCTGCCAATCCTTATGGAAATGCCCATTAGGGATCATATTATTTCCCTTCCCCATGTTTGGATAACCACAACTTCACCTAAAACACGGAAACACGAAATAAGCAAGTGAGAATCTAGAGCGATATTTACAGTATTTAAAATAAATAAAAGAATTGCGATATTTTGCAGGATTCTGGTAAAATACTTTGATTATCAAAAACACTAACCGGTGTCAAGCAGAAGTAGTCCTAAAAGGAAAAGAAATTATATTGACAACATGACATTGACACTTGGCAATTTGGCATTTACCTGACAGTAGTCGAGGGAAGTGTTGCCATGCCACTGTGGTTAGGTATATGGTCGACAAAGCTCGGCATTGGCATGTGTCCACTTATACAATCACAATCTCATCACAACTTCTATACTTGAGCGAAATTCGACAAAGAATAGAGGTAAACAAACCGTTGCTTGGTTTTTCGAAATTACGAGGTAGTATGCATGTTATTTGAGTGATTCTAGTGAAATATGCTGCAATAGGATTTAATAGTATGCGTGAAAAAGGGAGATAATCATGAAAATAATAGATTTTTAAAAGTGAGTTGTGATAACCCGTTTATTTACCTGTATTCTTTATCAAATTTGGCTCAAGTATAGTTATAGTTCTCACACGAGTGAACCGATTTTGGTACCAGTCGATATTGTTTTGAATCAAAAACCTCTACCTGACTAACCATCGCAGATGTTCTAAATGGGTAAAAATTTAAAAAATCTTACTGTATCTTTATAAATTGCATGGGACATTTTATACAAAATCACATCTTTATTATGCGCACAGCACTTGAAAAGATTTTTATGGCGAAACAACGTAATGTAATAATATAATACAAAAAATACAGTAATAATAGTAATAAGCCAAAACATTAATAGGATGCGAATGCGATGTTAATTAGTAAGTTCTTTCACTGTACTTAAAACTGTTTTTCTTTCTATGTTCTGTTAAACAGTTCCAGTGCAGCTTTGAACATGGACGTATAAAAAATTGCGAACGCCGTCTCGTTAAACTACAAATGAAACACCCATAGTATGTCAGAGTGCTCCTGTATCATGGACAAGCTAACACGCACACATCTACACCATAGTATGTCGGCCGGCCATCGGCCATTACGCTTCGAACTGCGCTCGCGCGATGTTTGGTGTTATTTTTGCTAATATAAAGCGCCTTATTCACCATCCATCCCAGCTGTACGTCCGCTCAAGGCCGCGGCGCTAGATGTAACATACACACACTCGTGCGCGCATCCAGCATGCTAGATGTAATCGATCGATTATTCGAGGAGGTTGTGCGTGCGTGTTTATAATGCCGCATAATTTATCAAAGCGCCAAAAAATGGGAGTTCTTCTCATATTGTCAAAAGCAGCAGAAGAGAAGAAAAAAAATAAGAAGAGGTTCAGGATGAAAAAAATTTACCATAAGCGTGCGGAGTATACTCAAATTAATAATATAATGAATGATTTGAACGTCATAGATTTTCATACTTATCTTAGAATGGATAGTGAAATATTGGAAATGCTGTTAGGAATGGTTGGACCCGAAATTCAACGTCGTGATACTATTATGAAACGGCGAATCGGCTATACAGCAAGTCTATACACGATCAAGCACGCACGACGCACGACGCTCTGACGTACGTCCGCATTATTCACTGTCCATCTGCACGACGTTCGCGGTGGTGGGGGCGCTCGCTGGATGCGAAATTGGTCGTGCAAGTCCAGCAAGCAATTAATAATAATTATTGACGTACGTCAAGCATATTCACAGTCGTTTTGCTTCGTGCATCGTGTATGACCTTGGCGGAACGTACGTCGAGATGGATGGTGAATAAGGCGCTTAAATTAAACTATGCCTTCATGTACTTTTAAAAAGTTGTTGATGCCATAGAAGTTTAATCAATAAAAGTCACGGCATCACTTTTCATCACTATGCATGTCATTTTTAAACTTATTTCTCGATTTTACTTATGTAAATTTTATCAATCATGAAATCAATCAGTGTCGCTAGTATTTCAAGTTACAATTTATTTTAAAAGTGGGAGATTTACATATTTTTGTTACTAAGTATTTATATATTGCAAATGACGTATGAAAACATGATTAGGTAAAAATAATAAGGGATTTCAAAATCTCCCCTCGGTTTCAAGTTGATAAATTTGAGAGTTTGACTTAAACTTTCAATCAAAAGATTTGTACGATATTTGTTGCACACGCTAGATGGCAGTCCGAAGTCTTTTTAAAGATAAAATGACAATATATAATTAAAGAGAACATCAGTATTTGCTAAACAAAATTCTAGTTAAAATTATAGCAAACGACCAAATATTATAGGAATAAAACATAAAATAGCTTTAATTAAATACATAACCGAAAAGTACTTAAACTTTTGTTTTCACCACATATTATGTAAATTAGAAGGGATTTCTAGATGTGTCGATAACAAAAGACAAATCTACAAAAAAAAATATTTAATCAACAAAAGGGTTTGTAAAACTTTGTTTAAATGATTGCAAATATTTTCAATATCCAATGTGATTTATTTATTTTCCTCTATTTTATTTATTTCACCTTTAATATAACAATATTTGTCACTAAAACTTAATAAGGTTAATGGGAAATCTTATTGATATTGTTTAAAAAGTGCTTGTCGTTTCGGCAGGGTTACACCTGCCATTTTGAGTTGCAAATATTTTTAAATATCCAATGTGTTTTATTTATTTTAACTTTATTTTATTAATTTTACCTTTATTTTAACAATATTTGTCACTAAAACTTTATAAAGATAAATGGAGATCTTATTGAAATATTGTTTAAAAAATGGGTAATTTTCTTTCATATGGCATCTCTTTATTCACGCACACATAGTTACGCCGCTGCCAATTTGGTGTATCAATTATTTGATATTTGAAGCTCCGTGCGCCAATTTTTATACGTCTTTAAAAACATCCGTTCGTAGTGAGCTCCTGCCTGAGCGACACTAAGGCCCGTATTAATAGACGTCACTCAATTCTGAGACGCTCTCAAGTTTATTGCTGTCCTTATTTTTTCCCTTTAGAATGACAAGGACAGCAAGTGACTTGAGAGCGTCTCGGAGTTGAGTGACGTCTATTAATACGGGCCTAAACACGTGCCAACATGTAAATACGACGCGACGGTCGGCGAGCGCTTGCCCCAAGCTTCCTTTTATCTGTGTTCGAAAACCGACACAAGTCCGGATCGAGTGTGTAAACGGGGTATTAGGTTTGCTGGCACCGATCGATCCTGCCAGAAAGCCTAATACCCCGTTTACACACTTGCGTTTGGTGGACGCTTGGCAAACGTGTAAATAAATGTACCAAAATAACGCACGCGACCGTCATCGTCACCATGTCAGACCGTGTGGCTTTACCTGATTTTACCCCAATATTCGAAAATACAAGTCAGACTTGTATAATTAAAAAACTGGCAACATAATTTTAGGATTTCATTTTGCTTTGCTTGTTTTTTTTTTTTTTTTTCTTCTTTTGGCACCGTTATTTAACATTGCCACTTGATTGATTATTTGGCATCATCTTAGACTATTAACTTCTAGACGTAACCACTAACCATGAGGTTGTAAAGAAGTGTGAAAGTGAGAAGCATATATACGAATTTCGTAAGAAAATTGAGACAAAGCATAACATGCTCTGTCTCGTTCGACGTGGCCCGTTTTCGCTTGGCGAACATTGAAAAGTTAGCCAAACAAAGGGATGTCACTGTCATTGAATGGTCGGCTCGTATTAGTTTTTACAATTTTATAACAATTTCGGTAATTAAACCAATAGTTTTAATGTATATTTGAAAAATTGACTCCAGTAGTTAAGTGTTTAGTGCGTTTTCTGTGCTATAAAATGGGAGGATGCACTATTTTAGGCTGCAAAAGCCGCACAGAAAGAAAGCAAGATAAGAATGTTACTTTTCACTCGTAAGGATGCAAATATTACAAGTTATTGTGCATTGATTGAATAAATACATTTGTGTGTATGTAATTACATGGCTTTCGATCAAAATTAAGGACATTTTCTAGCGATATCGTTTATATTTTTATCTACATAACCTATTACTTGTTTTTCAAAGTGTTACCATACCTCAGTTCTATTTTTCCCATAACTTGATAATAAAATTGCAGCTAGTTAAATAAATAAAATTAATCAGATGATTAATTAGTTCTTTGATGCCCTGTGAGGTATCCTCTCCCTTTTAAAAGGAATTTTATATATTTTTTATAGTTGGACATCACAGACATCAGTGAAGGAAAACATCGTGAGAAAACCTGGACTCGTAACTTAAATAATACTTACGATATAAATAATTTTGCACTCTTAATAAGGATTATGATACGCAACTTAGTACATGAATGTAATAAGTAGTTGTTGCAACGGAACATCTCACGGTTTTGGTCATATTTAGGGAAAATTTTACGTAATGACAACATTGAAATTTTATAGTGCTGTCTCATGTGCGGCCACGCGGTGGCTCAATCTAGAAGTTAATAATCTAAGGGCATCACCCACCTGCCAGTGGGTTGAAGGTAGGTATGTCGGAAATGTAATAAAGTATCGATATATATTGAATCGATTATTTTTGAATATATCGATTTCGATATTGATATTTTTATTTAAATATATCGATGTATCGATATATCGGTATGCTATGAAAAAAAAATATTTGGCCTAATCTACTTTAATCATCTTACATTACTAGATAAATACTAATCAATAGACATAATTTTTAATAAATCAAGAACAACAATTAAAATGTTAATTATTTACTAATCAAACCAATATTTATCTGATACAGACATAAGAAAAACTCTTTGATTTACGTGCTCGGCTGTAAGCCGACTTCTGTTATTGGGTAAATGGGTACTGCGAGATTCGCAGCAGATGCACTGCAATTCAACTGTCGTCTGTCAGTGTCAGTGACACTGACAGACAATAGTTGAATTGGGGTGCGTTCCTAAAAGGGTAAGTATTACACGGAGTAGTGCGAAAGTTACTCTACAGCGTTCCGAAATGAGCCGAGTGAAACTGAGGGTAACCGAACAATTACTCGACAGCTACCCGAGCAGTATTTTGGAACGCTTTCGGTAGAGTAATTTTCGCACTGACAAGTGCGATTTCTCCCAATTCAAGGGTGCGTTCCAAAACGTGCAAATAATTCACTCGGAAATTAAAAAGAGATAGAAACAACGAAAGAAAGAGAACGGCTATACTGTTTTTGAACGCTACAGAGCGATTTACTGTTTTGGAACGGGTTAGGGTCATGATGGTTAGGATCGTATGATAACACTGTCAACATAACCTTTTATCTCTATTGCAAAGAAGGAAAATTGTGTTTTTAATCAAATTTTGCAAATAAATAAGTACTACCTGTTCGTTTCTACTTTAGTAAATCCATTCTTCAACATCAAACTTCAACATTGGCGCATAATATGATTTTGACATATGTCAGGTTATTTTTAACGACGCTCAGCCAAGGGTGAGAAATCGCACTTGTCAGTGCGAAAATTACTCTACCGAAAGCGTTCCAAAATACTGCTCGGGTAGCTGTCGAGTAATTGTTCGGTTAACCTCAGTTTCACTCGGCTCATTTCGGAACGCACCCCAATTCAACTATTGTCTGTCAGTGTCAGTGACACTGACAGACAATAGTTGGGGTGCGTTCCTAAAAGAATTACACGGAGTAGTGCGAAAGTTACTCTAGAGCGTTCCGAAATGAGCCGAGTGAAACCGAGGATAACCGAACAATTACTCGACAGCTACCCGAGCAGTATTTTGGAACGCTTTCGGTAGAGTTATTTTCGCACTGACAAGTGCGATTTCTCACCCTTGGCTGAGCGTCGTTAAAAATTACCTGACATATGTCAAAATCATATATGCGCCAATGTTGAAGTTTGATGTTGAAGAATGGATTTACTAAAGTAGAAACGAACAGGTAGTACTTATTTATTTGCAAAATATGCTTAAAAACACAATTTTCCTTCTTTGCAATAGAGATAAAAGGTTATGTTGACAGTGTGCTGCCGCGGGTTATCGCGGCACGGCTCACGGAGCTCCGGCGAGATCTCAGGGCGGAGTGGAGACAGCGACTGTCGCAACCTAGTGCTGGGCACGCCGTGATAGCGGCGGTAAGACCCCTCTTTGAGGAGTGGCTGGAGAGGAGCCACGGCGCTCTCACGTTTCGCCTGACACAGGTCCTCACCGGACATGGTCAGTTCGGGAGGTTTCTGTGTCGGATTCAGGTGGAAGCGACGCCTGGGTGTCACCACTGCAGCAACGGTCGCCTGGAGGACACGGTCGAGCACACGGTGGAGGTGTGCCGCGCATGGGCGGACCATAGACGTGTCCTCGTAGAGGCGATCGGCGGCGGTGACCTCTCGCGCCCAGCGCTGGTTCAGGCCATGCTGCGGGGCGAGACGGAATGGGATGCCGTCGCCTCCTTCTGCGAAGCAGTTATGCTAGTGAAGGAAGCGGCGGCGCGCGAGAGGCAACGACGAGCCTCTCGCCCCGGACAAAGACCCAGGCGAAGACGTCGAGAGTCGCAAGACGACTACCGGCCACCGTAGGCGCGGTTCTGCGGATGGCGAGCGATGGGTAGCTCGCCGCCCGGCTAGGACCAGGACCGCGTCGACGGCGCGTTAGTGTTCCACGCGCGCCTCAAAGAGAAGGAGTCAGCACAGGAAGGGGCCTAACAAGGCCAACGCCTGCCGGGGTTGCGGAATGTGTATAGTAGTCACCGTGACCCTGGAACATAAAGGGCAATCGAAGGAACATGAGTGGGTTTTAGTCAGTAAGAGTCTGACACGCCCTCCCGCCGCACCCAGGACGGGAGCAGTCATTGGATGATTTCCCAATCACCAAAAAAAAAAAAAAAAAATGTTGACAGTGTCTTCATACGATCCTAACCCGTTCCAAAACAGTAAATCGCCCTGTAGCGTTCAAAAACAGTATAGCCATTCTCTTTCTTTCGTTGTTTCTTTCTCTTTTTAATTTTCGAGTGAATTATTCGCACGTTTTGGAACGCACCCTTGAATGATAGACACTGACACTGAAATGACATTGATACTTGACAGACAAAGTTGCCAACTTTAGTACTAAATTAAAAAGCAGGAAATCGAGTCGACCATAACCAAAAAAAAATGGTTGCCTGTAAAGTCGGTTTTACGGGCGAAGATTTTACGTGACAACGTCTTTTACCGATCATAGTTGAGTGGGAGAGAGACGCAAGGCATTCGGCGGGCCTCTCTCTCGTTCGGTGACTCATCGTAACGTTACCGAGCGTTACACTTTTTCATAAGTGACTCCCAGCCGCAACCTAATTTAAGACGTTGTCACGTCAAAAAAGTTAAAAAATGTTAGTATAAAAAAGGATTTAGGATTTTTTGATCGTAAAAATATCTATTTATATACCTTTTCAATACTTGTAATATTATATCGATACCTCGATATATCGAAACAATAAATATCGCTCAAAAATATCGATACATTGAAAAAATTATATCGATATTTTTTCGACAAGCCTAGTTGAAGGTTGAAGTTGACGTTTATGTGTTTGTCCTAATCCTAAAAATGTATTGTTGAAGTTGAATTGAATGGTTGCAGGTTGACTTGAAACTGTCTGTTTTAGTTAGATTGAAGAACTTTTTAAGTAAAACTTTTAGGATAACTTTCTAAAATGTCGAATAAAAAGTGTGTATTAAGGTTAAAAATAAATGAATGAACAATAAATACCTACCTACTCAAAAGTTATAAACATAATGCTCTCTAACACTGTTACAGGTATGGTCTCATATTATCTGAAAAGGGTAAACAAAAACCAACATTCCAGGCATCAAGAAATGTTTTTGGGAATGATACTGATTCAGAAGACGAAGCCAAAAAAAAGCCCACTTTGCTACGGCCTAGTGATATTACAACTAGACAGGTATATCACAAATTCACAATTACTGTTATTATGTATTTAATTATAATTTAGAAGTTAAGAGTTCCTACCCAGAAACTTAATGTGATGAGCATGATTGTGTTCTGTTTCGGTGTAATTTATCTATAAAAAACAACCAGTCCCAGCTTTGCATGGGTGTTACAAAACTTGAAAATCTCTGATTTTCTGTACTGTACGACGTATAAACCTGTCATAACTTTATGCAGTGATTATTAGTATTTATCTATAAATAAACTGCATAGTTTTAAAGATCTAAGCATACATAGGTACAAACAGCCAAAAGGAACTTTGTTTTATACCATGTTATGATTTGTATGTATTTATAAATTATATTAGTATGCTTAACAGTTGTTTATTTATTTATACACCAACTTACATTTACGGTTTACACACCTATAAGTTGTCTCATTACCATAGTACAGACTCTGCTTAGATTGAGATCAGATGGTTGTGTGTGAGTTGTACTAAAATTTTATTTTAGTACAACTCACACACACACAACCATCTTATGCTTATTTGCATTATGCTTCAGACTAGCATGTTTCATCTGTCCAAAATTTAAACCTTACAGGCCAAAATAACACAAGAAAAAGCTTTGACAGAAGATCCAACAGTTTATCAATATGATGAAATATATGAAGAAATGGCTAGTAAAAAGGAAAAGGTGAAAGTTAAGACTAAGGAAGAAAAAAAACCACAGTATATAGAAAACTTAATGAAAGCTGCCAACAAAAGGAAAATTGAAAATGAACGGCGCATAGAAAGACAAGTTAGTAAATTATTATAGTTTTGTAGTCCATCTTTAGTTTTTAGGATTGCATTATCCAACAGAACCAAAGTGTTCTATGATCATAATAAAGATAGAAGTTTCAATTGTTGTCTTCATAAGTCATCTACGCAAATAATATTAACACAACTTAATGTGTTAATATTATTTGCCTAGACAACATTGTTTTGTATTTATTTTGAATAATTACCTTCTTCATTATTTGATCATGTTGTCAGAAAACCCTATACAATTATTGATCTAATGGCACCATAATAAACAATATTGCCAAATTGAGGTCAGGTCACTCATGCATAGGGTTCCATTCCACAGCAGTTCCACATAGTCAGCCTTAATGAGTGAGAAGGATAATTTTTGATAGTTTCCTTGTAATAATATATTTTTTGTATATTCATCATAGGTACAAAAGGAAAGGGAAAAGGAAGGTGATGAGTTCCAGGATAAAGAAGTATTTGTTACATCTGCTTATAAAAAGAAATTGGAGGAAATGCGCTTAGAAGAAGAGAAAGAAAAGCGAGAAGAGTATTTGGAAAATATTGGAGATGTTACGAAACAAAAGGATTTAGGTTACTATTACTTATCTATAATACTAATACGATAAAAAAGAGGCTACCTATGTAACATCATGCCTCCAACCGGGGGGAATAGCTAGTGTTACTATTTCGGTTTTTTCAGTAAGCACAACATACTGTGGTGTTAGCTTGAGTGGGTAACAACTATTACAATAATAGAATTATGTAAATAATCATGCTCTTCACTCTTGATCTAAATAACCATTAAACAAACATTTTTCTAAGATTGATAGTACGAAGATCGCACATATTACTTAATATCTCTATTTGTATCTTGGTAAATCTGGCGCCACATTTGCAACACTACGAATTTAACTGTTGACTGTCTATTTTTTGATTTCAAAGCTACTAAAAAGCAAATTTTATAGCAAATTGAAAATGTACCGTATAATAAGAGGTAGGTAGAAGTTGTGTCTAACATTTACTGATTAATGGTGTAAACTACCCAATTATAAGAACACATGTTGAGGATTTAATTTGTTGCAAACAATAGCGGCGTAAAGGCGATGCTTGTAGCATGTGGCGCCGGTGTGCGGTCTCGTTTAGTGGTTACTGATCAGACTCCACCTCCTCGTGCACGTCATTTTACCTTTCGACGACCAACCGACAGCCGGCTGTCGGGCACCTATTTGTCTTTTTATTGTGTCTCGAATCACGTGCGTTCGGATTAATGCACAAATTTATAGATAAAAAATTACTTCTCTATCTCAAATGTGTGGTTTAGTCTACAAATGCCAGATTCTAGAAATGTCACAAGTTTGAAAGGTTGTATGAATGCCAAATTCTACCGCCAGGATCAATAAACGCCAGATTCTAATAATGTTAGAAAACTGTTATAATTGCAATGTAAAAAAATTATTGTTGTTGCTAGTTGTTTAAAAGAAGGAAGACATGGGTAGGTTTTGACAGTAGAACACTCCCTTATGATCCGCCTCGAGCCGGAAGAGTCGTTTGATGATTTCCCATGCTAAAACAAAGGCGCGCGCGCATTAACGTGGAAGTGGTAATGTGCGAAAATTAAAAATACTAATGTGTAAAAATGTGCTTATTCAATGTTAAATAAAATTTAAATAATCACTTTTCTTATAAAAAAGGGTCTTGACAGACGGACGGACGGACCTTCGGACGGACAACATCCTATAAGGACGGATCTTATAAGGGTTCCGTTTTTACCTGTTACGGGTACGGAACCCTGAAAATAAAAAGAAAACTACCTCAACAATTCGCATCAAAATAACTTTTTCATCCCACCTATTCGAAAAAGACGACTTTGTTCCCCTTTAAGTACGCCCAAAGTTGGTGTTTTCTATAAGAAACTTTCAGCGGGCAATAATGACGCTCCAAATTCAAAAAGTGCGCCTAAAAGTAACTTTTAATCGCACTTTTTGAATTTGGAGCGTCTTTGCATGTTTTACGCCCTGTTATAAGTGCGCCTAAAAACTCTTTGAATTTGGAACGTCTTAATGCTCAGCGCCGAAGAATCGAACGCAAATAATGAATGGCTGTACGACGGCCAATACCGCCGTGACTATTATACCGCAATAATAGTCACGCCGCGGCTGAATAAAAAAAAAAACTTAAATAGAAATAAAACGCGCAAACTACAGCCCGAGTTCCCGTAAAAATTTTTACGGATTGTTTTGCAGCAAATTATTAATGTAGCTGCTATTATTATCAAGCTATGATAATAATAGCAGCTACAATAATAATTTTACAATAAAGTATGAAGCGCCTTTTATTTTCTCATAGGGGGTGATGAAAAGTAGAGTGTATCACTCGGGCGCCAAATATATTTTTGCCTCGGGCGACGTACTTTGAATCCCTCGCTACGTTCGGGATTCTATTTAAGAATCCCTCGCCAAGCTCGGGATTCTACTCTAGAATCCCTCACTTCGCTCTGGATTCAAAAAACGCCCTCGCCGTAAAAATATTACTTTGCGCCCTTGTAATACAATCTACTATTAAAATTAGCTAAAAATAATTATATACACGTAATTAAGGAAATTATTATATGCCAATTATAACAAAATTCTAACATTATTAGAATCTGGTGTTTATTGATCCTGCTTATTTGTAGACTGACAAATGTGTCAATATGAAATATTACACAGTGTTGGCAAAAAGTTAATCGTGATTAATGAGTAACGATTACGATTAAAAAGTTAATCAACATTTTGTGATTAGGATTAATTTAATCTTAATCAAAATTTTGACGATTACGATTATAATCGTAATCATTAATCGTTAATCACGATTAAAAATGTACGATTAATTTATAGTACGAACATGAATTAAAAAATAAACTGGTAAATCGGACTTTTTGGAACGAAGTTCCTTATCGCGTGTTGCGAAAGGGGGCTAGACGGAAAAAATTAAATGGAGGAGTGGATTTATTACAGAAAACGTCATTTGATCTGTACTAACATTAGATTGTTGTTTGTTTATCTGTTAAATAGTGTCATCTAACGTTAACTTAGGTTAACACATAGGCTTAGTCACTTTATTGTTTATTATTTTATACTTTAATCAGCAATGACATTTTTAATCAAATTAATGATAACGATTAATTTTTTAATCGTGATTAATTTAATCGCGATTAAATTAATCACGATTAAGTTAATCGTGATTGATTTAATCACGATTAAGTAATCGATTAAAAAAATAATCGATTAATGCCAACACTGATATTATATCATGTTTTAAATCCTTAGGTGGTTTCTATCGTCACCTATATGAACAAAAGGTAGGAAAAGAAAGTGAGCCAATAAAGAGTGAATTGCCAGAAGATAATGAAAAGGTTGATACATCTAAAATTACTACCCCAAATTCTAATGAAACACAAAAGAAGAGAAATTACAGGAAGAGAAAATCCTCAGACAGAACACGTTTATCGGAAGGAGAAATCGAGGACACTGATGAAGAAATTAATCGCGTGAATTTAGACGATATCCGACTAGCTAAAAAACATAAACAAGAAAATATTGATGCCGACTCAGACTTTTCAATAGACGAGTCAAGTGATGAAGATGTGGATAATAAAATTGAAGATATAGAACAGGTGAAAAATAAGAAGAGCAAAGAAGTAGAGAGTAGAGACTCTGGTAGTCCGACAGAGAAAGAGAAAAAGCTTATTCACGATAAAAAAGAATCAAAGGCTATTAAAAATGATTGCATTGAAGAACCTAAAGAGAAAATTGATATTTGGAAGAAGAGGACTGTCGGAACAGTATTTGAAGATGCTCTAAAGAGATATTACGAAAGGAAGGCTGCTAGGGGCTGTTAAAACAAATAGAGAATTTCAATAAAAGAGCTCTATAGGACTTAGTAAATTTATTTTATAAATTACGGTCCCCCATAATGCGCCTTGCAGTGAACTGAAAAACAAAAAAATGTTATTACTAACAAAATAAAAATAAACAATATTTTTAAGGCATTTGTTCTTATATATTTCTACTAGCTTTTGCCCGCGGCTTCGCTCGCGTTAGAAAGAGACAAAAAGTAGCCTATGTTAGTCTCCATCCCTTCAACTATCTCCACTCAAAAAATCACGTCAATTCATCGCTCCGTTTTGCCGTGAAAGAAAGACAAACAGACAGACAGACACACTTTCCCATTTATAATATTAGTATGGATATTACCTATGAATTCTGAAACTGGATCATTTTCTCCTTCTGCTCTCATTGTTCCAGTAATTTCCTCATTCTCAACCATTGGTAGCACTAACTGAACGAATTCTGGTGTATATGGTGGTGCTATTGCATCTAAAACCTGTTATAATGACCAATAAATAAGATATTACATTGTTGGTTTATTACTTTTTACTTACAAATAAAACTAAATAATGGTACTTGAAATTATATGCAAAGGTACACTTTTGCAACATTCACTTGGGAGTTTCATAGAAAGGCTACATAATTTAGCAGTTGTTATAACAATACCAGCCTAATACCACAGAATAAGTAATAGTACACTATTACTGTTCCACTGCAGGGCAAAGTCCTCTTCTCATACAGAGAAGGCAAGAGCATTGATCACCACGCTAGCTCAAGGCGGTTTTGCGATATGAACTACAAAATTCACCGATGTCTGATGTCCAAGACAAACTTTAGAACGTACTATCGACAAATTGGATTCATGACCCATCATAAGCTTTTTTTTCCTGTAGGCATATACATACAATTAGGTCGACATTCATGTAAACATTTGATGGGCCTGTTGGTCTAGTGTTCAGTGACCCAGACTGCTAAGCCAGAGACACAAGCCCAGACACAGAACTCACGACGGTTCTGTTCACAACCTTTTACATAAGAGGAGGGTGCCTTTGCCACCAGGCCATCACGACATTGTTTAGTAGTTAAAATATTAACATTTCATAAATTGTGAAAATTGACAATGATTGCATACCGAACTTACCTCAGTAATAAAGTATCTAATTAAAGAAATGTCAGTGTCACCACGCTGCACGCACTGTTTTATATAACGCAGGACAGGCACAACACATCCTCGACTCAGTAAGTTCACCATCCTATCAAGTAACATTTTCTTCAATTCCAACTGAAAAGGAATAGTTTTTTTTTTATGGTTTGTTCATACATACCTACAACTAATTAGATAATAATAGTTTTGTAATCGTTTGCTGATGATTGACGAGCTATTAGAAAAATATATTCAACTCCCAAGTTTTTATTTTTAGGGCGCAACAGGGTTACTCTTATTATACCTGAACTAAAATCTCCAATTCATCTTGCGGAGACTCAAATAATTGCACGAGCAATCGCAGCAGTCGGTGATGCAGTAATTGATGACAGGACGCAACTTCATCAAGCAGAGCCAAATGTACGGGGCAGTGTTCCGTGCACAACTTGAAGTATGAAGGCTCAGTGACAACGCATTCTACCCAAACTAGGACACCCATCCCGACGACGGGAAATCTAAAAAAATAAAGCTGTTACAGTGGGTGTTACAGCCTCTGCATTTTTAATTGTTAATTTCAAATGATTAAATTCTTTTTCTATTATCAGAAATTTGGTTTGCAATTAAATTACTCATTTTTACTTTGCTTGGTTATAGTTTGATTAAAAAAAACTGCCAAGCGTAATTTGGGCTCGTCCACCGAGGGTTCTGCACATACTTGTAAGTAAAGTGTTACAGTAATTCGATTTTTTTATAGTTCCATCTACACGGTTTTTAGATTTTTCCTTTACTGGTGCTATATGACATTGCTTTGTGCCAAATTAGTTCTTGGTCAACAGCAAGTACCCTATGACTTGATTCCCTTGAGAGTATCGAAATTAACGTATTCTGAACTCAGAAATTAGATTTTTTCACAGCTTCGAGGGACCGTATTTTAATTTTAATTTCAATTTGATACCTCCAAGCGTTCTCGATTTCTCGAGATAAATGCCCTTACTAATAATCACTGTGTAAAGTTATGTCATGAATAAAGCCTGTGTAACCATACATTTTTTGACGTATAAACCTGTCATAACTTTATGCAGCGATTATTAGTAAAGCGCAAAGGGTCTTGATAGACAGACAGACAACAAAGCGACAATTTAGGGGTTCAATTTATTCCTCTCTTTCACAATCACATGCAATCTAATGAATGTTTTCTCTCGCCCTGGGCGGGGCGGGAGGGTGTGTCAGACTTTTATTAACTAAAACCCACTCATGTTTCTTACATTGTCTAAATACTATTGCATTTCTAAATTTGGTTATTACCTTATACAATGATACAATGTAGGTAGTTCAGCAATCAGTTCACTAGAACTAGCTGAACTGCTACATACAGCATGCACTTTTTCAATAGCTTGAACTGTAGCTTTTAATTCATCTTTGACGGGCCTGCCGGGAGTAAGCCCCTCGCATACACTTGCCGCATACGCCAATAAATACATGTATTTTGACTTATGTTCAGGGTTTAGTTTGCTTCCTAATTTAAATAACGCGTCGACAAGGAGTTCTGCGAAATTAAAAACATATGTTTAGCTGACCAGCATCACAAAATGCATCAATAAACAACGACGACCAAGTGAATCACTTGGCGTATTTCGCAAAATATTTGCGTTACTTTGGTAATACAAACTATACTCTAGGATTATTACAATAGGTTCATATTGCGTTGCATTGAACACGCAAATATTTTCTCAAACATACCAAGTGAAGTCGCACCATTAGGTTGCAGTAATATTTGGATATAAAATCGCCATTTGTAAAAAAAAAAGATCATTAAAAAACAAAACAGTGTTCTGAACAGTTAGAATTTAAACGGTTTTTTATCACACGTTTAAAAAACACAGATTAAAGCCTCGTCCCCACTAGGAACATTTGTCGAGCGACATGTGTCCCCGGTGACATCGGTCGATTTCGGGCGACGTCGGACGACATCGCCGCGACATTGTTGAAACTGTCCCTTAAAGCTGGTCTACAACGACGGTACCTCTGAAACACGGTACGCGTTGGGCCGCGTACGCATCAAAGATAATCATGGCAACCTGATTATGGACTCTGCTTAAGGATCAGTTCATCAAGAACATCACTATCGTAGCGGGTCACCCTTTTTGGTATCAGTGACAGTTGCACTTGTCATTTTTCTGACTCGAATTAAAAATCGTATAGTCCAGAAATAAAACACCATTGGTCAAATTAACTTGAAACAATGCCCTAAACTAAAAATTCCAACTGTGTGTTTTATAAAATTAACGATAATCGGTTTTTTTTTCAACCCTGTTTGCCAATATATTATACACTAGCTGCTGCCCGCGACGTTGTCTGCGTGAAGGCTTCAGCTCCGCCGCCGTAGGTGATAGCGTGATAATATGTAGCTTATAATTATGTTGACCTGACCTCTTAGTAATATTAATGCAAAATTTTAAGTAAATCCATGCAGTCCTTTTAGAGATTAGCCCAGACATACATACAGACAAACAAACAACAAAAGATATTTAACGTTCTTTCAAATTTAAACGGTTGGTTCGAAAAAAAAACATGATGGTAGTCCTTGGATTGAACCTTAAAAGAAAGCTAAGTATAACGGCTCAGATGAAATCGCTGTTAAATTGTTAATGCGATGTGTTTCGTTATGGAATCCTAGTCTGACACGCGCTTGACCAATTTTTTCTACATTCCACGATATAAAAAAATATTAACGATTGTGAATTGTTACAAAACTTCTCTGTAAACTACGTTTGTAGTTTTGCTCTCAGCAGCCTAAATATACAGAGAATCAGGACTCGTGTCGTGTCGCGGGAGCAAGCGACGTACAGCTGCCCGTGTAAGAAGCAGCTCGTCCTGAAGTCGACACCCGCAGCCTTCAGCGTCTGCCCCTGCGACTTGTTGATAGTCATGGCGAACTCACTCACTCACAGGGAACTGCACGCGCTTGAATTGGAAGGGAGTTTAGGAATCCTACGGGATAATGTGTGGAGTGTTTATGGACGTATAAACTACTTCGTTTCCCTCAATTTCCGAGAGAATGCGTTCGTTGATGTCTGCAGCTTGATCATTTTTGGGTGTTAAAATGGCTCGCTGTCACACCCAATAATTCTATTGGTTTGGTATTCGACTGATATCCCCATGCACACATCAAATGAGTTCTTCTAAGAAGGCCACCACTCTACCGAGGGACTCTGGGAGCAGCACCTGTTCACCTCTTTCCTAGAGTGGTAGAGTGCCTTCGCCGAGACTTAGAAGGACATCTAAGAATTCTTGGGCACGTGGATTGCCACCGAGCTGAGCTCGCATATTGATGGTCAAGCGTGGCCTATGAATTTGTGACCACAACGAATATCGTTTCAACGAAGCATTCGCCTCATCAGCCCTAGACCCCCGCGTCACCACAGGGAGTGTTTGCCGGAAATCGCCACTGAACAGAACTGTAACACCACCCATCAAGTGTTCATTCCTGCGGTTGTCCTGCAGAGATCTTTCTGTTCACGGCCTCCACTGCTTTCCTATTAGCCATCGTGCACTCATCCCATACGATCAGAGAGCACATGTCCCTTGTCACTGTTACGGGATACCCCATAACAGGCATTTCGGCGCTTTCTAAATCTATGGGTATTTTGAACATGGCATGCGCTGTTTTGCCACCAGAAAGCAGTGTAGCAGCGATTCCTGACGATGCTACAGCAATGGCAATTTTGCCTTGCGTCCTGACCTCTGCAAGGATACCAGTGATAATGAATGTTTTCCCTGTTCCATCAGGAGCATCCAGGAAAAACATTATACCTGGTCGAGCCCAATGCTTTCCAGAACAGTGTCATGTATTTGTTTTAGCTCTGAGGTGAACCTAGGCCCGTATTAATAGACGTCACTCAACTCCGAGACACTCTCAAGTCTCTTGCTGTCCTTGTCATTCTAAAAGGAAAAAATAAGGACAGCAATAAACTTGAGAGCGTCTCAGAATTGAGTGACGTCTATTGATACGGGCCCTAGTGACGTGGTCATTTCGGATAGTGGTCATTAAACCCGAATCGTAATTGGTTTCGGCGGTGTACTCCCGATTTCCACGGTCTTGATGTGGTAATGATCTGAGAGCTCGCAACCCGTACTCTACCAGTGGTTTACCGCCGATTGAAATGACCACATCTTGAAGTGAACTGAGACGGGTGTTCAGCATGCGTTTATCAGTTGCTTCGATTTCACCTTCAGAAGCACGCCTCAAAGCTCGTAAAAAGTCCTCGAACAGAAGATGGCGGTACTTCTCCCACAAAGCTACCGGGTTCGCAACTCCACAAAACACCAAAATGACGGCAAACAGATGACGCATGCGACTGGGACTGTCATCATCATCATCATCATCATCATCATAATTAGGTTTACAACGACATGAACATTTATATTACTGACAAAGCAATAATCACACAGATAAATACCGAACAAAAGTATTAACAGTCAATGTTTATTCAGTACTAAAAACATGAAATTGATGAAGAAATGATCATCATCATTGAACCGACTTTAAAAAAAGTAGGTTCTCTGTTCGACTTGTTTGTATGCATGTTTCCCCGCCTTCATCGAGTGGTACCTCCACTCGATAAAGGCTGCTCCCGGAAAATGTGTGGAAAATGAAGCTCCCAGCTTAAGTTATTTTATACATTGAAATCAGTGATAGCTTTGATTGCCACATCAGATCTATCTAACCTTCGATCTTATAAACCAGAAAATGCCTATCAGACCGAACAACTTTGCTAAGACGTCATTCTTATTTAATGTGTTATGGTGTAGTTGGGTGCTTGGAGTTCCACGTTAGGTGTTGGTTCTAGGTCTTCAATATTATGCATCAACAGAGAGTGCTCATCAGGCTGAACAACTCTTGCTAAGACGTCATTCTTATATATGTTCGGTATAGTGTACGTAGCCGGGCTCATGGAAGTCTACAACAGGTGTTCCAGATCTTCAATTTGTATACGTCAACAGAAAGTGCTCATCAAGCTGAACAACTCCTGCTAAGACGTCATACTTATATATGTTATAGTTAGCTGGGCTCATGGAGTTCCACCTCAGTTGTTCCAGATCTTCATATTTATTCTTTCAACAGAAACTGCTTATCACGTGAAGCAATTTTTGCTATGATACCATTTTTGTATCTCTTATAGTTAAGCTGGTCTGTTGCGGTCCTGCACCAGAAGTTCAAGTTTCCAGGATAAGTTATAGCCTATATGACGCCCAGACTTAATACCTATACAACAAAAAAAAACATTGAAATCCGTTGAGTAATTCCGAAGATAGCTGCTGCCCGCGACGTCGACAGCGTGAAGCCTCCAGCTCCTCCCCCGTAGGTGATAGCGTGATAATTTGTAGCCTATGTTTTGACCCGACCTCTTAGTAATATCCCTGCAAAATTTGAACTAAATCCATGCAGTACTTTTTGAGTTTATCCCGGACATACATACAGACAAACAAACAAACAAACAAACAGACAAACAGACAAACAGACAAAAATTCTAAAAACTATATTTTTGGCTTCGGTATCGATTGTAGATCACGCCTCAAGTATTCTTTTAAAAAAATATTCAATGTACAGTTTTGACTTTCCTACGATTTTATTATATGTATAGATTATATAACTAATATGTATGTCGCAGTCATCTGGTTAAATCAGCTATTTGATTGTATGACTAGCACGTTCATTGAATGACGACATTTAATTGAATGACTAAACGACAACTCGTCAAGTTGTTTAATGTAACGTTCAACTATTTGACTGAACGTCATTTAGCATTGTAGTTAAATGGGATATAGTCGACTTTGTAATGTTTGTTTAGGGTGACCATAAGTTCGCAACTTAAAAACTTAACTTCCTTTACATAACAAAAATGAGGACATGACATGACACACTTAAAAAAAAAAACTTTAACACTAGCCGGCGGGCGGCCGCGTATTAATAGGTAAATCCATGCTGACACACTATTTTATCAAGAATATGTCACTTTAAAGTAAATTTAATCAAAATAATATCAAGACAGTGCTATCTGCGCGAGCTACTTTACGCCATATTTGTTTTGGTGACTACTAACGCCGCAGTGGAAAAAAAATGAACTAAATTACAATCACCTGACTGATATTACGTCCGGCGTCCGCTCTGTTCAAAGGGCTATGCTACAATCAGCTATCTAGTTGGACGTTGAGTGACGCTTGTTCAATCAGCTTTCGGCCTAGTCATTCAGTTAAATGTTGCTATTCAATGAACGCGCGAGTCATACAATCAAATAGCTGATTCAACCAGATGACTGCGACATGTACACAACATACCTAGAAACTGAGGAATTCTGAGTAAATGCACTGGTGGTGGTTCTGGCTGTGTGTAAGCTCTGAATAATACTGAAATGTCAGCAGGGTTGAGTGCACCGCGTGACAACATGGCTGCCAAAGCCGTACGAGCATTGCGCCAAGATTCGCCAGATGTAAGAGCCAATGTGATGGGGGTCACATCATGTCCACTGCAACAATAAACAGGATGTTGCTTGATTGTTTGTAAATTCAAATAAGTTGTCAGATGACTTTTAGAAAAAAGTATTTTAATAATAACAACTTATTTTACAGTCTCATGTTATAATCATCTAAGATTAGGTTTAAAACATTGAGGCTATTTTTATATGTAAAGTACTTGGAAAGTCAGAATAAAGTTCAAATACATAAACAGCTTTTTTCCTGGTCTTAAAACAATTTATTGTTTTACTAGCTTTTGCCCGCGGCTTCGCTCGCGTTAGAAAGAGACAAAAAGTAGCCAATGTTACTCTCCATCTCTTCAACTATCTCCACTTAAAAAATCACGTAGTCGCTCCGTTTTGCCGTGAAAGAAAGACTAATATACAGACAGGCAGACACACTTTCCCATTTATAATTTAGTATGGATAGTAAGAAAGGTGAAGTTCGCTACTTTCACTTCTTTAGCATTGTTATTTTATAAAATGCTATTTGCTTTTTTTAATGAACTATAATACTACTCAACGTTTATTTGTGTAATAAGTCACAAGAACTGTAATTATTTACTACCTTTGTTGTGCACATCGTGTTATTTCTTGGCCAAGTCTTTTCATGATGGCACCTCCTCTAGGCTCTTGAGAAAGTATATGCACAATTACTTGACTGTATACATAAGTGTGGGCACCATGACAGACCATTTTCTGCAATGTTATAAGTATATAAGAAACTAGCTTTTGCCCGCGACTTCGTCCGCGTGAAATAATGACTGCTGGCATTTGGGTTTTTCACTTAGTTATCACGTTAACAAACGTTTAAAACATCAAATTGTCTCTCTTTATAATATTACAGTACACAAACAGATTTAGAAAAGGTAAAAAGAACAAAATCATCATCTCCCTAGCCTTTTTCCCAACTGTGTTGGGGTCGGCTGCCAGCCTAACCGGATCCAGCTTGATACCGGTGTTTTACGTGGAGCGACTGCCTATCTGACCTCCACAACCCAGTAACTGGGCGACACGATACCACTTGGTTAGACTGGTCTAGTTTCTGACTAAAAAAATCCAAAAATACTCTCTTAGTGCTCAGTTGCATCACTGGTGGAACTTAGTTACAAAGTTTTAAATAAAACCATAAAGATATAAAGAGTAAAAAGAACAAAATCACAGGCCAAAATAATAATAAGAATTATACAGGATGTAAACGACACGACGCCGACGCGACGCTTAGACGTTCCTCTATCGTTGCTGACACCATTTAGCACAGGACTGACTACCGTGGAGATGTCTTTGGGCAGGCCTATGTCCAGCACTGGCTGTTTATTAGCTGACAGATAGATGGTAGAGGTAGATGGTGGATGGTGGGTATTCCTTGTATACAATATATTTAGTTTTCTCACTATTTTTCAGTATGAAGAGGTTAGAGGGAGAGCTGACACGTGAGCAAGCGAGTGAGAAAGCAATCTTCTCTTAAATCAACACCTGTGACTTTGAAAGATTGCCCTTGTGATTTATTTATCGTCATCGCATAGCAAACTTTTAGATTAAATAGAAGGCGCTTAAATTCAAGTGGAAGATCATTTGGTATTAGAGAAATGCGAACAGACAGTAGCATATTATTAATTATTATCTGATAAAGGATGATGGGTCGTGATGGTCCTGTGGATAAGATGCCCGCCTCTCGTGTAAGAGGTTGTGGGTTCGAATCCGGGCAAGTACCAATGTAAGTTTTTCAATCTATATAAAACACTTCCGTTACTGAGTGACTGACAGACAACGCACCCAAATGCCAGCAGTCATTATTTCACGCGGACGAAGTCGCGGGCAAAAGCTAGTTTATATATAAGTACTTTCTATCTTGAAATCCCGTGCCTCGGAAAGCACGTAAAGCCGTTGGTCCCGGTTGTCGTTCGCGGAACTTTGACAGTCGTTACGTCTGCCCAGTCTAACCAAGGGGTATCGTGTCGCCCAGTTACTGGGTTGTGGAGGTCTGATAGGCAGTCGCTCCACGTAAAACACTGATACACAGCTGAATCCGGTTAGATTGGAAGCCAACCCCAACATAGTGGGAATAGGCTAGGGAGATGATGGGTAACTTGATGTGCTGTCTGAGTTACCTAGGTGTTGTTGCTATAATCTGTGTGTTTGGCAAACAATGATAAATATATGTAATGACAGTGTGTTTTTTTGTATGGTAGCCCCCTATTTTTTTGTTTTATTCTTTTTTTTAGTATTTGTTGCTATACGCGCCATGGTGGGTTAAGGCCCGCCTCTCCTAGCAAGTACCAATGTGACTTTTTCCATTTCGACACCACTGACAGGCGGTGAAGAAAACATCGTAAGGAAACCTAAATTTCAAATTATAAGTTTGAAATCAGCAATATAATGCTCTAACCTTCTCTACGTGAGAAGAAGCCTTTGCCCAGTAACAGATAACTATCCGACTATCATGGTGCATGAGATACAGCCTGGTGACAGAAAAAAAACCAAGAATACTCTCTTAGTGCTCAGTTGCATCACTGGTGGAACCTAGTTACAAAGTTTTAAATGAATCCATTAAGATATATAAAAACATAAAATTTCCCCCCATTAGGGGGAATTTCCAAAAATCCTCTCGCAGTTCTTAGTTGCATCACTGGTGGAACCTACACGCAAAGGTTTAAGTGAATTCATTGAGAAATAAAAAAAACAGTTTATCCCCCTTTTCTCCCCTTTGGGGAGGAATTTCCAAAAATTCTCTCGCAGTGCTTAGTTGCATCACTGGTGGAACCTACACGCAACGGTTTAAGTGAATTCATTGAGAAATAAAAAAAAAACAGTTTATCCCCCTTTTCTCCCCTTTGGGGAGGAATTTCCAAAAATCCTCTCGCAGTGCTTAGTTGCATCACTGGTGGAACCTACACGCAACGGTTTAAGTGAATTCATTGAGAAATAAAAAAAACAGGTTATCCCCCTTTTCTCCCCTTTGGGGAGGAATTTCCAAAAATCCTCTCGCAGCGCTCAGTTGCTTCACTGGTGGAACGTACATGCAAAGTTTTAAGTGAATCCATTGAGAAATAAAAAAAAACAGTTTATCCCTCTTTTCTCCCCTTTGGGGGGGAATTTCCAAAAATCCTCTCTTAGTACGCGCCTACATCCCCCAACATACACACATGCCAAATTTCAGCTCTCTACGACCAGTAGTTTCGGCTGTGCGTTGTCTGTCAGTCACTCAGTAACGGAAGCGTTTTATATATATAGATTAACAGTCGCTCTTTGCCCTAGGCAGATTTTGGTAGAAGTAATATTATTGAATGTTGACTTTTTATAAATAAAAATATTTAAGCATAACATACGGCACATTCATTGACACTATTTTGCCAATCATCAGAACTTTGCAAGAATCCAACAATTGCTGATTTAAGAACCCGTGAAAATACTTCTATTTGCTGTGCTGCTGTAGATATGCTTGTAATTTCTCCTTGAAACCCAGCATCTGATATCAACTGCAAAAAATTATATGATTTCATAAATAATATTATAACTAAAAATTTCATATTTGCTTTATTTAGAAAATATGTTCATATTTAGGAAGCTTACCTTGATAGTAAAGTTAAGCATGAGACAATCTGGATATTCTTCAGCTAATCTATAAATTAAAGACCGCCATGTTGGATGTTCAATCATTTCTGTCAACCAAGCTGGAGTCTAAAAACAATAATTATCATAATGTACCAAACAAAACATTATTTTAAGAATCTTTAGAGTTGACTTTTACACTTACTTCACCCTCCTCTGTGAATATAGTATCAGCTTTTTTTGGATCAAATGTTTTCAAAATCATATCTTTTAAATGGTTTTCAACCATTGCTTGTACCTCTGTCACCTTGACTCCTAAAATTTGGATATTTTTTTTTATATTGAAGCACATTTTCGACAAGTGGGAAGTAGCTGCCTTAATAAAAAACACCAATGGTTCTGTACATAAGGAAATCATCTACAAATTTACGGTTTTTTGGATTTTTTTTCTTTACTTTAATGCAGATATTTTAATTATTTGATATTTAAAAACACAGATTGTGTGAGTTGTCGTGAGGGCCCAGTGGATAAGGCGTCCGCCTCTCATGTAAGAGGTTGCGGGTTCGAATCCGGGCAAGTACCAATGTGATTTTTAAATTCTTTCTAAAGTTTATTTTGGACATCACTGACATCCTGTCATTCATAGAACTTTGAGAGTCGTTACAGGTAGTCAGAGGCCAGAAAGTCTGACCAGTCTAACCAAAGGGTATTGTGTCGCCCAGTTCTTGGGATGTGGAAACACTAGTATCCAGCTGAATCTGGTTAGGTTGGAAGCCGACCCCAACATAGTTGGTACAGGCTGCGTTGAGGATACACAGCACGCACTGGCACAACACAACGGGCCAGAAGCATGCTAAACTATTCCTCAACGACATAGATAATGGCTGGACCCAGAAACTATGGAGGTACAGCAGACCACAGCTCCGAGCAATCACAGGAGTCTTCACAGGGCACTACGCCACCAACAAACAGCTCCAAAACATGGGACTAGCAAGCGACCCGACTTGCAGGCTCTGTGGAGAAGCAGAGGAGTCTATGCTACACCTGCTGTGTGATTGCGCAGCACTAGGCTCCAAAAGATTAGGGTATCTGGCCCAACCATTCCCAAGACCAGAGGACTACAGGCTCAGCCCCATCAAGGCCATACTGGGACTAATGAAAGAGGTGCACAGAAGGCTAGGGGTTGAGTAAAAGGAGGGGTACAGCACAAAAGATCCAAAAGGGTCGAAGTGCTACGGCTTGGGCCGGCCCCACAAAAAGATAAGATAAGATAAGATAACATAGTTGGTAAAAGGCTAGGGAGATGATGATGATTTAAAAAACACAGATAATATATCAAAAATGTTTTCGTTGGAGTAGGAATAAAAAAAAAAAAAAATTTAATAGACAAATCACACCAGAAAGTGTGCAAAAGCATTCATGGGAATAACCAACCTGGTAACCACAATGGTTTTTATACTAACCTCCGAGTATTAGCCATTCTGCTAGTAAATTTGCCATTTGTGCCACTGCATTGTAATTTATTGATAGTTGCTCAATTACTTGCTCAGGATTGCCTCCCGCTTGAAAGTATCGCTTAAGTTGCCCAAATATTCCGGGTTCCATAATATAATCGGGAGTTTTAAATTTTTCAAGACATTCATGCAACACTTCTTCTGGATTTTCGATGACATCTTCATTTCCTTCTTCCTGAAACATTTAAAAATTTATAATTTTCAAAGCATTTTACAGAGGTATTGTCAATGTGCACCCAATGTAGGATTGTGAAAGGTATGCTTATTTACGTATTGAACAGCAAAAATAAGCCTGGGCATTTTAATTCAAATATCACACTCATACGTAAGGAAAGGAATTAGAATCGAAGTGCTATTATAGTGCTATATTTACAAAATGAAATTAGTATAGATTCAACATACTTCATATTGATTGTGATTTGAAGCTTCCCACGTTCGCTCTTCTTCATATTGAGTGGGCATAATGCAACGCGGTACGTTATTAAAGACCCTATTAATAAAAAAACAATAATTGATTATTTTAACTAAAAATAGAAAGGAATTATTATCAAACAAATACAGCGAGTCAGCGAAACAGAAACAGAATAACAGACAAGCAAGCAAGACAGACTACAGCACAGTCGTCAGCCTGACAGCAGAGGAGCACAGATTACGAATTATGAGTGACGCGTATTTTTTCGTCACAGATAATTAAGTAAATAAACTCGACTAAAACCAAATTATTCAAAAGTGCGAAACAGGAAGATGTCTCAATCGTCGATAAAATTAAAGATGGAGCCCAAATTTCTAATACCTACTTGAAACCAGTCCCTCTCTTTCTAAACAGGGTACCTATTATAATAATATGCTCTTTGAAACAATTTATTCTCACTAGTTCGATTCATTAGTTCGATCGTCGAACTACAGTGTTTCAAATATAAGAAGTGCAATTTGACACTTCTAACCTACTGAAGAATAGGGATTGGGTTAAAAAAATCGATTACTACAATATCCGATTTATACGAGATATTGATTTCATTTCTTTGTAATTTATAATCTATTTAAGTTACAAATTTATTTATTTTATGACTGTAAATTTCTGAATTTTAGATGAAAGAAATTCTCAAATTCTCACTTGCCAGTGTTGCCAAATGAAAAGAAAAAATATTTTTTTGTCAAGACTTGAGCACGAGCGATTTTGCTTACAAAAACTTATTAAAATTATAATAACTATATGTTTAATTTTAAATATGCTTTACTGTTGACATTTAGAAATCATCAAAAATATATTTAAATAATAAATGTCGCTTTCATTGAAAACGATCGTTATTAGTAAGTTCGATTATTCGGTCATTTTTAAAATTATTGGTATACAAGTGAATTTGAAGAGTCACAACACTACGGTATAGTACCTTACTACGTGACTTTGACACGACGTCGAGAAAAAATATTATTTATTGTCAACAATGGTTATATTGCTTTGTTTGAAAATTTTTAATGTAAATTAAGTGATTAAGAATTGTGCGGTTTGTGATAAAATAAAAATAACTTTAAAATTACGTGGTTTTACGGAAGAAATAAATGTCAATTTTTGAGTTACGCATGTACAAAGTTGTGTCGTCATGAAAAGTATGAAACGTCAAATTGCACTTCTTATATTTGAAACATTGTAGTGAGAATTTTTTTTCTCATTTGTTCTACCGTCGAACTTTGTTCGATTCATTAGTTTGGTCGTCGAACTAGTGAGAATTTTTTTTCTCATTAGTTCGATCGTCGATTTGACGTTTTCGTGAATTTGAGAATCCAAGATGGCGGCCGTGACCTTTCTCACAATATGCATCATGGGTGTCGTTTCCATGGTTTTTTGGGGTGCTTAGGTCAAAAATGAGGTCAATTTGAGAATCCAAGATGGCGGCCGTGACCTTTCTCACAATATGCATTATGGGTGTCGTTTTCTTGGTTTTTTGGGGTGGTAAAGTCAAAAATGAGGCCAAATTGAGAATCCAAGATGGCGGCCGTGACTTTTCTCACAATATGCATCATGGGTGTCGTTTCCATGGTTTTTTGGGGTGCTTAGGTCAAAAATGAGGTCAATTTGAGAATCCAAGATGGCGGCCGTGACCTTTCTCACATAATGCATCATGGGTGTCGTTTCCATGGTTTTTTGGGGTGCTTAGGTCAAAAATGAGGTCAATTTGAGAATTCAAGATGGCGGTCGTAATCTTTCTCACAATATGCATTATGGGTGTCGTTTTCTTGGTTTTTTGGGGTGGTAAAGTCAAAAATGAGGCCAAATTGAGAATCCAAGATGGCGGCCGTGACTTTTCTCACAATATGCATTATGGGTGTCGTTTCCATGGTTTTTTGGGGTGCTTAGGTCAAAAATGAAGTCAATTTGAGAATCCAAGATGGCGGCCGTTACCTTTCTCACATAATGCATCATGGGTGTCGTTTCCATGGTTTTTTGGGGTGCTTAGGTCAAAAATGAGGTCAATTTGAGAATTCAAGATGGCGGTCGTAATCTTTCTCACAATATGCATTATGGGTGTCGTTTTCTTGGTTTTTTGGGGTGGTAAAGTCAAAAATGAGGCCAAATTGAGAATCCAAGATGGCGGCCGTGACCTTTCTCACATAATGCATCATGGGTGTCGTTTCCATGGTTTTTTGGGGTGCTTAGGTCAAAAATGAGGTCAATTTGAGAATCCAAGATGGCGGCCGTGACCTTTCTCACAATATGCATTATGGGTGTCGTTTTCTTGGTTTTTTGGGGTAGTAAAGTAAAAAATAAGGCCAATTTGAGAATCCAAGATGGCGGCCGTGACCTTTCTCACAATATGCATCATGGGTGTCGTTTTCTTGGTTTTTTGGGGTGCTAAGGTCAAACATGAGGCCAATTTGAGAATCCAAGATGGCGGCCGTGACTTTTCTCACAATATGCATTATGGGTGTCGTTTCCATGGTTTTTTGGGGTGCTTAGGTCAAAAATGAAGTCAATTTGAGAATCCAAGATGGCGGCCGTTACGTTTTCATGGTTTTTTGGGGTGCTTAAGTCAAAAATAAGGTCAATTTGAGAATCCAAGATGGCGGCCGTGACCTTTCTCACATAATGCATCATGGGTGTCGTTTCCATGGTTTTTTGGGGTGCTTAGGTCAAAAATGAGGTCAATTTGAGAATCCAAGATGGCGGCCGTGACCTTTCTCACAATATGCATTATGGGTGTCGTTTTCTTGGTTTTTTGGGGTGGTCAAGTCAAAAATGAGGCCAAATTGAGAATCCAAGATGGCGGCCGTGACTTTTCTCACAATATGCATCATGGGTGTCGTTTCCATGGTTTTTTGGGGTGCTTAGGTCAAAAATGAGGTCAATTTGAGAATCCAAGATGGCGGCCGTGACCTTTCTCACATAATGCATCATGGGTGTCGTTTCCATGGTTTTTTGGGGTGCTTAAGTCAAAAATAAGGTCAATTTGAGAATCCAAGATGGCGGCCGTGACCTTTCTCACATAATGCATCATGGGTGTCGTTTCCATGGTTTTTTGGGGTGCTTAGGTCAAAAATGAGGTCAATTTGAGAATCCAAGATGGCGGCCGTGACCTTTCTCACAATATGCATTATGGGTGTCGTTTTCTTGGTTTTTTGGGGTGGTCAAGTCAAAAATGAGGCCAAATTGAGAATCCAAGATGGCGGCCGTGACCTTTCTCACAATATGCATCATGGGTGTCGTTTCCATGGTTTTTTGGGGTGCTTAGGTCAAAAATGAGGTCAATTTGAAAATTCTTTCTCACAATATGCATTATGGGTGTCGTTTCCATGGTTTTTTGGGGTGCTAAAGTCAAAAATCTTGGACGCCGTTTTGAATTCTCAAATCGACCTCAGTTTTGTATTACTTGATACTGACGAAGCGGAGGTGGAAAGGATTATTATGGGTCTAAAAGTCGACTGTGCAGTTGGCTGGGATAACATATCTAGTAAAATTATCAAGCATTTCAAAGACCTTTTAGTACCAACTTTAACTTGCATTTACAATAAATGTTTAACTACTGGTGTGTTCCCCTAGTGCTTAAAAAAAGCTGTTGTTGTCCCAGTTTACAAATCAGGGAATAAAGAGCAAGTAACTAATTATAGACCTATTTCCTTACTGCCTACTATGTCTAAAATACTAGAAAAAAATATAAACAATAGACTTCTTAAATATTCGGAGGATAAATCTATTCTCTCTAGAAAATTTTTTTGAAAACTTTTGAAAAAACTTTTGAAAAGTTTTGAATATTTCGCAACATACTGATGAAAAGTTGTATTTATTACATGCTGTTTTTGGCCATAAAGTTCAAATAGTTTTTCTCTGCTCTTACGAATGCCAGGAGTCGCCCAGTCGCTGAATACGAACTTAGTGTAGATATTTTTAGTCTTAAGTGGAAAAGTGTTATTAAATTCAGTATCTAAAATTGAAAAAAACTCGGCATAAAACTCCTGGAGTCATATATATTATTAAAGTTCTGAACACCTAATTTACTGACTGACAGTAAACAATTTAGAAAAATTTAATAATACTTTATTAAATTTTTCTAAATTGTTTACTGTAATCGGCCTAAATCTTATTTGAATTATTGGTTTAGGTATGTAGGCTATAAAAGTTATTGTTTGACCACTGTGATCCGATGGAAGTTTGTTAATAATATCTTTGTGTAAGTACTCGATATTACAGAATATATTATCAATACAAGTGGCAGAAGAAGCTGTCACTCGAGTAGGTTCAATAAAAACATTTGTTAAGTTAAATGAACTAAAAAGACCCAATAATCTAATACTATTTGAGTTACTTTCTAACAAATTAATATTAAAATCACCACATACGATTATAGATTTACTACTAGTACTTACTCTTTTTAATACATTTTCCATTACAGAATCAAACATAGGCAAATTCTGGTTATTTGGGGGTCTGTATACACAAATAATAACATGCTTATCAAGCTCAACACAGGACAACCCAATAGTGTGTTCTACCGATAGTCTTACAATATCTTTACGTTCTTTTGATTTAACAGATTTTTTCATTAATATTAATGACCCGCCATGTATCATATTTTTCCGGCAGAAATTACTAACTACACATAATTGTCATAATTAAAATTGTTGATCATTTAACCAGTGCTCTGTAAGACAAATAATATCAAACTTGGTTTTTTCTAGAAACATTTCAATTTCCAACAATTTGGAAGAGCAACCTTGAATATTGCTGAGATAGGGACCGTTTTTGGCCTCGCACAGGTATTCTGTTTTTGTTATATAGTTTCATGTTTTTTGTTTGTGTTATTTTTCTTATCCTGTGTGTGACCAAAATAAATGTTTTTCTTTCTTCTTTCTTTCTCTTTCTAGATTTTTTACACATTTGTATTATACTATAGAATTCTTTTGATTATTTGTCAATTTTGAATTATTTTAAGATCTTCTTGCCTGTAACACAGGATTTCCTAGTTCAGGCACATAAGACTTAGAATTAAGATGTATATTTAAGACAGTATGTAATTTATCCTGTAAAGAATTTTGAATAAAAAATATTATTATTATTATTATATTATGAGAAAGATTACGACCGCCATCTTGAATTCTCAATTTGGCCTCATTTTTGACTTTAGCACCCCAAAACACCAAGGAAACGACACCCATGATGCATTATGTGAGAAAGGTCACGGCCGCCATCTTGGATTCTCAAATTGACCTCATTTTTTACTTTAGCACCCCAAAACTCTATTAAAACGACACCCATGATGCATATTGTGAGAAAGGTCACGGCCGCCATCTTGGATTCTCAAATTGGCCCCATGTTTGACTTTAGCACCCCAAAAAACCATTAAAACGACACCCATGATGCATATTGTGAGAAAGGTCACGGCCGCCATCTTGGATTTCCAAATCGACCTCATTTTTTACTTTAGCACCCCAAAAAACCATGAAAACGACACCCATGATGCATATTGTGAGAAAGGTCACGGCCGCCATCTTGGATTCTCAAATTGGCCTCATTTTTGACTTTACCACCCCAAAAAACCAAGAAAACGACACCCATGATGCATATTGTGAGAAAGGTCACGGCCGCCATCTTGGATTTCCAAATCGACCTCATTTTTTACTTAGCACCCCAAAAAACCATGGAAACGACACCCATGATGCATATTGTGAGAAAGGTCGCGGCCGCCATCTTGGATTCTCAAATTGGCCCCATTTTTGACTTTACCACCCCAAAAAACCAAGAAAACGACACCCATAATGCATATTGTGAGAAAAGTCACGGCCGCCATCTTGGATTCTCAAATTGACCTCATTTTTGACCTAAGCACCCCAAAAAACCATGGAAACGACACCCATAATGCATATTGTGAGAAAGGTCACGGCCGCCATCTTGGATTTCCAAATCGACCTCATTTTTGACCTAAGCACCCCAAAAAACCATGGAAACGACACCCATGATGCATATTGTGAGAAAGGTCACGGCCGCCATCTTGGATTCTCAAATTGGCCCCATGTTTGACTTTAGCACCCCAAAAAACCATTAAAACGACACCCATGATGCATATTGTGCGAAAGGTCACGGTCGCCATCTTGGATTTCCAAATCGACCTCAGTTTTTACTTTAGCACCCCAAAAAACCATGAAAACGACACCCATGATGCATATTGTGAGAAAGGTCACGGCCGCCATCTTGGATTCTCAAATTGGCCTCATTTTTGACTTTACCACCCCAAAAAACCAAGAAAACGACACCCATGATGCATTATGTGAGAAAGGTCACGGCCGCCATCTTGGATTTCCAAATCGACCTCATTTTTTACTTTAGCACCCCAAAAAACCATGAAAACGACACCCATGATGCATATTGTGAGAAAGGTCGCGGCCGCCATCTTGGATTCTCAAATTAGCCTCATTTTTTACTTTACCACCCCAAAAAACCAAGAAAACGACACCCATAATGCATATTGTGAGAAAGGTCACGGCCGCCATCTTGGATTCTCAAATTGACCTCATTTTTGACCTAAGCACCCCAAAAAACCATGGAAACGACACCCATGATGCATATTGTGAGAAAGGTCACGGTCGCCATCTTGGATTCTCAAATTGGCCCCATGTTTGACTTTAGCACCCCAAAAAACCATTGAAACGACACCCATGATGCATATTGTGAGAAAGGTCACGGCCGCCATCTTGGATTTCCAAATCGACCTCATTTTTTACTTTAGCACCCCAAAAAACCATGAAAACGACACCCATGATGCATATTGTGAGAAAGGTCACGGCCGCCATCTTGGATTCTCAAATTGGCCTCATTTTTGACTTTACCACCCCAAAAAACCAAGAAAACGACACCCATAATGCATATTGTGAGAAAAGTCACGGCCGCCATCTTGGATTCTCAAATTGACCTCATTTTTGACCTAAGCACCCCAAAAAACCATGGAAACGACACCCATAATGCATATTGTGAGAAAGATTACGACCGCCATCTTGAATTCTCAAATTGACCTCATTTTTGACCTAAGCACCCCCAAAAACCATGGAAACGACACCCATGATGCATATTGTGAGAAAGGTCACGGCCGCCATCTTGGATTCTCAAATTGACCTCATTTTTGACCTAAGCACCCCAAAAAACCAAGAAAACGACACCCATGATGCATGTTGTGAGAAAGGTCACGACCGCCATCTTGGATTCTCAAATTCACGAAAACGTCAAATCGACGATCGAACTAATGAGAAAAAAAATTCTCACTAGTTCGACGACTAAACTAATGAATCGAACAAAGTTCGACGGTAGAACAAATGAGAAAAAAAATTCTCACTAGTTCGACGATCGAACTAGTGAGAAAAAAAATTCTCACTAGTTCGACGATCGAACTAATGAATCGAACTAGTGAGAATTTTTTTTCTCACTAGTTCGATCGTCGAACTAGTGAGAAAAAAAATTCTCACTAGTTCGACGATCGAACTAATGAATCGAACTAGTGAGAATAAATCTTTGAAACAGGGTAACCACATGGACCTACACCTGCACCCGTAGTATGTCGGTCCTCCTTTATGGACAAGCTAACAAGCACACATCTACACGGCTACACCATAGTATGTCGGCCACAGAACATCTATACTATACCCTAACGGGATGTCGGCCGTCGGCCAATTAAGGTCATAGCTCATTACGGCCACCCGGCAGCCACTCCGCACCGACTCGCCTCCTTTGGCTAGTATTCTTTATATGGATTTGTATGGGCATGCGCTCACTATATCAACTCCGTAGCGTCACCGGATCGCCTCGGTTTTAAGCCGGTCGCGCGCGGTCGGCGGGTGGGCCACTCGTTGACAACTCGCTGCTCGAATGTTTGCCGTGCGTTGACGGCGCGCCGGCCACGAGTGGCTCGCGCGCTGCCCGCGATTGATACACGCGAGGACGATCGGTCTCTTTCTCATTGACGCCGAGGCATCAACGGGTTGGCGCTTCGGCGTTCGCTCGTTGACCGCGGGTGGCCCACTGGTTGACGGCGGGTGGCCCACCCATCGACAACGAGGCGGTGCGGGGTGGCTGCCGGGTGGCCGTAATGAGCTATGACCATTACTCTTCGAACTGCGCTCGCGTGATATTCGGTGTTATTTTTGCTAATATAAATTAAACTATACATTCATGTATTATAAAAAGTTGTCGAAACCATAGTACAATAAAAGCCACTGGATCCCTTTTCATCAGTATGCATGCCATTTTTAAGCTTATTTCTTAACTAGCTTTTGCCCGCGGCTTCGCTCGCGTAGATGTCGAACTTCCGTCCACAATTTTGACCCTTTAAAGGTAGAATTAAAAAAACAAAACTTTCTAAGTGGCTAAGGCTTACCCTTCACAAAGAATAATTCCTCCAAGTTTCATGTCTAGTTAGTTATTGTTAAATATCAACAAACGCGTTAATATTAGCCAGTGAGTTTACTTCCGGGGCAGCGGTAACTATTAGAATTAATCCGTAACCCGTGCTGACTGCTCTTTGAAGCGCGAGTGGAACAAAATGGTCCTTATCTATCTTCTACTTTATAAAAATAAGTCGGGTTTTCCTTCCTGACGCTATAACTCCAAAACGCACGAACCGATTTCCACGGTTTTTTTTCGTTGGAAAGGTCTCGGGCACCGTGAGGTCTATAGAAAAAAAAAATTCAAACAAAAAAAAATTTTTCTTCATCTATTAATCACCAAACGAAATGTTACATAAAACGAAGCCATCTGGTGGCGAAACGGAGTTCGCCGGGTTTGCTAGTCGGGTTTATATTACCCATCGCTCGCCATTCGCAGTCCCGCGCCTATGGCGGCTGGTAGTCGTCTTGCGACTCTCGACGTCTACGCCTGGGTCACTGTCCCGGGCGTGAAGCTTGAGGCTGCGTCATGCGCGCCGCCGCCTTCTTCTCCAGCATGACTGCTTCGTAAAAGGGTGCGACGGCTTCCCATCCAGTCACCCCCGCCGATCCCCTATGCAAGAACCCGGCGGTTGCCTACTCAATCGGGCATACTACCACCGTATGCTCCACCGTGTTCTCTTGGCGACCAATGTCGCAGTGGTGTCACCACCCAGGCTTCCGCTCGAATCCGACACAGGAACCTCCCGAAATTTCCGTGTCTGGTGAGGACCTGCTTCTAGCGATACGTGAGAACGCCATAATGCCTCTCCAGACACTCCTCAAAGAGGCGTGTCCACTGGGTTGCGACAGTCACAGTCTCCATTTCACCATGAGATCCCGCCGGAGCTCTGTGCCTCGCGCTGCGATTTGCCGCGGCAGCGGAGTTAGGTTTTTGGTTCCTGATCGGCTCCCGTGGCTCATGGTGCAATGTTATGTAGCACAATATTATGTATTATTCTGATTTATATGCTACGAATATCTTGCAAAGCCATAGGCCAGCCTTGCTACTGCTTGTACGTTGCTGCGGAGTAATTTTAAAACTCTGTGATATCTCTAAAGATATTTATTGAAATTAAATTTAATAATGTAAACGGCAATGTTGTACAAAATTAAAAACTTGTATCGGATACCGTATTAACATTTATAAAGATTAATACTTTAATCATGAAAACTCCCTGGCAAGTCATGTATTTTTATAGAACTAATTTTATTGCCATAAAAATGGTTATAGTGAGTGAACTATAAATAATAGACATATGTTGTTGTAGACTTTTTAACAACATTTTAAGAGGAACAATTCTTTGTTGCATATTTTTTGCGTAACTTCAACCATTTACGCAGCGCACGTAATAGAATCTCTCAAAAGGGATATTTTTCCCTCGTTTTTGTCACACTTTTCATTACTACTCGGCTACTATGTCTCAGCGTTATGCTATATAACCTATAACCTGCCCAGGAGTATAGATTACAATCGTACCAAGTTTGGTTAAAATCCCTTCAGTAGTTTTTATTAACTTATACGTTCACATACAGATAGATAGATAGACAGGCAAAAAATTTATACTGATTGCATTTTTGGCATCAGTATCGATCACCAATTATCCTCAAATATTAATTTTGAATATTATATTCAATGTACAGAATTGACCTCTTTACAGTTTTATTATAAGTACTTATAAGTATATAGATTTTAATTTACGATACCCACTCACTGTTTATAGCATGCGAAACGACTACCACATACAGTTCGATTGCAATGGCTTAAAGTAAACAATTAATTAATTTACTGAATTAATTGATTACTTTTTGTTTTTGACCAAACGTCCCAATAATTATCACAAACGCATAGATAACCATACACTTTTTACAACAGGGATTGGACCTGCACAAAGAAAAGCTGCCTGGGAGGGTCATTATTTTCACTAAAATGTAAACGCCGCAAATAAAAAAAATCTGGGCACGTATAAATGCTTTCAAGATGTTTGAGTCCTGCTTTTCTGCAATAACTTGTTGGATGCTGTTGGTGCGGCTCCTAACTCTGCTCAGTAATGATGCGAGCCGCTTGCGAATTACCGCATGGAAGCCGTCTACCCGGACTTCCGCAAACATACCGTAGGCACTGCAAAAACGGGGCAACCCCAACAACATCCTAAATCCGTTGTTATATTGGACACGTAGGGCATTAAGCGTCCTCTGTGTATATCTGAACCACAGGCTGCACTGCACGTGTAGAAAGTCTGGCAGTAGGCTTTAAATAGTGTGACTTTAACTTGTTCACTGCAACGCACAAACCTGCGGGCCAGCATATTACTTCTAACCGCCAATGCCCTACGTTCCCTTTCTATGTCAACTTGGACCTCAAGGTCCTCAGTAACATAATGTCCGAGATATTTGAACTTTTCTACCCGCTTTAGTTCAATGTCGTTTAGCTTTATTGCGGGCACATTTAATGTACATACATTTACCGGGGGCCTTGAAAACCATGTACTCACTCTTCTTAGCATGGTATATCAAACCATGCTGAAGGCTATATGTTTCACATCCTGCGAGCAACTGCCTCATTGCACTTACAGTTAGGGTCAGCAGCACCATGTCATCCGCGTAACCAAAGTTGTTCATACATACGTTGTCAATCCAGCATCCCACTTGTGTGCTGCTGAGCCCATCTATAAGCTCATTAACGTACAAGTTGAAGAGCTTACGAGAGCTCAAACCACCTTATCTCACCCCGCACTCCAACCTGTCCGTGTCTGAGAAGGTGTTTGCCCATCTTACATAATTATTCTGGTTTTGGTACCAGAATTGAAAGATCCGTTGTACCTGTGTAGGCACGCACGTGTTTTTTTGAGTTTCTCCCATAACACGTTATACGACACAAGGTCGAATGCTTTGGAGAGGTCAAGAAAGCATGGCATACACAGGCGTACATCTGGAAAAGGCTTCTGGTGTTGTTATGAAAAAGCGCGGGAAATTTCGGTTTGACCGGGTGTATTTTCTTTTGGCAATTTTTTAAAATTAAATTTTTAGTTCTTAATAGGTTCAGTTAAGGTTCTAATGTAAATATATTTTCTTTGTAGTGTATATATAATAGTTAATACTTCTGTGGACATAGATTGCGTATGTGTTTCCGGCTCAGAAGGAGATAATGTTGTCAATTCCAAATCCGACGTTACTCTTAAAAATAACCATGCAAAAGTTCCTACTCTGCAATCAGATCCACCTGCAACACAAACTGGCCAACCAGTTGGTGTTGCAATCAGATCCACCTGCAACACAAACTGGCCAACCAGTTGGTGTAGGTAGTAAGGAGTTACTAGCAGGCAGCCAGTTCGGGTTCCGTAAAGGAAAAAGTAAAACTGACAGCTTAAGTGTATTTACCACTGACCTTCGCATAGCCTTTTCAAAGAACGAGTCGGTTATTGGTGCATTTCTAGATATAACAGGAGCGTATGATAATGTAATTATATCTGTTCTTAAACGCAAGCTGATTAATTTAAAAGTCCTTTTCATCATAAATTTATTATCAGTTGGATTTTTTTCTCTTTTTTCCGGTGACACGAAAATAACTAGGACGGTGTTTAAAGGCCTTCCACAGGGATCAGTACTGTCACCTTTGCTTTATAATATCGCAACGCATGTTTGTCTCCGGCTTGCCCAAGATATTACTCCTTGTGCGTGGGTACGCAATATGCCTGAGGTAGAACGTCCTGTCGTAACGTCTCCTCCATGATCAGAGTCACCCCAGTCATAAGATAGTTGAGTGCGCCAACAGCTTCTCTGTAAGGAAATTCAGCTGTACCTTCATTTGTATCAGTCTGTGTTCCATCTTTGACTATCGGTGTGCTCACAGATTTGTATTTATACATTCCAAAGCGTTTTAACAATTTCTCAGTATAATGCCTTTGTGTAAGCTTGAGAGAGCTGTTTCCTTGCTTAAGGATTTCAAGTCCTAGATAGTAAGATGCAGGTTTGGGGGTTATCTATTAAAACGTTTCTTTAATTCATTTGTAAATCTTTCCGATTTTTTTGGATCAGAAGATGCAACCAAACCATCATCTACGTATAACGCTACAATGATTTTTCCATCCTGTCTAGTTCTGACAAAAAGGCAGGGGTCATTATCACACTGCTTAAAGCCGATGCCCTTTAGGTAATCGACAATACACCTATACCAGCATCTCGGCGCTTGCTTTAGCCCATAAAGAATTCTCTTCAATTTACAGACTTTCTTTGATCCATCACTATAGCCTTCTGGTTGGTTCATGTAAATTTCTTCATTAAGAGTACCGTTGAGAAAGGCAGTAGCGACATCAAATTGTGTGACAGTTAGATTTTCATTGACTGCAATATTTAATATCAACCTCACTGTAGCAAATTTTGCTACTGGACTGAACGTTTCAAAGTAATCTATACCTTCTCTTTGCGTATATCCTCTTGCTACAAGTCATGCTTTGAATTTATCAAGTGTTCCGTCCGTTTTAGATTTAACTTTAAAGATCCATTTACAAGATATTGGCTCGCGACCTTTGGGTAAGTCTACCAAAGTCCAGGTCTTTGTTTCGATCAGGGACTTCACCTCACTATCCATTGCTTTAGACCATTCACCTTTTTGAGGACTTTTTAATGCTTCTTTGTATGTGTTAGGCTCAATGTAAGAACTGACATTCATAATAAAGTCATCAAACCTTAAAGGTTTACGCAGCAGGGATCTATCTCGAAGGTTCATACCAACGATTTCTTCGACAACTGTTTCATCATCGGATTGATATGGCGTGTCGTAGCTCAGGGGGCTTGAAGGTTCTGATTGATTTCCTGTAAACTGATCTAAACGGTTCGATGAGTCAGGAATCTCAAATGTTTGAGGCATGTCTGCAGGTTCATGTACATCTTCAGTTTCGATTTGTACTTCTTCTTGTACTTCCTTCTGCACTTCCTCCCTTGCTTCTGACATTTGAGGATTATTATTAACCAAAGAAAACCTTAGTTGAATTTCAGTCTCAGTACCATCATCAACTTCTTTCTCTAACCCGACTGACTCGATTATCGACGACATCTCTCGATCTAATAAGTGTCGGTTTGCCATAATTATCGAAATTCAGTAGACGGTAGCCATTATCACCTTCACAACCAATCAAAACACATTTCTGAGCCTTCTTTGACAGCTTTGTACGCTTCTGCATGGGTACATGGGCGTAACATTCACAGCCTATAACTCTCAAATGTTTTATTGAAGGTTTTTTATTAAACCAAAGTTCAAATGGTGTTTTTCCATCTATACTGGTGGGCCCAGTCCTATTCAGGACATAAGCGGCTGTACTTATTAATTCAGACCAACATCTGACAGGTAGTTCTTTATGACAGTGCATCATACTGCGCGCGGCTTCAACAAGTGTTCTATTATCCCGTTCACTTGTTCCATTTTGCTGCGGAGTGTAGGGCATAGTTAGCCTTTGTTTGATACCAGCTTGTTGCAATACATTTTTGACTTGTTCATTATCAAACTCGCCACCGTTGTCGCCAAGCACTTCTTTAGTGCAATAACCAGCTCTTTTACATTCTTGAAGAACTTGCTTAAGCTTTTCGCAAACTTCATTCTTATGTTTAAGAAAGTATACAAAGCGGTATTTGCTAAAATCATCTTTAAAAAGAACAAAGTATTTGTACTTGCTGAAAGAGCATGAAAACGGTCCACATACAGTTCTCACTCTTGTCCCGAATTGTTTTCTATGGGTTTTCCCATAGATACACCCAGTGCACAACTCTGAATCGAGGGGTACTTTGATACCGAGTTCATTTTCGATAATCTTTTTGACATGTCGTTTGTTCTGGTGAGCAAACCTTTCGTGGTAAAGCTGAAGATTTGACAAAGCGTTTATTTCAGAATGAGTAGGACTTTTGTCAGCTAATATAGTTTTCGCATTGATCTTGTAGAGTCCTCCATTCTTAGAACGTTTACCCATTAGAAGGATTTGTCCATTAGCTTTAAGGCCGCAGGTTTCTCTTTCAGAAGTAAAGACACTGTTTAATAATTTATCTTGTGCGGCCAGAACTGAGAACAGATTCTTTTTAATTGTGGATACATACCAAACATCATTAAGAACAATGGTGCCGATTCTCTTGTGCACAAACTATCGTAAATTTAAGTTAAGTGCATCTTTCTCTTTCCTTTTAAATAAGAAAAGGACAGAAGATCAAATATTAGTTAAGTCCTGTCAAATTTAGACACTTCATAGATAATTTAGACGCAATTTAAAAACATGGCGTCTAAATATACGTCAATTTTCATCAGGCGCTGTCTAATTTGACAGGATTAAACTAAAATGTATCTTCTGTCCTTTTCTTTAAGAAATGGAAAGAGAAAGATGCACTTAACTTAAATTTACGATAGTTTGTGCACAAGAGAATCGGCACCAATGTCTTGCTTTCTATTTTGTAAGTTAGCAACCAAATGAATATTTCCTTTTCCAAGAGCATTGATTGTTGCACCTTTCGCAGTTGTTAGAGTTATTGCTTGTAAAAGGTTCAAAACAGGAGGAAAAATCTCTACGGTTTATTTTTTTAATTTAAATTGTTAACATTTGCATGCCCATGTGACGGTAAAATATGGAGAACTATTTGTAAAGAAAAATTAATCACTTATGTACTATACCCATGTTTGCAAAGAAATAAATACTTTGAATACTTTGGTTTGTTACATAGTTCGTTGCACTATTGTCTATATACCAACTACATATAACATAACTACATATATACAGCATTGGCTGCTTGGTTACTCTCTATATCCATGAGGACAGCATTCACTTTTGGATTTGCCTGGCTTGTAGAAAGCTTGGGTGGTTTAACATCCGATATCCACTTTTGAGATTTCTTAACTTTTTTTTTTTTTTTTTGGTGACTGGGAAATCATCCAATGACTGCTCCCGTCCTGGGTGCGGCGGGAGGGCGTGTCAGACTCTTACTGACTAAAACCCATTCATGTTCCTTCGATTGCCCTTTATGTTCCAGGGTCACGGTAACTGTTATGACATTTCTTAACTTTATGGCCTACCTTGCCACAAAAGCTGCACTTTTTCTTGATAAACTTATCTTCACTATTATGTGTAGCAAAAGCAGCTTCAGAACACCCGGTATTATTATGTGTAAATAGGGATTTTTCAAAATTGCACGGCTGTGTAGTTAGATTTTTTTTCTTTCTTCATCTTTTGACAAGAGTAGCCAACTTGACTTGAAGGAAAAGAAGATATCAGGTAAGGTATCCAGAATTTTACATATCAGAAAAACTTCTGGTAGATCACACTTGCATTCTTTCATCAATTCAATTTTTAACCGACTTCAAAAAAAAGTAGTAGGTTCTCTGTTCGACCTGTATGTATGTATGTATGTATGTTTGTCCGCGATTATCTCGCGTTTGGCTGAACCGATTTTGATGCGGTTTTCAGCAAAGTGTTTGTTACATTCTGGGGAAGGTTTTAGTATATAACACTAATGGATATCCCGTGACGTTGCGCGCATAGTGCCGTTTTCATTTTATAAGATTGTAAGTTTATTTTGAGAGCTACCCTAAAACGTAGTCAGACACTGAGACTCTAACTAAAAAGTAAAATAATAAAAAGCTTTTTAAAAAAAAAGATAACCGACTTCAAAAACTAAAAGCTCAAAAATAACTATTTCAGAAGTCGGTGGCTTCTCTTCTGCCGGTCGATTTGTGTTGCCACCGACTTCCGAAATAGTTATTTTTGAGCTTTTAGTTTTTGAAGTCGGTTATCTTTTTTTTTAAAAAGCTTTTTATTAAGTTATGCCATAAATTCGTTATCTTAGAAATGTGAGTGGCCATGTCGTGAAGAGGATCTTTGCAGTAATGGAAGAAATCTAGCGAGTAGGTGTACGATTTGTCGTCTGAAGAGCGATTAAATAGGCGATGCAGCTCATCCCAAACTTCTTTGGAAGTCTCTAGTCGCATAACTTTCTGTAGCGTCTGATCTGACATATTTGCAGTTAATAATAGTAAAGCATTGCTGTCTGTTTCATTGTATTTCTGAAGTTCTTACCTGTATTTCATCAATTACTCGGATGTGGCATGCTCACCTGAATGGACATATTGAGTTTGCCCTCAACTGCATCCAATCCTCCAGCGCTGCCACGCAACCGATGAGTTACTTTATATCGCCAAGTAGTCCAGTTTTCTTGACCTTCTAATCTTCCGATGTCAATTTTGCAAGAAGTCGTTTGCATTGTGACTTCACGAAAATCGAGAAAATTTTTAAAAAAGAAATTTTGGTACTGGCTTGTGAACTTTGATAAACTAATTTCCGCTTATAAAATTCATCCGATCGCTCTGCTACCATGTTGAGGTCGTGATATTAATTAAAATAACAGTTGGATTTAAATTAAAGCAAAAATATAATGAATAACTTTGACAAGACAGTAAACAGAACCATAGCAACAGTGACACATAGAAACAATCATAAAAGGAAACATACAAAAATATAAAAGGATATTCAAACTCCTTTACATTAAAAACATGGCAACTAAAAATATGCTAATTTTCTTCAGGGGCTGTCAAATTTGACTTAATAGTAGATTATTAACCAAGGGGTTAAAGCAGTGTCTTCTGTCGCGGGTGACGATTTAAATCACGAGCGTAACGTAGGACTCGAGGTTTACTCCCGAGCGTAGCGAGGGTGTTAAAAACTTAAATCACGAGCGAAGCTAGGGATTTAAGACGAGTCCTAAATGTAGCCAGGGATTTAAGTTCACCCAAGACTAAGACCCCCAGCTTTATGGGGTATTCCTCGGAGCGCTCCTGTTTTGAAGCGCTCCTAACGAAGCGCTCCCAAAGTATTCCCAAAAATATTATTATTTCATTCCTCGAAGCGCTCCTATGACGTGACGATACCATAGGGCAGAGCATGAAGGATTTGTAAGAAACGATATCGATATCGACGTTTTAAAGTTTAACTACCATAATTGTTAATTTTTTTAAAACTACTAGGGAAGCATAAATGAACTGGAAATACGTACTTCAGTGACTTTAGTGACACAAGACACTAGCCGCTGTTGTCAACCCCGCTTCCCTGTTTTATCCTAGAGAGTCGCGTGGTCGCGTTACTGAGTGATTCCGAATGCAGCCGAGCATTTCCGGAACTAGTTTACATCGAATACGCATTTTTTTGTCTTCTCAACTAATTAGTTGCGAGTACGCCTACGTCACATGAAGTTGTGTACTAAGAAAATGTTTTATTAAAAAATTGGCGAAAAGGAAAAAGTTTGTTTTAATTTGTGATCAATCTATGGAACCCATTGCTGGGATGGATATGAAAGAAAGGAATTACATGAAAGTTAATTATTAAAACTATATTATTATACTATACAAGTTGAGTAGACTTATGTGATACATAAGGAATTACTTCTATGTAGTTCATTTCTGTTTTCCTGATAGCTATAGGTTATGTACTGTTATATATCTATAACTACATTTTAGTTATAAACAATTACTAAATAATAAGATCGTTATAGTGAATAATAACAAAATAATTTTAGACTTTAATCGTTGGTGTACAATTTATATGAGATCATTTAGGTGCCTCCTGGCAATTTCTGCCACCCTGGTACTTTTCATCAAAGCTTTTATTTTTACTATTCAGTTATTCTAGCTATTTCTAGTTTTAATATAAGCAACTAGTAGCCGTCGAAATGTTTATCGATATAATTTGTTACGAACACTTCATTCATGCCCTTCTCTATGTTTCGTCATAGGAGCGCTTCGAGGAATGAAATAATAATATTTTTAGTTTGATTTTCTAAGCGCTCCCAACAGGAGCGCTTGGCGGAATATTTTAGGAGCGCTTCGTTAGGAGCGCTTCAAAACGGTTGTCTATTGTTTGCCCGAAGATTATATGCCATAATCATCATTTTCCCGAATTTCATTTACCCGAATTTCATTTGCCCGAATGTTTCATTTGCCCTAAAAGACATATGACATACTTTTAATTGCCCGAATTTTAGATACCATAATATACGAATGCCATAAGTATTGTTTGCCCTATTTTTATGTGCCATAATAATTATTAGACATAATATTTAAATGTCATAATATTTAAATGGCATAACAAGTATTAGACAAATATTTAAGCCCCGTAATGGTTTTTTTTTCTGTGCATGGTTGATGGTGGGCTAGGTCGACGGAGCCCCGCTTCGCGGGGCTCCTACTTCTGTGTGGTTTATAAAAAATATAACCACGAAGGGGATGGCGGGGTCTATTCGCTCGCTTCGCTCGCTCACACGACCCCGCCATCCCCTTCTAACCTAACCTGTCCAAGTCGGGGTGCCCTAAAGTCCCAATTGCATCCAATTTCTCTTGGTATAAACAACCGTTATACACCCAATGTCGATGGCAAATTATGTTATGGCATATCATAATTATGGCATGTGATAATTAGGACATGTGATAATTATGGCTTACAATGATTATGGCAAATGATGTTATGGCAAGTGACTTTATGGGAAACAATGATTCTGGCACGTGACTAATATGGCAAATGAGAGTAGGGCAAATGAGTATTATGTCATATGATATTATGGCTGTTGACTATTATGGCAAATGAAATTAGGGCAAATAAAATTCGGGTAAACGGCGGTATACCCTTCAAAACAGGAGCGCTCCGAGGAATACCCCAGCTTTATCACCGAGGAAAATACTTTACTTTTCGTACCATTTGCGAAAAAATTAACACAATAATAATATGAGATAAGCATTTATTAAAAATAATGACAATTTAAAGTAACAGTTAACATTTGAAACATTGGTTTAATTATTAATAGAGAGAGTTACATTTTTGTTTGGTACATTTATTGTCGATGAGTTGATTTGAGTATTTCTCTGTTCTTACGTCTGAGGAACTTGCGTTTCATTGTAGATAGTATACGTCGGAGATAGTGGTGGTGGTCAATTTATTGTCACTGTCGCTTTGATTTAACATCGTAACGTATTATTAGAACAATAATACGAATTAGAACAAATAACTTATTTATAAAATTAAATTAAAATGAACTTAACGTTTATGTATTTGAAGAAAACAAAAACGCGGCAAATTCCTAGACTAATATTTTTTTGTCGGAAAAGCAAAGGCTCAATTCAAGCTCATACGGCCTCGTCGGTTTTCGTGATTTTATTTAATAATCATAACTGCATAATAAATGCGTAAGTATTCCTTTTTCAAAAAGATGTCTAATGCTATACAAACTCAATGGTGTAAACACAGATGTAGTTCAGTATCGGTAAGTATTCCAAATTTAAATCTCATTTTTTTATCTTAGGTCAACTCACACACGGTCATCTGATCCCAATCTAAGCAGAGCTTGTGTTATGGTAACCAGACAACTGATATACATACTTATAGACTTTATAAATACATACATATTATAGATAATTTACACCCAGGCACAGAACAAACTGTCATGCTCATCACACAAAGTTGGTCTTGGGTGGGAATCGAACCCACGACCTCCGGCTTAGCAGTCAGGGTCACTAACCACCAGTGGTTCCCAAACTTATTTTGTCTACTGCCCACTTTGTGAATAAACATTTTTTAGCGCCCCCATTTTTTCACCTATTTAAAAACCAAAATTAAATTGTATGTATATTAATGGAGAATTGTAAACGAAACTTTTACTATAACCCGCAACTTGAAACCTGAGCGCAGTAGGTAACATACAACGGCGCTTAGGTCTCAAGTTTACTCTTACGGGTTCCACCTGCCAATAAGAATGATATCACTTAGATTTTTCTATATTCAGCCTCCTAGGCCCCGGCCCTTACACAACGCCCCCATTTTCTTTCTGGGTCTCTTACCGCCCCCCTTGAGACCTGCAGCGCCCACAAGGGGGCGTTATCACCCACTTTGGGAAAGATTGCACTAGACCAACAGGCCCGTCGAAACATTTACACCCTAGAGCATGAATGAAATTCAGTAGAACTTTCTTTCCCTGTTTTTAACAGAATAAAAATGACTATTGTTATGTTAGCTTTTTGTGGCAAAGAAAATATTATTTTCGTTAATTTTTTGAGTAAGTGGTACGAAAAAATTATTGTGAACTACATCTGTGTTCACACCATTAAATTTGTATATAAAACATTATAGATCTTTTTGAAAAAGGAATACGCTGTTATTATTTTTTTGCAGTTATGATTATTAAATAAAATTACGAAAACCGACAAGGCCGTACGTATGAGCTTGATGCCTTTGCTTTTCCGACAAAAAAATATTAGTCTAGGATAAAACCATATTAAACAGCAAATTAACAAAAACATAAAACTTAATCTATCAGAGTCACAAGTCACAACAACCATCAACTTCCGGGATCTTATCTTCTCAAAGTAAAGATGAAAATTAGAAATGTCGCGTAAGAGGGTGCGGGTGCGCTGCAAAAGTACAGTATCGACTGACGGATGGGAATAAACTATAATAATGAACTCGCGGCTCACGCTCCTCGTACGTACATTCGTTCACGAATTTATTGCCAACATTTAAAACATACAAAACAACCATTTTTAATATGAAATTAGTTTAGTTATAGGATTGCACAGTGAACATCCCCCACCCCAGTGCGTCAGCACTCATCTTCCGTCGGGACCCGAGCGACACGTGCGGCTGACCGACGCAGCAGACCATTCTTGGTTTTTATGTCGACAACTCTGATGCGTCCGTCCCTCCCTTCCATTACAGCATGCACGCGTCCGCGCGGCCAGACGTTGCGCGGAGAATCGGGATCAACAATCAAAACGAGATCACCCACTTTCAAGGGTGTTTGTTCCTGATGCCATTTGGTTCTAGGTCGCATATCTGGTAGTACTTCCCGCACCCAACGCTTCCAGAACAAGTCTGCGAGTCTTTGGGAGATGCGCCATTGCTTTCGTAGGTACATATCAGACTCATCGTATGTTCCAATTGTTGGAAGGTTAGAAGAAGAGCCAAGAAGAAAATGATTCGGCGTCAGTGACTCGTCCGAATGCGGTTCGACGCTTACGTGGGTCAGCGGGCGACTGTTTACCATGTGTTCTACTTCTGCCAGCAGGGTATTCAGGACCTCATCGCGGGGTGCTCGTTCCTTCAGAACAACCTTCAGTGAATTTTTTACGCAACGTATTAGGCGCTCCCACGCCCCACCCCAGTGTGGGCTAGCAGGCGGAGAAAACGTCCATGTAGTGCCATAGTTAGCGGCTTCTCCCTTTAGCGTCTCTTCATCAAGTTCGCTTATCGACTTCCTTATTTCACTGTGACCTCCTCTCAGGTTCGTGCCGTTATCCGAGTACATATGTTGTGGCCACCCTCTTCTCGCAGCCATGCGACGTAAAGCCATAATAAGCGCGTCAGAGGTAAGTTTTGATACCACTTCGATGTGTATGGCTCTGACAGTCAGGCAAGTAAATAGTACTCCATACCTTTTTTCTCGGCGCCTGTACTGCACTGTCACCTCCATGGGCCCAAAAAGGTCCACTCCACAGAACGTAAACGGGCGGTGATTATGAGCCATTCTGGCCACAGGTAAGTTACCCATTCTGGGTGGTTGCGGCTGTGCTTTTCTTATTCTACAAAACATGCATTTTGAGGTCACATGTTTAATTGTAGGTCGCAGACGTATAATCCAATAATTTTGTTTTAGGTTATTGACAAGGACTTCTTGGTTGCCGTGGGCCGCCTTCACATGGTGATGCTTGACTATCAATTGAGCAACGTAGTTGCGGCCGTCAAGTATTACTGGATATTTGGTTTCAGGTGATATTCCAGGTGCTTGGTCTATGCGGCTTCCAACGCGTAAAACTCCGTATTCGTCAATTATAGGAGTTAAGGTAAGTAACTTACTTTTCCGATCTAATGGTTTCTTTTGTTCCAGGTGTTCCAGATCTTCGGCGAATGTCTGCCTCTGGGAGTACATAATCAGCAGACGCTCGGCTCTCCTCATCATGTCGCCATTGATTTCACTGGTAAGTTTTTTGCATTTATCAATAAATAATAGTACCGTACAAGTACTTCTCAGGAGGCGTAGCCAAGATGAAAATCTCTCGGGTTCCGGTACAGCAGGTGAGTACTTCTCAGTGACGACAAGGGAAACGCGTTCCAGGACATCGCTGCTGACTTCGGGTTGTACATCTGCTGGCCATGTCTCTTTTCGTTGGTAAAGAAACTCAGGGCCATATAACCATTCATTTTGTAGCATATTTAATTCACAAGTATCTCTCGTAGCGATGTCGGCTATATTCATTTTAGTAGGTATATAATGCCATTCCTTTATTTGTGTTAACTCGTCTATTTCTCCAAGCCGGTGCGCCACAAATGCTTTATAATCTCGAGCATTGTTCCTGATCCAGTATAGAACCGTTGACGAGTCGCACCAGAAATACCTTTCCTCTGGTAACATATTTCTGTGTTCTTTTATTATAGTATCTGCAAGCCGAGCGGCAAGGAGCGCCGCCTGCAGTTCCAATCGTGGTACAGATGTGTGTTTCAATGGTGCTACTCTGCACTTACTCGAAATGAACGCTAATTTAGTTTGCGTGTTATTATCTTGCCAACGCCAAAATGCTACGGCAGCCATAGCGTAAGTTGAACTATCGCAGAATATATGTAGCTGTAGGTTTGTATAACTTAACGTAACAGCGGCGGCGAGCGTGCGTGATTCATTTATGTTTACTTGTACTTGTAGCGGCGCGAGCGGCGACGACTCGCTATCCAGTGCATTCGGTGCAACTATTGCCGTCTCGCTCTTACGTACGCTCGCATGGTAACAGCGAGGTAATCGAATACGATTAACGTGTTTTAATAGTTTTAGCCAATGTAACCATTTGTCATATACATTATCGGGTATTTCATCATCCCAGCATAGATTAATTTTCCACATTTGTTGTAATAGTATTTTAGCTTTAATCGTGAATGGTGACAGGAATCCGTAGACGTCGTAAATAGACATTATCAGTCGTAACATTTCTCGTTTCGTAGGACGTTTCAGGCCATTTATTATATTTTCAGGAATTCGTTTAAATGAGGTATCGAATCCCAACGCATCTTCTTTCGGGTACCAGATTAATCCAAGAGTTCTTTCTCCAGCTTCTTGCTGACCGACTTTGAAACGTACTGCAGTAGAACATAAGGTTTCTTTTGGTAAGTTTTCTAACACAGTCGCGCTGTTGCTATTCCAGTTTGTTATCTCAAATCCTCCGCTTTTGTGTATGTGTGCAATTTCTTTTGTTAATTGAACAGCTGTTGACTCATCTTCCAAACTATCTATATAGTCATCCATGTAGTGCTGATAACAGATTGCATTTACTGCTGCGGGGTAAGTTGCTTCGAACCTTTTAGCATTTTTATTCTTTACTAGCTGCTGCCCGCGACGTTGTCTGCGTGAAGGCTTCAGCTCCGCCGCCGTAGGTGATAGCGTGATAATATGTAGCTTATAATTATGTTGACCTGACCTCTTAGTAATATTAATGCAAAATTTTAAGTAAATCCATGCAGTCCTTTTAGAGATTAGCCCAGACATACATACAGACAAACAAACAACAAAAGATATTTAACGTTCTTTCAAATTTAAACGGTTGGTTCGAAAAAAAAACATGATGGTAGTCCTTGGATTGAACCTTAAAAGAAAGCTAAGTATAACGGCTCAGATGAAATCGCTGTTAAATTGTTAATGCGATGTGTTTCGTTATGGAATCCTAGTCTGACACGCGCTTGACCAATTTTTTCTACATTCCACGATATAAAAAAATATTAACGATTGTGAATTGTTACAAAACTTCTCTGTAAACTACGTTTGTAGTTTTGCTCTCAGCAGCCTAAATATACAGAGAATCAGGACTCGTGTCGTGTCGCGGGAGCAAGCGACGTACAGCTGCCCGTGTAAGAAGCAGCTCGTCCTGAAGTCGACACCCGCAGCCTTCAGCGTCTGCCCCTGCGACTTGTTGATAGTCATGGCGAACTCACTCACTCACAGGGAACTGCACGCGCTTGAATTGGAAGGGAGTTTAGGAATCCTACGGGATAATGTGTGGAGTGTTTATGGACGTATAAACTACTTCGTTTCCCTCAATTTCCGAGAGAATGCGTTCGTTGATGTCTGCAGCTTGATCATTTTTGGGTGTTAAAATGGCTCGCTGTCACACCCAATAATTCTATTGGTTTGGTATTCGACTGATATCCCCATGCACACATCAAATGAGTTCTTCTAAGAAGGCCACCACTCTACCGAGGGACTCTGGGAGCAGCACCTGTTCACCTCTTTCCTAGAGTGGTAGAGTGCCTTCGCCGAGACTTAGAAGGACATCTAAGAATTCTTGGGCACGTGGATTGCCACCGAGCTGAGCTCGCATATTGATGGTCAAGCGTGGCCTATGAATTTGTGACCACAACGAATATCGTTTCAACGAAGCATTCGCCTCATCAGCCCTAGACCCCGCGTCACCACAGGGAGTGTTTGCCGGAAATCGCCACTGAACAGAACTGTAACACCACCCATCAAGTGTTCATTCCTGCGGTTGTCCTGCAGAGATCTTTCTGTTCACGGCCTCCACTGCTTTCCTATTAGCCATCGTGCACTCATCCCATACGATCAGAGAGCACATGTCCCTTGTCACTGTTACGGGATACCCCATAACAGGCATTTCGGCGCTTTCTAAATCTATGGGTATTTTGAACATGGCATGCGCTGTTTTGCCACCAGAAAGCAGTGTAGCAGCGATTCCTGACGATGCTACAGCAATGGCAATTTTGCCTTGCGTCCTGACCTCTGCAAGGATACCAGTGATAATGAATGTTTTCCCTGTTCCATCAGGAGCATCCAGGAAAAACATTATACCTGGTCGAGCCCAATGCTTTCCAGAACAGTGTCATGTATTTGTTTTAGCTCTGAGGTGAACCTAGGCCCGTATTAATAGACGTCACTCAACTCCGAGACACTCTCAAGTCTCTTGCTGTCCTTGTCATTCTAAAAGGAAAAAATAAGGACAGCAATAAACTTGAGAGCGTCTCAGAATTGAGTGACGTCTATTGATACGGGCCCTAGTGACGTGGTCATTTCGGATAGTGGTCATTAAACCCGAATCGTAATTGGTTTCGGCGGTGTACTCCCGATTTCCACGGTCTTGATGTGGTAATGATCTGAGAGCTCGCAACCCGTACTCTACCAGTGGTTTACCGCCGATTGAAATGACCACATCTTGAAGTGAACTGAGACGGGTGTTCAGCATGCGTTTATCAGTTGCTTCGATTTCACCTTCAGAAGCACGCCTCAAAGCTCGTAAAAAGTCCTCGAACAGAAGATGGCGGTACTTCTCCCACAAAGCTACCGGGTTCGCAACTCCACAAAACACCAAAATGACGGCAAACAGATGACGCATGCGACTGGGACTGTCATCATCATCATCATCATCATCATCATAATTAGGTTTACAACGACATGAACATTTATATTACTGACAAAGCAATAATCACACAGATAAATACCGAACAAAAGTATTAACAGTCAATGTTTATTCAGTACTAAAAACATGAAATTGATGAAGAAATGATCATCATCATTGAACCGACTTTAAAAAAAGTAGGTTCTCTGTTCGACTTGTTTGTATGCATGTTTCCCCGCCTTCATCGAGTGGTACCTCCACTCGATAAAGGCTGCTCCCGGAAAATGTGTGGAAAATGAAGCTCCCAGCTTAAGTTATTTTATACATTGAAATCAGTGATAGCTTTGATTGCCACATCAGATCTATCTAACCTTCGATCTTATAAACCAGAAAATGCCTATCAGACCGAACAACTTTGCTAAGACGTCATTCTTATTTAATGTGTTATGGTGTAGTTGGGTGCTTGGAGTTCCACGTTAGGTGTTGGTTCTAGGTCTTCAATATTATGCATCAACAGAGAGTGCTCATCAGGCTGAACAACTCTTGCTAAGACGTCATTCTTATATATGTTCGGTATAGTGTACGTAGCCGGGCTCATGGAAGTCTACAACAGGTGTTCCAGATCTTCAATTTGTATACGTCAACAGAAAGTGCTCATCAAGCTGAACAACTCCTGCTAAGACGTCATACTTATATATGTTATAGTTAGCTGGGCTCATGGAGTTCCACCTCAGTTGTTCCAGATCTTCATATTTATTCTTTCAACAGAAACTGCTTATCACGTGAAGCAATTTTTGCTATGATACCATTTTTGTATCTCTTATAGTTAAGCTGGTCTGTTGCGGTCCTGCACCAGAAGTTCAAGTTTCCAGGATAAGTTATAGCCTATATGACGCCCAGACTTAATACCTATACAACAAAAAAAAACATTGAAATCCGTTGAGTAATTCCGAAGATAGCTGCTGCCCGCGACGTCGACAGCGTGAAGCCTCCAGCTCCTCCCCCGTAGGTGATAGCGTGATAATTTGTAGCCTATGTTTTGACCCGACCTCTTAGTAATATCCCTGCAAAATTTGAACTAAATCCATGCAGTACTTTTTGAGTTTATCCCGGACATACATACAGACAAACAAACAAACAAACAAACAGACAAACAGACAAACAGACAAAAATTCTAAAAACTATATTTTTGGCTTCGGTATCGATTGTAGATCACGCCTCAAGTATTCTTTTAAAAAAATATTCAATGTACAGTTTTGACTTTCCTACGATTTTATTATATGTATAGATAAATTGCGAAATAAATGGCGACGCATTCGAACCGAAGATTAATGACGTCATCACATAAGTTTTTACAGGTTCGTCTGGTGAGTCTCTCCACAAGAAGCGTAGTGCGTTTTGATCTTCACTTTGTATTTTTATTCTCAGGAACATATCGCGAATGTCGCCGGTTACAGCCACTCTGTTTTCACGGAATCTCAACATGATGCCGTATAATGATGCAAGTAAGTCGGGTCCGGTTAGTATATAATCATTCAAAGAGAAGTTATGACTCTTCGCTGCCGCGTCAAAAACTAACCGCAGTTTCTTTTTATTGGGGTTGTCTACACCGAAGTGAGGGAGATACCAGGTCTTTGACGTGTTCTGGACATCGGTTAATTCTCTTGCGTAGTCATTATGTAGTAAATGGTATATTCTCTCTTTGTATCTCGCCGCGTAACCTTCACATTTCTTTAGTTTCCTTTCAACTCCTTTTAATCTATTTAAAGCAGTCGTATATGACTCAGGCATCTTGCAATTTTCGTCTTTCCACGGTAGGCCGATGTACCAGTTGCCGTCTTTTAAGGTAGAAGTTCTTTCGAGGTGGGCTATGGCTCGTTCGTTTTCTGCGTTTAGACGAGGTTTGCCTGATATGCCCATAGCTTCTATTGAAAACGAGCGGCGGACTTCTTCATGTAAGTCGTCCACTATTGGATACTCATCGGTTAAAAAAAAAGTCGAATGTTTGCTTCGATAGTTCGCGTTCAAGGACGTGCGGCCATGTAGACACCAACCCAGCGGAGTACGGGTTAGGTACGGTTCAGTAGGATTGCCTCGAATAACTTCCAGTGGCATTAACAAATGGTAGTGATCTTGTCCTATTAGTATTTCCGGTTTGCATTGTCCACAACATAATTTATGTTTTATATTATTAATTGTGTCACTGTGTTTTAATTTATCGAGCGATATAAATTGCACAGGTAAGTTAAGTCCTTTTGTAGTGCGCGCTTGCAATGTAAACATTGTACCGTCACTGTTCGATACGCTCAAGTCCACCATCTCACTATCACACACTAATTCGCTACCGTCCCATGCGCTGCGAACTTTTAATGTTTGTTTACGTCCGCGAATACCTAACTTCTTTATTAGTTCGTCACTAGCTATCGTCACAGTAGAACCATCGTCCAGTAAGGCGACCGTGTTTAATGTTCCATGAGGTCCGTGTATATTTATAGGCACTGTTTTGAGCAACACTTGACTGTAACTGTCTTCGTTAATGTGGGTGACAGCCTCGCTCGATATCGAAGCCAGGGTCGGCGCCTCAGGAGTCGGCGCAGTAGTCGCCGCAGAAGTCGGCGAAGTTGGCGCAACGGACGGTCGACTCTGCTCATTTCGTCCAGCAGGGATGTGCAGAAGCTGATGGTGTGACTGTCCACAGTTGTCCTTATCGCACACAGGGGCTGTGCAAACGTCACGATTATGGTGTGACACTAGGCACTTATAGCATAAACCGTTGCGTTTTATAAACTGCCATCTGTTTTTAAACAATGCTTTTTTAAACTTTTTACAGTCAATTATTTTGTGTTTATGTATTTTACAGAAACGGCACTTATCGTCACAAATGTTACTGTCCGAAGAGTTTTGCACTAGTACCGTATGTGTGCTGTTTACGTTATCACTTTGTTTACGTTTGTAGTCACTGGGATTGTATATTATATTCACTGATGTTTTTGATATTTTTATTGCTTCTTCGTTTAAGAACTCGGATAATATCACAAGTTTAGGCTTATCTCCGCTGCTGATGATTGGATAACTGTAGTCTGCCCATTTTGAGATAAGCACCGCAGGTAATTTAGCTAGGATAATTGATATTACGTTTGTTCCTTTTAGGTACTCATCTTGACCAATAGCGAGCACGGCAGCGACGTAATTTTTAACTTTCACAGAAAAGGTTATTATTTCTTTGTGATATTCCTGAGTCATCGGTTTAAGCTTGTTGATTTCGTACACGATTTGAGCTATGATAATATCTGGATTTCCGAATTGTAGCTCCAGCGTAGACATCACGATATCCGGTGACGTGGCACTAATTAACAGTGCTGTTACAGCATTCTTAGCTGCTCCATGTAAACACTTTCTTAATCTCCATAAGTTTTCCTGATTGCTGAAGTTACACACTTTTGTTGAGTGTTCGTATGCTTGCTTGAACTGTAGCCAATCCAACGGGTCACCTCCAAAACTAGGTAAGTCTTTAGGTGTACTTAATCGGCTCAGCATTTGAGCATGCGGTCCATTTGCTGTGGTAGCAGCGGCTAAATCTTTGAGAGCGCTTGCCAGCATGTGAACTGTTCCATCAGTGCTACCTCGAGCAGTTGCTTGCTGCGCCGGCGGCGGTAGCGGCAGGTCAAGGTCACCCGGTTTTGTCTCATTCGGCCGGGCTGCCTCTGCCTCCAGTTCGCGATGACTTCGTTCTAGCCACTTCTCCACTTCCACTTTAGTGTGATCTTCTTCTCCTTCCGATTGTGAACTGTATTCTTCGTTTTCTAGCTCGGCCAACTCGGCCGCCAACCTTTTATCGATTATTTCCATTTGTATTTTTGCCTTAGCTTCTGCTGCTACTAATTCCAGTCTTTTCCTTCTAGCTAACACTGATGACGAGGTGGATTTCGACAGAGATTTCGACTTTGACATTTTTTCTGACTTTGAAGGTAGACCTATATTAGAACTCGACTTCACTTTTTCACTCAACTCGGTTGGAAATATAGGTTTTCCGACTTGTTTTGGGTCCTGTTTCTTCTCATCACAATCACTTTTAGTGTTTGGTTGCCTGGAATCATCTTGAACAACAGTTTGCGAGCCTTCAGCGCCCTTAGACATTTCGCCATAAAGTTCTTTATTTTTCTTCGCTGTGCTCCGTGTATTCACCATAGCTCGTGATTTCGGCGGAGTATGAAACATCCAGCAGATTCGGCTCGAAGACCAGCTTGTAGGGGAGGTAACGAAAACTCAAAGTAAAGATGAAAATTAGAAATGTCGCGTAAGAGGGTGCGGGTGCGCTGCAAAAGTACAGTATCGACTGACGGATGGGAATAAACTATAATAATGAACTCGCGGCTCACGCTCCTCGTACGTACATTCGTTCACGAATTTATTGCCAACATTTAAAACATACAAAACAACCATTTTTAATATGAAATTAGTTTAGTTATAGGATTGCACAGTGAACAGTCCGTAACTCACGATGCATCACTACCACTATCTCCGACGTATACTATCTACAATGAAACGCAAGTTCCTCAGACGCAACAACAGAGAAATACTCAAATCAACTCATCAACAATAAATGTACCAAACAAAAATGTGACTCTCTATCAATAATTGGATCAATGTTTCAAATGTTAACTGTTACTTGTAATTGTCATTTTTTTTAACCGACTTCAAAAAAGGAGGAGGTTCTCAATTCGTCTGTATTTTTTTTTTGTTTTTGTATGTTAGTTACGCGATATCTCCGTCAATTGTAATCGGATTTTGATGGTTCTTTTTTGTTTGATAAGTCATGATTCAGGGGTGGTCCCATATAAATTTTGTGGCGATCGGTTCAGTGCTTCTCGAAAAATTCACCAAGAACAAAAAAAAATTACGAAATATTCATAGACGATGTGTGCTTTTTCTTCAAGTTTCTATGTTCGTTTTATAAACTATAATTTAACTATAATTTAAAAAGTAATAAATAAAAACTTTTTTCAAAAAAATAATAACCGCCTTCAAAAACTAAAAACCCGAAAATAACTAAAATTCCGGAAGTCGGTGGCTTCTGTTCTGCTGTTTTTGAAGGCGGTTATTATTTTTTTGAAAAAAGTTTTCATAATAAATGCTTATTTCATATTATTATTTTGTTAATTTTTTTGCAAATGGTACGAAAAGTAAAGTATTTTCCTCGGTGATAAAGCTGTCTTAGTCTTGGGTGAACTTAAATCTCTGGCTACACTCAGGACTCGTCTTAAATCCCTCGCTTCGCTCGTGATTTAAGTTTTTAACACCCTCGTTACGCTCGGGATTAAACCTCGAGTCCTACGTTACGCTCGCGATGTAATTCGTCACCCGCGACAGAAGACACTGCTTTATCCCCATGGTTAATAATCTACTATTTATCTTCTGTCCTTTTCTTAAAGGAATGGAAAACTGTTTTTCGTAGAAAACTGAGAACATACGAGTCAAATGCCCTCTAACGTAGACGGCGTCAAATATCATACCTATCATACTTACATCGTGCTAATATCCAATTTATTATTTCATAAATAAAAACGTTATTTTGGACTTTCTTTGGACGCAACGATGGTATTAGTCCTTAGCAGAAATTTTTGATTTTGTGTCAGACTTTTTTTTCGTGTGCGTGATCCTGGTGTCCTGGCGCTTTTAGGCACGTGTCTTTTTTGCCTAAGTGCTCATTGACTCTCGGATGCGGTCACGAAATATCAAACATAATATGGCGCAATATCCAAGTGTTCACGTACGAAATGCACGTGCGGTCTAAGTAGCGGCCAAGCTTGCGACTGGCGCGTGCGCGCTTACAAAAGTGAACAAGCACTTAGGGGAAATCCGCTAATGCGTATAGACGCGGCTTCGCCCGCGTGGGTGTTGAAAAATTTCTGTCATACAATATTATACCCCTTCAGGGATCGCAGTGTAGTCGTGATGGTCCGTGGCAATTAACCGATCTTTTTCAAGTTATTTATTTTATTTTATTACAGTCGGAAAAACAAACAGTATTAACAGCTAAACAAACAACGAATTATGCAACCAATTTACCAATTACATGTTTTCACATTTAATGTGTACTTTTAACTTACTTTCTTAAGTTTATCTAGGTCCCTAGGACATCACTGACATCCCCTGCCTCGGAAAGCCATTAACAAACGTAATTACAAAAATATAACTATATTATAAAAAACTTTTTACAAAAAAAAAAATAACCGACTTCAAAAAGTAAAAACTTAAAAATAACTTAAATTTCGGAAGTCGGTGTCTTTTCTTCTGCCAGTCAATTTGTTTTGCCACCGACTTCCGAAATTTAAGTTATTTTTAAGTTTTTACTTTTTGAAGTCGGTTATTTTTTTTTTGTAAAAAGTTTTTTATTTTTTACTTTTTAGTGTCGAGTTAATGTTAGTCCTGTTTAAAATGAGCCCAAACACGACTACTGTGCTGTAATTTCAAGGTTTGTACTTTTTATGATGCTCCTGGCTTCAGCATCAGGTCTCTATGTACTTCGGTGTTCCTCATTAACAGTACGTTTATCCACACATCGAGCCCTTTTCAATGAGCCTAAACACGATATATCTGCTGTTATTTGTCGAGGAGTTAGGTACTCTGCAGACTATCCTGACTGCAGCATCAGGTCATGACTGTCAGGTCATGATGGTCATGAGCTCAAATGTGGCAAATGCCCTATCAAACATCAAAACAATTTACTAAAACAGTCCTTGCCTGTTCGAGTAACTTCTTACTGTTAAGGAGTTGTACCTTCCATCATCAGCTCAGCTAACTGAGATGGTGACAACCATACGCAAATACACAAGATACTTCATAAAATATGCGAAAAACAATAAGTGAGCCTATAAAATTTGAAGGTTGCCTTCGATTTCTCTAAGATCCCATCATCAGATCCTAACTTGGTGACAATGGGACCACCTCAGAACTATCTGCTTTCGAAAAAAAAATTTCGAGAAAAAAGGATTTTGAAAATCCGTTGACAATTGACGGAGTAATCGATGAACAAACTTACAAAAAAAACATACAAACAGCCGAACATAGTACCTCCTCCTTTTTGTGAAGTCGGTAAAAAGATCCAATGCCCCCTCCCCCATATCCTTTATTCAGGGTCCCGACTACTATAGTCGTTAAGTGCTTTGAAGGGATTTCACTTCTCAGTTGGTCCCATAGTCAACAGGTCAGGATTTGAAGGTAGGAGAACCCTTTTTTGTTACATAATAAGTATGATGTGATTTATAATTTACTATCAACCTGTAATTAAACTAGATTTGGACTACAGACAAATAATGGAATTCGAAACTAAAAAGTACCTAATAAAATAATATTGTTTGGTGTGATATTGTTGTGCTTTGAGCCATACGCCATATTAAGTATTATGTACGTACCTGAAATGAGCTTCATCGTTGGAGTACCTACTAAAATACCTAGTCAGAAATGGCAAAAAGCTTTTCTCATACATGGGATGGATTTAGGTGTAATGAAGCTTGGACAGCGCCGTAGATCTTGTAATGCTGTAACTTGGTATGAAAGTGAAGGATTCCAGCCGGAGTGAAGGATCCGGGTGATTAGTGTGACACGTGTTCTCAGGGCAAAGTTAAGTAAACGACTTTTCCCTTTCTTGCTTAACGGCGGGCTGCTTCTCCTTATTGTGTCTCGTCTTGTTCTTAAATAAATCATTTAGGTACAGTCGACCGCACGTTGGTCTAGACTTCTAGAGACACTTTAATCTTGAGCGCTAGGCGTTGGTACGGAACTCTTAAGTAGATTAGGTTTAGGACGAAGCCAGGTAAGTTCTCAATTTGATACTTTACTGTCGTGACGTGCGGTCGACAAATCATATTACGAATATTGCGTTGTATCTTTCTCAAATACTTAATTGTAGAGCTAGTTTAAACCCTCCTCCTCATAGAGGCGTTACTATCGCTGTTCTTTGTGTTTACTTTAATTCTTCTGTACCGGACAGGCTTTAAATTTAAAGGAGTAGGTACATAACAGAGAAAACCCAAATGTTGTCTGTGATGAATTTATTTGTGCTTGCTTGTTGCTACTTGTGTCGATTTAAAACGATTCAATCGGTTTCGATCATTGTATTTGACTAGCAAAAGGTTAGTAGGTAGGTACGTGCTTTAAGTCTAGATTTTCTTCGGGATTATAAGGTAGGTAGGTTATTAGGCCACGCCTTAGATATTTATCCCGGCAACAAGTTTATTCTGTAAATTACCTATATATATTACTGTGAAAACCCAAACATGAAATCAGTATTACCTATTTGGTTTTTAAATAAAGGACCTCAGTATTTCACTATTTAATAGTACTTACAATAATTATGATTTATGATAAAAGAAAACTTAGTTTATCATAATACCCGATGCTGAACTTCAGCCTTATACAAAGGTGAGTGAGTAAACGAGATGTGAGTGTAGGTAAAAGCCACAATGTTTTTAAATGCACTTGTGATGAAAAAGAAATATTTTTTTTTACCTAATTAAAGAGATTAATTTGTGAATAATGGCGTGCAAAATTTATTTGAGCTGCCGATATCTGAATGTTCACAGTAATATATAAGTAAATATATTGTCAGTTGTAGTCATTATCTTGGTTTATACATATACAGTGTAAATTGACTTAGGTAAGTAAGTAATTCATAAACATATCACAATTTATAGATCTAACCAACGATTTAAATCTTTGGATCTAACAGTTAGGCAATAGTAGGTCCCATTGTATTATTATTTTACTGAACTGATGATTTTTCGCCTACAATCAAAAGTTTTTTAGAATACTTCTAGTATTTATTGTTAATCGTATCCTGATGCCATTATTAAAATACTGATAAAGCCGCATCTGATAAGAGTGGAAGCCATCTTCGATGTATTTAAAGGTAGAATTACAGAGTTCCTATTTCTTTATCTATAATATAGACTAGGCCGATGAGGATTTTTGTTGACATTAGGTACCTATTGTGCAAACAGCATCAGTCATGACAATAAAATAGTCTGATACACAGTTCTAAACATGAATGTTTTAAAATATATACATATATACTAATATTTATAATCTTATTAATTAGGTATTTATTTTGATTTTCAGGCAATAGTTTACCCTGCTTTTATTAAGAAACATGTCCAAAATTTTAAAATTGGTTCTAGAATAGGACTTTAGCGATAAATGAAATAAATAGCTAGATAGGTACATGTACCGAGACAATATATTATAGATTTTGCCTACCTTTATATTTCTACGTTATATTGAATTCTGTAGAACAATGTTTCTATAGCATTCTTTTGTTCTGTTTTGTTCGGCGAGATGGGAAAACTGAATGTCTATCACAGTTTCTTTGTCAATAACGTTACCTTTAAAGTCACCTATTCGTATAGAAACAATATAATAATTAATATACATAACTTTACATTATTTGCAAACGTCATACCTAATCCTGGATGTTTCCATTTATAAAATGTTTAGGTAGTAGTAGGTATAAATTGTTAGCTTTAGGCATTTTATAATAATTTATCTAGCCTATCTATCTTTCAGGATTGCAGATTTATCCGGTTTTCGTTTACTGCGAATAACATTTCCTAAATAACTATACAAGATAATAGATCTTTAATTATTATTAAACAACTTATTATAAAAATATGTACACTTTTAACTTTAAGTATGGTATATTTTTATAAAGTAAAGATTTCTATTTATTTATTCGTAAATCTCATAATCTTTTAAAGCAATAATTAATTAAACAATTTAAGCGTAATAGTAAATATTAGGTACATGCTCGCGTCAAGAGTCCTTGGTCTTTATACATAAACGAGCGGAAGTGATTATCACAGCATCAACTCGTATATTTATACGTAAACGAGCGGAAGTGATTATCACAGCATCAACTCGTATATTTATACATAAACGAGCGGAAGTGATTATCACAGCATCAACTCGTATATTTATACATCTACGAGCGGAAGTGATTATCACAGCATCAACTCGTATATTTATACATAAACGAGTGGAAGTGATTATCACAGCATCAACTCGTATATTTATACATAAACGAGCGGAAGTGATTATCACAGCATCAACTCGTATATTTATACATAAACGAATTATGTGATTATCACAGCATCAACTCATATATTTATACATAAACGAGCGGAAGTGATTATCACAGCATCAACTCGTGTATTTATACATAAACGAGTTAAGTGATTATCACAATATCGACTCGTTGTATATTTTATTTATTGGAGTTGCACAAGACACCTTATGAACTACCTACTCGTTTTACCTAAACTATGATTGCTCATTTTCTCATTACAAGCACCTATCAATGGAAATTATGTGAATGGACAGCGTTGTGTCACGTCAATATTGTGCGAACGACGTATATATTTACAATCATAACGAGAATGAAGGAAATATCCTTCCGGCCGAGATGTCTCAGACATCAGGGCGTAGCAGATGGAGGTCAACAGCTACGTCCCGTCGTTGGTTTCGCATCATGCGGGGCTGGGAGGCTTGGCCGGCGTCGCCGAGCAGGGCCGCGTCCTCGGCGAGCGAGTCCCCGGAGCCGTAGCCGCGCTCTTCTGCGGCATCGCCCTCGCACCACGACGCGGATCCAGAGCTCATCGACCGGGGTTCTGTTTCCGCGCCCGCAGAACAACTCGCGCAAACTTCTGTAATCATGTCTGTATTTTAGTTTTCTGAGATCTGTTCTCGTAAAGTTTACGCCTGAATTCCTGAGGTGTAAAATTGTGGTTAAATTCTTCAATAATTTTAGTCTTATGTTAGTTGCGGAACCTTATTCTGGAAATGGTGTGGTGTACATTTTGTGATAAAAACAAAGCATGCCCAGATAAGCTGCTTAACATTATAGCTGCGTGTCATGAGCTAGAAAGCGGAACTTTCTAGTGTGCAGATGCTTTTAGTTTTTTGTTATGTCCTCAATCAAAACCTTTAATGTGATTCGTTTTCAGGGGTTCTTATACATAATTACACACATCAAAAGTGTCTAGGGATCAAGCATTTTTATGCGGATTTCTTGAGATTGAGATGTGGCTTTGTAATAAATTTATGATTTTATAAATTTATATGGATCCTTTTTGGTGCATTTCATAATTTTAATCAGGAACTGTGAATCAAATTCGAGTAAAAGATGAAAATCAGCTGTCAATATTTTCCCTATAAAAACATACAACGCATTGAAGACATTATTAGTGCTACTGTTTCCCTACTACTGATTAAAACCAACGTTATTATGAAGCAGCGACGTCATTTAAGCAGGGAAGAAATGCTCAGAGCCGTGGGAATGATAGAAGCTGGTTCCCGGCAACGTACTGTGGCTTTAGCTCTGAATACAAGTCAGAGTGTTATCAGTCGACTTTGGACACGTTACCGAAGCACTGGTACCGTGGCTGAGCGCCATGGAGGACGGTATCGCTGCACCACACGGAGACAAGACCGATACATTCAAATCTTAACTCGAAGAGCTCCAACAATAACCGCCATGATGTTAGCCGTGAGGCTTCATCACTCTTCAGGGAACTTAATTAGCGACCAAACAGTCAGAAACCGCTTGCATGAAGTGAACCTTCATTCCCGAAGACCGCTACGGGTACCACCTATAGCAATGCACAATCGTAGGATTCGATATCAATGGGCTCTTGAACACAGAAATTGGGCAGAAGAACAATGGCGTTTCGTGTGTTTTTCTGATGAGTCTCGTTTTGGTATGAGACCGGATACAAGACATAAACGACACTGGAGAACCCCTGGACGCCAACAGCGATTAAAATCCTGCCAGGAAGTCCATCCTTATAGTGGTGGAACCATCATGGTATGGGCGGGTATTTGGATCGGCGGAAGAACTGAGTTGATTTGGATCAGAGGCAACCTCAACGCTCAAATTTATGCTGAGACGATTGTATCAGACGTCATCGTTCCTCTACAAGTGCAAATCGGTCCCTTATTTCAGTTAATGCATGATAATGCACGACCGCACACCGCAAGAGTTGTAAGACAGACTCTCGCCGCAGCTAACATCAATGTCCTGCCCTGGCCTACTCAGTCGCCAGACTTGAACCCGATTGAGCATGCATGGGATATGCTACAGAGAAGAGCTCTGCCGAATATGGAGGGTATCCAGTCGCAAGAAGACCTTTTTTTGTTGTTGCAACGAACATGGGCGGCCATTCCACAGCGTGATTTGGATGAACTCATTTTGAGTATGCCAAACCGATGTTCTTGTGTTGTTAGTGTTTGCGGTAGAAACACGGATTATTAATTGTTTAAGTTACCCAATAAAATTTTAGAGAAAACTGTTATTTCAGTCTTTTTTTCTAACTTTTGTGTTAGTGGTTCAAATGTCAAAAATCCCTTTATTAGGAAAATGGCAAATTTCTTTATTAATGCAAAGGTGACTTGGTTTATCGTTACTGTGACAAACGAAAACACTTTATTTGATGAATCCTTAAAGAAAATTTTAATTAATATCAATCAGGAGAAAAGTTATTGCAAAAATATATGTTGATCCCTAGACACTTTTGATGTGTGTATATGCAAACTAGGAAACGGAATGCTCAAATTCCGCAAACTATATATGCGGTTGTAATCCGGTTTTTGAAATGCGAAATGTCAACATTTCAGACGTTTTAGTATGTTTACCAGTGGTACTTTTTTAATCCTATTTTTCTTAATCAGCCCTTAATTTTGTTTGCTGGGAACATAATAAAAAAATATCTTAAATCCGTCCAGCATACACGCCTTTCCGCTTGGGAAGTATTTTTGATCTAATTGCATTATGCTGTTATCATTAAACAATGTTATGTCGCTCGAGAAGCTTGTCAAAGATGTAAATGAAATTAATTATAATTATATTGTTCTTCTGTTGTCAAAATATTAGCCAACATCCCAGAGTCGCGAGACGAGGGATGAAAGTCATTTTGGCACGGCTGAATATTTAAGAATAGATAGTGAAATAGTTTTTCCGAGATTTTATTAGTATTTAATTTCCGGTTTTTATTCTACAATATCACTAATACAGAACTGAATAAATTATTAGTCCTGAGTGCTAAAGGTGCAAGAGCTTGCACCATTTGTTATTGCTACACACTTTCTGTGTCTTTAACTTTGACACTTAAAAGTTGTGGCCCACGGGAAGTATATTTTAACAATATTCTGTAAAACATGTATAAAACTGGAAGTTGTAATCCGGTAAGGTGTTTGTACTTGAAACCTAAAAGAGCGTTGAAGTTAGCTTGAACCTTCTAAACAATATTATTGATTCTGGGATTATCATTTCATATTTTTACACACAATTAAAGGAGCAGGTAGGCCTAACTCAATTAAAACAATGTAGGTACATATACATAGTGCTTTGATATAGGTACGACGCCGACCAAAAAATGCATCTGTTAAAAATAAGCTGTTCGAAAAATTTAATATTTGTCTAGATGAAATTTAATTTATTTGTTCGTTTCAATTTGTGAAAATTTTGTAAAAAAAAAGGTAGGGAAAACGCGCTCTCTTTTACATTATAAGACACTCCCAGCTTTTATAACGCCATTGCTTAAGCCTCGGCCTATAATCCTATATCGAATCTGTCGAGGATGGTATGAGCCAAGCTTGTCATTACGCTCGAGTCGACTGTAATGACAGGCTTAGCTCACTTGTAATATAAATGTATGTACTATCACATTTATTATTCTATACACCTGTATATTTAAAACCTAAAGATTATACTCGTACAGGGTGTTTGAGGTGCATCGTGTGCCAAATTAAAATGGTCGACGGAAGGGGTTATTTGTTAGCCTCTAACTATCTAAAACTCTTTCTAGAACTTTGTGAATTTGCTAGAACTATGAATCGCGTCACATAGAGCTAATATTCAAAATTATGAATTAAATCCCACAAAAAGATAGAGATTCGAGACCGGTTTTATCTTATAAAATTGAAGTAAGAGATTAATGAAGTGAGAGGTTTGTCAGGTCCAATAGTAGCAAAAATACTTTTTAATAGCTTTATGTGACTCGATTTACAACTCTAGCGAATTCACAAGTTCTAGAACGAATATTATAGCACCTCTTTAGAAAGAGGATAGGCTAGAGAATTTGAGAGGGAGTTAGAAGATCCTCATCGCTTTTTTTATTTTGTAGCCATGTAAAGATCTGTGATGTAACATGTGCAGCTTTAATTTAAGCTTTACCTTTGCAAGTATATGAAAATTAAACTACATAGATGACTAATGTCCCTTAATTTTGTGTTCAAAGTACTTACACAGCTAAATAAAATTTAGAGTCTATAACTTATACTTTTTTGAAAATTTGTGTTTGTATGTAAAATTTGTGCTTTTTTAGTAGGTAAATCAATAAAAAGTCGTTAAAAAATCAACAGGACATAAGAGGTGTTACGGGAGCTGAAAGGTTAGCAAATGACCCCTTCAGTCGACCATTTCAATTTTGCGCAGGATGCACCGAACACTCTATAATAAGTGTTATTATATATATTTATGTATATAATGGTATAAAAGAAAACTACAACAGACACATGCTGAAATTGAAACTGACGGGAGGTGTTTGTAAATATAAAAAAAATGAGCTTTATTGTTGGAAAATTACTGCTTAAACATATATTATACTAATTTATAAGAAAGTATTCACTTAGGCTGAAATCTGCTGATATGATGTTTAATTTTTTTTTTCTGTAAATCTCAGTTATCGTCAAGAACATTGGTAAAGTGAATTAAAATATTAGTCTAATTGTTAAGTAATATTGTTTTATTCGCAAATTATTTTTAAAAACTTAATCCTCTTTAAACTAATTCTAGTTAGTAAAGGGGTGTGACAAGCAAGGCTCTTTGTAATTACCCGTAACACGGCACGTCAAAATCACGATAGGTGAGTACAGTCAGCTCCAAAAGTAGCTGAACACATTTAGATTTTCAAAATCACTGTACACTATATAATCTATAAATCGCTTAACAAGAAAGTCGCCAGTATAGAATGAACATCATTAAAGTTCAAAATTAGTTGAACACCATTTTGTCATTTATAGATTATATAGTGTATAGTGATTTTGAAAATCTGAATGTGTTCAGCGACTTTTGGAGCTGACTGTACAATAGGAAAGCAAAATGTACGTAGGGAGATGTATGAAGTCGTTTCGATGACGTCATAACACGCTTTGCCACATTCCATACATTCGTTGTACTCGATAATAACGTGACATACCGCGTGACGCACCGCGCCTAAATTCAGGAAGGAAATTATTTTAAATTCTTCGACAACACACGGGCAGGTGTGTCTATTGGACCGACCATCGTTGGAGCCACTGATATCTTTCTATATTTGTATTTGGAACACTAGAAAAGTCAGAAATCAACGATTTTTTTCATAAATTTTTGTAAAAAGGAACATTCTAGATTATCAATGTAAAATACAATTAAGGTTGATGGATATAATAGACAAATGAAGACAATTACTATCTGTACTAATATTATAAAGAGGTAAAATTTGTAAGTTTGTATGTAGGAGGTAATCTCTGGAACTACTGGTCCGATTTGAAAAATTCTTTCAGTGTTAGATAGCCCATTTATCGAGAAATGCTATAGGTTATATACCATCACGCTACGACCCACGGGAGCGGAGCAGTAACGAAAAATGCGAGTGAAAGGGACAGCTGGTTTTCAATAATTCAAGAAAGCAAGTTCAACTAATATCTTGAGTGTTGGTAGAAAGATTTTTGCAATTAACTGACTTTTTGCTACTTCAACCAGGGTTGGTTCCGGTCAGGATCGATTGGCAAAAATATATATTTCCTTGCTAATTGTAGTTTTTTTTCTGTTCTGTGAAAAATTATCAATAAGCTACAATGGTTGAGAAGTTCCCCTTATTGTCCGCTGAAAGTTTCCACCTTACATAAAAGCCCCCAATAAAAGTCTAGGTTGCCAGGGACCTGTCATTATCTTTTATTGATTAAATTATGTACCTAATGTAAAGACAGATATCAATCACACTGTCACACCAGGTGTCCACCTACTTGCCTGATTTATTTGTTCAAGTCAGACACTAGACAATGAATTATCTTTTTTACGACGCTTAAAGGTTTCACCACGCAGAAACATTAACGAGGCGTTATTATCGAAATTTTCTTTGAAACTCACTACGCAGTATTAACGCTTTTGTGTGTTGACGCCTGAACAGATTTCAGCCTAGTTAATGTATTATTCCACACGCAGACTCAAACATGCCACAAGTTTTACGAATTTCCTATTGATAATAACGTACCCCATCAGTGCTAACGAGGTTTGACGAAATACATAAATGTCTATACACCAACTTTTCAAACATTCATGTATTTTTTTATGAATCACCAACTTGTACCATGGGGCTATTTTTTCCATATCTCATAAGCACAGTGCGTCAGTTAGCCTTGACCAAAGCCTTTTATAGTATCTTATTAGATATAGGTAGGTAGGTATAAATCGTAACACTTAACTGTGATATCGTATGAGATCATAAACACACTCGTTGTGTCCATTCGTCTCTCACTTATGAGATAATAAGCGCGAACATAAAATTTGTTGCATGTTTTTGTGTTACAGAAACATCTTTTTTTTTTGTAATTAATGTGACTGTTCTTAAATAGACACTTAATGAGTACATATATTTTGATAAATTATGAAATTAGTTGTACTTATGCTCAGATAAAAAATAAGTTCATATAAAGACAAGTCTAAATCTACAACACCTTCATTAGTACATTCATGTGGCAGGAGTAGGTTGTAGGCGGGTCTAGGAGGATACAGAGAGACACTATTAAATGATAAACATTCCACATCGATAGGGGTAGGGTGTAGGACTCACTCAGCCGGCGGCGGCCGTTTACTATGGGGCTCTCCCATGTCATCGGTCAGAGAGAGGTCGACGACGAATAATCTTCATAAGATGCTGCAATTTTGTAATATTCGCATATTTATACCTATGGCAATGAGGTTTAATTGGTTATGTTAGCATCACAACAACTACAGCATTCTATTCAAGTGTAAATCTACTTGGTGACTATTGTGTCTCATAGGCAGTGAACAATATAGACATTGATTAGAGCAGCTGATTCCAATGAAATGAAAAGTACTTACTCAGTTTTTTTTGCCAAATATGTATAGGTAATTTAACAAAATCAGTTATGCTACTATCAGTTATTTTTACTCTAAGCAATTTCTACTAATCGGCTAATAGTGACTGATAAGGAATTGTATGTAAAGTTTGTGTTAGTAGTAGTTAGTAGCTCATCCTACTGAGCTTGTTTTAATTATGTACCTACGTATGAGACAGATACGAACCTGAGCTGTCGGTGACGAGACGGGCAGGTGTGGCCTCGCGGTCCGGCACCACGATAACTACTTCGTCGTCTCTAGGGGAATCACCGTTGCGACTTGTACTTGCTGTCCTGTTAACATTTATTATTCAACTATGCATCTACACTTCAGCAGAACTGACAAGATTACGCGAAGCAGAACTAATATGAAATAGGGCCTTACTTATTATAGTTAGGTATGTCGGTATTCATGCGGAATTTAATGGATTTTTTTGATGCGTAGTGAAATAGCGCATTTATTACGTTCAGTTTTTTTTGTTTTTGACCACCTCCCTAGAAAGCTCAGCAATGCCGTTAGTAAAGCAGAACGTTACTGAAATAAACTTTGCGTACTTTACGATAACTTTTTTTTTCGGATATCTGCTTCCGAGGTCTGAGTAGCCCCGGTTCATGGGCCGCTTGTACGGCATAAGCGGCGCGGCCGCTGGAAGAGGTGGCTCGAATGTGCGGGACACGGGGGAGTTGGGCTCGGAACACTGCTTGTCGACCAGCGCCGGCCGGTGGCGCACCACCAGCCCCACTTCAGTGGACGGGCCGCCAGAGCCTTCGCCACCGTTGGAACCACCTCCAACTAGTCTTCGTGACACCCCTCTGTCCTCCTTATACATTTCTAACAAATGATCCAACTTACTTTCTATATCATCTACCTGAAACAAATTATAAACGTTAATTTACTACAAAAATCTGTGAAGTAGGGGTTAGGTTTCAAAAAATTTATAAAATATATTTTAAAACAGTATGTTTTATAACGTGCACACCACAAATACATATAAAATAAGTATACCTCATGAAACGTAACCTCACTTCAAATTTTTAACCAACCTTTTGACTCTTTTTATCATAATGTACTAATTGATCATTTGTAGGGTTTTATAACGCATTTTATTTTTTTACTTTCATTAGGAAAACAAGACTTACGGGTACTTCTCTTTCCCAGTTATCTGTATGTGTTATAAAATAATCATAAAATTTAACACAAAGCAATGTCTCTTTAAGGAAAAACCTCAAAATTATTGGTTGTTAAACTGTTATCGATTTAAGACGACAACAATTTTGTAATTGCAAAGCTGGTCCCCCAATTCAGTTAATATCCGAAATACAAAATAAAAACGCGTTGTCCATAAAAACCTGTATAAAAATATATGCACCCCAAGTTTTCTTTTTATACTTAGTTTAAAAGACAAACATTGCTTAACCTGAAATGTAATACGCATGAAGTATGGGCTGTGGTCAAATGCACTTACTTGTCTTTCAATTTTAACTACTCTGGAAGCTAGGCTGATTTTTGATGCGTAGACATCTTTAGCTTTAGATCCTTGTTTTCCAAGTATTTGGTCTAACCTGTTGGGTATTAAGAATAAAAATAAATAGTCGTTTTAGAAACCCTGTGTGCTTTTTTATATTTTTGATATTTATTGAAAAAAGTGCACATTATGGGTAGATCATTGAAGTACTTCATATCTCTTCATACTGAAATACTTTTGAATACAGGTACGTGTTATGTACCTATGCTTTCAAAAGTATTATGTTCTCTATGCAATAGCAAAGTATCCCCATTTTGTTATATTTTAAGAGCAGCACCGGCAGTTACTTACTACTAGTACGGTCAATAGGAAGAAAAAAATAATCATAAATTAATTTTTATTTCACAGTGGTTTTAAGAAAAAAAAAAATGCTAATATAAAGCAGATTTGAAGTTTTAAACTTACGTTAAAAAATGGCATAATATCTGCAGACGTCACATGTAATGAACCATTCAAATCGGAACCAAATCGTTATTAAAAAGAAATATAAATAAATTTGATTTCAACCCCAAGTTTTCAAATTACCTGCATACCCATAATGTACACACAACAGAAGGTACTAATTTAATTTAGTAAATAGTATCAAATTACACTAGTTTACAAGATTTATGTACTTTCACCAAAATATGTTCCTTTAAAACTAATAACATAATAATATTGATTACGGGTAAATATTGAAGAAATCTGTCACGTGTGGTTAAACATATCACAATATAGCAGCGGGCAGCAAAACAGGCGCTTACGGGCGAAGGTGATATGTGGGCCGTGTGGTATCACGATCATTTGCTGTTTTTTTCTTCTTCCTAGGTCATTGCACTCATTGCAGTGTGCCAGTTCTCAAGTATTTTATCTATAAAGTTCTCTTTAAATAAAATATTTTGAGTACCGGATTTCGTACCAGTATTAAATAATACGACAGTTATGCGTTTGTATGTTAATATTTTTTCATAATACTTATTTTTTGACTGTCTTTAGAAATTTTCAGGTTTTTATATAAACCATGTAACAGAAAAACCCTGATGTAAAAGGTCGACCTGTTCGTTACTCACGCCGCCAAAAAATATAGTGGAAAAGCTCAGGTGTAAATGGAGGAAATGTATGTTAACTTTGTGACATGTTCACATATTGCATAAAATGTTTCTTAGTGAAACTTACTTGTTATTTTGTTCAACTTTTATCCAATTCATGCGAAAATAAATTTATTGTAAACATAACAAAAAATAATCTATCTGTCATTTGAAGAAAAACAAAACCCCTTTAATTCACAAAAACACAACAATAATGAATTAGAATCTGAGTTGACGTGATAGATTTTTTCAACACCGTTTTTCATTATTAATAGGAGACATTATGATAAGAAAATAGCTGGTTCACAAAATGTAAATAAGTGTAATTTGTCTGAAATACAAGGTTTAAGTAGCCTCAAATACACAACACACAAATGTATAAAATCGAAAATGTGTGCATAAAAATTCACATGAAATGATGGATAGCAAAGCTATTTCTAGGTATGTCTAGGGAAAATAAATTGCTTGCATCTGAACTATGTCCAACTATTAATAAATCACTTCGAAAGCCGGTCGAAGTGGAATGGCAGGCATAAGAAAATAATAAAAGCTTGTTATTATTGCTTGCGTTGAGACACATTAAGAAAGAATACATTAAGCATTTTATATGTATGTATGTATGTTAAGTATTTAGAAAAGAAATGTTACATTTTTAAATTAAACTTGAAAATAAAATTATTTCTGTTTAACGTTATAAGAAAGAAAGCATTATATAATATGTATGTATGTTAAGTATTTAGAAAAGAAATGTTACATTTTTAAACTTAAAAATAAAATTATTTCTGTTTTACGTTTACCTACTATCTGTACCCTGCTGCTTTATCTTTGGTTATCACTTCGCTCTTGTGGGTCGTTACGTTATAAATATTATGCCTTTTAATATACAATTTCACATAAATCGGCATTTTATATAGTTAGAAGACTTTTGCCACTCGACTGGTAGTTTCAAAGAGGAACTCAAAACTCTTCAACTTTATAATGTAACTAGCTTTTGCCCGCGGCTCCGCTCGCGTTAGAAAGGGACAAAAAGTAGCCTATGTTACTCTCCATCCCTTTAACTATCTCCACGTAAAAAATCACGGCAATTCGTCGCTCCGTTTTGCTGTGAAAGAAAGACAAACATACAGACAGACACGCTTTCCCATTTATAATATTAGTATGGATTAGAGAATACGAACTTTTGCCAGCGAGTGAAACGCGATTAAATCAATGTATTGTGCAACCCGATACTTTCACTTTGTAAAACCTAAAAACTACGGAATTTTTACTAAAGTTGAGCAATAATCTTTCTATTAATAAGGTTTAATGATATTGTTAGAGCCGAAAGAGGACAAATAAGTCTAAAAGTTAAAATAGATTTTAGAATAAAATATGAGAAATGTTTTTGCTCACGTATTCACAACCACAAGGATTTTTATTTATTTGCTCTATTTTTACAAAACAGTAAAATATTCCTTCGTCAATAAAATTCGAAGGTACCTACGTCCTCAATTCCTCATTATTGTGGTATGGGTTTCGTTTTTAACTTTTAAATATCACTGGATTGGGCATACATGTATTTTCCATCAGGAATTTCTTACAATTAGCTAGATATCAGAATTATTTTTTAATTACCCATTAAAATTTGCGATTTAAATTTTATTAATCCATAAAATGTAAGTGTACAAAACACGGCTACCCTGTAGAACCATTCGGGGAATATAGCAGTGATATTATGTTCAAAATATGCTATAAAACAAAATATACGATACTTAACGTTTGTTTTAGCCATGTCCATAATATTAGGATTTAATAATATTTTTTTTTTATATTTGGGTTTGTATATTTACCTACCATTTTTTGCAATTGAAAATATAATTATATATGGAGGATGGATATTTATGGAGTTTGAAATGTATAAAAATATTTTATTATGAACATTTTTCAGATGATATTAAATATCTACGGTATTTTAATGTATTTGTTATTCCATTATTGTTGTGTCCGCAATATGCCGCAATCTAAGATGTTTTGTGACGTAGTACTTAATTGTAATATTACAATCACGTCTTATTTGTAATATTACAAATAAGTACTTTATGATACAGGGAATATCGAAACATACATACATAACTTGATAATAAGCCTTCTTTTAGAAACACAAGTGGCCTAGCCACCCGAAGAGTGTGAAAAAGAAAAAAAAGTAGGAGATGAAAGAATTAAGAAAATGTGTTAGTACAATAAATTAACATATCACGCAGAACATTCATTATTACATGCGAAAATGACGTCACCTATATTGAAAGGTAAATCTTTTCATGCATAATATTCGAATGAGTGATCTTTATAGTCCGAGGAACCGACAATTTAATTTAATTTTAAACTATTTGCCTGACATGCTAAGTGATAAGAACCTAAACCTACGTAAGCTCGACTCTGTAATTTAAAAATAAACATAAAATTGGAGAATCTTTTTATTTACGTTGTTATTTTAGTAAAGAAAGTACTTAATGCTAAATATCGTCTGAGAAATTTCCACCCAATCTGAATACTTTTAAAAGAATTGTCCCTACTATACATACCTAATCGTACCAAAGTGTACATGTGTAAGTGCATTGTGAGATTCGACTTAGGCATGTGTAGTGTAAGAACAAATTACTAAAATTGTTCTATTTCTTTATTTATTTATTTAGTATATTTAGCTTTGTACAGTACCTTCTTGTAATTCCCTTTATCTCGAATAAAATCATGCATACAAAATATTAAAATACATTTTTTTAAAGAGATCATTACTTTTTACTTGTAAATAACTTTCTGAAGTGCTTTTTAGTGACCTTATATAAATATTTTACAAGTAGCAAGTACGTGATGAAATTGGGATTTCCTGAAGGACGGAACTTACGATTATTTTTAACCGATGAAGTGAATTCTTCTACTAACTAAACTAAAAACGAATTACACACACCTACTTATAACTACTTACACTAACATTTAATATACGACAAAATAATAAAACTGTACTTATCAAAACCAATGATCAAATATTAGTACTTTAAAACTAATTCAACGAAATTTATGAACGAACTAGAACACATAGGTAAACCAGATTATGTTTTCACAATGCAGGTACTTACAGTAAAAATTATAAATTCAAATCACATAAACACATAACAGTGTTAAAGTCGCACTTCTTTGAACTTGTGCTACCTACCTACATGGATGGTCATGTTAGTTAGAATGCCTTGGTTACTGTAGAGCCTTGATGGCGGCGTTCGTATAAGTTTGCTAGCGAGCGGCTGTATAAAGTAGGCGGTCGAGCTGTTGATGATCAGTGAATGAAGCAGCGGCGGCAGTAGCCGGCGGCGGTGCGGCGCATGGCTTCCTCTCATCTCACCTGTACTGCAGGTTCTTGGTCCTGTTTAGCAGGTCCGCGTGTCCCGACGAGTATTGCTCTATCACATCTTTCACGTCGTACGGTTTCAATGCTTCTCTAAATCTCTTGCGTGCGACAAAATACTTGAGCTATACGAAAATAAAACATTATCCTGATAGCTAGAGTTGCAAATGTTACATTTGTATCATTAAAGGTTAGGAAGTAGACCGGACAGCTGACTATATATGACGGTGGAACATTACTCTTGTTTGCTTGCTTTTATTTTATTAAAACTGTATTTTCTCACCAATTCTTATGCTTAGGATGAGATGAAATATGTTTTAACTCATCGTAGATGAAAAGTAAATTATTTCTGAGACAACAATAGTTGGAAAATCAGCCTTAACCTAAAATACTAGAACTAGAAACAATTTTATACTAGGTTTGTTATGTAGTGTTAAACTCGGGGGTTTGAACCTTTTGAACGGATTTTATAATAAAAAAAATATGTAAATTATTAATTATTAATATGTACCTTTGATTATAAACATATCATCAAAGTGTTTGACATTAATATTTTTAAGTTCTATTTACTCGGGAGGTTCAGTGAATAATAGTAAATAATCTCAATATCATACAATGGAAAGCTACAAACGATTTTTTATAAACCAATCCCAGTCGGGGTGAAAAGTGGGGACACGCATACAGTTTATAAGAAGGTTCTCATTCTTCTGGTTTAGAAACTTGAAAGTCGACAAGAAAAACTTAAGAAATATTCTAATTAAAATTGATAACAGGATCTTTAATTAATTTTCAAAAGTAATCTTTAAATATGAATGGGTTATTAAAGTTCGTACTTGGAAAGGTACCAAATACAAGCGAACGACTTTCTAGCAGTGTTCTAGTGTCTAACTAAGATTAATTATAATGTACTTCGCTTCGAACCACGCTCACCTTTAATAAATAATTAAAGAATACATATTCAGTCGTCGGGTTGTACTTACAGAGAAGAACATTGTTGTTGTGACGATTAACCTTATATCAAATAGATATGACTCTAACTTATAATCCCTATGTTGTTTGTAATCAAATAGGCGTTCATGCAGCAGGTTCTGGTACCGAGCAACTATTGTTACATAAAGCTACCTGTTGATTACAGTATTTAAAATATTTTCTTTTATTTATTTTTCAAAGTTCTTGTGCCCGTAGGCAACTATCAGGCATCTAGACTAAGAGGCAGAGCAGTCTTCATTTGAAATTTTCAGTGTAGAGACCGCTTCAAAATCGCTACAATTTAACATAAATATTTTTCTGTGGTGAAAGTCGAACACGCTTTTTTATAAAAGCTAAGCAGCCTTTGCAAATCTCTTTTCTGAATTTGAAATATGTATCGTTTTACTACCTGGAAATAAAACTGGCACTAAAGACATCCATGAGCTTAATAATTCTGCAATAAAAAGTATTATCACTCAAACGAATAACATACAATGGAAATACGTGTGTTCTTTGATGTGGTAATAAGAGAAAAGATTTTAGCGATTTCGAGGCAGCCAGGTAATGTACTGTAGTTATGCATTATGAATAGCGTTGCACACACTAACTACTTACGGAGGTAGTATAAAGGTATAAGTTTAATGCCAACTTTGACTACGAAGATTACAAGACACAGTCGGTACACAGTCCAGACGAAAAGTATAGTAGGTAAGTATGTACTAAAAGTAAATGGTAGTGCATGGTGTAGATGGGTTCGCTGGTAGCTGCAGTACCTAGTCTGGACGTTTTTCACCCGGCCCAGCAGGTCCACGTGGCCCGCGGAATACTGTTCAATTACGTCCTTGACATCGTAAGGCTTTAGCGCTTCTTTAAACTTACGTCGGGCCACAAAATACTTCATCTGTCAGAATTTAACAAGTCAGTAAGTTACCAATTGCCAACTCATCATCATAAAATTCTAGTTAACTCAAGGCCCAGATTGGTTTTCAGATTTCAATTAAACAAACTTTTACGTTACGTTGAGTGCTCAAATTAAATGCCTGTCTCAAATGAGATGTCTTACTTAAAAGCTCGTTATTCAGGTATTAAAACAAAAGTGACACTGAAGAGCTAATAAAGTTTTGGAATACAAATATTCTGTGGTACTCTTGAGAATTACGTAAGCTTAGCGCTTAAGTAGTCGGTACTTAGTTGTATTTAATTAATACATAGGAAAGATATTTTAACTTTTAAGTGAAATATATCTTCAATATTATACACGACATTTGAAATTTTCAATAGATGTAGATACTTGGCATAACAAATTTTTAATCAAAATTACATTTTAAAGAGCAGTCACTATAGAGCATTATTAATTGATAGGTATGTATGTAATAACCTCACTCTTTAGTGTGCCCTTGTCATTACAAGTATTATGTTTACGAACTTTGTCAAACTAGATTGGAAGTTTCTAATTGGCCATTAATTTATAATAGATGCCGATGCCATTAGTCTCTAATGTCGAGACGTTAAAAGAGGAAAAATCTGTGAAAATTATCGTTTTTTTGTTATTTATCTTATGAAATAATTTTAGATTCTGGAAAATTAGATATTTTCTGCAGCGTCAAAAATGATGGACCTTGAACTAAAATGTTATTAAAAATAGCCGACACCATTGTCTGTCTCTATGTGTATTTGCGAACGTAGGTATTCGTGAACAAAAACTTTATGTTATTTCGTGACAACACGCTGTTAGAACCTATTAATAAATAATTAAACATTTGGAATGTACTATGTCTTCACTATTTACTAAGGCGTTGTCCGTCATTGTAAATGCTCTATATCTATCATACGTTATTATAAAATATGTTAGCAAAACATGACATACCTTTCTTATAAATCTTATGGCAGCTTTGTGGCGCGGCGTCAACGTCACACAGCGTGGCTCCTCGTCTTCGTCTGCACAAAAAGTTTGGTTTGAGATAAATGTGTCAAGTGAAACTATCAGCTGTGACTGCCATTCGAAGCGAAGATGTGTTTACGGTGAAGTTTTAATATTAAAGCTTATGTAGACACGATATTTCCTTAAAGTTACACACTCTTTGTAAAGGCATGATAGGATGCGGTTGCTGTTTTCCGAAATAAAATAATTGTCAAGTTATAAATATTCTATTTAATTTATTCAAAAAGTTCATGTACATTGTTTTACCTCCTTGTTTTCATTACAACATCAGAAGGTAATATTTAATTACAATTTCTAGGGAAGCGGGTACCCAATTATTAGAGAAGCAACGGTATATATTCCTCACGACATCACAGGGTAGTAAATTGGTGAACTGTATAATTGACCACACGAGTTATACCAACAAAGACGTACTATAGCGGCCCTGTCAATCGCAATGCGGTTTAATGTTTCAGCAAAGGTTTCAGCCAGACGCTTTAAAATACGACCTTTATAGCGTCTGGTTGAAGTTACTGCCTACAGAAAATATCTGGCATAATGTATGTTGCTTTTGAATAATATCCTGTAAACGTAATTTATAAACCAGCCATTACGATTGAATGTAAGAAAGTGAATAAAGTATCCTTTGTACCTAGTATCTGAAAAAAGGCCGCGTTTAAGCTAGCAATTATGCACACCTTTATAACTACATTTTACTCTTACTATTCTCAAAATTACACGATGTTGAAATGAGGCAATTTTGACGACGCGGCGACGTCTTACTCTGTAACTTTTAGTCCGTAAATTCGGGTCGTAGCTGATTTGCAAATGCTTCAAAGCGATGTAAACGTTTTTCGATCAATGTGCGATCAATCTACTTTAAAGCCTTACACATGGATTAATGAAGGCAAATAGCGACAACTAGGTATACTATTTAGCAAGCTCATTTAGTTTGTTATCAGCAGTCAGTGGCTGTCATAAAAACGAAGCCGTTCACAAGCCATTCCCTCATACGATAACGAAAGAAATCAAGTGTTGAGAACACAGCGTGTGTCAGTTGCGCGCTCTACTTTACTTGAAACTGGGTCCAAAGCCACGCAGTGTCGGATGTACTGTATATAATGGACAAGTAACACATTATTACTATTTGTATACCCTACATACGTATAAGAACCAATTATTTATTAGTAAGCTGGTCCGAAATGACACGTAATCGAATGGGTATTATTGAAAAAATAATACAAATATTATTAAGATGTAACTTTTGATCGTTTGCACGTAAAGTCGAAATTAAAAAAAATATTACTTTCCTTCCTTCTTTCCCTGAGTATATAAGATTTATGAAGCATAGTACGGGTTATATCACGCTACGACCCACGGAAACAGAGCAGTAAACATAGACGCCGTTGAAACCGCGGGTAACAGTCAGGAGGCTATAAAATTACGCGCGCTCTAAGTCGCGGCCAAGAGCTAGTAATAAATAAAAGTCAAGGTAGAAATTCACCATCTTAGTCAATTAAAAGGGTAGAATTATTTTAACCCGTATATTGGTAAAATATATTGTTATTCAACTAAAATGTTTATATAGATTTTATATTTTTCTCAGTTTTGTCAGAATAATTACTACTGAAAATCAAGTCAAAACAAACACGATTAAGATCAATTTTGAAAAAATACTTCGAGGCTTGTGGTAGCAGAGTACCTCCCTACTTATTATTGTGCGCTTATTAAAGTTAGCCATAGAAAGCAAATATATGTGTCGATGACAAGCTGGAATGCGCTTCATGCTTGCCTGCCTAACTACAATTCATTGATTAAAGTTCCGTTCACTTTATGACGTTAAGGCGGTATCAAAATAAGAAAATAAATAACGTGAATAACATATATAATCCAATAGTAAGTATGTACAGTCTGTAATCGTGCTCTGGTTCCTAAACTAGGGCAAATTGTACGTAAGAGTCAGGAGCAAACAAACTTTTTTAATGTAAACACATTAATGAACATTGTGGTGGAGAAAATATATATTGGATAAGAAAATGTTATGACACATGGATAATAAAATAAAATACCCGCCACATGAAAATGTTACTCGCAGCGGTCGAAAGGATTTAGATTTGAAGAAAAACGAGCAACTCTCCCCTTGTCTCGAGAACGAAAGCCCTTGAGCATAGCTTATCCCATGTCCAACTATGTATGTACCTATATTCTCGTATAAAGGTACCAACATGTTCCCAAATAATTCAGAATTCGTGAAAGAATTATGAGTACAAATAGTTTAGAGACTACAACACAAGTTTATTTCAACAAAATTACGCGATACATGGACCGCACTTTATGTCTGATTGCGTAATCAAAAACATTAGGGGAGGAAAAAAATAAATTTTTCACCCCAGCGATGTCAATAAATTGTAACTAACTATTCCGTACTATTTGGCCCAACACAATAAGCTCACCCAGTTAACCGCTTTTAATATTAAATACCAAAAAGTCTTTGTTCTAGAGATACATTCAATATTTTTTATAATTACCGTATAAGTAATCTGATTTTCGTTTTTTTTTAATTTATCATGGCGAGCACAATACACTCCCACATGAAGAGTGCGTTTGTCAGCAAAGTGCCTGTTCACAAACTTTGTTATGAATGTACATAAAAACGTACCATGTGCGCGCCATATGTGAATATTACGCAATTTTTGACCATTCGTATTTACCCTTTCAGTTTTTCCTTGTACCTAAATTCGATTTTCGGAACATGCAGGCTGAGGTTTTTCTTTAATAAAAGTTGTTTTGTTTTGAAATGACAGTTGTTACTTTGTTCACGTACAAGTAATGTACGAATTTTGAGGCCACATGAGCGCTGCTGGTGCTTTGCTTCGTCGCAACGCAATATTGATAACTAAGAGCAACGTCGCATTTTGGTGTTGAATTTGTTGTCGCCAGTCTTAGTCTTCCTCGCTTCGATTTCTTATTTAAATAGTGCGCAACGTGAAGCTCTGCGTGCGCATGTCTGTGTAATTATATATGATTTACATATTAATTACAAAGAAATATCATAAAATTACGACGCCTAAGCTATGTGATGCTGCTCAGGCGTGGCAACATACGAAACGTAGCAAAGCATTTGGTCGTTTAAATTCGAAATTAATCTAAAACGTGATGATAATATTTTTGGAATTGTAAATATTAACAACATTTTTAAGAAAACATAACGGTGGACACATATTTTTTTACACATCGCCGTAAACCGGATAACAATTTAAGATACGATCACCCTTTCAAAAAAAAAAACTGCAGCTCTGTACAATAGATAATATTTATATTACCGCCTTTTTTCATTATATAAACACGAAGGCAATGACGAGCTTAATGGAATACAGATAGGAGGATATTTTATTTGTTTGGCTATACCAAGTAATGTACATACATACCCACGTAACGTATTAGATAAATGGGTTAATGTAATCAACGACTAAAGGTTTCGCTGCGTGCACGAATTATTGTTTATTGCGGGAGGTAACTAGAGATTTATAAGATTAGTAGGAACAGATAGGTTATTTCGTAAATTAATGATGTTTAACGTTCACGTTCACAGTCCACACATTGCATTTCCATATTGTAGCATGCTCTATTGTGCCTATTAGGAAGATCATCGAATCATGCTATACATATACACATAGAATTTAATAATGTTTAATTTAGATACGATTTAAAATAAGTACATATAGGTCTTCACAACAGAAACAGTTTGTGTCGTAAATGTAGCAACATTATATCGAATAATAGGTAAAATAAATAAAGTATTTGTCAATAAAATCATTATATAATGTTGTTTCAACGCAATGAGCTACAGAACTACATAATAGCTATTAGTACCTACAGACATGAATGTTGCTGTGAATGTTTTTTTACTTATAATAACTAGAACGTGCATCCGAGAGAGTTGACATCGACTTCATATACCACACAGTGTCCAATGGCGACAATGTCTAGATATATAATATGATACATATAAAGCACGTGTCAGTAGATATGAAGTTACAGAATAATAGATCTAAGTGGTAACTTAGTGAAACATTACGGATTTTCGGATCTAAGTGTCGGAAGGTAGTGAATATGTTTCAAATGTACACAAACTTCATCAAACCACATACACTCAATAGTCTACGTATGTACATACACCTAGTGAAGAAAGGTTAATCTACGCGAAAGCGACAGGAAGAGCATCTCAACAGACGAACAGTACACGTCTTGTCTAATACGAAATACAGCTATTTGTAGGTATTTGTTGCTTGTCCACTTCTTACCATCAGAGTTTTTCTTGGAGAGCGGTGTCTCTGCGACCGAGTCCTCGCTGTGCGCCTCGTGCACGGGCGGCGCGCGCGCAGGGCGGCCCGCCGCCGCGCCTGCGACCCACACACACGCTCACTTCAACACTGCTCCCTCACTCAGCTACCTTGTCTAACTGTCCTGTGATCCTACCTACCCCTGCACCCCTATGCCTCACACTGTATTTACGCCCTAAATAGTTAGTCTGTTTTATCTTATTATTAATCTCAAACCGCCTGTCTGCCGGCTACTTGTTTCGGACGGCTTGTAGCTGATGTAAATTTTGCTATTGGGACGATATCGCTTACATTATTATTAGACTATTTTTACTCAATTATGCCTTTGTTATCACGTCGACAATGTCTTACATGAGGTATTTAAGCATTTAATAATGTACGTCACTCTATTGGAGCTTTTTTTAATAGGTAGATGAGGAAGATATTATGTAGTTAACAAAGTATGCATACTTGGCAGCTTGATTGATGGGCTCTTTTTCACGTTTCAGGAACCAAAGAAACCTTACTCACGTTAAAGAGTGAGTTTTTTTGTTAAAAAATAACTCACAACTAGCTTGTTCCTTTAGTATATCGATAAGAAATACAGTGTGTTGTTTTGATGTATAAGATATTATATGACTAAGATTTCATCTAAACCGATTCTGTAGTTTTTGCAAGAAAGAGTCATATATGGCACCACCACAGGTTTTGGCGTATATAAAAGTTATAGGATTGATTACTAGACACTTTTATTCATATATTATTTATTCGAGGGCGTTCGTTAGTTATGTTTCTTTAACCAGGACCCTAAAGGTTGAACTTTTATAGCTGTCGCGTCGAAAGTTACCATAATACTATGGTATGAAGTAGCCATGAAAAGTGTCTAGCAATGATGCACTTTGTTTTCAATTTTATTATATAATCTTATTTTATTATATATATATCTTGGACATCACTGACATCCCTTGCATTCGAAAGCGCGTAAAGCTGTTGGTCCCGTTCGTCATTAGTAGAACTTTCAGAGTCGTTACGGTTGGTCAGATGCCATAAAGTCTGACTAATTTAACCAACAGGCTATAGTGTCGCTCAGTAATTGGAATGTGAAAGGATTGAAAAACAGTCGCTCCACGTAAAACACTGATATCCAGCTGGATCCGGGTAGACCCCAACATAATCGCGAAAGGGCTAGTGTGATGATGATGATGTCTTCTAAATCCCACTCTAAATAAAACAAGTCATCATACTATAACTTAAGCGAGTAAGGTCCATTTATACCGGATGTCTGAAAAAGGTCTTAGTAATCATGTAGCAGGCTAGCAAGTACGTATCCTATATACCTTTTTTTTACATATTTTTTTGTACCAATTCTCAAAATTTTATGTCATAATGATGTTAGTCCGAGGCCCAAAAATCTTAAACCTTTATGAATATTTAAAACGGACTTAGAAACTTTTGCTCAATAAAACTGACGCTTTCTAGGTAGATCATTAAAATTCTACTGTTTTAGTTCATTTATTATGGTAATACATTTTAGAAAACTATTTCTTTTTTTGAAATGTCAGCAAAATCTTTTATATGAAATTTTCCGCACCGTGTAACTTATGCTAAGTAGGATTCGTCTTTCATCTCATTTTATATTACAGGGTTGTGGAAAACGTCTCGGATGGGGAATCCTTTTATATCTTTTGGGAGGCTTGTCATTAGTAATGAGCATCAACGATACACTGACTGACATTATAAATATTACAGGATTAAACAAAAGTTTAAGTGTTTTCAACAATTATTTCTTTAATCACGTTGGATCGATCTTTTTTAAAGCTGCGTCAAAGAAACACCTAAATAATGAGGTCAATGCAGCGGTTGCCATTTAATGTCTCGGGCAAACTATTGATCCGTTCTTCGTCTCGTTCTGACTAATGTGCAAATGCTTTATGAATTGTGCCCTAACAATATGTTTACAGCAAGATTCCAAATTACCTACGACTGTTGGAACTATATACCTACGCAACTATTGAACCCGCACTTGTGATTGACGGTTGTGAGCAGGTCAATTTTATACTGGTTTCAGTGTTAGTTGCTACATTTAGCGGCGTTACTTTAATGAATTGGTAGCTAGACACTATTTGTAAAGTAATGTGAGTTATTCTGTCATATGGGCTGGAACATTGATAAACAAATAAGACCTACAAATTCTCCCATGTAGTAATATACTCCAAAAGTATAGATAATTTAAATAATTAAAACTTGCAGAAATGTGTACTGTGTAGAAGGAATGGGAGTACAGAATCTGGCCGTTTATATGACAGCAAAAGTTAATACTCAGGCGTTACATGTTTTTGTGATCACCAAATGACCACTAGGGGTTATTATCTAAGGTTTATTACGAATTAACTTGCCAAGTAACACAAACACGTCAGAATGTTTTAGTTGTTGACATTGTGCATGTCTCACTAATGTACTTCGAATGAGGACAGCTACTTTTCAAGTGTTTTTTTGTTATCCTTAATAAAACGCAAAGTAACGAATGGAAATATCAGAAGAAAATATTTTGTTCGGGACTTTGAATCGATGACAAGATATAAATCGTGAGATATAAAAGTTCGTTAGGTTAGTTCGTTCGTTAGTTTCGTTATCCAGGTTTTCTAATTAAAAAGTCAGTTAATCTCTTTAATCCTCAGAGTACTGACATTTCAAAACATATACTTACAAACCGGCAAAAAATTGTTTATACGAAACCTTGCCCCTGTGTTCAAGTTTTTTTTTAATTCGCTTTCCAAACTTGAGATTTGTACCACCTTAAATCCGATAAAAAAACCTCCCGTAGTTTTATTGCATCAATTGATGAAGTCATTGATGACGATCTGAAAACGGAATGTTTCCCTAAGAAAAATCCATTTCCACAGGGTCACGTATTTCACAGATATATATACGAGTATATTTGAAGCATGTTGGTAAATATCTTATTAAAAAAAATTGTTAAATGCCGTTCTTAAAAAAAAAACCTCACTTAAGAAAGGCTAGTAATGAACTGAAACGACTAGGGATTAATTTTTTAATTCGTAAAACCCGATACTATCTGAACGTGTTTCTTCTAAGCCTTTGCATAAGCTATTGTATGTTAGGATAGTTAGGTACTAAATAAAATCTCTCAGTTTACTAGATTCTTTGTAGGTTACCTGAATTCATATTAAACACCCGTAAGTAATAAGTTATCATTACAATGATTTTCGCCATATTTCAAGTGTATAAAACCTATTTTGAACCCACACTAAACCTAATTCATTATTTTCTTTTGTCCCTTAAGTATTTAGTTATTTATTATAATATATCATTTAAATCTATGTGGGGTGCCCAATAATAGAATAGCATAAACTATCATAGCACAGGGTAAACAAATACGAAGAGAAATATTTGAAATCATGACAAGTGAGGACAGGCTGATGTCGACACATAAAAAGAAGTCTGCAACATGCCTACAGTTGTTAATCCGACAAGGAAATAATATCCCACATTTTGTAACGTTTTAGAAAATCTCATACGATCATCACCCACAAACTTAAAATATTGTGATGACAAATATTTTACAATTCCTATGAACTATCTGGCATGCATAATAAAAAATGCAAAGCAGTGTAAATACTTAGTTATTATTTTTTAAGATACGTAACCGAACTTAAAATTACAAGCTTTTAAGGAAGCCATTCCAGTAACATGAGGTCGCTTGTATAATCTGGAAATTCATTGTGTGAACCGCGATGTATGATGCTAAATGAACGCAAGTCTTGCAGTCGGTATAAATTAACGAAATTAACATCTCATATTGTCATCTCTCTAACTTTAGCAGTTAAAATACGCGGAAGCAATTGTTATTTAGAAGCCACTCCGTCAAATGTAGGTATATAAAGCTTCTGATTGCGATACAAGTACAAGTAAGTACTGTAAAGTTTCGAAGCGATATTTTAATCTACGCGGGTGCATTTTGATTCCAAAAAAAAAGTGAAAAATAATAGAAAGAAGTAGAAGATAAGTAGGATGTCAGCAATCGTGTCTGGAGCTAAGAGACGTAGCCATTATCGCCGGAAGGTTGACATTTAGTCCGGGCTGAAAGCTACGTCAACATGTTCGCTTTTCGTGTATTCACATATTCTGGAAAGTATTTACTAATAAGAATCAACAAGAAACGCAGCGGAAGTTTATCGACTGTAATATTGTCATGCCATAGTGCCGTCTAAAATATTTATAACAGAACCTTTAAAGCAGCTTTTCCAACAATGTAGTAGACAACACGCACGGTCCCCTCCCGACGTATGATTATCTACGGAACAGGGCAATAAATGACATCACACTCCATTCCACTAAACTCTTCACATGTCACACACACTGCACAACACTGCGCTAATTAAAACGGCTCGTCAATCTACAGTGTTGATGAATATTTGTCCATTTTGTTGTGTTAGCAATTGAAAAAAGTTGCGATTCGAGTGCACCACTTTAATGGCTTGTAGTATGTACATGATGGATGTGGCGGCGGACATTTTGTTATGTACCTATTCTGCTGATTTTTATTCCCAACTTGTGTTTTAGTGATCCTCTCGTTTTATTTAATAGCCGATTCGTTGTCTTCTGTTGTTCGATTTCCCTCTTCTTTTGTTTCCTTAGTGTTGTTTACTGTTTCATAGTTACAGCCAATTTGGATTCTTGTTTGAAATTTTATAATCTTGTTTATGCCATCAGATTACTGTCTGCATTGATAGTTAACGTTATTTTAGTGATTAACTAATGTTCTTATGATCATCTTCCATGCTGTGTGTCAGTTCTTATGATAATGAGTGAGATCGTGCGGTGCCTAGTAAAGGATTCCCGTGTTGTTCATATATATGAAGTGAAAAATAAAGTTCTGTTTATCGCGAATATGATCATGTTTTGTTTAAATGTACCTGGGATAAAATAGCAAAGAGTCGTTTCTTTATGATTTGTGAATTTTGGAGTCATCGTCATTGCTTTAAATGTAGTTATGTAAGATTAATTTAAACTAAAGGGAAGAGAATGAAATAATAAAAATGACACAAATAATCTTACCAAGATTTTCAGCGCTGGCATTGACATCGTATCTGTGCGCGGGCTTGGAGTGCGGCGCCGGGGAGTGCAGGGAGGTGCTCTTGTGGCGGCGGATCGTCGGCAGCCGCGACACAAAGGATGCATTGTTCTTGAACGACGCACTCATCACTCGACTGTCAAATATACACACACTCGTCACTACTCGCTGTTAAGTTTTCCTCCGGCACATTTTATGATAAGTGGGATCGGGCGCTTGAATGTCTAAATTTATTAGTTTGTTTTTGTCAGCTAACTTCAGAATAACTATTTTATTTTCCCTGTTTGCGTTGTGACAATATTTACACTGAAGTGTCTATAGTCAAGCAAAACTTTTGATTGTGAAGTTTATTATAGATAAGGAAAAAGTGAAAATAGTTAATTAACTTTGTGCAAAAGCGCTTGAGTTACTGTTATCGTTTACCACAGGCACACAATTACCTGGCTTGTGGACTGGGAAGTGGCACTTGGTGTATTTTCCAAGTGGCTACACTCATGGAGTGCTCGTCGGCGGCATAGCAGCGCCACAGCGCCTGGATGAGCGTGGCGGCCGGCTGACGCCGACGTATCATATGTTTTTGTCGTTGTTGCTGCTGAACTTTGAGCGCAAAGCCAGAGCCCAGTATTCCCTGTTTGTAACATATTCGATTTTGATACAAACAATAACAAAGACATTCCATAATCAAATACACTAACATAGCATGCTAGAAAAGCAATATATACTATTATACAATACACTGGTAATATGCTGATTCAATTAGATAGTGAGTGATTCTCACGGCAGGCAGCGCGAAGAAGGAGATGCCGAGCAGTGCGCAGAAGGAGGCGATGAACTTCCCCTGCCAGGTCTGCGGCACCATGTCGCCGTACCCCACCGTGCACAGCGTGATCTACGAGCATATCTAACATTATTTACAATATTATGTACATTTGACAGCATATCCAATGTAATAGTCAATGGTAACAATAAGATTTCAACAGTAAATTCATTTCAAGGCAGCAGCGCTGTTCTCGTAGCTCAAGTGTTACTACATATTTTATCAATACAAACAACTCATTGACGTGTGATATATTGATGAATCATAATAATATCTCTAAACATGAATCTACTAAACACATTTTCAATAGAAAACTAACATAGAAAGCACTGACGTGTTATTCCTTTCAAAATATAATTTATTATGTTAGGTCGTAAAAGAGAATATAAAATGAAACACTTACAACGCCCCACCACAAAGCTTCGGCAAAATTTTTAAACTTTGTGTCTGCGACGTCTTTCTCAGCTAGGTACACCAAAAACGAGGCGAATATCAGGCCGAGAAACCCAATGTATAATGTGGTTATTAATTCCTGAAACAAAATTATACTATTTCAAGCGACAGTTAAGTACATCTTCTTTAGCCTGAAAACGTAAACAGTTACGAGTTGACGATGTAAATTTACTTTAACTTTTACATTTTCAACAGGAGGAAATTAATTAAAGTGCCGTAGCGTGACGTAGCGGAGCGAGCCGTAGCGCAACGTAGCATCGTAGCAGTGCCTCTCGTAGACACTCGACGCAAAGGTCATAGGTCAAAGATCCCATTCCGTTGGTAAACTTATCGACATCATTGTGCTAATGATTCCAACAACTCAGAAGTGGAATTTATTTAGAGTTTTCAGTAAAATATATTTCTAGATTACTTCGCCAAACGGTGCCTTAACCGATAAAGCGCTCTTGAATTGACACGGCTTTCATCAGATTTATCTTTATCTGTTTTTTCTCGTGGGAATTATACAAACTGAAGTGGGGTAAATTGTAGACTCTAAACCCCTCTTGAACCTTATGAAGTGGATATAAAGTGTGGGTAAAAGGCTAATCACTTTTAATTGTCAAAGCTTCAAAGTTCGTAAAACTTTAACAGATGTAAAGGTCATCAAGCTTCTGAAACTCAGATGAGAGTGGCCGAATACAGTTCTTTCGAGGATCCGAGGTTGTGTAATCATTTTCTTTAATATTAAATGTAGTACAAAATCCTTGTCGAAGTTTTCTGCCTCCATTCGCAACCATTACCTGCATAGTGTACGAGAATGCTGATTAGATTTCTAAATCGTGCACCTGCACACTATTGTCCGAGAAAATCCTGTTTTGGCCGAAACTAAAACATATACAAAATATTGATTACCAGTTCTTGAGCAAAGACAACATTTCGAGAAATTTGCACGTCTTAGAAGAAATTCTGGAGCACGTAAAATATGTAGGTAGCCGAAGAATGTGCTATTGTGCCGGCCGATGTAAGAAGGGATACGAAAAATGAGGACTTCTAAATACCAAGCATATCGGACCTACGTCAGTTATTAGATCGTTTCATATACAGGAGTGCAAAGTTTGACCCTAAATATTGAAGCTAGCTTTTACTAAAGGATTACAAAGTTAGATTTCATAACCTCGATTTAAATTTTACACAAAAGGTTTATTCGAAATATTTGATCCTTATGATTAGCCCTATAGATCGGTGCCATAAAAATGCAGATACCTATTATTATTTTACGTTTGTGATGTCACGATTGCTGATTCAAACAAGTAAAAAATGTATTGAATGCCATTCTTCGTACTTAAAAAAACATATATTACGTTACTAGCCTCTAGGACCCATTAAAATTGGCTTCCCCATATTTATCGTGAAATAAACGGACTGAAGTACAATACAGTACTGTAATGTACATAACTTAAACTTCTAACATATTTTTAGATTAGATAGATATGTAATTGAGATATGCACCAACTTAATAATAATATGGAAATTAATTAATTAATTCTCGATAACTTAATTTCCATAATATGGAAATTAAGTTATCGAGAACGTAAAGAAGAAGAAAATACTTGCTGGTCTCTGTTTAAGACCAGGTCTAAAGTGACCGTTCTGGTCTCACCGCCCTCATTTTATCGTTAATATTGTGTTTTAGATGTCGATACCCATCATATCTCTGAAGTTTTATATCTAAATAAATACAACCTCAAAAAAAATATATTTGAACGTTACCTTGAAGTTGACCCGACCGACGCCGCGGACGGCTTACTAGTATTTTTTTTAACTATATTCTTTCTAAAATACCCTACGCTTATTTGTTGTTTTATGTTCCATAAACACAGAGTTTCCATTTGCAAAACAAGCACAAATTGCTGTTTGTGACAAGATATTAGTCACAATAGACCGAGTAAAAATGTTGACCAACTTAGTCAATCTTAAATAACAAAAGCTTTTGTTCATTAATCTGACATGGCTGTTATAAATTTCCATCGCCGCTACGTACGCTGACTAAGCAAGTTAGTGTTGTAGTAGAATGCTTGGTTATTTATATTTTCCGCAAAAGTAATAGGACCAAGTAAATCCATTTTATGATGTAACCAAAATTGGAAATAAACCAAGAATTTATCTATTTCCTGACCGAATACCTCTAGAGCTATAAAGTCAGAACGGCGAAATTTTGCGGCTTAAATTGTTACCTATACTAAAATATAGCAGGAATAGCATGGTAGCGCGTCCCCGCGGGTGAGCCACTCCACACACGAATAAACTATTCATGACGTAAACAGCCAAATAAAAGTAGTTCGTATTAAAGCTGATATTAGATATTAAATTAACACCCGCCTACATTGAAACGAGATGCCAGCATTTGTGTTTACTTTAGAACGAAGCTTTCCAAAAGTCAATATTGTAGGAGCAGCGAGAAACGCGCCAGTTGCTCCGGTTTATTTGCTCTGCAATGTGATCATGCAACTTTAACCTGAAGTGATTGTGAGTAGATATTGAGGCACACACGTGACCCACACAACTTAGACGGAAAAGAGGAAATTGCGACCAGCGTCGGCACTGCTTACTCAGCAAACCTTAACACACCACTTTAATTACCTACCTCGACTAGGCCTGAACGGTCCAAGTTCAGCATTAATTCGAAAGGCCCACCATTTAAATAACATGAACGAATTAGAAATGTCGTTTGCTGAGAGTCACTTGAAATAATAATATAACTGAGAATTAATAGTTAACTGAACTTAATAGTCAGCTAATTTAGTGTTAATTTATTTTTATTAATAATATCTACTGTTTTACAACTCATAAAATATTTAAGTGAGGAATATATCCTTCCTTCCTACTAATATTATAAATGCTAAAGTTTGTGAGGATGGATGTGTATGTGTATTATGTATATTTGTTACTCTTTCAGGAAAAAACTACTGGACGGATTTAGATGAAACTTTACAGTAATAAAGGTTGTTCATCAGAATAACACATAGGCTACAATTTATAATGATTTTATGTAATTTTGGTCATAATTATAACGATGCGTGTCAATTAAGTCGGAAAAAAATCTTCTACGACCAAAACTGTGAACCATAAATTAAATTAAATTTTGTACTATTTTACAATGCACATATTAGTATTTAATTATCAAACTCTTATCAAAATAAATACATTTCTCGCATTATGTATTTAATGTAGAAAAACTTTGTCTTTCACACTAAGTAGTTTGGCCGAATAGTTTAAAAGTTATCACGATATGATTGACTTGAACGGAGCGCTTAACGGCAACAGGACATCCACGATGAAAGTTGGCTATGTGAAAGAACTATACTAGCACCAATAAATGAGACAGTTGCGAAAATCAATAAAATTATCTTGGACCAAGTAACCAGCGATGCAACAACCTACAACTCCATCCATCGACACAGTCATATCATCTGAAGACTGTACGAGCTACCTCGTGGAGTTTTTTAACTTTTTGGAGCTATCCGGGGTGCCATCACATAATCTCTAACTAAAAGTCGGTATACCCGTTTTGTTAATGCGCAACTTGGACGTCCCGAGACTATGTAATGGCACTAGATTGCCAGTCATTGAACTAGGCAGGCATATTGTTAAAGCCACAATTGTAACTGGAGAAGCTAAGGGTTAAAATGTTCTTATTCCACGCATCTCAATAATATCCAACAACCCTTTAATTTCAAATGTTTACCCCCACTTAAAGTTGCATTTTCTATGACTATTAATAAATCGCAAGGGCAAACTTTGAAGGTAGCGGGGATACATTTGGGCACGCCCCGTTTTTCCCATACGTAGCTTGCTTACGTGTATCTAAATCCAAAAATCTACATATTTACGCCGAACAAAAAAAAAATCAAATAACATAGTATATAAGAGTATATTCCAGTAAAAATACAGAAAAATTAACACAGATGTTCAATTATTCCAATTACATAGCACATAATTCTTTACTTATTACAAAATCTATTGACAAAACCGCATCAAAATCAATTGCGTAGTTTTAAAAATTTAAGCTTACATAGGGACAAACAAAGCTACTTTGTTTTATACTATGTAGTGATTAAATGCAAGTACCTAACATTGGTCCGACTTGTTTATTAGTCAGTCTTTAGTAATCCGTTTGTGCTGGATAGGATAATCTCAAGCCCGGGGAAGGACATAGGGCTACTTTTTATAAACACACCATACTGGTAAAAATTGATGAAGAAACCACTGGACTTTGCATTTTGAAATTTGCAGAGTTCTATTATAGCTTAAAATAATGAGCACTTAGAAAGGAATTCAGATAATTCCACCCTCAAGAGATCCCCTCTAAATATTAGGTAGGATTCCAAGAAAACACTAATTTTTAAGCTAGAAATTTGGGATGTACAATGTGAAGTTAAATTAAAAAAATATAAGTCATTTAAAAAAATATCACGCAACCTAATGTGGCAGACCAAATTCTACGCGAGCGAAGCCGCGGGCAAAAGCTAGTATAATATATATACCATTAAATGATAAAATATCATAAAACCTCAGACCCTAATCAAGAATATTATGTATGAATATCTCCTTGTGTTGTTGCCGAACGTTCTACGGAGCCTCTACGGTGCGCTTGCTACGACGGCTACGACTGCTACGACTAGTGCTACGAACGCGGACCGCAGTGATTGCTACGAGTCTGGCGTAGGCGCACAGTATTTCCTTAATTATAATAACAGGGTAATGAATTTTATTGTTATAATTTCTATATTAGCTCTGTAGTGGATAAACCAATTTTGTTATACAAAAGTTTTCAATTATAAATCCTTCACTGTCGATATTTGGAATATTTTGGTAAAAATGTAAGTGTTTGCATAAAAAAAAACAGCCAAGTGTCAGGCCACGCATAGAATAAAAGAAAAAACCAGAAATTTGGCAAATGAAAAAATCATCTTAGCAACCTTTCTACAGCTACATTTCTACTACTACAACCTCCACAATATAGAGTGGACGCGAGGAAACTAATCATTGCCACTTTATGTGTACGGAAGAGTACTACAAAAAGAAAATATTTTATATGATTTTATTTTAGCACTTTGTTAACGTGGTAAATACACATATCTATGCAAAGTTTCAGCTTTCACCGTTTGGTCACTAAGCTGAGGTCAAACTGATGGACATGACGAAACTATAAGAGTTCCTTTTGTACCATTTTGGTACGGAACCCTAAAAAGGAGAGAGGATCTTCAAAACAATTTATACGTAATGAAATATTCAAGTACTTCGTTTAAGGAAATAAAGTTATTTTTAACGGTATCCATAACCATTCAGAATATTAACTCGTTCTTTTGAGATTGCTGACATATTAATAGGCATCCTAATATAAAAAAATAATGGTAAAGTGAATGAAAGAGGCTTTCGTGAACATTTTGCTTTGAAGTCGTTGAAAATCATTTCGCAAGGGGAAAATTTAGTGACGGGAGAAATACTCGTAACAGAGATATAAAAAGAAACATTGGGGACTTCATTTACATAATTCTTTTTGAGCGTTATATCGGTTAAACGCTTAACTTTCCCAACTTTTCTTTGAATACTTTACTTTATTAACTGTAATGCATTCATATACCTAAGTAGTGAATACAGTTTCTTTGAAAGGACGTAATACCGACGAAGAGTAATGATCATAATGTACTTTTGCACTTTTGCACTTTTGCTGCAGATGTAAATATAAAGTGCTGCATCTAGATATTTTTCATTCAGTTATTGCATTGCTCTTCAAAGTTCAGTGGAATATAGAAAATTTTGTTAAATACGAGTCGACTTTCACATTAAGGCTAACATAAATAACGTTGTTTTGCAGGTGCTTCGGCTAAGCAATTTCTACTGTCACCGTCGCAAAACTATCAGACTACGATAATAAGATAGAAACGGGGTATGTGCTAAGTAACGTTTATTTACCTCGGTCTTAAAATTTCATATCATCTTAAGAATGATGACCAAATTACTATTTAACACGATAAAAGCAATAGTAACCCGCATTCAGTATAAAAGAACCTGCCTAACGACAACCCATTAATATTAATGGAAAGTTAACACCATAATCAGTGCAAGTAAGCGATACCATAATTTTCACGACCTCTCAAAGGTAATAGGTGAGGTGCGCCGGATTTGCAACCGGCAATCATTTATAAAATATGCATGAATGTGGAAGGAGCGAAAATAGTATTATTCTCACGGGTACAAGCGTGGCAAATTTAAAATTGTTTACATGTTATGTGTGTCGTTAGTGTCAATAACATAAAAAAATGAAACTATTTAATTTCTACTCCTTTTGAATAGTTTCCTAAGCTATCGGTTTTTAAATATAGCACCAAGTGCTCAGAAAATTTCACGAAAAGACTAGCACTATGCTGGATTAAGAAAGCTAAATTCTTTTCGGACCCACGAATAGGCCAACTTTCTGGTCGTGTGAAGATTCGACTAGCCTCTTGGAGAAATCACTTAAAACAAGGTGACACATGGATAATTTAAATACCTATAAATGTCATGTAAACGCATAAAGTTAGTATGACATTTATAGATGACCAACATAAAATACGTAATACACGGTAATTTATTTAACAGAATATGAAAGATAGTAAATTAACCCAAACCACATACACTTTGCAATTCTGGATGAGTCTGAACAAAGAAAGAAAATGAATTACTTCGTTCATGTACGTAATGGTATCACTTTGGAATCATTAAACATTTAATGTGTAGCAAAATTTTCGATGAAATAACTTGTAACGAAAAATATCTGCAATGAAACTCACGTTGTTACTGTTATGGTTTTTATAACATTATATTTATATTCAGGGTCTGGATCACTACAGCTCATTAGTATCTCGTTAAATATCCGTTACGTAAATTCATAAAAGTGCCTCACTCAGCAATCTATTTACGATTAGTCACAAATAGAAAACAGTTTGTTACTCGTTGTAAGTATATGAATACCAAGAATTGTGTGCGGACCTACTTACGATTTATATATGTTAATAAAAAGTCATTATGTACGTAATGACGTCAATATTTTGTAAGAAGTGTATGTCGGACGTTTTACGCGGACGTTAATCTGCTTTTAATTAATTAGTACTTCGATAAATTAAGCAAAGTTAATCTGTAATGATTAAGAGTTTTATGATAAACGATCGCGCCGACAGCTAAGCTGTTAGGACTGGTAAACTGCGATAACGTTTATTTTTAGATGTGTATACTACATTCCTAATGGATGTATGAATGAAACAACTGAACAAACAGTGTGCTAAACATGCCGAGTTTTGAGTAGTAGTCAAATTAGAACGATATCAGGTGCTTATCATATGGTACACTTGTAATACTCGGCCGAGTAAAAAGTCTCGTTTTTATGTTAGCGATAGCTTTTCATGTCTATCAATGATGAAATTTATTGTCATATTTATAGATTTATTATTTACTAGCTCTTGCCCGCGGCTTCGCTCGCGTTAAAAAGGGACAAAAAGTAGCCTATGTTACTCTCCATCCCTTCAACTATCTCCACTTAAAAAATCACGTCAATTCGTCGCTCCGTTTTGCCGTGAAAGAAAGACAAACATACAGACAGACAGACACACTTTCCCATTTATAATATTAGTATGGATTTACCTAACATATTAAAATATGTTAGGTATTCAAAGTTAAAAAGTGTTTAGTTAAATATATAATAATATACATTGAATAGTTAAAAAAACACACTAATGGCATTTATAACAAAGGATTATATGAATAACAATCTAGTTTTGTTTTAGTGTTGCCAGTGGACGAGACCGGGCTAACCGGGATTTACTGAGTTTAGAGCGGTCCTCGGTTTTTGTTAGCTAGTGGTACAAAGAAGATTAATTAAAAAAGAGACCCATTCGTAAATATACAACAGAACACAGTGTTTTAGTGCTCGAAATATGTATAACAGTGAAATAATAAATCCTGGAACATTGAAAATTTGTTCGAACCCAATTTTCATCTCTACACACATGGTTTTATATTTTGAATTCGTGATTATGGGTTCTGAAAACGAAAGTATTTTTTTTAAATACAGTACAAAAATTCCTGTAATGATCCCTGGTATTTCAAATGTTTAATCCGAAACCTGCGCCTAACACGAGTCGAGGTTGTGTATCGCTCGCCCTACCTTCGTCACGGCGAAAGTTATAAATGTAACCTATTGTAAGGCGAGTAGACTAGATTACGGTTCCGTTCGTTTTTCCGCAGTCGGTCGAGGCCTAGCTATGCAAATTTCTTGAAAACGTTCTGCTACCTCAAAGAACTGCTGCATACACAACACACGTCTAACTATAGGCACTTAAAAGCTACACGTTTTGTGTTTTAGTGTAAGTAAAGCTCAGTAAGTCTTCAGTATTGACAAGACATTTTATTTTATGTTTTTGTTGTTGTTTTGTTTTAAGGGATAGACAACGATACTCGCTTTTTTCTACTTGTTTATATTATTATTTCTTAAAACCATTTAGATTGTGTTTGAATTACGTGGTAACAGCAGACGGCTTACAATAGGCATATGTAACAACAAAGAATATAGTATGTTAGAGGTAAATAATGTTATATCTATTGAAGTACACAGGTGTTTAAAATATACGAGTAAATTTTCAATTGTCTCACCTACTACGGTAAAGGTACGTGTAGCATAAATCCACTTGAATCAGTTTTATTGGATTACGGGTATGGATGGGTGGACAGTGTGCCCAGCGGGTGATTTTAGCACTTCGTGAATTGGGGTTCCTTGTTCACAGTTTTGAACAATTGTTGTTTTTTATATTTTTAGCATCAGCGTGCACAGGCTAATTTTGCATTCCGTAGTTTCAGAACACAATGCCATCGTACGACCAAGACAAACAGTCTCATCTAGTCGGAATAATATCATCGCTCGTCCCCAAACATGTCATAAAATAAGTAAGATCTGCGTTCAGGGGAGAACAATTGATAGAGAAAGTGGCCAGTCCAATTTTATTATGCCCGCAGTGTTATTCGACAAAGCGTTGTCATTTTTCATTATTGTTCAGTGACTCACTCCATTATCTCTTTGTGTGTTCTGTGACCTGTCATTACGTTAAGGGAATGAACGTAAGCTATTTGTTATCATGATGTTATCGTAACGGTTAATTAATTACCTGTCGATGTGCGTACACCACGGAACCGAGCAGTTTCCAAGTGCCGCCGCGTCGGTCCATGCGCACCATGCGCAGGATTTGGAAGAACCGCAGTCCGCGCAGGGCAGACGCAGCGAACACCTGCCCCGAGGACCCCATGCCCAGCACCACTACAGATGCCAGTATTGTGGTCACATCTATGAACAATAAATATCTCACTACATATTTGTGTAAAAAACCTTTCAATAGTTACTACTCTGTGTGAAAAGTACCGGGAATTTATAAATTCTCGAATGCATGGCAGGCTTAGCGATCAATTTTTTTATTAGACCGCTTGGTAACACTGTATTGAGTTCCTGCGCATGTTCCTAGTGGGGACGAGGCTTTAACCTTTCAAGGACCAAGCGACAGCTGGCTGTCGCGCTGCTATTGTCTTTCTATTGTATCTCGAAACATGTGTGTTCAAAGGTTTAAACGAAATCTACGAGTGCCTAACGACTAAAAGTGTTACAATAGACTTACGGCGTGTATCTCAAAAATACGGGCCCATAAATTATTTAAAGTGGAACATGAGTGGGTTTAAGTCAGTAAAAGTCTGACACGACAAGATGAGGGAAGTCTTTTGATGATTTCCCACTCACCAAAAAAAGGCCTACAAGTCATAGCTAATTTTTCTTATTTTAATTGACCACCAATCGTTATTAACTTATTAATCAAGATAGTACTTGAAAATGGTTCTTTGAATAAGCTCTGGAGGAGTACTTATTGTTCAAGTGCTTCATGTTATTTTAACTGGTTTTTTGGGCACAAAACGCATCATTGTACGTTTACCTTCAAAAAAATATCTCATAAAGTCATAGTTAGGCATGAGTTTTTACCAAAAAACTTGACGAATATCATAAACCCAGTGCTGTATTCATCTGATATGAGTTCATTTGACTTTTTTCTGTTATCAAACTCTAAATTATCCCTTCATGGAGGGCGTTTTGAGACGATTGAAAACCTCAATTGGCTTGTAAAAAAAAAACAGAGGAGGACTGGATCAAGTGCTGGTGCTGCTGTATTGAAAGCGTAGGAGCCTATTTTAAAAACCAACAAATAAATATTTTCGAAAGAGCTACTTTTTGGGTTTTATACAAATCCCGGTACTTTTAACACAGAATGTATATCGAGATCGTTTTCCATCAATCCGTAATTTAGGCATTATTATTAAGACATTATATAAATAAAATGAACGCAAATAAAGAAAGTTAAACAGTATTGTCATGTTTATACAGGAACAGGGCCCGTGTCGTCCTACTTGCATGCACGAAAAGGGGTAATTATTTTGTAAATAACAAATTGAGTATTCGTAGAAATTCAAAGCAATTTAACCCTTTGCCCCTTAGTTCAAGTAATAAATTGTTGGAATCCAGAAAAGATCTATCCCATCAAAAGTTAATTTAATACTGGCGGAGGTTACGTGTACCAAACCCTATCAAGTTTTTAAGGAAAGTGGCTTCGCCTTTTATAATATTAAGATTGACTATTAAGCCTCCATAAATTTACCAAAGGCCTATTCTCTGTTAATTGGCTTTGCAACAGAAATCAAGTTTTTAATTTTGTATTTGAAACGAGCGGCAATGGTTAACCACGCGAATGTTGGTGCTGCAACATTAATATATAATTGGGGGACGTTGGCAGCGTTCATTTTATTGTCCTCGGCAGTAATATCGTGCGGCTATGTGTGGCAGTTACTACGGTCTCGAGCGGCCCGACTCCCCGGAGAGCGCAAAGCGGTCGCACGAAACTGGTGTCAAGGGAGCGCAGGCCCAAAATGCGAAGGTCATAGCGGATTGCTCGCACCTGAAATAGGGTCACTTCGTCACGGTTTATAGACAAAACGTGACTTTTACTTGAAAATGTTGAAGATGAAAGTACATAGAACGCAGAACTGCGGCATTTTTTCAACTCCTTTCTTTCATGATATTTGTTTGGCATTCTTTAGACATTTCCTTTGATGATTCTTGGAGGTCGTTGAAAATTGTGTTTCTTTTGTTTTGTTATTTGTGTGTCGTGTTTGTTTATTCAATACCGCCACCTGAAGTTTTGTCTGGAGGATTGTTTGTCATTGTACACGCTACTGGAGCACTTCTGAGTGATGCAAATAATATGAAACCTTGTGCCATGTAAATGTTTTTTAAAACTCGTGCAAGCAGAAATATTTCAAATTAATTGTCCAACTTGAAGAGTATTGTAACCGGAAACTTCTAAAGGACGTCTTTTTTAGTTATGACCAGTTTAACCTTCATAGGTAAGCAATAGTTGGATAAATGTTTTATCGCATCAGTCGTTGTCTTCTGATTGCAAAACAATACAATACACCTTTTAAAATTACTGTAAAAAATTATGTCGGAACGACATTTATAGAATTAGTCGTGTGTTTGTCAAAGCACCAAACTTGCTAACCCGATTAAGTTAAAATCTAGTGCACAAACACGGACGTGTAAGTAAGTCAGCGATTTTTTTATATGAGGGTCAGTATAAATTGGTTGCTAGCCTGTTATTTAAGAAAACAAACGAAAATTCTCTAATGCTCCCCTTTAATTTGGAAATTACTGAGTATATTTAGTACAAGTTACAGAATATACTCATTTTATTTAAAGATTACAGGAAAACCAGGTTCCAAAATAACTTAGAATTTTATAAAATATTACAGTACTGTGAGTGGTACCGGGGTGGATATCTGGGCCTGTGTCCGAATTTAAAAGACTGGCGCACTCTATATGGCCAGTTTTTTAATGTTATTAATGTTTAATATAACCTAAAAATATAAACCAGGCAAATTAACTTATTCCGCAAAATTCAAAGATTGGACATTAGTACATTATGATACATGTGCGCTGTGTTGGTCATTACTTACGAGGCGCTATTTAGCAACAAGAAAGCCGAGTATGTAATGACAATAGCGCGCGAGTATCATACGTGATACGACGTTTTTCAACACAGTGTGAGTAAAATAAACACACTTTCTGAAAATGACTGCGCTTTTTTGATCTTCCACTGCATGAAACTATCGTACGCAACCAAGTAGGTATTATCCTTTGACTTTGGCGGCAACAAATTACTACTCACGTTTTGCACCTCCATAATTATTTCCGGCGGAGTTAATAATACAATTTCTTTCTCACTCGACATATTTAAATTCTTTAAATAAGATAAACAATTAACGCTCTGCCTATTGGCAGAGCGTTAATTGTTTATCTTATTTAAAGGTATTCCCGGGCATGACCACAGATAAGTAATATACTAAACTCTCATTACAGACAAAATTCAAAACTAAATTTATTTTAGCTTTAAAAAATCGGGTTTGTGTAATTTTTTAATAATTAGTTTTAGTTATAGTTATTTATTATTGTTTTATTGAAATTTCTTTGTTATTTAAATATTTAAGTAACCATTATGTAGTAATAGGCTGTTTGGCAGCGTCAAAGAGTCGTGTTAAAAAAAAGTCAGCGACAAATTTAAGAATGCGTACTGGACATACTTTTACTTTGCAATCTTGAATAAATTAGAATTAGACGTGTTAAGATTATCGCACTAGTGCGATAATGTAAAGTGAAACGCTCGCGTGCGTAATATACTCAATAACGGGTCTAAACACAAGGTAATAAGACCCACTTTACGAGCAAGTGTGTTGAAAAATATATTTAATGGTTTGAGTTGTGAAGCATTGACGTACTTAACATTTGTGCTGGGTAAGTAATACTGATACTTTGAAGTTCAATATTTTATCATTTGAGAAAATACAAATAAACAAAGATTTAACTTACCTATAATACAAAACGGTCGCCTCAAAAATTTGAGGCGACCTATTGAGCCTTGATACCGGGACCGGCATCCTGACGACCATAACCTGCCGAAATAGACATTATATCAGATATGTGTTACAGGTGTGTGACGATATCTATGCCGCCACCCAAGTAGGAATAACATAAAATATGACATCGATATCAAAGTTTTCCTCAATATTATTAGCATCAACAAAACACCGACGACAATCGTCTGCCAGCAGCCTAGCAAACAACATTTATCTGGTGGGAGGATCCTCGTATTTCAATAGAGGGTGAAAAACATTCCACCCTGTTTTCATAGCTCAAACTTGATTTTGGTCGAAATTATTTACTGCAACGTACTCTACGATGTAAATCATTTCGACCCCATAGTATTATCGGTTTTATGATGGATAATAAAAAACAGAAAGTAGAATTTTGTTAATAAATTAACAGTGGAAATAAAAGAAATCAAACGAAATATGAAATAAAAAAATTAAATAATTGGCTGGAATAACTTTGGTTTATTACATAAAATTGAATGTACCTCTGTTTTTTTATTAATGAAGTAGGTCAACACCCCTACATAAAACTATTAATCATTCGTAACATAACTTTTTTTCATAGCAATAGTTACTAAAGAAAAAGAATTACAAACGTATCGAGCACATTGACGTATCACTGTCAGTCTGCAGCTGACCCGTGTTACACTTGTGCTTGATAGATAGATAAAATAAATAAAACAAAAGAAAATAATGGACTGGAAGCCCAATGTAGGCAGAGTAATCCGTCTACATTGAGTGACGAATTACCTACTTCACGAGCGCAAAGCTCTCAGAACTTATCTATGAGAGTGTTGTTTGCACTGTGTATCTCCTCAAACAAAACACAGCCGCTGTAAAACGATAGCGGAATTGAAACTTTAGATTGGCAGCTCTTTGTGCAACATTTAAGAGTTCGCCACACAGAAGCATTGACGTGGAGTAGTGTAGGCAAATACAAAGAACAGTTCGATAATAACTGCACGTTAGCGCTTCTGGGTTGGAAAGACTTTATAGTATTGACTACTACTTGCTTACAGCGCGATTCTCAAGCTCATTCATAATGTACAATTATAACATTGATTAAATTGACTGTTTGAAATCGTGCTAAAGCTTACCTTAAAAAGAATTCAATGGCGAACCAAATTACAACTACTGTCTCCATATAGAAAAGGACAATTCCCGCTTTTGCTTCGTACTCCTCAATTGTTGAGAAAACTGATAGCGATAAACACATGAACACCATCAGAAACCTGAATAGAGAAAGAACTTTTAAATGAATGAACTCTGAACTTCACATTCGTACGAGTAGAATACTAGATAGCTGGTAAAGCTATCAGAATGTATGACGTAATCGAATTTCGACACTGAATATGTTAGTTGATTGTCGAATAGGATTACGATGTTCGTATTTAACTCGTACGATTTAATTCGAAGCTGTATTTTGTAACTGCATGAATGTGATTACATGGAAGGATGCCGAATCTATAATTAAGGTAATGGTACTGTATGAAGTAACTGTAGTTATATACTGTACTGTATTTCTGAAAATAGCTTGTATCACAATTAACTGTTCTTAAAATGGCGCGCGGGTATTTTAATCGCATGAGGAAGAGGCACAAACGAAACGATCAAGTATTAAAAATATACTGAATTGTTAAATATTTTTTTAGTATTCGTGTTATTTTTAACAGTAACAAATAGTTTGGCGAAATGAATCGTTTAATTAACATATTTGAGTAAAGTCTGCTTATTTAATTGAAATAGTAAGTATATTTTAATTCAGGTGAGCTAAGTTTATCGTTACTGTTAGTCTACGTTACAGTCATTGAAATGAGCGTGTGATTTTTGAACAGTCTCATGAAACAAGTTTCAACACTTTTGAGCTTAAAATTTAACATCTTACAAAATCACACAAGCAGTTATGTACTTTTATGTTTATCGTATTTTTTTAACAAATTTAAAAATTAAACTTATTGTCGCAGTTTATGAAAGTTAACAAAGTATATAATAATAAACTTAACAAAGTGGGATAAAAGCAATCGTTAAATTAAGCAATCGTGCTGAGAATGGCTTTTATATGTGTATCGTCTAGTATTTTTTAAACGTGAGTTATTTTAAACACAATGTTCTGTAAAAGAAAAGTCATTATATCCCCAAATAAACTTAAATGCCATCTTAGAAACCGTTACATTTTTACATAAAATGTGTACCTAAACCAAATACCTATATTGATTCAATACTATAGGGGCAAAAACTTCATTACCGTAAAAATACTATTATGCGAAAATATGTCAGGTCGTAAACAATAAACCTTGAACTAATGAACAATTTAAAAATAAGGACAACAACAAAATGATTTCCACTTCAAATATAAATGTATATCGCTGCGGGTTCATGGTAATGTGGTTGGCATAAAATACCTGTTATAAGTAAGGTCATTATGTTTTATGTGTTCTAGGACATCTGTTTATGAGTCAGTGTGTGACATGATGACGTCAGAAATGGCTGAAAACTGTAAATTAACCTGGCATGTGGTCTCCGACAGGAAAATAATATTTTGCCGTGATTTTTTTAACAAAATTATGCCTTTGATTTCTTCAGCCCCATTAGAGTAAACGAAATGAAAGTTATCAAAAATCTTAATTGTAATTGTTATTTAGGGTTTCAATCGTCGTATCGTACGATTTCGTCCGTGTTTTCATGTGTATTAAGTGGTTAAAATCGATGTGACGAGGACTTTGTGGTTCGTTTTGAGTCTTAAGCTAATTAAGGATACTTAGAGTGATCAATCCAATAGTCTAGCTGCATGTAAGGAATGCCTGGCAGTTAAAGTATTTTTTTTATTGTGTCTGACTTATTATTTATCATTGCAAAGGCTGGTCGCTGGAGATTCAACATTAAAATGTTGACAATTGAGGACTTATATGTTGAAAACGACTCAATATAGTAAAGTAAGATCCTCGCCTCTCATGTATGAGGTAGCGAACTGAGCAAGTAACAAAGTGACATGACTCTCTATGTTTATTTAGGACGTCACTTTTAACTCGTGTCCCTAAAAGCACATAAAGCCTTGTTGTCTGTCTTGTTCACTGTCAGTTAACTGACATTACAGTTAGTCAGAAGTCAGAAAGTCTAACTAGCCCAGTCAAATTAGGTAAAAAATGGGGTAAACCTCGGAATGAAAGATAATAAGCTGAAAATTGGTATGAGCCTTTGTCTCGTTATTCTAAATGTTGTCTCAAAAGTCACAAGTGTCATCGTGTCCGCGTCTTGAGATATTGGAGGTCAAAGGTCACAAAAATCGGTTTTTCGCAAATATCTCGTTTTCTATTGACTATTGAGATTTGCACATTTTACAAAAAATGTGGAGTACAAAATTCTCCACAACTTGTACCTTAACTTTTTTTTCATACGATCAACCGTTTTTGCGGTAGACCGCGAAGAGTGCGCCGCGTACAGTCATGTAGGGCCTAATGCAAGGACAAGCGTGACTATGGTTATCAGTACGTTGAATTAAGTTAGTTATTTACTAAAAAAATATAATTTAAATATAATTTAAATATAATTTTATATTTAAATATTCCTATTTAACTATAGTATATATTCTGAAATGTATGTTTTAGTTATATTTGGAGCTAAAGGAACATACTTTATCCATATATTTATTTATCATTAAATATACATAATTATATTGAAATGTGTGTTCAAGTATTAATCCTTTGAACACACGTGATTTGAGACACAATAGAAAGATAATAGCAGCCCGACAGCCGGCTGTCGGTTGGTCGTTGAAAGGTTAAAAGATTTTTTGTTGATTTTAATTACAAATAAAATTGTAAATGGAAGTTATCTTCATCTTCTTCGTTGTCTTCTTGTTGTCGCTGGAAAATGTTCAATTCATTGTCAAAGAAAAATTCCAATTGGATAAATTGGTGGAAGCATTACAACAAGAAAACTTCCCCATACAAACATTAAATGAAAATGGAGTCCGTATCTTGTTGGCATTATTCATGCTCCAAAACCTGAAGACGACATTGATCATTTACGCTACACGCAATTCATATAATTAATTAAATTATATAAACCAGTACAATTATAAATACTTCAACCAACAAGTGCAGCAGCTCAACAACACATAAATCGAGTCTACTACCAAATTCAAACGTGGTTAGGGAAGGACGGTGTAACATTATACATATAAATGCAAATGTAGGAAAGAAAGTGAAAAATAAAGGGTGTTTCAACATGTTTTGCCCCAATTGGCGAAACATAGAACCTTTAAGAATGGGGCTGGATACTCTAAAATGAAATCCTGGAGTCCATAAAAACATTATTGCCTCCAGCGCAAGCCGAACTACTAAAAATAATATTTTGTAATTGCAAACACGGTTGTGCTTCCCGCTGTGGATGCAAAAAAGCAGGGCTACTGTGTTTATTAGCTTGTGGCCAGTGCAATGGACAAGCTTGCCTCAACGCTTCTTTACTACATCCAAATAATCCCGATAAAGAAAGCGCATACGATCCTGAAATTTTGGAAGGTTTGGACATGAGTATGACCGATGATGAGGATTTTCCAGCGACAACAAGAAGAGTAATTAAAATCAACAAAAATCTTTTAATACTTAAACATACATTTCAATAAATGAAATAAATATTTGTATGTATAATAAATATATTATGTAAATGTATGTAATTATGTTCCCTTACTGTCGTGTACATCAAAAATGAGCATTGTTTAACAATTATATTTTTTTAGTAAATAACTAACTTAATTCAACGAACTGATAACCGTAACTCACGCTTGTCCTTGCATTAGGCCATACAATGACTGTACGCGGCGCACTCTTCGCGGTCTACCGCAAAAACGGTTGATCGTATGAAAAAAAAGTTAAGGTACAAGTTGTGGAGAATTTTATACTCCACATTTTTTGTAAAAGGTGCAAATTTCATTAAGCAATAGAAAACGAGATATTGGCGAAAAACCGATTCTTGTGACCTTTGACCTCAAATATCTCAAGACGCGGACACGATAACAATTGTGACTTTTGAGACAACATTTAGAACGACGAGACACAGGCTCATACCAATTTTCAGCTTATTATCTTTCATTCCGAGGTGAAACCCTAATTTGACTGGCCTAAACGTAACTATCGTTACTATCTAACCTAGGGGTTTCATGTTACTCCATAAACGGATTGTGGAGGTCTGAATGACAAACGCTCTTGAAAATCAGTAGAATTCCAGCTGGCTGAAGCCTGCTAACTACATCTGGCGTCGCGTCCTTGGGAAAATGTTAAAGAGAATATGACTCTTTTAGTGTTATAAGTGCTTAAGTTTCCACTAAGCCTAAAGAAGGGCTTTTGGAATGTTGACCCTATTCATATAAAATGTAGAATGGACAGTTGTATGTGAGTACGCGAGCGAAGGCGCGGGCAACAGTTAACTTACTATAAACATGTTGTCAGGTGACTACACAGTTTTAATATTCCACTAAAATGTCCGCGTGAGACTCATGGCTTGGGTAATAATACATGTGGGACTTTCAACTGTCAGGCGTCCGGTGTCGCGGTGTAAACAAAGTGTTAAGACTGTCATTCGTTTGTTTTAGGTATGAATGATTGATGCTAATAAAACAATGAAATTAGCGTCTGAATTTCCGCCTTTCGTCGAACCAAGCTTTATTGTTCGTGACCGAAAGGTACGTTATGATTTAGTGCTTTTTCAGATGACAGAAAATAAATGGGCACATTTTACCGCTGTACTCGTTTGTAATGTATTTTACTTCTCTTTTTTAAAATGATTTGCATAAAATTGATATAGGTGTATGGAATAATTCTGAAAAAAAGATAAAATTTATGTAAGTAATAGCGAAGGGTAAATTGTGATCTAATACTTAAGTTTAAAATATCTCACGCTCAAAGTCAGTAAATATAATTACATATTTGGGACAATCGATTGCTTATTGAATAGTTGCTCAATACACGGTAATACTTACACGATCATATGATAAAAAACAGCTTTAAATCCTCGAGGCCGTTCAAGAAAATTGTAGAACTTGGACTGAAGGCGGCGGTAACGCGCGTCGCGTCGCGTGGCGCGGTAGCTGAGCGGTTTGCCAAGTAGCGACATCCGCGGCGTCGCCAGCCGGTCGCCGCCACTCTTACACTCACTGCAACCAACCACACCGCAACTACGCTCAACCGAGCCACATCACACTTCATCTAAAATGTCAATTGTCATTGAGTTAGTTGCTGGCGGTGTTGCACCACTGCACTGCATCCATACTGGAGCTACACCGAATCGAGCCACATCATACTTTGATTTAAATGCTACCTTAAACAATTTCTAGTGAATGCTAGGCATTTTAACAAACCGCCTTCGCTCGCGACCTCAGACAGATTGCAACTATTAGCTACAAGTTCGTTTTTTTCTATATTCAATTGTACTGTAGCATGTAGCCAGTAACTGCAAACGTGCAGATCGTGCAAAATGCGCGCAGTGTGCTAGGTTTGTTGGTGCCCTTTTTTACTACACAAAAACTTAGGAATATAAAGGTAACTGTGGGGTGAAAGCGTGGCAATTGAAATAATTGTAGCTTTGATAATTCATTATAATCGTGTTCGGCTATAATATAACGGATTCTTGAAAAGGCCCTTGTTCAGCAGTAGTTCTGGTTACAAAAGGTGCCATTTTATGTTGTTCTATTACATTTTAAAAGTTTGTAGCAAGTGAACTTTATCCATTTCTGAAATATCGGTTTACATCACATATCTTACTATATTTTTATATTTCTGCATCTTAGTTTAAGTACATAAATACTTCGTTAGCCTTTTTGATTATTAAGTTATGAAAATTATAAAGTCAGACAGATGCTATGTATTCCTTTGTAGTAAAAGTACAGAAATAAAAGTTGAATTTGTAGTGCGCACACTTTTTTACAAAACAAAATTCAATAAAATCATGTGCCGTGGAAACTCCAAGTGCTTTGTTTACAACAATAATCTACCACGGCGGCGGCGTCCCAACGTACCTACGACACAAATACAACACACAAAACTAAGCAAACCATTACCTACAGTAATTTTATAGCTACGAATAAATAAATAAAATTACAACCACACCGACCCAAACTTAATGCTTTTCTAACAAATACATAATATTTTCCTACTAATAATACAACAATATTTACTACCACGTTATGCATAATGTTGGAAGGAAAACTAACTAAAAGCGGTTGTTAAATGTTATCCAAAGCTATAGATTTACGTTTTACTTTACAAATATGAGATTCAGTTCTGCTGGTTTAGCAAAAAATAATATTGCAGTGTTCCATATGATCGCAAGTTGCTATGCTCAGTAAACGCTCGTTGGCGCGACTACAGTTCAGTTTATCAACACGGCGGAAAAGCGATGAAATCGCGACGATAAACTTGCCTTCTCGCCGGTGGAGACGGTCCTATCCACAAACATCGTATAACTTCTAGCTACCAACCGCTACGCGTCAGCTTTCGTTTTATGAAATTGGATAGTTACTACCCTTTGCGAAGCGTAGCGTAACATACGCGTATAAATTACATACACGGCTGTACTAAAATACTTTCTCATACCTATTATAATATTGCACGATACATTTTTTATCAAACATATTATGTTATATTAGTTCCGTACAAGATTTTGCATAATTAAATTTAATTATATTCAGTTACACTACGCTTCATATAGAAATCATACGTAGAAATTACGAACAAAAAGTGGCACTAATATACAGCTTTACGATCACAATCAGGCCTATGAAGCAAGAACAAAGGAATCGGATACTCAACCCAAATATTAATCAAGTATTCGAGTGGGAGTTAGATGCCGCACCCTATTAAAATATATTCTAATTACATAATTTAGCACGAAGTATATAAATCATTACAATTGAACCTTTTGCAATAATAATTATTAAACGTGTTATGTGACCTTTGTAACAGCTTTTCGTTCGATTTGGGATTTGATATAAGAAAAAAAACCAACAAGTTTTTAAACAAATGGTTTTTGCACGTAATTATAAGGTCGAGATTTTTTGCTTTCGTCCCAATGAAATATTCCGTCAATTTTTGGTAGCGAAAATAGGTAACGTGACCTCAATGCCAAATTAAGCGTACTTACAAAATTAGGATCAATTTTGACTTTGATAAAAGCGGTTTTCGTGAATTTTATGGCAGGAATTTATTCAGTAATCGCATAAGAAAATTTAGATACCTGCTATACCCGAGTTGTAGATAAATGGGCTCCTTGGCGATTTAATTACACAGTTGCTATATTTATTAAATGGATATCTATCTATTGAAACCGCCTGAAGACAGTTTTCGTAGCTAAGCTCTCTTTGAGAATGGCATCCTAATACTTGAATAAGACGTTATAAGACGAAGACGGTGTATATACTTGCTTAAGCCGACATCAAAGTCCGTGTCAAAGTTTTGCCCTTAATTCAGCTTACGATGAATATAATATCGTGTATACCTAGCGAGTTAATTACGTTGGCGTGAAAATTAGCCATGCTGCTAAATGAGTTTCAGTGATGGCGTGCATATGTTGTAGTTTATTGGAGATTTCGACAATACGTGCGTGAGTGTTATTTATTGACATTTTTGTTATTGTTTATGAACGGGCATAAAGATTAAGGCAATTGTTTACATTACCAGCATTCCAGATTACCTCAATGGCCTTAATTGTAGAGTAAATATAGAATAAGTAAGTACAATGTTGTATGAGAGAAGAGAAATAATGTACCTAATTTTAGTTAATTGAAGTGAGATGTGCATTCTCTAGGGCGTGTGGGTAACTGATGGTAAATACTGTAGAGTCATATACGCTTCCAATTAGCTTGTACCATGTTGTAGTAGTAACATTTTCTTTTTTTTAACGACTTTTATTTACACGGATTCTGGGCTTGTGGCAGCGAGCAGGGCTGCGGTTTCTGATTCCAAGGTGCGGCATAAATAAAATTGCATTTTTCTGTAAGAAAAAATCTTATTTATAGCCGGTATTTTGTACTGCTGGCTTAAAGATCGGGCTAAATGGGATAGCTATCTAAAACTATTAAGGAGAACTTAAGACCAACTTTAGCAAATCTCTACCAAGATTTGATAGCATAATAATTTGCTACAAGACAGTGCGTTTTTTTCCGCACTATGAGGGTTTATTTAGTGGAATACTTTACAATGTAGAACAACTAATTGATTCAGTCAATAACCACGTCTTCAGTAAAATAAATCATTAGTCAAAACGAAACATCATACAGTGAGATGTGAAATAATAGAGTATTTCCCGATATACCTACTTGAGGGAACAGAGTTAGAGCGTAGGTAGTGATAAAACAGACACGACTCAATGGTTGTAATGACCTCGTGCCGGTGCGATCCCCGGGGATCACGTTTTGATCCAATCTTATTTTTACTATCCATAAATTATATTGGATACCATCTTGTGCTTGCCCGCAGTAATTGTTTACAGATGGTCACGCTATTATTACAAGGAGATCTAGGTCATCTGACACCACGTATTAAGTAGGCGGTACTGAGTAAAAACCTTTATTAGTAGTATGAGTAGTTAAAAACCAATTTAAATGGACTATACTATCAATCTTTTCGGTCGTAAATGATAATGACTAGTTTGCCGAGTTGGATTTCCTGTGGTGTGTGATGTTTTCTATGTTCCGTAACAGACGGGGCAGACGTGCTATTGAGATATTTACGTTTGTTATCTTTTAACAGGTATACCGCCGTTTACCCGAATTTTATTTGCCCTAATTTCATTTGCCATAATAGTCAACAGCCATAATATCATACGACATAATACTAATTTGCCCTACTCTCATTTGCCATATTAGTCACATGCCAGAATCATTGTTTCCCATAAAGTCACTTACCATAACATCATTTGCCATAATCATTGTAAGCCATAATTATCACATGTCCTAATTATCACATGCCATAATTATGATATGCCATAACATAATTTGCCATCGACATCGGGTGTATAACGGTTGTTTATATCAAGAGAAATTGGATGCAATTGGGACTTTAGGGCACCCCGACTCGGACAGGTTAGGTTAGAAGGGGATGGCGGGGTCGTGTGAGCGAGCGAAGCGAGCGAGTAGACCCCGCCATCCCCTTCGTGGTTATTTTTTTATAAACCACACAGAAGTAGGAGCCCCGCGAAGCGGGGCTCCGTCGATCTAGCCCACCATCAACCATGCACAGAAAAAAAAACCATTACGGGGCTTTAATATTTGTCTAATACTTGTTATGCCATTTAAATATTATGCCATTTAAATATTATGTCTAATAATTATTATGGCACATAAAAATATGGGAAACAATACTTATGGCATTCGTATCTTATGGTATCTAAAATTCGGGCAATTAAAAGTATGTCATATGTCTTTTGGGGCAAATGAAACATTCGGGCAAATGAAATTCGGGTAAATGAAATTCGGGAAAATGATGATTATGGCATATAATCTTCGGGCAAACAATAGACAACCCTTTTAACAATTTACATGTTTCCGTTGCAATTATAAACCTAACTACATCATTTATTAAATAAGTACTAAAAGTATTGTTAGCATCAAGGACGTTTAATATTCACAACAGTTCGTTGTATCTCGACTGGCCCAAGAATCGATTGCTCGAGAAACGAGAAAGTTTTCACTGAAAGAGTAATTTTCCAATGGACGACTTGTCGAGTGCTGACGGCTGCCATTCAACAGTTCCTACAATTCTAGAGCACCCTTTTTTATGAGTGAAAGACTGTCAGAAACAAAGTTCGCAAGCCTAGTAGTCAGTGAGGATAAAATTTCCACAAGCTCGTCGTATTACTTACGTAGAGAAAATCAATTTGGCTCTAAACATTACTAGTACAAGAAGTAACAGATTTATCGGTTAAACGTTTACTTCGATTCAACAAATCAGACTTGTGACAAATAGTCGGTCACCAAGTAAGTATAACTTCAGTTCACTTCAGTTAGGTACTTATTTACAAAAAAAAAGATGACGATATATCATTATTGGACGGTTTACCAGTCATTTAGAGAGTCTGGAGTACGGAATGTATGTGTAAGTATATTAGATGATAGTGTTTATAAAGTAAAACAAGCAAAACAGCTACCAGGAATCATACCATTGTGTTTAATTTTTCTACTTAATAAATTATTTAACCTATTTTTATAATTTTCTAATCGCTACTAACACTACGTAGCGTCTTAATTATTTATTTTCAGTTTAGTTTCTATGCATATTATATTAAATACATATTTAATTGTATTGTCTACAATATTAGTAAATAATAAAAAGTCAAAAATTATAAGTTTTATCTTAAATCAGACGTGACTAATATTTATGAGGTAAATGTCACAGACAGCGCTGTGGTGCCCAGTTCCGAATAAGCCCGTGCCCAAGGGAGCTTTAAGAAATTACACACACGATCAATGTTAGTAGGATTAGCAGCTGCTATCACTGGCAATTAATGCCAAATTGTATTAAACAGCGATCACATCAAAGTCTGTTATGAAACAGGAATAATCATTACGGTAATATCCTACGTTAAAGGAGTACTTCCGACGCTTCGAGCCAGGACTCAATGTTACAGTCATGCTATTCTTATAAAAGGAAATCGTTTTAACCGACTTCCAATACATGTAAAAGTGATTTCATGTTCAATACGTATGCGGAGATTTGTTGTTAATGATCAATGTAGTCTCCATTTCTGTTATCTAGGCATAAAATTATGTAACTTTTTTGTTCCGGAATGTTTATAATAGTTACCGTGACCCCGGAACATAAAGGGCAACAGAAGGAACATGTGTGGGTTTTAGTCAGTAAAAGTCTGACGCGCCCTCCCGCCGCACCCAGGACGGAAGCAGTCACTTGATGATTACCCACTCCCCAAAAAAAATGTAGCTGATTTTTTTTATTAAGGTCGCTGCATTTTACTTCCTTAAAGCGTTGAAAATTACAATCGCATCGCATAAACGTCCATTGCTAGATGTGGGTCTCGGCCATAAAACGCTTCCACAACGATCTTGGAGAGATAATGCCGTAATCACCGCGCTTGGCAGCCAGATTGGTAATCGCAAAAAGATATAATCAGTGAAGGCTATGCTCGTCCATATAAGTGTTTTTGTAGGCTGACTTTTCATAACTGGGAACCAGAGCACATTGACGGAGACATGCCACGGTAAAAATACAATTATAATAATTTGTAAACTATATATTTACAATTATAAGTAAATTTAATTGTTTTCAGACCTAATAGTACTTATTATGTGTTGTTAAATTAATTTAACCTGGTGCAGATTTTTTTTGTCTATCTCATTTATTAAAAAAAAATAAGCAAAATGAAATAAGATAAAGAACGTGGCGCTACGAGGGCTACGAAACGTAGCACCCAAACATCAAAGCCGATTCACTGCAAGTTTTACTTAATTGGAATAAAAAAAAAGTTTGGTCTGTTTCATATTTTACTTTCTATCTGTTTAAAAATATTATGAAACTTTAAACCTTAATGTTTTCATTCAACTGTGATCACTTTTATAATGGATTGCTCAAAGGATTTGTTTTTTTTTTATTAGATGTCTTCTCAATCGCAAGATACTTTATCTTAACGATATTAACTTCTATTTCAAAATTATCTTCTATTTGATTTATTAAGTATATCTTCTTTCTTATCTATATTATTTATATGTTACTTTTATATGTACAAAATTCATTGATAACTCACTTAATATTTTCAATACTCTTTGTTGCGCTATTCTGATGCCAAAATGTTTTCATTGAGCGATCATGTTATTTCGCGAATGGTGAAGCAAACCCTCATGGTAGATTCCCATGCATATTTATAGGCAAAGTAGCCTCCCCGCCAATAAATTATGTACCTATTATTGTGCTGTAGATAGTGTATATCTACAGTGTACTATTGACGACTACGAGTTAAAGTAGTATTTGCGTAAATAAATCGTTTTACAAAATTAATTCGTTGAAAGTACCCACGTGATGCTTCCACAATTAGAAACGCTTGTACGTAGTTACTATTAGGTAACATCAGTGCTATTACTGAAGTGAGTCTGATTGATATTATAAAGAAAATATACAAGAACATATTTGTTTACTTAGTTTCAGGTTACAGTAATTGTTTTTCGTCTGAATGTTTATTCGATGATTATTTGTGTTTTTTATTAAGGAAGTATTTATAAACTAAGAAGTTAACACACGTGAAGACAAGTATTGGGTTAAGTGAATGATAGCTTTGAAATAATTGTTATTTTTATGTACAACAGTTATTAGATAGTTTATTGATACAGAATCATGATGGAATTAAAATTGAATAATATTAATTGCATGTTAGTAGGTACTTTTCATACCTGAATGTGGGTACTTTTTATTATTTTAAATTGTTTCTAATCAGTCACTCAATGGTCTTTATAACAGACTGTACACTAACTACTACAGCAAATAAAAGTAAGTTGGTAGATGTTAAGTAAGAAGAATCATTTTTAAGTTAAAATATTTCAGCTAAGGGAAAAATAATTCAGGTGTGGTAAATAAAACGGTAGAAGGTATTATCTTGGCTACGCAGGTCTACTACTTATTAGAAAAATAAAAATTACATTAATATATTACCTATGGCGTATAGCATCTTCATGTACCCGAACACGCCTTGTCGATTTCATTTTCACCTAAACATTTTATGCCAATAAATACGTTTTAAATAACAATGAGAATTTTATTTTTATTAGTTGGTTTCGCAATCGAGTTAACTTTTAGTTTGTGTGTATAAACAAAGACATGGCGTTGTAGCAGTGTGTGGTTATGTAGAGTCGCGGATGTATTGTTTGCACCTGACACTAACTCGTAAACTTGCCTGTGCACGTCAGGTAAGTAACGTGAGCGGAGCAAAGTGTCATACGACAATGATACAATAATTGAAAGTCTGCATTTAATATAATTACTGTGAGAAATTGAAAAGTAAAGAAAAAGTTTAAAATTGTTTGTGCATATAGCGTGAGAACATTTCTGAAGAAAGTTATGCAAAAGCTAATAAATAATAAAAGATCAACTGGTGAAGCTAATAGGTATTGATTGATATTCATTAAAGTTTACTCGGAAAGCTTTTCAATTGTTATGAATATCAATTTGGCATGTTCGCGGCGGCGCACTGTCGCTTGCCGCCGTCATATTTTATTTAATCACGTAATGTAATGCGAAAAATCTGTTCGGCTAATGCTACCTACGTTTAATGATAAACTATCGATCCAAATATAGAGGGTACCTACTCCGAACGCCATTAAAATCGAAGTCATCGTCAGCAATTATGTACAAAGGCACAAAGCACAATGCGATAATATTGAACAGACATGCTATTTATTTAAATTTATAATATAATTCGACCCATTTAGTCTATTCGATCGACACAATCGTTTGTCTAAATAATGTCGTGCAAAAATCGAAACACCAGACATTAGTTACGTACCTTAAAATTCACAGCCAATCTAAACAACTGAAAACTGACATCCATAAATATTTACATTCCGGTAGACGTGAGACGTGTAATAGCGTGCGTTATGTTGTCGGCGCTGCGGTCGCTGTAGACGGCGGAGGAGTGCAGGCGCGCGGCACTCGCGGCGGCGGCCGGCCAGCGGGCGGAGCGGGGCTGCGGCGCCGGCATACTAGCGCCACTCGTGTGCAGCGCGCGCGGCGACCTGGCGCGGGACGAGACGCCGACTGACGCGCCACCGCCGCGCCACGCGCTCCGCCGCCGCCACCGCCGCCCGCCCAACGCACCCGCCCGCCCGCACTCCTCTAATTCTAATTGTTGGGCACCTCTGACGATCCAGGTCATCGTACCTGCATGTGAATTCTTTTTTAAACGGAAAACCCAGTTCGGACCTGCATATTTAATATTGTGATTCAATTCAAGTCGAGATTACGTAGGCACCTTTTGTTTCATAAAAAGTTACTAGCGAATAAGTTAGGCAGGCAGATTTTTTATTTAGAGGAGACGGCCGGCTACCAAGAATTAAAAACCAATTGGAAGACTTTTTGTATCGACCCGAGTTGGTATAGATACCAACTAAATTACAAAACTGTATACAAAGGTAAACAATCGTAGGTGCCTATGTGCTACGTACCAATTTTATGAGTTTCAAAAACGTGTTAATGGCGCAAAGGAAACCCCATGGGACAACCCCGTTCTGATGTGTGGGTTGCGAGTTCAAATATTTGACTTTGACTTTTTGAAATGTACCTAACCTTTTTTTATTTCGCCCCAGTTTAGATCGATGGACTCGAACTAAAACATAAGCAAAAAATATATAATTTTGCCAAAATCATGTACTTAAAGTAGGTATTCGCTAGCGTATTTGAAAACCGCCGTTAGCTATCGATCTATAAAGTGCGTTCAGTCAGCCGAGTACAGTTTGTTCAGGGTGTGTATTTAGTGGTTGTGGTATTACTGTATTATCCCGGGTTAAAGCCACACGTGGGAGTTTTTCAAATCCCTTCTGATTCAATAAGCCGTTAGAAGGCGTTTCAAAATTATAATTGAACTTTTTAAGTAAAAGGTCACACACACGAAGTTTAGTCGATAGCATAGAGTCCTTGTACATAATGCTGGTATTTCACGGACGGAGTGGAACTCATTTTTTATTGATCTACTTATTAAAAATTCCATGTATGCTTAGACATGACTGTCATGTCATGATTGCGTTACAGGTTGCATGAGCGCCATTGTAATTATGTACGAGCATATACTACGGTCATAATGGTATTTAAATTGGATATAATATTGATTTCTTTGTTACATGCCAGTGTTGGAATATAATACCTGTATAATACCTGTGTGTAATATATGCCTGTAAAAAAACTTTTACTAATGCTTTTCTTGCGAAAATTAAAAAGTTAAGACCTTTGGTTAAGACTATACATATAAGCTCTATCTCAACTCTAACACAGCTTCGTTATTCGCATTACCGTTTTTATTGTAATTCTAAGTAAAAAGGATGCTGCAGCATTCACTGATAAAGTAAACACTTATCTACTTAGTAACCAGACACGCTTTCATTGGTCTTTTCGGAAAAAGATAAAACCGTGATTGTCCAATAAGCGTGGCCCATGCTAGTACGCAAATATCAATTGAGTACGTATACTGTGACACCAAAATTTCCGTTCTGGCTTACACTTATCGTTAAGGCATATTAGAAAAGCTATATGTATTTCAGTCACGGTTTTTTATTTTCCCAAAATGTCATAATATGCGTATAAAAGTGTATATGGTTACTAAATATATAAGTGCTGCATCAGGTGTGAATGTATGTGTGAGTAAAAAATGTGATGCGACAAGACACGTGTTTCATAGCGGCATTGTGAACGACTTTTGAAATGGTTATGTTTCGGTAGGTACTTTATTTACTTTTTCCATCATCATCACGACGTCGACTTTTGAGCAACCTTCCTTATGGCCGGAAAGGCGGAAATTGCCAAACTTAATCACAGCTGGTAGACCGTTAGAGGCTTATTACCCGACTGCGCGACGCAAAGGAGGGTAATGTGTTTATCAGTCTATGTATGTATGTATGTATGTATGTTTGTTTCTATGTGGCGTTCTAGAGACCGAATGCGTAGGCCGATTTTGATAATTCTTACGTCAATCAATTCGTCTTAACCTTGCGAGTGTCACTAAAGACATGACAATAATGAAAATTCACCACAGCGACAACCAGACACCATATTGTCAAAATGAAAAAAAAAAAATGTCGATGAACTAAGTCGAGTGGGGTGTCGTTGAATAGGTATTTTAAAATCATCTTTAGGTTCCCTTTATCATTTTTCTTTTTAAATAATAGTTTAGAATATATAACGACTTAAAGTTGTATAACAAAACAATCATTCTCGCAAATTTTCTTACTTATTGATTTAGGTTTTTATTTCAAGTGTAAACGGTATACAAACGAACAAAACATTAAAAAAAAACATTAGCGGATTAACCCTAAGGCAAAAATAACACGTGCCTAGGGCGCCAGGATTCAGGGGGGTGCGCGCCCGAAAATATAAATGCCTTAAATAAAGTGAACTATTTCAGAAGTATGCATCTACCTACACAATTTAAATGATTATTTAATAAATTTGCGATTCTAAAACTATTTTACAACTACTTTTTTAAAACTATTTATTTATTTATAGAGGTGTTCAGGTTTAATTAAATTCTTGACTATTCCTGCATTTCTTGATTTTATAATAGAAGTTGGTATGCAATTTCCTCGATAATAATGAAAATGACGATTGGACTTTGGAAACTATAAACATCCAAATCTTCAGCCCTTTTCATCTCGTGGGGAAATCCTTATCTATACCTTATGCCTGGGGAAAGTAGAAGGTTATGTTCGGTTCTTTCCGACTTCTCACACCCCACTGTTATACGGTGGAGATGTGCCCCGCGAGGCGATTGGCGGCGGAGACCTCTCGCGCCCGGCGCTGGTTCAAGCCATGCTCCGGGGCGACACTGAATGGGAAGCCGTCGCCTCCTTCTGCGAAGCAGTCATGCTGGAGAAGGAGGCGGCGGCGCGTGTGAAGCAGCGTCAAGCCTCACGCCCCAGACAGGGACCGACCCAGGCGTAGACGTCGAGAGTCGCAAGACGGCTACCGGCCACCGTAGGCGCGGGTCTGTGGACGGCGAGTGATGGGTAGCTCGCCGCCCGACTAGGACCAGGCCCATGTCACACCCGTGTCTTCGGCGCGTTTGTTCCACGTGCGTCTCAAATATCAGTCAGTACGTGAAGGGACTCTCTAGGGCCAATGCCTGCCGGGGTTGCGGAATAGTAGTAATTGTTACCGTGGCCCCAGAATATAAAGGGCAACCGAAGGAACATGAGTAGCTTTTAGGCAATAAAAGTCTGACACGCCCTCCCGTCCATCTTAGGACGGGAGAAGTCATTTGGTGATTTCCCTCTAACAAAAAAAAAACCCACTGTTCCTCCCATCGAAAGTTGACATACGCTTGACGCACGATCTGAGCTCCCAACTGGTAGCTATGTGTGGTCGGTCTATGCGACCGAAAATGATATATACATACATATAAACTACACAAAGCTATTGGAATGACGATCATACACTCACGGGCAGTTTTGGTGCGACGTCAGTTCAACTGACGCGGAGAAACGATCGTCAATGCCCAACATAAGGACCACGTTTCATTAAGACTCCAGGTTACTCAACTCGGGTTACACCACTAACAAAATGTAGGTATACAGTTCAGTTCACTTGTAAGAGCGCCAACCTCCGTACATTTTGTTGGTGGCGCCAAAAAGTCGATGATGTTGAAATATGGCCCTAAGAGTAAGATCGGGTAGGATAGGTAGAAAATACGTATTAATGTACTATATTTTAAGTACGTATGTTTTTTAGGGCCAGTCAGTTTCTTTCGGGTAAAGACAGGTGTAAGAAATCGATTGCTGAATCGAAAACGCCCTAAAAGCTACTAGTCCACAGTTTAGGTGATCCGCCGATATCCTTGGAGCGCAAATTCAGCGACATGCCCGTACTAAGCTATGATGCTCAGACCTGGTGAATTTGCCAAAGAGAATTAGAGTCGTGGACAGAAGCCAGTGGTGCCAGGGCCAAGGGCATCCGGTAACAAAACATCTGAAAGGGCTTGAGCGGTGCGTTTCCACCTCTGCTTCAAGGAACTACTTTGGACCGAGCTGTGGTTGATTTAAGTTCACGCGTTTTAGCTAAAGGTCAAGCATATGCAGCTTTGAGCCGAGTAAGGTCTCTAGAGGGACTAATCATCAGTAGTTTAGACCACCGCGAGTTACTTAATAATCCTCACGATATTAACTCCCTCAATAAATTGACTAAATTGCAAAATTTTCCATCTTATAACAAAGTCATTGAACCGTAACTAAAAAGTATAAAATAAAATAAAAATTATTGAAAAACAATAAACCCGACTGCCTGAAAACTGAAAATAAAGAAACAAGCCCAGCAGTTTAGAATTCTTTTAAGTAATACTAAATAAATACACAATCGAAATAGTTTAATAATCTATACACACATAAAACAAATCATAAATTCTAATGCAGAACAGAACGACTTACAGTCGGGGCCCATTGGGAAGAATTGATTGGCAAAATTTGAACGGGCCCCGACTGTGAGTCGTTCTGTTCTGCATTAGAATTTATGATTTGTTTTATGTGTGTATAGATTATTAAACTATTTCGATTGTGTATTTATTTAGTATTACTTAACAGAATTCTAAACTGCTGGGCTTGTTTCTTTATTTTCAGTTTTCAGGCAGTCGGGTTTATTGTTTTTCAATAATTTTTATTTATATCTTTTCCAATATTATAAGTAAAGGTGCATACCTAATTATGCTGACTGTACCTATAAGTATTACGTCATGCATATGTCGCCGGATAATTACTAAGACAGTTTGTTTATATTTATAATAAATCTCCTGAGATTGTAAACTGACGAAAAATAATAAACAGAACATTTCGTTTACAATAAAACTCATGAAAATTTCAGTCTTTATAATCTTTACGAACACTTTTCTAATGACTGCCTACTTACGCTTACTACACAGACGTGCGTGAACTGGTTCGATCGTCATAGGACATAGTTTTGTTTCGATTTGAAATGTAAATCACCGACTAACTACGATTTAATATTTCTACACTTAACCCCTCGAACACTTATCGTATGAGATCGTAAAAAGGTAACGTTAAACCCCCGTCCATTAATTAGATTGCTTTGCTGGAGGAACCGTAATGAATCGTTAGATGATTATCGGTAAGTTTAATCGCAGTGCAACACAGACTACACGTAGCTTACTTTAACTAATACCCGGCACGCGCGTAGGCGTTAATGTAAGCAAATCAGTCATGTACGCCTCATTGTTTACAAATACGAGCCGTAAATTAGTACCACTCCAATCTAAATTGTAACTACGCCATCATATTTTACTATTATTACATAGCTCTATAAACAATAACGTCTCGTGAGTAATTGCGTTAAAGAACATTAAAAATCTCACCTAACATTACGCAGACAAGTAGTCGTAACTACTTAGGCCCATGAAATACCCTAATACCAAATACCTATTAATAATAATTATCACACATTCTGGGTTCTTGTTAAAAATAGCTATTGACCAGCTTATGTTATTCATTCTTGCACAACATTCACTATTTATAAACATTCCTTGGATGAAGATGAAAACAGTAGGTCTCACGTAGAATCCTAGTAGGTAACGTTAAATATACAAGTGTACATAACACCCACATATTATTTTATAGAAACATACTACCTAACCTACTTGGAAGCTTGTAAAGTATAGATTGTGTCAGCCACTTATCATTCGGCGCAAGTCGTAAAACTCAAAGGAAAGGGTTGCCGTTGTGTTCGTGTATAGTGGATGGGATGGCAATCTTGTACATCGTGCCTTTTATGAACCTTTAACGCACCATATTTATGTCGCGGGTCAAGCAGTCCGGCGAGAAGTACCTACGTACGCATGATGTAGATAAGTAGAGTAGTATATGTACATAATAAAATAAAAATTATTGAAAAACAATAAACCCGACTGCCTGAAAACTGAAAATAAAGAAACAAGCCCAGCAGTTTAGAATTCTGTTAAGTAATACTAAATAAATACACAATCGAAATAGTTTAATAATCTATACACACATAAAACAAATCATAAATTCTAATGCAGAACAGAACGACTCACAGTCGGGGCCCGTTCAAATTTTGCCAATCAATTCTTCCCAAGGGGCCCCGACTGTAAGTCGTTCTGTTCTGCATTAGAATTTATGATTTGTTTTATGTGTGTATAGATTATTAAACTATTTCGATTGTGTATTTATTTAGTATTACTTAACAGAATTCTAAACTGCTGGGCTTGTTTCTTTATTTTCAGTTTTCAGGCAGTCGGGTTTATTGTTTTTCAATAATTTTTATTTTATTTTATACTTTTTAGTTACGGTTCAATGACTTTGTTATAAGATGGAAAATTTTGCAATTTAGTCAATTTATTGAGGGAGTTAATATCGTGAGGATTATTAAGTAACTCGCGGTGGTCTAAACTACTGATGATTAGTCCCTCTAGAGACCTTACTCGGCTCAAAGCTGCATATGCTTGACCTTTAGCTAAAACGCGTGAACTTAAATCAACCACAGCTCGGTCCAAAGTAGTTCCTTGAAGCAGAGGTGGAAACGCACCGCTCAAGCCCTTTCAGATGTTTTGTTACCGGATGCCCTTGGCCCTGGCACCACTGGCTTCTGTCCACGACTCTAATTCTCTTTGGCAAATTCACCAGGTCTGAGCATCATAGCTTAGTACGGGCATGTCGCTGAATTTGCGCTCCAAGGATATCGGCGGATCACCTAAACTGTGGACTAGTAGCTTTTAGGGCGTTTTCGATTCAGCAATCGATTTCTTACACCTGTCTTTACCCGAAAGAAACTGACTGGCCCTAAAAAACATACGTACTTAAAATATAGTACATTAATACGTATTTTCTACCTATCCTACCCGATCTTACTCTTAGGGCCATATTTCAACATCATCGACTTTTTGGCGCCACCAACAAAATGTACGGAGGTTGGCGCTCTTACAAGTGAACTGAACTGTATACCTACATTTTGTTAGTGGTGTAACCCGAGTTGAGTAACCTGGAGTCTTAATGAAACGTGGTCCTTATGTTGGGCATTGACGATCGTTTCTCCGCGTCAGTTGAACTGACGTCGCACCAAAACTGCCCGTGAGTGTATGATCGTCATTCCAATAGCTTTGTGTAGTTTATATGTATGTATATATCATTTTCGGTCGCATAGACCGACCACACATAGCTACCAGTTGGGAGCTCAGATCGTGCGTCAAGCGTATGTCAACTTTCGATGGGAGGAACAGTGGGTTTTTTTTTTGTTAGAGGGAAATCACCAAATGACTTCTCCCGTCCTAAGATGGACGGGAGGGCGTGTCAGACTTTTATTGCCTAAAAGCTACTCATGTTCCTTCGGTTGCCCTTTATATTCTGGGGCCACGGTAACAATTACTACTATTCCGCAACCCCGGCAGGCATTGGCCCTAGAGAGTCCCTTCACGTACTGACTGATATTTGAGACGCACGTGGAACAAACGCGCCGAAGACACGGGTGTGACATGGGCCTGGTCCTAGTCGGGCGGCGAGCTACCCATCACTCGCCGTCCACAGACCCGCGCCTACGGTGGCCGGTAGCCGTCTTGCGACTCTCGACGTCTACGCCTGGGTCGGTCCCTGTCTGGGGCGTGAGGCTTGACGCTGCTTCACACGCGCCGCCGCCTCCTTCTCCAGCATGACTGCTTCGCAGAAGGAGGCGACGGCTTCCCATTCAGTGTCGCCCCGGAGCATGGCTTGAACCAGCGCCGGGCGCGAGAGGTCTCCGCCGCCAATCGCCTCGCAGGGCACATCTCCACCGTATAACAGTGGGGTGTGAGAAGTCGGAAAGAACCGAACATAACCTTCTACTTTCCCCAGGCATAAGGTATAGATAAGGATTTCCCCACGAGATGAAAAGGGCTGAAGATTTGGATGTTTATAGTTTCCAAAGTCCAATCGTCATTTTCATTATTATCGAGGAAATTGCATACCAACTTCTATTATAAAATCAAGAAATGCAGGAATAGTCAAGAATTTAATTAAACCTGAACACCTCTATAAATAAATAAATAGTTTTAAAAAAGTAGTTGTAAAATAGTTTTAGAATCGCAAATTTATTAAATAATCATTTAAATTGTGTAGGTAGATGCATACTTCTGAAATAGTTCACTTTATTTAAGGCATTTATATTTTCGGGCGCGCACCCCCCTGAATCCTGGCGCCCTAGGCACGTGTTATTTTTGCCTTAGGGTTAATCCGCTAATGTTTTTTTTTAATGTTTTGTTCGTTTGTATACCGTTTACACTTGAAATAAAAACCTAAATCAATAAGTAAGAAAATTTGCGAGAATGATTGTTTTGTTATACAACTTTAAGTCGTTATATATTCTAAACTATTATTTAAAAAGAAAAATGATAAAGGGAACCTAAAGATGATTTTAAAATACCTATTCAACGACACCCCACTCGACTTAGTTCATCGACATTTTTTTTTTTCATTTTGACAATATGGTGTCTGGTTGTCGCTGTGGTGAATTTTCATTATTGTCATGTCTTTAGTGACACTCGCAAGGTTAAGACGAATTGATTGACGTAAGAATTATCAAAATCGGCCTACGCATTCGGTCTCTAGAACGCCACATAGAAACAAACATACATACATACATACATACATAGACTGATAAACACATTACCCTCCTTTGCGTCGCGCAGTCGGGTAAAAATAAAGGAATTGAAATCTGATAACTAATATTACTACTACGAATATTACTATTATTTGTAACTAGCTTTTGCCCGCGACTTCGTCCGCGGAATAATAGTTCCCGTTCCCGGGGGATTTCCGGGATGAAAGTATCCTATGTCCTATCTCGGGTTCCAGATTTCACTCAAATCGGTTTAGTGGTTTAGGCGTGAAAGAGACAGACAGACAGACAGACAGACAGACAGAGTTACTTTCGCATTTATAATATTAGTATGGATATGGATATACATACACTGTCAAATCTTTTATGCGGTCTACGATTTGAGCACGCAAGGCCTACGGATTACTACAATAGGCGAGACGACGAAAAAAAAGTAATTAGTCCGTCATTGAGATTATTATAAAAATTTGGACACGTATTTTTTCTTTTTTCTCGTAAACGAAAAATGACGACGATACAGTGCTTTGAAGTTGTGCGTGACGTCACGATCAGATACAATTTTTGCATTACGGTGGCGTAAAAAGCCCCCACTATGCCCCCACTCCAGAACTTTGTTGCTCTTTATCTTTGTATTTTTTTATTATTACGATGAAGCAAAAAATACGTGTCCCGTATTTTTGGCCGATCTACAAGACGGACTAAACAGAATGCCATTTTTTATATGTTGTCGTCATCCCTATTGTGCTGCTGCAATATATTGCCAGAAATGTTTCATGTATGGCTCGGCAACACTTAAATTTCTTTCAAATAGTCGGCAATGTTTTCGGTATAGCCACTCCGGCAAGCAAAGCTGCAATACTTTTTGAATGATTAAAATCTTCACCTCTCCTATTTTTCCGCCAACATTGTAAGTACCTGCAATAGTGTTTTTTAGTGTACGTTCAGCAATGCATTCACATGTGATTGAATTTATATGAAAAGTGTAGTATCTAATACTTGCAGTTTTGCAACAAAGAAGATCGAATTCATTTAAAATATAGCCGGTACATGATTTGACAAGAATTTTTTTGGACTTCTCGTCGAATAAAGTAAGATAAAGTAATGTTTGGTTGGGATCACGTTACAAACATTACTTTAATTAACTGTATCCAGTTAAATTCGTTACGTTAGTTGTTCATAAATGACTACTCAAGAAGAGTAAAGTTAAAGTTTAACGTATCCTATCCCGCAGGAGAGAGAAGTTCGATTTCAAAATCAAAGATGGCGGTTATGAAAATTTTAAACCAATATACGTGTTGGGTGCCGTTATTGCAGTCGTTAATATGTGTTTCTATACAAAATTTTAAAGTATGCGTCATGGGAGTTATTTCTGTGGTTTTAAGGGTAAATAAGGTATACGAAACTGCATATTGGGCGACAGTATGTCTTCTGCCGAACCTAACAAATTAGATTAGGAGTGACAGAAACTCGTAAAAGTCCTCTAGTGCAAAAAGTTTTTATCACAAAGTATTTTAACTTACCACTACTTATTATGGAAGGTTAGAAGGGAGGAAGGAAGTTTTGAAGGGAACTCCTAAAATAACCAATATGAAAAGGAGCTCTCAAATACTCTAGAAAGCTGTAATTTGACATGGGTAACCATCATTTTAATTAATCACGGGAAAAAAGTGGTATAAAAAATCCTGCTACTATTCCCATAGTTGACACTTACAAACATTGTATTGCGGAATGGTTGTTTTGGGCAATGTTAAAAATTACGGATGATACATATATCTAGAATTAAAAAAAACTATTACAGGTATCAACTTTCGAAACTACTGCACCATATTCAGAGTGAAAAGTTTTAATGGGTCAGGAGGAAAACTACTTAAATTGTCAAGATCTTTTACTTAAAGGAAAAAATTCTTATTTAAAAAAAAAAACAAAACTGCTTTCACTGATTTCTTGATAAGCTTATCTAAACCACGAATCGAGCCAATAGATATTTATAAAAAAAAAATACAGTATTATATTTTCTTGTCGATACAGCCACATCTAAAAAACAAAATATCTCCAATAATCTTTAGGTCTTACCAAAGGGTCTAACACTCAATTGTCGTTTGTTTAAAATTTATTTATTTATCCTTTAAATGAACGTAACGGTGTTAATAAGGACACTGTCTGACTGAATAATATGCCTGATCAAGGGCTACACTACACGCACGTTCCCCAAAAACTGTTCATCTGCTGAACGAACGACATAATGTGACCGCACTGTACTTATGCTTGAACAATGGCCTACATACAATATAAGTACATATTGGTCAACCTACTACAACTACAAAATTTGCTGTTATTATAAGTGATATACTAGGAAGCGAATCGCCGTTAATAGTCTTAATTACCTTTCTCTAAATATCTTTTGATCAGTATCTAAAAAAGATGTTTATTTTTTTCCATTTAGTTTTATAACAGGCTTTGGAAATCGTGGTGAAACTTTAAAACAATTAATTTTGTCCAGGTTTAATTCATGCAACATCATGCTAACTAAAGTAAAGTTTTGCTCAGGTCCTTTGTTACGGTTTTTAAAATTAATATAGGTGACCGCAGAACGTATATTGTGTAAGTCATTGTTAGCGATTGCTGTTTGTGTAAATGCAAATTTTGCTGCAATACACTTATAACATTGCCGGTGGGTGTTGCGGGCCATGCTCATAGTATTATATCTATATAATTGTAGCAATAGTATTGCCCGTTTAGTAGCACAGTATACAAATAAGTTTTTCCAGCCACATGATGCAATTATACGACTACTTCTAACGCCCAAAACCTTCAGTTTTACGAGGCAATAGGAGACTGGGAGGGGTTTTGTTGATCAGGGTTCTATGTTATATCAACATGAGCTTGTGAAACTTTCACTTTATTCCATTTACGTCATTCGGAAGATACGGTTTATTGTCTATCCCGTGGGAACCCTTTGTTTTCTCGGTTCAAGAGTATTTTTGTCCAGAGATTAGGTTAGCTAACAATGTCAAGTTAACCAAATACTTACACATTTCCTTTTTTAATTTTCAGCGCTTTTAATTCTTCATTTTGAGGGGAATATCTTTCGTTTGGTTACTGACTGTAGGAGGTAGGTACTTCTTATGTAAGTATCAAATGTATGTCAAGACATTGCTTGATGTGGCACATAATGGATCCTATTACTCGAGCATTTTATTTTACATTACCGTACTAGTGAGGTAGATTTGACACAACGCAGTAACAAATTACTTGTATTACGTGAAATATTATTTTCTATCCATAGAAACACTTAAAAGCACATGCTTAGATTCACGAGGGTGTCTATATTCACTGATACCTTAGACGCAGTTGCGGGTGTGAAAAAAGAGGCTGTCTAATCGTAGGACATTGTTAGCCACTAATGTAGACTCTGGGCGCTGCACTACTTTAAAAAAAAAACCCAAAACCTTTTTGAACTCGGAACAGAATCCAATCTTCCGAATCTCTTCTTGCATACAAGTGGAGCATCGACCCCGAAACAGAAACGGTAGTTTGTACTCGGGAAAACGGTTATTTTAATATAAATTTATCTTGGTATTTGGAGTACGTATTACCGAAATAATCGGTTGTTGCTAATTCATAGTTATAACTACAACTAGTTATAACTTAGACAGGTACCTACATCCAGCGAACATGGGCGCATGTAGCGGCGAAGGTAATCCCCGACCCCGGCTTAGGATATGCCACCTTACCTCCCATAGGAATCATATAAAGTGACTATGGGGAAATCAAGTCGTATGGCTTGTTATAATAGGTACCTATCTACAACACCCTTATGATGAAATGATTACAGAATTCGGTGTTGTGAGATGCACTAACAAACCAAAACAAGAATTTAACACAATAAAACCTCTCAAGGGAAAATTATTAAACGGGAAAATTAACACCGAAGCATTAGCATTTTTTTTTATACTTAAGTATTAAGGATTTTTTTACCTAAAGAAAGACGTTCGTTAATTATGTTTTTTTTTGTAAGTCGGACAATTGTAGTCGATTTTATTTCTTTACATGTGGTACCTGAAGTGGTCCATCAAAATTTAGTAAAGATCTGACATATACCTTTAGAGACAAACAATGGAACTCTTCAATAAAGAATAGCACGCGTGATTTGATTATTATACTTCAGGCTTCGTCCTCGGGATTAGCTAATAACACATGTAGTACCGCCAAGTGGTTCGCCAGTCTCACACTATAGTTGAGGGTAGAATATAAAATTAAAAAATAAATCTCACGTCAACAAGACAGTTGACCGACCCGCTTGCTTCATTCGCTTTTTAGTGCTCGCCACGATCACACGCTCGCGTCTCAAAAGTGCTAATTGTTTATTCCAAGTGCTTATCTAACATGCCTAAACGGAAACGTGAAGAAGATTACGATTATCTGCTGCGGTAGTTCAAGAAATTAGAAAAAGAAAGTGTTGGGAAGATGCCGTAAGTACGCTGAGTTGTTTCAACTCGCTTGATACTCGTTCCCGCTCGGAGTCTCCAGGTCAGTCATTGTGTATTTATTGTTTGTTAGTTTTATTGCTGCCGTACAAAGCCCGTTTAATAACGAGCTGGCGGTAAATAAGTCGCCATAATGCATGTCCTTTAGGCAACGATTTTACTTGCCTTATTTACTTTTACATACATTTCAAGTGTATCGAAACTTTTTTGTCACGGTTTTATGTATACTAAGAAGTAACTTGTAGATACTTACTTATACAATGTGTAACTGAATTATTGCACTTTGAGAAAATAGTTTGTTCTTTGTAATTTTTAATATAGGTAATATTTTATCCCAAAAATAATTAAAACTAAAACTGCTGTCACACTTTCGCTGTACAGTCAAAACAAACTAAAATGGATGAAATACCTACTACGCTAGACCCTTATGCAAGTGCGACTGTGTGCATGCGTAAATTTTTAATGTGACTATAATTTTCTCCCACAATCTGTACAACAAATTTATATAAAAAAAAAAAAAAAAGTATTTTAAACATAATAATAAAAAATCAGTGTATGTATTATAATTATAACATAATATTCTAATTTGGGTGTCTGGTGGTGTGCCCTTATTCCGGGACATGTTGTATACAAGTTTTTTACAATACATTTAATCAACCTTAAGAAAAGTGTTGACTAAATTAGCTAAATAGGTTACATTTCATACCTGTTGGGTTTACCATTTGTAGAAACTCCTACGATATTTTAAGAATTGTTATCTTTGCAAGTTTACCTACTCAATATCAAAATAGAATAATAGTTACGCTAACAGTATTTTAGGACTGTTTCTTAACTAATTGTCAATAAATTAGTGTGACTCAATCGTGATATTGTACATAAATTTTATAATAAAACATATTTTTTATAATAAAACATTACTTACGCCCGTGATAGTAATAGTTACCTAGCCGGGTTTGCGTACTTCTCTAGAGTTGTACTACCCAATAAAAAAGTTTTGCGGACAGTTTTCTAGGACTGTTTCTTAACTAATTGTTAATAATTAGTGTGACTTACTTGTAACATGGTACTTACATAACTAAATATTATTATAACTTGGAGCTGTACTACCCGATAAATTAGTCTTGCGAACAGTACTTCGGTCTGTTTCTGGACTAGTGTAGGTCAGTAATGATGACGTAGAAGGGTTTGCGTACTTCTCTTTGGAGCTGTACTACCCGATTAATTAGTCTTGCGAACAGTACTTTGGTCTGTTTCTTGACTAGTGTAGGTCAGTAATGAGTACCTAGATGGGTTTGCGTACTTCTCTTTGGAGCTGTACTACCCGATAAATTCGTCTTGCGAACAGTACTTTGGTCTGTTTCTTGACTAGTGTAGGTCAGTAATGATTACCAAGATGGGTTTGCGTACTTCTCTTTGGAGCTGTACTACCCGATAAATTAGTCTGGCGAACAGTACTTTGGTCTGTTTCATGACTAGTATAGGTGACGGTGGTTTTCAGATCAAGAACGTAATAACAACGTTCCAAACCTACTTGACGGTATTGTTGATTCTGAGCCATGTGCGGAGACGCTCGTCGACCCCGTCCCGGAACCCGACGACGAGTGTCCCCCGCCCCCTGCCGCCGCCGCCGCTAGCACCGTGGAGCCGGTGACAAATACTGAGGAGCCTGAGTCAGCTGATACGCTAAACAGTACAATACTCGAAATACTGAGCGAAGATCTTACTGTTTCGAATATTTTCGGTCCCGAAATTCATAAGGACTATTGCGGAGTAATTGCAAACTAGTTAATGCTCCTGTATTAAATGCCGAAATTAAGGCGGCTATTTCCGACGTTAATGCCAAACGCGATAAAAATGTTGAAATTAGACAGAGACAAGTTTCTACTAATAACTTGCTGATATCAAAAAATGACAATGATCCCGAGTTAATAAGCCTATTGTTCTCTTTTGCATTAAGGGACACGAAATCCCATTCAAATAACTTCAAAAAAGCTATTCATAATTTATTATGTAATAGAGCTATGTCAAAATGTCAACCTACCGATGGTCAATTTTTATCTAGTATATTTCTAGTGTCTAAACCAAATGGCAAATACAGTATCATCTCAAATTTAAAAAACTTAAATAAATTTATTACAGCCGACCATTTCAAAATTGAAGATCTACGCACAGTATTAAAATTAATAACAAAAATAGATATAAAAGAGGCTTACTATTTTATAAGTATTCATTATAACAAGAAAATATTTAAGATTTAAAGTTCAACAACTGTACGAATTTAACGTTCTACTATTTGGCTTAAGCACTGCCCCATATATATTCTGTATTCACTAAAATAATGAAACCTATTGTCCGGTTACTACGTTTGGCAGGCCTAATATCTATTAATAACTTAGATGAGTCATACGACAAATGTTTGTACAATACTGTACAATCTAAGAAATTAATTACAACTCTCGGATTTTTAATTAATGAGGATAAAAGTTTAATGATACCTAGTCAAGTATGTAAATTTCTAGGTTTCGTTTTAGACTCTGAAGACTTTCAGATCACGTTATCCACAAAAAATTCGTGTCAAATCAGAAATTAAAAAGTTGTTACGCAAAAAAAAAAAAAAATGCAAGATACGTAAATTTGCACAAATGGTCGGATTACCAGTTTCAGTTTGTCCGGCTGCAGAATACAGCTGGCTATATACTAAACTATTTGAACGCGTAAAACATTTAAACTTAAAACCTGATGATAACTATGATAAATTTATGAATATATCTAGTTTGTTACTACCTGATCTAGGATGGTGGTATGACGCAATACATATACCGTTGTGTAAAATTAAGCACGATACGCATGATCTAAAAATTTTCTCAGATGCCTCAAATACGGGGTGGGGGGCTGTCTGTGGCAAAGAGAGGGCTAGCGGGTTGTGGAGTAATCAAGAGAAGACACAACATATATAACTACATGCGGCCTTCCTTGGTTTTAAAGTATTTGCTAAAGATTTAAATAACTGTCAAATTTTACTCCGCATCGACAACACTACAGCCGTCTCTTACATTAATAGGATGGAAAGTATTCAGTTCCCCCACCTCACTGACATCACTCGTCAGCTATGGCAGTGGTGTGATTGTACGTCATAGCTCATTAGATTAGCTCATTAGACAATAACACGGCAGATGCCGAGTCAAGGCGGGTACACCCCGACATTGAATGGGAGTTAGCGGACTGGGCATTACCAGGAAATTGTCTTAACGTATGGGGTACCTCAAATAGACTTATTTGCCAGTCGAATAAATACTAAATACTCTGCCTATCTCTCCTGGCACAGAGACCCCGATGCAATGGCAATTAATACATTTTCAATTTCCTGGGCCGATATTTATTTCTATGCTTTTCCACCTTTCTCTGTCGTTTTAAAGACACTGAGAAAGATAATTACAGATAAGGCTAGAGGCGTACTAGTCGTACCACATTGGCCAACAGCTGCCCAATTTTTAAAAGCCTTTTATTGTCTGATCCAATTGTGTTTAAGGCAAATGCAAATCCAATTTTATGTTCCAGTTCTAGCGATCGCGACATATACACCAAACTTAAACCCCGGTGGCAGGGAACTTATGCGGACGGCGCCGGCGTGGGTAAGAAGAAGCTTACCTCCGTCAGCAGTAAATGTGATGTTGGCGTCAATTTCTGAAAACTCCTATAAACAATATGATGTTTACTTACGGCGCTGGTTTAATTACTGTAATGCGAATAATGGTGATTTGTATAACGCTTCGATTCCACAAATAATTAATTTCCTAAACATTCTCTATGAAGAGGGATATCAATACGGGACGCTTAATTCTTGTAGATCCGCGCTTGCCCTACTCATGGGAAATAATTTAGGAGAAGTTGATAGAATCAAAAGGTATTTTAAAGATATATTTCGGTTACGTCCTCCTTTACCCAAGTATAAAATAACATGGGATACTACAATAGTAATAAATTATCTCAGCCAGTTTTATCCCAACGAAACGTTATCCCTTGAAAACCTTTCGAAAAAACTTATCACTCTCATTGCCCTTTTGACTGCGCACAGAGTACAGACCTTGTCAAAGATTAATATTAAAAACATAGAATTGTCCCCTTCTAAAGTAACTATCAAAATTCCTGACTCCTTAAAAACAACACGCTAAGGATGTTTGCAGCCATTGTTAGTGTTACCGTTTTTTTTTAGGAACGACCCGAAATAATATGTCCTGTCTTGTCTTTACGTACCTATTTCGAAAAATCAAGCCCGTTGCGAAAGAATATTGACTCCCTCTTCATAAGCTTTAGAAAGCCTTACAATGCTGTCGGTTCTCAAACCTTGAGTAGGTGGATAAAAGACACTCTGCGCAATAGCGGTATCGATGTGAACATGTCCACCGCACACAGCACAAGGCACGCCGCTTCATCCGCGGCTCTTCAGCTGGACGTCAGCCTAGATCGAATAAGAAAAACCGCTGGATGGAGCGGCTCATCAAGCACATTTCGGTTCTATAATAGAACCATAGGTAATGTCAATAACAATTGAATTGATTGTTTTGCCAGAACAGTTGTAAACAATAACTCAAATGAAGGTTAAGATACGCTGATTTATAATTATTTTCTTATATCTGTTTGTAAAATTGAGGAATAAACAAAATATTTCACACTACTATCTCTAAAAGTCTACATGTGTTATTAGCTAATCCCGAGGACGAAGCCTGAAGTATAATTAATGATTAAACGAACTTACCTGTACGTGAAGTTCTATCATAATTATACGAAGGCTTCGTCCGAAGGGATTAGCAACCCTCCCTCCCATTTGTTAACCCTTTATTGTGTGTGAAATATTCCAGATGCGGCTACTCTCTAAACTAAATGAAGCAAGCGGGTCGGTCAACTGTCTTGTTGACGTGAGATTTATTTTTTAATTTTATATTCTACCCTCAACTATAGTGTGAGACTGGCGAACCACTTGGCGGTACTACATGTGTTATTAGCTAATCCCTTCGGACGAAGCCTTCGTATAATTATGATAGAACTTCACGTACAGGTAAGTTCGTTTAATCATTAATTATACTTCAAAGACAAAGGTCAACTGACCATGGACTTTGAAGATACCTTATGGAACTATTCATGGAGAATCAACATTCAGTGAAAAGCATATCGTACGAAACATATTTGCTAGTGAAGTTATTTAGGTATCTGCTCTACCTATGCTTGTATACGTAACGCGAAATATGCACCAATTGTGAATCGATTTCAACGTATTTTTTTCGTATATAGAAAATAATAGTTCTGAAATTGTCACAATTTTTTGTGGAGATCTGACATAGACCTTCGGAGCTAACAGATAAGAACAAGAATAAAAATCTTCCTTACAAATAGTAATCCCCTCCATAAACTACTAAGTAAAATTACTGTAGAAAAATCGTGCGAAAGTCAGTGACTGATTCTATCTGTTATTTAAACCTTCGAACACACGTGATTCGAGACCCAATAGAAAGACAAAAGCAGCCCGACAGCCGGCTGTCGCTTGGTATCTATAAGGTTAAAATGTTTCTCAGAAATGATTGACGACTTGACTAATTAAAAAAATAACAGCAAATGGCCCAGTATAGCAAATTGGTTTGCTTTACATAATGTCGTTTGTTCCTTCGATTGCCCTGTATGTTCCAGGGTCACGGTAACTATTATAAACATTCCGCAACAAGAGTCGGATTATGACGAAAGAAGTAGTAGTGAAGAAGTGTCGGATGATGGTAATAATTGATGTAAATAATAATGTAGATTACACTACAATTAATAAAAAATATTGCATCTATAATTTTTAATTTTATTTAATGTCATTCACACTATACGCATTCACGTTACGCTCTTGCTCGCACGCTTTTAGCATCTTTGCCCTCGCCTGTCAAGGTCATATGCTGCTCAGAACCGCCTGTCATTGTACACATTTCTTTTTAATGAATTACTCATACGCATACATTGAGTTATAATGTACTACGTACTAGAGGAGCTATTTCAAACAAAATATGGCGCGTAATTTGGTGACAGCGGAGCATGCGCAGTGCAAGCGGTTGCCATAGATAACACCAATGCGCGCAGATGCGACATATTTTTGAAGTTGACTTATAGAGGCTTCTTTAATATTATGTGCATTATGGGTATCGTTATAAAAATAGTTATAATTAAAATAAGTAACGTATAACATTAAATTATGTGGAAAATAATAATATAACAAAATAAAATAAAAAAATATTGAAAGGGTAGTGAGGAAGTGTAGTGTCGATTGTGTGAGATAGAGTATCAGTGTCGGTCAGTGTCATACGTGGAACTTAGCAGAGGCAAAACAAAATTAGTCGAGAAGTCGTGATTTTAGAAGATACATAGTATATTCAGTTGCCTCTCAATATCTTGTATGATATTATATAAATGAAACGAATTTAAACTGTAAAAAATTTAATTCCCATGAAATAATATAAGTACTCTTCTTGACTTCGTGGTGTATTTCTCGTTTTCCTTGAAATGAACGGAACATATTCGTGAATATTATATTGGCAATCACGTGACTTTGCTGCGATTCTTCTGAATAAATTTAATCCAAAATAATTCTCTAGTACTAGGACACGGCCGACGAAACCTTAAAAAAATATATATATTTACTAAATAAAAAATATTAATATTACTTAATATTTTTTTTTCTCATGTTTATTAATAACATTTTCTTGTTCGTAATTGTTTAACGTTACCCGACGTTAGTGTCCATTCTGCGCATGCAACAAATATTTTACTCTTTGATATTAATATCAACATGGCCGCCGTCGAGGTGACTCGTCATACATAATTACAAATAATAAAATTAGGCATGTTTTAAAGATAATATTTTGAACTTACTGGTAAAAAATCACTCCTTGAATTTTATTTATATTTCTCAAGCTGTTTGAACAGTATCTCAATGCACACGAAGGCATATTTTTTGAACAAAACTTTGCACTCGAAATAGTCTAGCTGCTGCAAGCGCTCGACATAGACTAAGCGAGTTAGGGTGCATGCACCCTAACTCGTGTTACAAAAAATTTAGTTGAGGTGACTCCTCTAGTACGAAGTACATTATAACTCAATGTACGCATACTTAAATTTCAACTTTACAGGAGAAAGTTTATTTTACCCCCTAAACTATGCACTTTTCGATTCACCTGGCAGATACTTATGCTTACTCAATTATTAATAAATAAACTAAATTACATTAAATTTTGAAGCTTACAGAAGAACGTTTTTTTATATTATTTATTTGACATTTAAAAAAATAAAAGGGCTGATGACGTTCAGGGTTGTTGCCTGCCAGGTCATTGTTTTGGACTTGGTGTACTATGACTCATCACTCCATAAATTTCTAGCCTTACAGGACGACCGTTAGTCGGAGGGTTCTCCAGCTCTCCGGCTAATGGGTTCCGTGTAAAGTTCTAGGTAGGTACTTACCTATGTAAATTATTTGTCCTTCACGAGAATGGAATCTCGAAGTTTGTTCCAACGTAAAAAAAATACGGGCTTGAGGGACAAACATAACTATGCCAAAGAAAAATTGTTGTTCCAATCGATTTCTTGTTATTGTTTTTGTTACATGTACCAAACAAAAAATATTGCTATAGGCCAAATTTCATGATTCTAGGTCAAAGGGGAGTAACCTATAAGCTTTTGATTACCTTATGGAAGCCGAAATGTGAGGCATAAACGTCCGTATCTTTTATTGCCTTGGCTTTGACGGTTAATTTTCACAGCTTCGCCGACCTGAGTATTTGATATTAATTTCAACTTTATACCTCCACGTGTTCTTGAGAAAAAAGATGGCAGACAGATGGGCTACAGACTAATTCTAAGGTTTTCTTTAATCTTTCGAGAATGGAATACTCACGCCAGACCTCTATACCTAAAGATAATATATATTATAGATCTATACTATTATATTTATAAAGAGAGAATCTGACTGACTTAACAACGTGGAGACGAAATCCTTTAACCTAGAATGAATGATGAAATTAGAGTGTAAACTATGTAAGTAATTAGAAAGAATTTTGATTTTACCCCCAAGTACCTATGTTAAATATACTATTAACTTTAAATTTGGTAAAACAGTAAGTACCTATGTTAAAAGTATGTCTAATTATCTATACATATAATAAAATCGTAGGAAAGTCAAAACTGTATATTGAATATTTTTTTTAAAGAATACTTGGGACGTGATCTACAATCGATACCGAAGCCAAAAATATAGTTTTTAGAATTTTTGTCTGTTTGTCTGTTTGTTTGTCTGTATGTATGTCCGGGATAAACTCAAAAGTACTGCATGGATTTAGTTCAAATTTTGCAGGGATATTACTAAGAGGTCGAGCCATAACATAGGCTACAAATTATCACGCTATCACCTACGGGCGAGGAGCTGGAGCCTTCACGCTGACGACATCGCGGGCAGCAGCTATCTTCGGAAGTACTCAACGGATTTCAATATTTTTTTTTGTTGTATAAGTATTAAGTGTGGGCGACATATAGGCTATAACTTATCCTGGAAATTTGAACCACTGGTGCAGGACCGCAACAGACCAGCTAAACTATAAGAGATACAAAAATGGTATCATAGCAAAAATTGCTTCACGTGATAAGCAATTTCTGTTGAAAGAATAAATTTGAAGATCTGGAACACCTGAGGTGGAACTCCATGAGCCCAGCTAAACTATAACATAATATAAGTATGACGTCTTAGCAGGAGTTGTTCAGCTTGATGAGCACCCTCTGTTGACGTGTAAAAATTGAAGATCTGGAACACTTAATGTGGAACTCCAAGCACCCAACTACACCATAACACATTAAAAAAAAATGAAGTCTTAGCAAAAGTTGTTCGGTCTGATAGGCATTTTCTGGTTTATAAGTTCGAAGATTAGAAACATCTGATGAGGCAATCAAAGCTATCACTGATTTCGAAAGCTATCACTGATTTCAATGTATAAAATAACTTAAGCTGGGAGTACCTCCACACGATGAAGGCGGAGAAACATGCATACAAACAAGTTGAACAGAGAACCTACTTTTTTTGAAGTCGGTTAAATTCATTAGTGTTATATTCCCCAGAATGTAACGAACACTTTACTGAAAATCGCATCAAAATCGGCTCAGCCCAATACCCATACAAACAGGTCGAACAGAGAACCTACTTTATTGAAGTCGGTTCAATGATGATGATCATTTCTTCATCAATTTAATGTTTTTAGTACTGAATAAACATTGACTGTTAATACTTTTGTTCGGTATTTATCTGTGTGATTATTGCTTTGTAAGTAATATAAATGTTTATGTCGTTGTATACCTAATTATGATGATGATGATGATGACAGTCCCAGTCGCATGCATTATCAGCTGTTAGCCGTCATCTTGGTGTTTTGAGGAGTCGCGAACCCGGTAGCTTTGTGGGAGAAGTACCGCCATCTTCTGTCCGAGGACTTTTTACGAGCTTTGTGGCGTGCTTCTGAAGGTGAAATCGAAGCAACTAATGAACGCGTGCTGAACACCTGTCTCAGTTCACTTCAAGATGTGGTCATTTCAATCGGCGGTAAACCACTGGTAGAGTACGGGTTGCCAGCTCCCAGATCATTACCGCATCAAGACCGTGGAAATCGGGAGTACACCGCCAAAACCAATTACGATTCGGGTTTAATGACCACTATCTGAAATGACCACGTCACTAGGTTCACTTCAGAGCAAAAACAAATATATGACACTGTTCTGGGTAAGTTCAGTTCGACCTGGGTAATTTTTTTTTTCCTGGATGCTCCTGGTGGAACAGGGAAAACATTCATAATCCCTGGTATCCTTGCAGAGGTCAGGCGGCAAGGCAAAATTGCCATTGCTGTAGCATCGTCAGGAATCGCTGCTACTCTGCTTTCTGGTGGCAAAACAACGCATGCCATGTTCAAAATACCCATAGATTTAGAAAGCGCCGAAATGCCTGTTTGTAACCCGTAACACGGACAAGGGACATGCAGAACTCTGCAGGACAACCGCAGGAATGAACACTTGATGGGTGGTGTTACAGTTCTGTTCAGTGGCGATTTCCGGCAAACACTCCCTGTGGTGACGCGGGGATCTAGGGCTGACGAGGTGAATGCTTCGTTATAACGATCTTCGTTGTGGTCACTAATTCATAGGTTGCGCTTGACCATCAATATGCGAGCTCAGCTCGGTGGCAATCCACGTGCCCAAGAATTCTCAGTAGTCCTTCTAAGTCTCGGCGAAAGCACTCGGCCAAACCAGAGGAAAGAGGTAAACAGGTGGTACTCTCAGAGTCTCTCGGTAGAGTGGTGGCCTCCTTAGAAGAACTCATTTGTTGTGTGTATGAGGACATCAGTCGAATACCAAATCAACAGAATTCTTGGGTGTGCCAGCGAGCCATTTTAACACGAAGGTCGGCGTCCCGGTCATGCTTCTTCGGAATCTGTCCCCTCCGAAGCTGTGTAACGGGACCCGGCTCAAAGTCATCTCACTGCAAAGGAATATAATTGAAGCGGAAATTCTGACGGGTTGTGGCGTCGGCAATGCAGTGTTTATACCACGTATTCCTCTCATACCGCACAACTACCCCTTCCAATTAAGCGCGTGCGGTTCCCTGTGAGTGTATGCCTCGCCATGACTATCAACAAGTCGCCAGACGCCGAAGACTGTCGACCTAAGGACGAGCTGCTTCTCACACGGGCAGCTGTACGTCGCTTGCTCCCGTGTCACGAGTCCTGATTCTCTGGCTGCTGAGATCAAAACTACAAACGTAATTTACAGAGAAGTTTTGTAACAATTTACAATCGTTAATGTTTTTTTATATCGTGGAATGTTGAAAAAATTGGTCAAGTGCGTGTCAGGCCACGCATAGAATAGGGTTCCATAACGAAACACGACGCATTAACAATTAAACAACGATTTTATTTGAGCCGTTATAGCTTTCTTTTAAGGTTCAATCCAAGGACTACCATCATGATTTTTTTTTCGAACCAGCCGTTTAATTTAATAGAGAGGGAAGACTATTTGTACAAAAAAAAAACGCTTGAACGTTAAATATCTTTTGTTGTTTGTTTGTCTGTATGTATGTCCGGGCTAATCTCTAAAAGGACTGCATGGATTTACTTAAAACTTTGTATGAATTTCATTTGAGCAACTGACGTTCTCTTGTTCTGAGACAGAAACACGCCTTCGGCTAGCACTGAAAACCAGCGCCGTGGTCTCGTGCCTGTGTATGGGCCCGGCATTATGCTGAGCGCTAGCCCTTTCGTGCAAGTGAGTGTGTAATATTTTATTTTTATTATATGTGTTTTCCAATGTAAACTTGCGAACCACGAAAAAAAAAAATTTGCTAAGAGGTCAGGTCAACATAATTATAAGCTACATATATATTATCACCTACGCGGGTGGAGCTGAAACCTTCACGCAGACGACGTCGCAGGCAGCAGCTACCAGCTACACATAATATTGTCCTACATAGGTAACATTGATCAGTAACCAAAAAGCTAACATAACGCGGGTACGCGGGGACCGTGCGGTCCATGGCCCTCTACGGGGCTTCGGTGTGGGCGCCCAACCTGGCCTTGGCTTCGGGCCGGCTACTGAGGGCGTCCCAGAGGGCAATTCGGTTGGTGCGGGGATACCGCACAATCTCCTGCGAGGCGGCGATCTTGCCGTTTCTTGCGCGGCATACCGGCGTGGGATTTGGAGGCAGCAGTCCTTGCACATATGTACCAGTGGCGCGTGGAAGTGCAACGCGGGGGTGAAACTCCGCTGCCGCTAATCACGGCGCAGCGCATAGAGCTCCTGCGGGAATCGGGATCTCATGGCGAAATGGAGATTGTGCGACTGTCGCAACCTAGTGCTGGGCACGTCTCTTTGAGGAGTGGCTGGAGAGGCGCCCCGGCGCTCTTACTTAATGCCTGATACAGGTCCTCACCGGACATAAACATTCCGGGAGGTTAATATGTCGGATCCGGGCGTAAGCAACGCTTGCGTGACACGGTGGAGGTATATGCCTCACTTGGGCAGGGCACCGCGCGCCGTGTCCTTGCAGAGGCGATCAGCGGGGGTGATCTCTCGCGCCCGGCGCTGATTCAGGCCATGCTCCGGGGCGAGATTGAATGGAAAGCTGTCGCCACCCTCTTCGAAGCTGTCATGCAGAAGAAGGAGGCGGCGGGCGTGAGCCAGCGTCAAGCCTCACGTCCCAGACAGAGACCCAGGCGTAGGCGTCGAAAGTCGCAAGTCGACTACCGGCCACCGTATGCGCCGCCGCGCCGGTCTGCGGACAACGAACGACGGGTAGCTCGCCGCCCAATAAGGACCAGGCCTGTGTCGACGGCGCGTTTGTTTCACGTGCGACTCAACTCAAAGAGCAATCAGCAAGTGACGCGGCCCTTTAGGGCTATAATGCCTGCCGGGGTTGCGGAATAGTTCTAATAGTTTCCGCGGCCCCGGAACATAAAGGCAACCGAAGGAACAAGGGTCGGTTTTAGTGGTTAAAGTCTGACACTCCCACATGACAAGTCATTTGATGATTTCGCATCCATAAAAAACATAACGCGGGTGCTACTGCGGTATCTATATTATAATATTAAACTCACTGACTTATATCAACGCGTTTGTTGTTACTTAACTAAGAGACTTGAAACATGGAGAGTTTATTCTTTGTGAAGAGTAAATAGCCACTAAGAAAAGATTTTTTAAACTTAACCCCTAAATGGTTAATTGGGTAGAAGTTCGACATCCACGCGGGCGAAAGTTAAAGTCTATACCTAATATGTATGTATTTATAAAGTACTTATATAAGTATGTAGGTATATCAGTTGTCTGGTTGCCATTACCACAAGCTATATGCACTTGGAGGGCTGTTTTAATCCGTATTAAAGTTATAAATGCGAAAGTTACTCTGTCTGTCGTCTCTTCTTCACGCCTAAACCACTAAACCGATTTGAATGAAATTTGGTACAGATATAGTTTGAGACCAGAGAAAGGATATAGGATAGTTTTCATCCTGGAAATCCCCCGGGAACGGAAATTATTAATTCACGCGGACGAAGTCGAAAGCAAAGACATTCGTGCCGATTCTCTTGTGCACAAACTATCGTAAATTTAAGTTAAGTGCATCTTTCTCTTTCCATTTCTTAAAGAAAAGGACAGAAAATACATTTTAGTTTAATCCTGTCAAATTAGACAGCGCCTGATGAAAATTGACGTATATTTAGACGCCATATTTTTAAATTGCGTCTAAATTATCTATGGAGTGTCTAAATTTGACAGGACTTAACTAATATTTGATCTTCTGTCCTTTTCTTAATTAAAAGGAAAGAGAAAGATGCACTTAACTTAAATTTACGATAGTTTGTGCACAAGAGAATCGGCACCACTAAGCTGCATTTTGAAAAAAATACCTAAGAAAATTTGAATTTTGTGTTCTACCTTGAGCTTCCACCTCAAAGTCTACTCACCCAGGATCAACCGGAATGAAATAGATTGGCTCATTCAAAGAAAGATAAGTAGCTATACAAGTATATATAGACTGCACAAATCATAACTCATCCTTTAGGCATTTCCGTAGTCGGTTAAAAATAAAGTTGAATCATAACAATAATATCTTTGAATAGTGCAAATGTTTCGGAAAACAAAGACGAATACTAGAACCAGTTTAAAACCTAAACGGTTCTAGTTCCTATTTACTTTAGCGTACCTCAACACTCAACCTTATAAGATACCTTATATTGGACAATTTCTATGTAGGTAGTTACTTACGTACTTAGATAAAAAGTAAGATTGGCGCGTAAGGCGCTCTGCTGTTGATGTACGCACCAGTCATCGCATTTTATAGAATAGTATTTCAAAGCCACGCACGTTGTTTTGCGTTCCTTGCAAAATGACAGCTGCGCGGGAAGCAGGTACAGGGAAGAGAACTAGAAGGTTTGTTCCCGTTGTCCCCGTATGTCAAATCCCCGTCACGGGAACAGCGGGACGTGATTAAATTTATTTCCCGTTGTCCCCATAACACGTACGTTCGGCTAATGTATAAACTAAACTCCAAATTCACAGTAATTTTTAATTTTCACACTTGACTACTTAATTCAATCAAAAGTACTAGGCGCGCAGTAACGTGAAGTGGTAAATGAAAAACGTGATCCACCACATATGTAAAATTTTCGCACATGACTACTTCACGTTACTGCTCGCCTAGTACTTTTGTTCTTATAAGTTTTGAATCTTTAATTGAAAAATAAGGTCCTGTAACTCTGTGGGACATTTCACTAAATAAAAAATCTTACTTGAAAACAAGGTCTAAATCCTTTATATTAATATATCGGGTCCCAAGGCTAATCTACCAATGTTCCATACTTACACTTTGTTTGTTGGGAAAAGAAAAACGGGGACTGTGGGCAATAATTTTTTTACCTATTTTATTCAACTATATTATCGGGGACAACGTACGGGGACAAGGGACAACAGGAACTATTTTCAAATATTTAACTGAAGTACCGCTGTCCCCGTAGGATGGGGACACGGCGTACGGGGACAACGGGATCAAACCAAAACATCGTTTCCCAGAGACTGGAGTTATCATTATTAAGTACTTTTACATCTTTCCCGAACGGGCGCGGGCGGCCCGTAAGTCTCTTACTCATAGCCGTGAATCCAGTCTGAGCCACTAACCATAAAGTGGCTAAAGCAAACAGAAAAGGGAAAAATAAAAGTCATCCATTTACTGTATGTTATTTATAAGCATAAACATAGTAGGTATCTTCTAAATTAAAGAGTTGTACAACTGAAACATCCACATTTTTGTACAATAGTCACGAATTTTGATTTTATTTATAACTACGAAAGGTGTTTAGGATAAAATATGTCTAACTTATATTAAATTTGCAGAAAGTATTATCCACCTTTCTTCCACTTTTCACCCGGTGTATATTCTGTCATGGGTTTCCCTGATATTCCGCATGTGCCGATTCCGACTCTTCCAGTTAAATTATCAGGTGAAGCAAATATGCTCTTAGTCCTCACTCCAGGTTTTTTTGCAGCCTTTGTGTGAAAGTTAAGCCATTTATTTTTTTCACTTTCTCTTTCTTCTTCAATTTGTTTAAATCTTTGTTGTTTCTTCTGTTTCTTTTTTTTAAGATATTCTCTGTTGTAGCCTTTACCGTGTCTGCAACAATAACATACATATTTAATTATGTAGAATATATAACAGCACTTCACAGCACCCATGATGGCACTTTCTATTTCTAGTAGTGTCTCCATCCATTCATAAAGTATGTTTATAACATTATAGTATAAATGAGTAACCTATTTGTCCTACTTATGTATTGCCAACTGCATGTTTAGCCTCGCTTGTTGCGTATCTACGTATAGAATTTCCTGTTATAGTTTTATGAACTCAGACTATATTTGGGTTTACTTTTATTAAGTAAAGTGATTGAAAAAGTTACAGGTAAATAAAAGTGAAAGGTGGACGAAGTTAAATAATAATGTACTTATCTGCACATTTTATTTACCATTTGTTCATATAGGTACATATTGTTCTTTGCGCATTTCATTTTCGATCCAACCAACTCTATTAGTTGTAATATGGAATCATTATTTTTCTTCGAACTGTCAAGTTACTGAATGAAATTGTGATTAAAATAATAAATAAGCCTATTACTTTCCCACTGCAGGACAAAGGCCTCTTCTCATACAAAGAAGGCACAAGCATAGATCACCACGCTTGCTCAAGGCAGATTGGCAATTTCTATTCACTACAAGTCCAGGTTTCCTCACGTTATTTCCTTCACCGATGTCTGTGATGTCTATGATACTCTTTAGAAAGTACCAATGAATTGAAAAAGTCACATTGGTACTTGCTCAAATTTGAACCCACAGCCTCTTGCATGAGAGGCGGGCACCTTAACCACTAGGCCATCACATTTTTAATAAAAATATATGGAACAAAAATGGCCTTTTGTTTCAAGTACTTATTGCAGTTCATTTGATATTAACTGCAACTTGATACCCCCATCGGGGGGCACGGTCGTGCCCCCGCCAAGACAAGCAAACGAAGCGCAAGGGCACTACCTACCTTTTCTCGAAGTATTTCGCGAAATTCTATATATCAGTAAAAATGTATGGCTTGGCTGTTTCGTTACTTAATTCAGAAACTAAATATTCGCATCACCTCCACGATGACGCGAGGGTAGTGAAACGGTGAAGCCATAGATTTTTACTGATATGTAGAATTTGTGAAGTTAAGGTCGGCAGATTTAGGACGTGTAGATTCAGAAGTTTGGCTCTACATAAAATCTGATATATTTTTCACAGGGCAAACCTTATGTTGGTTGTCTTGGCAACATTTTACATAAAATGTTTTTGGTGGGATTTTTTTTTCTGAGAAAAAAAGGTTTTGATAGCTTAATAGACAACAAAGTGAAGCCTATGAGAATACAACCATAGACATACAACTCTAAAAAAAATGATAAATCAATTATAAATTATTCTATTTACTTACTTGCTTTCATCACCACTGTGAGGTCTCTTCAGAGAGCCCGGTATGACCTTCACATCATTAATAGATACCACTTCTGCAGTTGCATAGCCATCAAACTTTACTTTCAGATTATCTTCTGTGACATCTTCAATGAGACCTTCATAAAATCTGTAATAGAAAAATTTAGCTAATGTTAATAAAAATCCAAGAATCAAAAAAGTTATTAGCACATTTTTCCATAATGAAGAAAAGTGGTATTTGTTTCCTTTGAACTTTGAATTACATATTGAATAATTATTTGGAAAATTCAGCTTCAAATTCCTAAATTTCAAAGTAAACAGTACATAATAGTAACACAAATTCTATATTCTATTCTAATCTTATTCTTTTGTGCGGCAATCACACCACATGTGATAATTAGAACAGCACACTTGAATGGTTGTTACTTACTCTTATTAATGCATAATGCAACCATAAACGAATATACAGGGTGCCCCATGGCAATGCCACATGGAGGGAAAGTACCTTAATTATTGTAGATAAAACATTTTACTGAAAGAAGACATTATTTGGATTTTAAAAACGATTTAAATTGCATTAATAGATTTTTAAATAATTAAATGGTTGGGCCGGGAATCGAATTTGTTCCACGAGAAAATATAATCACCCTGTAGTTTTATCATACCGATCGAAAGGTTTTATTATTAGGATTATTTTTTGCTAAATAACATAGTGTCACAAATAAAAGGAAGACCGTCAATTTTAACATTTGATGTAAAATTTTGTTCTGAAAAGTTAAAAGCTTACATTGCTGAAAGGACATACAATTCACAATCCTATCTACTTATTACTAACTAATCTGCCCACTTGAGTAGTACGCATCATTTAAATAAATAAATATGCTCCACAACAAGACCAAAAAATCGTCAGGGAACAAAATAATAGAAAGTTATCACTTTGTTTTCAAGAAGAAGGGACTAGTTTTGAGCATTTGAAAAATTGACTAATTTTGTATTAAAAATGTTAAAATTCATGGTCTTTCTTTTATTTTTGACACTATGTTTTTTAGCAAAAAATAATCCTTTTGGTGAAGCCTTTGGATTGGTAGGATAAAACTACAGGTTGATTAATTTTCTCGAGAAACAGGTTCGATTCCCGGTTTAACTATGTAATTATTTAAATATCTATGAATGAAGTTTAAAATGTTTTCAAAATTCAAATAATGTCTTCTTTCAGTAAAAAGTTCTATCTGCAATATTTAAGGTACTTTCTCTCCATGTGGCATTGCCGTGGGACACCCTGTATATAAATGAAGTTTAATTTAAGAACAGACACATTTTTCCAAATGTCTAGAAGAAAAAAAATAGTGCTTTCGATACTAGGCCTGAGGATTAATTTGGACACAATGAGTTGAGGGGTGTGTAGTATTTTAAGTAACTGCTCATATAACACTACATCACATACCTCAACACTCATTACCATAATTTAAAATTGCAGCCATATGCTTACCAGTTTGACTGTCCCAGCTGACATCAGGGTTACTTTCTACAATGTTGAGCTATAATTTGTATGTAAACTTATGTAGTTAAAGCGCTGGCATGTAAAACTCGGAATGCAGTATTGGAATTTAACCTTTTAACAACCAACCGACAGCCAGCTGTTGGGCTGCTATTGTCCTTCTATTGTGTCTCAAATCGAGTGTGTTCGAAAGATTAAGGAATGGCTAAAAGTTACTAAGTTCCTACTCTAGACTCTTTGTTTTTACAAAAACATTCTGACCTTCTGTATTTATGACAACTGTAGTGTGTTATGCACTAAATCATCTTTGAAATGGTTATTTTTTTTAACGCCACTGCAATCTAAACATTGATAACAACACAAAGGTAGAAATAACTCACTGTCCATCTGATCTCCATTTAGCCAAACACCTCTCTCCAACTTGCCAATTTGAATAGTATTTGTTTGCGCTTTCTTCTTCCTCGGCCGCCAACAGGGAAGCTGTAACATCATGATCATTACTAGAACCATGAATATTGGGCACTTTGGAGTCACCATCTTGAGTTTTTATAAGATCTTGTGTCAACGCTATTACTTCCTCCAAGTCAGCCTTTAGTTTCAGCAACTCCTCATTCTCACCATCGGTGAGCAACGCTGCTTCTACCTAAAAATAAAATTCACCACATGAAACACAGATCATCTCTTAGCAAAACAAAGATCGATATAATTAACAACTAACCTGTTGAAGTTGCAGTTTATAGTTCCTTAGGTCATCTGCCATCGTGGAAATTTTGACTAAAGTACTTTATATTGTTTATATGAAATTAAGAAATACGTATTTCCATTAAATTCATTACAGAAAAATCATCAATCAATACGTCAAAATACAAGAATGAAGAAAGATGGCATGCCAGATTGCCAGTTGCCATTGCATTGTTTCTCTTTGTTTTTTTTGGATTATCTATGGTAGTTAAGGTCATAGACAAGACTACTCGATAAGTCTAGAGTAGCGCAGCTGCGCAGTAAATACAATGTGAGTAAACTAAAACCACATAAGGCACAGTATGGACTGCACTATGCCAAAGCGACCTAGTCTCACGCATATATGACGTCTCAGAATGTCTTCTATTCTAGATAGATTTTTATCTTTCTTGTAGTGATGGGAATATAATTATCGATAAAGATTGCCAAAACAACTATTTATTAGGCGAGACGACAAAAAAAAAAGAATTTAGTCCGTCAGATAGATTATCAAAAAATTTTGAATACGTATTTTTTCTTTTTTCTCGTAAACGAAGAATGACGACGATACAGTGCGTTGAAGTTGCGCGTGACGTTACATTAAGATATAATTTTTGCAGGACGGTGACGTCAAAAACCCCCACTCCGGAACTTTGCTGCTCTTTATCTTTGTTTTTTTTATTATTTTGATCAAGCAAAAAATACGTGTCCCTTATTTTCTGCCGATCTATCAGACGGACTAAACAGAATGCCATTTTATTAATGCTGTCGTCATCCCTATTCCGGTTAACGATGGGTAGCTCGCCGCCCGGCTACAGGACCGCGTCGACGGCGCGTTAGTGTTCCAAGCGCAAGGAACGGCCCAACAGGGCCAACGCCTGCCGGGGTTGCAGAATGTTTATAATAGTTACCGTGACCCTGGAACATAAAGGGCAATCGAAGGAACATGAGTGGGTTTTAGTCAGTAAAAGTCTGACACGCCCTCCCGCCGCACCCAGGACGGGAGCAGTCATTTGATGATTTCCCACTCACAAAAAAAAAAACCCTTTTCCGGTTCGGCACCTATCCGACGGTCGAAATTCGTCTATTTTTCCTTTGTTATAATGTGGTTACCTAAGTTCATATTTTACTGACCTCAAATTGTTTTAGGTAATAATATTTCTAAATATTTTAACGGGTGAAATCAAACAGTGTTAACTTCCGCGTCACATTACTAGCCGACTATATATCAATCCCTTGGCGTTCTGGGGATATCAATCGGAGTTCTTGCTTTTGCCAATTTTATGGCCGACGATGCAGAGCGAACGCGCGAAATTGCGTCCACTGATCGGCATTCCGTATGACGTCATCGGCAGGCATCGTATAAAAGTTGCCTCTCGGAGCAACGGTGTCGGCATTGCCGATGTGCGATGCGTACGATGTGGACAGGTGGACGCACTTATATGAGTTTCTATACAAATAATACTACGATCCGTTGCGTGCGATGCGTCCGTTGCGTACGATACCGACTAGTGGACGCTTACCTTTGTTCATCGCTTTCCTCCATTCTCACAGAGTCCACGCGTGCGTTCACTATGAAAATCCGAATGAACTGGCATCGTCAATCCGTACGCTGGTACTCATCGTCGGTAATCCGTACGCTGCCGGTACAGTGGACACACTGTGAAACAATTATCCGTTTTGTACGATGCGTCCGTTGCGTACGATACCGACAAGTGGACGCTTACGTTTATCATTACCGAGATTAAACAGGAAAATAATTGAAATAAGAAAAAATATAAAAATAATTTATTATTAAAGTACAATTCATTTTTAATTTATATTACAAAAGGTATGCATGAAATAATATGAAACATTTTATTAAGTAGGTATATCTTAATTTAAGCCTTAATTCATACTCTGTGAGACATAAACATGACATGTAATATGTAATGTATGTACATTAATAAAATATCAGTCAAAAATGGTACAAATAAGTTATTTATTCTTAAAATGTTAGATTATTAATGTCATTATCACAATAATACACAAAATCAATTTAAAAAGTAAATGTAGAATATTTACTTTTTAAATTGATTTTGTGTATTATAGTAACCTTTTGCGGTTTTCATGAGTCACTGGAAAATACGTTTAATAAAATTATTACGTTAAAATCTTATTCTGTGTTATCAAAGCATAATCCAATATTATTTTAAAAATTAGTGTAAAGGTTTTTTTTTGCCTGTTTCAAAATCTGTTTAGTGTAGGAATTTAGTCGTATTCGAAACATAAATGCAAAAATAGATCACAGAATAAATTAATGTTTTCCGATGAAGATCGGTATAATTTGATGCATAGTTTACATAAAACTGAAGGGATTAAAACACAAGCAAGATTTTTCTCCGTTTCTTTACTTTTACGTGCTTTTATTAGAAAAAAAGAAGTTGCTTTAAATATGTGTGAAACATGTGCTATATCTACGACGCGGCAGTAAGGGAACTTTCCCACAATGCAAGTTATTTCGAATAATCATTTTTCAGACATAGAATATATTAACTTGGCATGCTCTGCAAATGTTTATATAAACTCCCTAGTAAAATACGTGATCTCTAAAATGGTACGTAGCTTTTGATTGAATAAGTTATTTTGTTACAATATTAACCTTGTTTCATGTCATAGGGTTTAACTGTCGACGCTGACGAGGTGGCTTTGCAGCGCAGTGGACTGGTGGTACCGTCGACGTGACGCAAAGTCTTCGTTGTCATCGTTCAATCTTTCTTGTTCTACAGATATGTCTCCATGAACTGGTGTCACAACCAACTGTTCATATTCCAAGGGTCGTTTCCTGAGTGTATAAAATGAAAAAGATTAATTAATTTGTACCCTCCTTTGCGTTGCGCAGTTGGGTATCAAGAGTCATATATTACTTATAACACAGACAAATGTAGGTAATTCTTACCCAATTAACTGTAAGAAAGAAATTTTCAGCCAATGGAAGAAACGGAATTCCGAAGCACGGCCGGGCTTGAGAGCAGGATTTGCCGCGCCAATGTAAAGCCAAAACAGCCACAGGATAGTGAGGCAGCCGAGCGCATACCCCCAGTGTACAAGGAACATGAGTAACAATTTTATTGCTACCTGAAATAAGTAATATACACATTAACTCTATGTTTGAAACAGACATGCGATTAACTAAAATAAAAGATCCCTTTTGTATAATTTGCTAATTCAGTACTACCGTCAAAAAAACTTTTCATTATTTTATTTACATTTCAATTTCCCTCATGTATTGGAATATAAACATATCTTATATATAAAATTCTCGTGTCACAATGTTAGTTACCTTACTCCTCTGAAACGGATTTTTTACCGAATTTTTACCAAATTTTATATGCATATTCAGTACGTCTGAGAATCGGCTACTATCTATTTTTCATACCCTTAAGTGCTAAGGGTTGTCCACCCTTAAGATTTTTAACGCGGGTGTAACCGCGGGTGGCAGCTAGTATTATAATATTTGATATTTCAGTACTTACTCCGACCAACGACAGCCACCTGTTACACAGGTGTGAGTACCAGTTCTTGTTTTTAGAGTGAACACTTATGCTAGGTCGTCGAACTTCCCCGTTAGACATCCGCCCGTTCATTATAGCAGAATCTGTGGGGGACGGAGTGAAATCCTGAAAACAACATTGGTTCAGGTTATCATAATATACTGGTCAATGATTAGACGGAACCTTTGTTAATTCCTATCTTTTTATTATAAAGGAACGTTGAACCACGCCAGGAATTTCTCTAGGATCGTGAGTGCGTTTACTTTATTCGTTTTAAATTGCTTTCTTGAACACTTCTAAAAGAGAGCTATCTCGCAAAGAGTGCGGAAGTGCAGTGCAAATTCGCACAGCATGAACTGTAAATGATCCATCATACCCAAGAAGATTAGAAGAGCATCACTCTTCAAACCGGTATGATGGATAGATGGAGGGAAACGAAGGAGAAGAGATTATGAAGACCGAACGAGTGAAAGTGTGAAGAACAGAAAAAAAGAATCTTGACATTCTCGACGCTGCGGAATAGGCAGCCACTTCAGTTGCCTCTCGACATGTGATCATTCTGCAGACGTTTGAGTTTATTAAGAAAGTTCCTTAGTCACATCAAGGAATCAGACATCAGCAAAGTCTAGAAGAGGTAGAGAAAGAGACTGAACAAGAGTGATTTTAGTTTGAAATGGCAGAAACTTCTGAAGACTCCTAAGAGATAGATACGAACACCCTTCTGCTTACAGCAATGTGTATATGCAAAGACAGATTGCAGTCCAAAAATACGCATAAGTCTTAAACTTTTTACAATAATTTATAACAGTACCATCAAACGTGCAACAGGCGGACGGAACTGATTACTTACTAAAGTAACAAAGTATCTGCCACCAACCTTGTGATTTACAATCTTTTGAACTCACACAAACAACCAGACTTGGACCCAGTAAGGCAGTCACAGCGCGCGCAAGACGCAGCGCTGAGGCTACATTAGGGAGCGATTTGCGATGCGACTGGAAGAGCGAAACGAGAAAAACATGGTATGGCTACATTACAAGCGAAATTTTGGCGTATATTCGGCGATGACATGGCTACAGTACACATGCTCAACAACGAATTAGCAAGAGCAATTCATGCGGCTTACTATCCATCGCGGTTTACTAAACGCATAATGTAGCCACACGCATATTTAGCAGCACTATTGAACTAGTCGTGCAAGTGAGAAATTTTCTAATAAATTCGCTTCAATTTCGCTCATATGTTGATGTAGCCGATGCCGTGATTTCAGTAATGTTGTTCCTATCGCATAAAGAAATCAAAGATCGGTAGTAATATTTGATGTACGGTGTAGCCATATACGTGAGCATTCATTTACTTGTTTTGATCGCTCATGTGTTGCAGGTCGCGTCGCGGACTAATGTAGCCTCAGCCTAAAGCTAAGCGTTCTACAAATGCTGCGCCAATCAGACCTTTTCAACGTTCATATATCTAACGCTATGGATATTAGTAGCAGCCGCTAAAATAATAATTCGTCACTTACCCCCACATTTTTATGTCTGATCCTTTCCGGGAATAATAAGTCGAGGTCGCTACCCGTCGCACCGTAAACTTGAGTATCACGTTGAGAATGACCTTGATATCTAAAGAAATATTTCTTTTTTAGTAAGGGTTACATTAAAATACAGGCACTAGGCGAAACATGTCATGGTTTAATTAATACTTTTCTTTTGGCAATAACTATTTCGTTAGTAGCTGGATTCCTGTGTAAAATTGCAAATAATATGTTTAATTTATTCAAAAAATGCAGCTAAGTAAAAACTAAAAAAATAAAATAAAAATAATAAATCATACCTCATTTCACGTCTATGTTGCAAATCAAAAGTTTGGGCGAGCGCAAAGTAGGAATAGTCAATACAAGCATAAGTGATGAGGAACGGCATTGTGACAATGGGTGCAAGTTGGTTGATGTCTCCAATGATGATGAATGTAACGGTGACCACGGCTACTACCACCATAGAATATACCGGTACCTTATTTGGACCTCTCTGAAAATTAATAACAGTAATGGTAGGGTTAAAGTAATGGTAAAATAATTTTATGTAAATAATAGCTAGCTTGCTACTCAGACGAAAAAGATGTACCTACCTAAGTATTAATTTGCAATTACTACTTTATGTTGGCGAACATTACATATTACCGCTTTTATGTAACATGCGAGAGCAAACATGTGGGATTGTATGGAAACTACTTTTATTATAAATAAATATCAAAAACTTACTCCATTTCCAAGAAATTCTAGTCCTGGTATAACTTTCTCATTAGCAATGCTCTGTAAGACCCTGGGTGTACCATACATGGCACCCAGACATGAGCTCATTGAACTGACATATAGACCTGCAAGTAATAGGACTGTCACGGCGGAGATGTCCGCTGTTATGGACAGGTTATGCAGCAACCCTTCCCTGGTCACTGTTGCTGCTAATGTTATTATAAACATCAGGTACAAAAACGTTCTGGAATTGTAACAAGTAAAGCATAATTTTGTTGCTTATGTCATGGCCTTCATCAATCATTTAATTGTCGGAAAATCAAAATATCAAAAATACTTTTAGAAAACAGGTTGCAGTGGATACTTAGAAAGACAAGCAATAGTTGATATTATTTGAATCATATAATAATGATTACCTTACCCTGTGCCAATAGCTGCTAATGAACCATTGGGTATATTGACTGAGGGGTTCTTCAAATCCCCACTCATGTTAATGCCTGCTAATATACCAGTTATGGTGGGGAAGAATATTCCAAAACATTTGAACCATGTATAACCATCTTGGTAATCCGGCCAAGTATTATTTGCTGCTACTCCACTAAGCCAGCCTTTAAATTCCAACTTAACTGAAATTATGAATATTATTAGAAATTATCACGAACGTCGTATTATGTAAGTACGAAATTTTTTTAGTAGAATATTTTTGAAAAGATTTTCAAGTTTTTTTGGTTACTATGGAAAAACTGTTTAGGTGGTATTCTCCTAGTTAAAATACCATACAGTACTCACGTTTTTCGTCAGTGGGTACAGTTGTGAATGATCCTACAAAGAAGTCAAGTGCTGCCAACATGATGATCATTAGCAGTAAAAATTGCAGCTTCACAACCCATTTCACCCCCGCTACATTGATAGTGCCCAGCAGTAACACTGCAGCTATAGCAAAACCTCGAGATGCCCACTTGTGGGTGTCACTTAGAGGATCTTCAACTACAAAACCAGCCATCGATTCACCAAAACCAAACACATTTAAGGCACAGCCCACAGCCTGTAAAACATTCATTATTATTGTTATTAAGTTTATAGTAAATATTTTTAAATAATATTGTACATGCATACAAACATTATTGAAAAAAAAAAACAGATTTATTGATATCATTATGCATTGTCTTAATTACTATAGGATGCAGTAAAGTGAAACAAAACTTCATTAGTGGAAGGTCATTTGAATTTTCAGCTGTTCCACAGCACAATCAATATTTTACATAGCTATAATGTATTTTCCTAAATTGTTTACTACATTTGGTTGCTTCAACATACTTCAGTTTGTTTACCATATAAATTCATAGCATATATTTCATACTGTAGTATGTACAGTATCCATACTAATATTATAAATGGGAAAGTGTGTCTGTCTGTTTGTCTTTCTTTCACGGCAAAACAGAGCGATGAATTGATGTGATTTTTTGAATGGAGATAGTTGAAGGGATGGAGAGTAACATAGGCTACTTTTTGTCTCTTTCTAACGCGAGCGAAGCCGCGGGCAAAAGCTAGTGAAATATATGCTAAGGATTTAATAAAATTTGCTATAATTATGTTCTTGATGTATCTTACCTGACCAAAACAATATATCATGCCAAGAGCTCCTCCCATTCTGGATCCTAAAGTGTGAGCGAGTAAAAAATACACTCCACCACTTTCTATCCTGCATCTCTCACATATTCCCACTGCTGACAATACTGAGATTAGAGCTACAAAAACTGAAAAGGAAATTATGAGTGTTAAAGTAAGTTTAATAAATGTTCAACATGAAATAAAATAAGAATTATTCAATATTTCACTCAGTATATAAAGTCATAAATCTTTAGATTAGTTTTTAGATAACAATTCCACTGACTTAAGTTTTATTAAATTATAATTGATAGACTGCTTATATTATGATTATTTAAGACACTTGGATAATGAGAGCAAAATAAAAACTTTAATTGGTTTAAAGAATTAATTAGGCATACCTGTAAAAAGTACTATAAATATTGCATTTACTAATCCAGCTTGTCCAACAATCCAACCAGATCTTAGAAATACAATGACTCCAAATATATTTATAAGGCATGATGTGAATACTCCATCCCAAGTCCCAAACAGCACTGGTTGGGATATAAAAAAGTTTGATTTCCACCATGGTACATCACCCTGAAATCAATTACAAATACAAAGAATACAATTATCAGTAATAGGTCTAATCACAAGATATTAAGTTCTGATTAGATAAATATGAGTTGTAGATATTATCTTGTTGATGACGTTTATTAGAAATTTGAAAATTGCATGCCACCAAGCATATATTTAGGAAGTGATTAAATGGAGGGGTTTAAATATGATAAAGGACACATACTTACTTTAATTAAATATTTGTTTTTTTTGGGTTGGAAAATATCACTCAAAATTGGCTGAGATAGTAAAGAAAAACCTTCGTAGTTGATTTAGCCTATGGTGCAGTAAGCCTTTTTAAATGCTCAGTTTTTACTTAAGTGGAACAACGGTAACAATGCTTCAGTCTACAAGTGTCTAGTGGCGTCGAATTTAGGCCGCCTTTGTTATTAGAAAAAGTAGAGTAGCACAGCCACAACATAATAAACATTACTATAAAAACGGTATGTGGCAAGGCAAAGTTGTCTATTACAAAATGTTTACCTGAATATCTGCAAATATTTCATTAGCCCCTGAAGCCTGATGTCCACCTGAACCATATTGTGATTCATTTCCCAAATCCACGAAGCCACCTGATTGTCTTCGCATTCGAGCCCGATCGAATTCTGGCTCTTCGCTTCGAAAACTGTCTATATCTAATTCATTTCTCCTTTGGCGATTACTTTGATCCATTTTTGTAGATTTGCAATAATTACGTATAAATATTATTAGAAAACATCGGAACACATATCGCGGACTATTTACTAATCTCGGGAAGTGACTGAGTTAAGCGCGTTCTCAAGTAATGTAAAACGTCATTGAATACCTAATCTTTTCTTTGTTTGTCAAAGGAATAGGTACTGTAGAGAAAAGTGAAAGAACTTCAGAGATATGCTAGAAATGTAGATTTTTTTGTAACTGGAAGTCGTTTAGTCAAATCGGTTGTCATTTAGACTCGGTGACGTTTCGTTCCATTAAATGACACATGTGACATATCTGACATATAGCACAGAGATGTTAAGGGTGCGTTCCAAAAAGTGTAAGAATTACACGGAGTAGTGCGAAAGTTACTCTAAAGCGTTCCGAAATGAGCTGAGTGAAACCGAGGGTAACCGAACAGTTACTCGACAGCAGCTACCCGAGCAGTATTTTGGAACGCTTTCGGTTAAGTAATTTTCGCACTGACAAGTGCGATTTCTCACCCTTGGCTGAGCGTCGTTAGAAAATTACCTGACATGTGTCAAAATCATATTTTGATTTATGATTTACTAAAGTAGAAACGAACAGGTAGTACTTATTTATTTGCAAAATATGCTTAAAAACACAATTTTCCTTCTTTGCAATAGAGTTATAAGGTTATGTTGACAGTGTCATCATACAATCCTAACCATCATGACCCTAACCCGTTCCAAAACAGTAAATCGCTCTGTAGCGTTCAAAAACAGTATAGCCGTTCTCTTTGTTTCGTTGTTATTCGCACGTTTTGGAACGCACCCTAAAAAGGGTCAGGTTTGACACCTGACTGACCCTTTTTAACATCTCTTGTGTAAGTGGCCCTACCATCACCTTCAGGGTCAAAGCCAACCTCACCTGCACGTGGTACACCCTTCTGATTCACTGTATTCAACCGACTCTTTTGGGATTGATTTTGCCCTATACATTGAATAATCTTTGCACACCACCATCTTTGTAAACAAATTATAGTTTCATCATGCCACCTCCCTGCCTACCCTTTTCGCAACAATGTTGGGTTCGGCACCCAGCCTAACCGGATTTAGCTGGATACCAGTGTTTTATGTGAAGCGACTGCCTGTCAGACCTCTACAACCTAGTAACTAGGGAACACCAACACGATACCTCTTGGATAGGCTGGCCAGACTTTCTGTTCTGGCATCTGATTACCCGTACCAAAACAAAACAATCTATTATAGACAATCCAAACTATAAAATAAAATTTTAAAGTTACAGTAGTTCACAGTAACACAGTAAAATACTACAATTTGCCCTTTCTGAGAGTTGGAGTACTTACTGAGGAAAACCTATAAACTTTGGAAGTCAAATGTCGATTATGCGACCAAAAACCTTACCCGGGTGAAACCGCAGGGTACAGCTAGTCAATGATATTATTGTAAAAAAAGCGTGCAACTTAGGTGCAAATAATTGTTACTAACCATGATAACTAACTCTTGACATATATACGTAAATAAGTAAATTATGATATGGGTCATAATCTACACGTATATTTTTGATACCTTTTGACGTTGCATCACCAAGTTGTCATCAAGTGTAATAGAAATGATTAGGGGCTTATGTAAGTACTTAGGGATTTTTTTTGTGCAACCTTGTGTCCTAATAATATATATGGCCCTTAGGTACATAATTTCATTTAGAAAACCAATGATCAGGACAATTCTATAATTTTATATAAGTTAACCGAATTTTGTAGTACTTTGTATGGTTAAGGTATTGTGTAATGTTGAAAATAGCGTTTTAGCGCATTTTGCACCTGCGTTCCGGATTAAAATGGATACCAACGATTTTATATACATAGTTTATACAAAAACTACTTATTTTTATATATTTTTTTACCCACAACGGAACGGAGAAGGGTTTGGGGTGAGAGGTTGTGTGTGCGCACACCAAATCCAATGAATGTTTATAATTATTATATATTTCCATTTATGAGGCGGGTCCGACATTAACGAGTTTGTAATTGTATAGAATTTCTACGCCATGTAGAAATAAAACCTGCCAAGTGCGTGTCAGGCCTTACATGGAATAGGGTTCCGTAGTAAACCATAATAGTACGTGTCATATTTTACATATCTACTTAATTTTTACATTTTCAAATTTTGAATGAAAATTAAATGTAAAATAATATTTTAACAGAAATTGAAATGCGCTTTAAAGTTAAATATCACAAATGGATACAAAAAAAAGTAAATCCTAAAGTCGTCTTAGCAACCTCTGAATATTTTTACAAGATCTATGTAATGATTCCTTAAACTACGGGCTAGACGCGAAAAAAAAAACATGCCAATTGTACCCTACGTGTAGAGAATCAAAAAAAAAAAGATTTCATAATTTTACTTTGGCACTTGGCCGACGTGGTATGGTGGTAAATACACATAAGTACCCAAAGTTTTACCTTTATAGCACTAACCTTTTGGACGGTAAGACGATGACGGACGTTCGGATATGAAGAAACTAAGAGCAGAATAGTGGACAACTTTTTATCTTTGATCAGCTTTCGGGTATTGTTGTTCACACTACAAGCTGCCGACCCTTTCTCAACTTCCCAGTTCGCTAATATTATGTCTGATCCGAAAAGAAATCGTGGCTGAACGTTCGGTAGTCGTCTCCGTTAGTTTTATCGGGTCACCCTAATCTGAACGGCACTGTTTAAATTTATTGAAATACATACGACAATATGCATCCGACACGTTTGTCGACCCGACCCAATGTGAACCAACACTAAGGGTACGTACTATTTGGCACGGAATCCTTAAAACAAAATATTTTATACATTGCCTGTCATGTATTCTATACATTGCTTTGCCATAGTGTAGAATAACTGATCTGATAGCATTAGGAACATGTGTTCTGTGTCGTGCAAATAGCTTATTAGTTTTAATTATTTTACATTCCTTTAACGACATTAAATATCCTTGGGCAAAAAAGCAGAGCTTGTACTATATAGTAACCATGCAGACAGCTGATAAACATACTTATATAATTTATAAATACATACATATTTATAGATAAATAAAACCCATGCACAGAACAAACAATCATGTTCATCACACAAAGTTTGTCCTGGGTGAGAATCGAACCCACGACCTCGGGCTTAGCAGTCAGGGTCACTATAACCACTAGACCAACAGGCCCGTCACATGATATAGTGGCTAGCCACGGCATTCCATATTGACTACATAGTGCCACAGTAGCCCCGAAAACCCACGTGTCATTTGATGCCACTGCCAGCAATCCACGGGCGTTAAGCAACACGTAGAAATAAGGAAATTCCTCAATTATTTTAATAAGGCGTTAATCCCACTAAACTAATAGAGAGGCAGAGAGCCACCCTATGCCATGTCATGCCCACTGTGTGCGTTGGTCCACAGGTAGTTAATAGTTTCCTTATTCGCTACCATTAATTTAAACAGCGATTTTACACACCATAAATGAAAGTTATTTCTATTAGCATTAGCAACATTTTGCGAATGCTGCTTGGTTTGAATGAACAGAAAGTAAGCGAATATTTTATTACTGAATGGATATTTTGTAATTGGACTTTTCTATCGTTGACAATTTGACATCCTGTACCTCGGAAAGCGCGCACGTTTAGCGGATAGTCCCTAATTTTATAACGTCATACGTTATGTTATGACAACCGGGAGTATGTTAATACACGACATATTTTCGTTGTTTTGACTATAAATTTAGCGACTGCTGGTTAATGTGGTAATAAAAGAAAACACGCGAAAATCCCCAAGTTATATTTTTCTTTAATATTTCGAAAGTTTATTGTTACCCCAAAACTTAAGGGAAAGTGTGCATTTGTATTGTGCGTTGATGGCGTTTCTTCACACCAACTATAAATCGTTCAAATCATAAGTAGGTAATAAGTAATTAAATAAAATGTGTATAAACGATTACATATATGGACATTAGATATTGGACTGTGACATGAATGTTTACGTTTTTAAAATACCTAAAAAGGAAAACCGGCCAGGAGCGTGTCGGGCTACGCTCAGTGTAGGGTTCCGTAGTTTCCTGTCCGTCACAATAAGTATTCCCACTTATGAGTTTAAAAAATGACTATTTGTTACGTTGACATACTAAGTACGCAGAAATTATTGTGTACAACATTTTTGTCTTTTTTGTACAAAAACTGTTTTTTCCATCAAGTTCAAAATATTTTTCCTAGAAAGTCCTTATAAAGTTCTACTTTCCAGATTGTTTTTTATATTTTTTAAAGTTATGGTTCAAAAGTTAGGGGACACATTCTTTTTTACTTTTGGAGCGATTGTCAAAAAATGATTCTAGTAAACCCCCATTCATTTCTAAATATCTATCCAACAACATATCACACGTTAGGGTTGAAATTAAAAAAAAAACACTTCCCACTTTACATTTAGGGGGGGGCTACCCTAATAAAACATTTTTTTTCCAATTTTTATTTTTCCACTTTGTCGGCGTGATTGATATACGTATTGGTACCAAATTTCAGCTTTCTAGTGCTAACGGTCACAGAGATTAAGCGAGGACGGACAGACAGACAGACAGACATGGCGAAACTATAAAGGTTCCTAGTTGACTACAGAACCCTAAAAATTAGGACAATTGCATGTAGGATCACATTTTGCTCAATTGCTCGTCTGTCTGTCTAAAACTGTTAAGATCCTGTTTTTAGGAACGTGTAGTAGGGAAATTGTAAGTTATATTAAATTAGGGTCTGTAAAATTATCAAAGTTTTAGTTAACGCAATCAAAAGTTATGACTGCAAGGGATCTACAACCTAGGAGGGTAATTTTCATTGACCTAGAGTCATACATTTTGGCAAAATCAATGTCTGATGGTTTAAGTTAAGGAAACAATCCGGGAAACGTATTTATTTGTTATACCTATTGTTGTGTATGTGTTATGTATTTGATTTAAGCTAAAAAATCGACCTTTAAAGCTCTTGCTGATGTTAGTCTGTCGGCTTAAATTTTCCTACGGTTGAGGCACCCGCCTCTCATGCATGAGGGATGCAGGCTAGAAACCAGGCTAGTACGAATGTGACCCTTTTCCATTTGTATGTACTTTCTAAGTTTAACTAGGAAATTACAGTGACACCGGTGAAAGAATACATGGCGAGGTAACATAAATATAAATCTGGAACATAAGAAACAACATAAGCCTTCTCTGTATGTCCAGAGGCGTTTGCCCTGCAGTGGAGCAGTAATTAACTGGTATCAGGTACAGTATCTAACAATACTGTTTGTACATTGAAGTAAGAATCCTTATCAGCTTAACTTCATAGGCATCGATCTTATGAAATGGATAATTTGTTTCTTTTTACTCCGCAGCTCGTCTTTGGAATACAGTTTAATCGTTTCTCCAAGAGTCGTTGAGTCTTTCTCGTCATTTTTCTGAGTCTTTCTCGGCATTTTTCTGATGATCTCCACTGTTGATCCTGGCTTTCAGAAGTTGCAGTGGGTGAAAAATTATAACGCGATTGTAGAAAGTCTTCAAACTCACCTGATTTTTTAAAGTTCGGTCATGAATAAATGGCAATCTGGCGATTATAAATGATAGGCATACTTAAGAGTCTCAACAATCGGACTCAGTCTAATATTAATTATCTTTCAAATGTGTTCATGAAATAAATTTATGGAACTAAGTGTACGCTGTATCATACCCAAAGTATCTGGGTACAGAAATAAGATCTACAATATAAAGGAAAACACCTGTTAGTATATTTTTAAAGAATCCCAGGGAAATCATTTAAGTGCTTCAGTACCTGTGTAAGTAATTGTACAGCGTTCATGTCGCTTGCCACTAAAATATTCATAAGCTTTCTTTGCAACCGCTGCCGAGTTTTTTTGACAATTACGTAGAGACGAATCTGCGAAAATGATTTCTGAACAAACACTGACAAAGTATTTTCCAAAAATCAAGAAAAAATTTCATTTTTAAGTAAACATAGGTAGGCACTTATTTTTACATACAGGTGGACTATCCTATGCCCATCTTGCGAGGTGGACCAAACAGTGGGCTGAACTGTACCTAATCAATTTTTATTTTTTTGGGAGTCCTTATTATTAGTTTATCGTTGTGGCACGTTATTAAAGTTAATGTTGTAGGTTAGGTTACCTACTTACAATTTTTGTGTAGAGGTGCTATAGTAGAGATCAATGATATTTCTGTTAAATAGGGTGTAATTTTGCAAATCGGTGCAGCAAATTTAACAAATTATTTATTTATTTATTAAGGTAACCAACAGCAATACATAATAATGTTTTACAAAACATGCGTGTTACAGTTGTTATGGACAATTATAGGTTACCCTGCGTAACTGGGATACATAATATAACACTTGCGAACGGACTAACAACATACAATTCAAAACAAAATTAGGTTAAATAAATTTTTCAACACACTTGCTCGTAAAGTGGATCTTATTACCTTGCATTTAGACCTGTTATTGAGTATATTACGCACGCGTGCGTTTCACTTTACATTACCGCACGCGTGCGGTAATCTTAACACGACCAATTCTAATTTATCCAAGATTGCAAAGTAAAAGTATGTCCAGTACGCATTCTTAAATTTGTCGCTTAATACACATTTTTTTTTAAAAACGTTTCGTTGCTAAGCAACGACTTTTTTTTTTAACACGACTCTTTGACGCTGCCAAACAGCCTATTACTTACTGCTTACTTAAATATTAAAATAACAAAGGAATTTAAATAAAACAATAATAAATAACTATAACTAAAACAAGTTATTAAAAATTCACCTAAACCCGATTTTTTTAAGCTAAAATACGTTTAGTTTTGAATTTTGTCTGTATTGAGAGTTTAGTATATTATCTGTGGTCATGCCCGGGTATTGGCAGAGCGTGAAAAAAAAAGTTACGCGTTGCGTGGCATTCTACATTTTTATTGTTTATATAATTGATGATATTCTAAATTGATTATATAAGTATTTAAATATGTCGAGTTAAGAAGAAACTGTATTTTTAACTCCGCCGGAAATAATTATGGAGGCGTAAAACGCGAGTAGTAATTTGTTGCCGCCAAAGTCAAAGGATGCGTACGATAGTTTCATGCAGTGAAAAAGCGCAGTCATTTTCAGTTAATGTGTTTATTTTACTCACAAGTGTGTTGAAAAACGTCGTATGATACTCGCGCGCTATTGTCATTACGTACTCGGCTTTCTTGTTGCGCTCGCCTGCGGCTCGCGCACAAATATCGCCTCGTATGTAATGACCAACACAGCGCTCTTGTATCATAATGTACTATAACCTAATTTTGTTCTGAATTGTATTGCAATATTGTTTAATTGAAATATCTGACATTAGTCCGTTCGCAAGTGTTATATTATGTATCCCAGTTACGTGTTGTTTGTGTGTGAAAGTTTGGTGAAAGTTTTAAAAAAGATAGTAAAAAAAGGATGAACATTGGTTGTTTGTCATTTATCTCCGTTTAGGTATACTTTAAACTTTTGTTTTGTTTTTACTTTTTTAAATTAAAACGTTCTAGTTATAGCTATGCAGCTACGTCAAGTAGTTATTTAATTATATTTTTTTTTTATTATTTGGATTTACAATTCTAGTACTTATTAAATTTGTAAATGGAGTTATAAGAATATAATTTAAAATCACCAACTGCATGGTGGAGAATTCACTTCAGCCACATTTTACAAGTTAAGCTGACTTTTACAGCAGTATCTTAAAATTTATTCAGGAATATTACAATTTACCCTAAAAGTACATAACATTGCAGAAAGGTAAATTGGCAGGTAAAACAGCCCGGAGTAGGGTCGGTACTTCGACATGGTTTCGGGCGCTATCTTAATCGTCCAGCGTTTAAGCATATTTATGTAGCAATAAGTTATCAGAAGCCTAATTACGGCCGCGAAACCACCTGTCCGCTATCATCTGTACATAGGCCTTCGCATATACTTCCGTGCGTCTTACGCGCGGTCCCACCCCCGCGGCGCCATTGGTTGGCGAGGAGGTTGCGCGCGCAGCGGCCCTCCTCGCGGCCGGGTGTGAGACGCCGCGACTCCGAAGGAGCCGGTCGCGACCGCGATGTGCAGCCGCGGACAGTTCCGCCGCGACCACGTCGCCACGCTGCCGCCGAGCGCTACGCAAGCCACGCCGCCGCCGCTGCCGATACGGTCGTGCGGCACTTATTTTTCACGAATCTGCACTCATATTTGGAACTTTTATTATGAATGCAATAGTTAAAAGTTACTTTTGAATGCCCAAAATAAAGTTTCTTAAGTTTTTATAACTTTAAAAACTTTTAAGCTTTTAAGTTTATTAGTGGTAGTAAGGATTCAAAAAGAGATATATTTGGTGATGTGATATGGCTAGGCAGCGCCATTCTGGTTGCGCACGTCTGGTGTTGGCCGTATGCGCCTGGGCATGCGCGCTCCTCGCCTGTGTTGCAGCTGAGGCACATGCTGATGTTGACACGTCCACTGGACTCGGTGACAATACACTCACCAATTCAGGTAACTACTCGTACATCAGTTGTCCTGTAGAATAAATAATGTTTCTGAAAATAAAATAAAACTTAGATTTCTAAAGAAAAAAATGTATAAATCCACCAGGTAAAGGTATGTAATTAATTTGATTTACAAGAAAGAAGTGTTACAATTATAATAGGAGATAATTCACAACTTCTTACTCATATAAAAGCAAAAGGATCAAAATAATCATAATAATTACTTGCATACTAGACTACTAAGTAAAAAATGGTATTAAATTAGCGACATTAAACTACACTTATCAATTGAAAGAACAAATAATATAGGGTAAGGTTAAACACACAGGTTACACAAACATTTTGGTAATAAATATAAAGAAATTATTAGGGCGTATTGTTTTTATTACAATACATGCAGATAGACGAGAGAGCACAGATACTACAGTTCATAACTAACTTTATTATCATTAAAACGTCGCCCAATATTGTATGCACTTAACTATCTTTATGGATGATATGTTTATTTCGAAATCAAAAATACCAGTCACGAATTTTATTTATTGTAATAAAAGTTGAGAATTGTAGGCGTAATGTACAAATTAAAGCTGAACAACAATTTAAGTTTGATTTTATGATTTTATTTTTATGATTTTAAGTATTGTCTACATTTTCTGTTCAATCCATATATACTTTTAAAGTTTTACTTTGGAATTAATAACATAGATGAGGACAGTCTTTGTAGGGAAACCCAAACTTATCATTATGATAATTATTATTATTATTATGATAATTAGGTCTAAAAACACTAATTCGCTCTTGAGCAAGCTTGATGATCGTCTCTATATGAGAAGTGGCCTCAATATGCTCCTTTTAAGACATTTTTAGACTAGTACATATTCAATCAGGAATCAATAATATTTGAAAGTTATGGAGTTTGTGAGAACGCGCTAGGCTTCCGAAACTTTGCCCATTCTAAAAAAAAAATCTTTCGTTACTTTAGGGAGGTATGCTATCCGTGAGTGCTAATAAAACATGTGTTTGTGTGACGAAGTCGCAAGAAGAAGCCAGTGGCAGAACTTGGAACTTACTTTGTTATTGTTACTTCATAGAAAGAAGGTTTGCTTAAAGATAATTCTACTTTGGGTTAATCTTGTCATTGTTATTAACTCATGGTATTGCTATTCGTATGTAAGTATTTTTTGTGTGCAATAAAGAATAATAATTTAATAAAAATCTATTTGTCAAGCATAAGATTTTGTACTGTTTATAAGCACAGTACAAAATTTTGCTACTCGTAGAAATCCACATTATTTTCAATAACTAGGTTTATGGCACTTGAATATAAATATATTCAAGCGCCATAAACCTTTCATAAATATGAAGACTGATAACACATTGGACTTATGACTAAGTAGTTACTTACAAAGTGAATAAAGACAAGATGTTAATAAGATTGTACAAATTGTTGCGGCGAATAGTTGGCAACGTCGCTGCAGATTCAGGTGTGGTCGGCAGGATGAGTTTGACTCTTACCGTAGAAACTGGCCGTCTACCGTAGAAATGGTAGAATGAAAATTAAGTAACAATTAATTGGTAAAGGCCAGAACTTTTCTCTCCAATGATATGATATAGGCTAGATAGGTCTATAATATCTTAAAATAGAGTTACTTAATTATTTTAGATTAAAGCTCAGAACCGTTTAAAGTAAGTTGGTCTCCTTACAAACTTAGATACCTATTTAAATATACTAACTGAATTTTGTAAACCTGATTGGAGGTTTCATACATTCAATAATTATAAACTTGGATCATTCCAACTATATCGCTCACACGTCAGTTACGGAATTATCATAATTATTTGTAAAACTGGTTTTTAAAGAACAGCAAAGATAACCTAAATGATAATATGCTTATTAATTAAATTTTAATCTTTAATACGATTGAAACATATAACATTTAAAAGAATTGGCCAAGTGCGTATCGGACATAATATGTAATTGCCCCTTGGTAGTTGATTTTTAACCTTTTAACCCTATTTAGTTTAATTGTACCTATTAGTTTTCCTTTTAACTAAATCTTGTCGCTAAACTATTACTTGACTGGGACCGTTGCTCTAACAAAAATTAGAACTTTAAACCTTAATAATTAATGATCATTTCCGTGAATGAAAGACCTATCTATCTAAACCCGAGAATGTGTGATAAATGAGAAAAAATCTGTTTCAAAAGTATTATTTTCTACTTTGTCGGTATAGCTGCTAGTGTGTTGTGTACCCAAGACGAATTACAGATTTTTGGTACTAAGACTCTCTGAGCTAAGCGACGGACGGACAGGCAGACGTGAAAAATTGTAAGGGTTCCTTTTTGATTACGGAACCCTCAAAAAGAATAAGAGATTAATTAAACATTGAAGTATGATGTGGGGAATCTTCGCGTTTTGTTTTGTACTGCACTACTGGAAAGTAACTTTTTTTACGTGTCTTACAAAAACTATTTTAATTAGGTTTTTTTTTTCCACGTATCCTGTACTTATTGTGGATGCAGCCGTAAGCATGATGTTTTGCGTGTGTTACATGGGGAACCCCCATTTGTAACTTTTTATTTTTATTTTGTCAGAGTAGCACGTTTGAATTATCTTTCACTAAATGTTACTCAGTCGGATTGCAGGGTAAGGTCAGTATGACTAGTGGTTTGTTTGATCTTGTATTATTCATTTATTAAATGGCTAGTAACACTTTGGATAAATGTAGTAGATTTTTTAAGAAATTTAAATAGAAGAACTCAATAAATGAAGCATGAACCACAGTCAATTAGACCACTTTTTATCTGTCTTCCTAACCCTATTTCTTATATTCTACACGATTTGTTACACTGACAAAATCGCAAGCAAAACATAGTTTATTCATCCTACATAATAAATTACGAAAAGGGTTGAAAAATACACAATAATAAGAAACATATTGGACACATTCACCGTAGTCATAATTTGTACAAGGACATAAAATTATTCACCTGTAAAAGGAGAATGTTCAAATCTAGCATCGCTTTAAAATAAGAGGACATACACACAAAAATGTACTCATAAATCATAACATAATATTTTAACTTTCCTAAAATAACTTCATGGAAATCTTTTTAGGGGTTAATATTTTATATTCAATTAGTTATTTATTCGACTTTGTTGCATTCTTCCTTTAATGACGTACTTAAGTAAAAGCGGTGTTGCCAATTTCATAAACTTTCCCATAATCAGTCTTAACTGATAGTATTACACATTTTATTTTTAAGAGCACACGTTGATGTCTCAAAAATAATTACGAATATAACATTCATTTGCGTTACCAACAATTTATACTTAATTAACATTTCTAAAATAATGTTATTTTACTAACAAAAAGTATTTAGGTGTTTAAGTTATCACTTATGGTTGATTTTTATCAGCTGTGGGCAGCACTGCCACGGAAATTCAAATGTTAACAGTCAAAATTGACACTTTCAAGTAAAACAAAGCGACGAATATTTTCATTGAAAATTGAGTTTATTTTGCGTTATTTGATAACGAATCATTGCGGTTAGTTCGTGTACAGCAGACTCTTCCGATTTCTGTGTGATCAAGCAATCTTTTCAAAACTTTCGTACGTCGACGTTTTTACGACTTCGGATCGTTTCTCTCTTTAGGCAGTACCGACAATTTTGTTAAAATAAAAATAACACGCTGTGCGGACTGTGCCCCCCTTGCTCTGAAACATCCTCTACCTCGTCGCCAACAGGGGGAAGCAACGGATGCAATGGTTACAATTCTACGATACTGGATTAATCCGGCAACGGTTAGTATCTTATTATATTGTATTTACACGTTTTTTTGACGTTAGTGTAGTAGAAAATGAGCGCATTATTGTTATAATATTATCAACAATATTATACGTTATTATGGATAATACCAAAGATGGTCCAAGTCAATAGCACTATTTGTATTTTGTTGTATAGCTAACTGTAACAGCAGATAACGAAAAAAACTATTTGAAAATCCTATTAGAATCATTTTCGGTTTCCACGCGGACGAATTTCCTATTAAACTAATGCTAAGATCAATCAACAATATGTAATAATATTTATTATATTTATTTTCAGATGTCAGAAGAACATCCTCTTCTCTCAGGAATGTTATATTATACTCGAATGAGCATCTCTAAACTCTTGAAGTGTAATGTGTGTTGAACGAGCTTATGGACATCAACAGCTAAAACATACAGAGTATTTAGAATAACCGACCAACTCTGACAATTCAGTTGTGCTTGTAAATAATCTAAGTGAAATAAATGCCATTGACTTTTGAATATTTTTATTTCCACACAAACACATTAATATTTCAAATGTTTAATTACACGCATTGCAATGATGACTAAAATAAGATTTTGTCTGTTTACAATAATAAATTAGTTTCAAATGGTTTTTACAAAAAGAACCCTTATAGTTTCGTCATGTCCGCCCGTCCTCGTCTTACCACCTTAAACCTAACCCTTTGTGACCAAGCGATAGCCGGCTGTCGCCCTGCTATTGTCTTTATTGTGTCTCGAATCATGTAAACATCATTTTAAAAATAAATTATAACAATTAAAAAGGGGATAGAAAACCCTATTCTATGCGGGGCCTGTTTATTTTCTACTCTTTATGCCTATAAGCCACTTAGATTTAGTATGACCTAATTACCATTTACTTGGGAACTTTCCTTGGTTTGTTTAAAACTATTCCGTTTTGTTTTATGAGAATAGAAATCATAATATTGTTGTAATTTGTACTTTTTTGGTAGAAGTTATGGTACATAACTAACCTAAAAACTTGCACATATAAATCAAAATTCAACAAAAACCCCTAAAAATATGTAGATAATTTTTATTTCCTTGGAAAGTACGACCTCTCCCCTCTTTTGTATTCAATTTACACTAAGATTACATTATTTTTTATGCGCAACGGCGTCCTATAGTATGGTGGTCAATGTCCTTTAAAATATATAAATCTGAATGATCGACTGGCGCAAATGGAACATTTATTATATTTTATTGATGAAATAATACGCGTTGTACATGATCTTTTTTAAGTAAATCAATTTGATAGTTTTACGACTTATGAGTATAATTAGCTATTTATTAAGCGTATTGTACATCTTTTAGGGTATGAAATAGAAAGATAATATTTAGAAGAATGTTATTTGAAACAATCAGTACACAACATGTGAACAGTAGAACAGTGATATTGGTTATCAGCTGGACTTTGAGGTGAGCGTCACGTATGATATCCAGTTTATAATTACAACATAATAAACAAGGAAAGAACAAAGTATAAATAATAATGAGAGAAATGGGTGCGTAATAAAAATATTATTTGTGTCATAAAACGATTGACGCATCTGTACAATGTTACAGTAATTGTTACTCATTTAAGTAATCATTCGAACGGCGAATACTATAAGGAATACCACAAATTACTCATAACTATATGGAACGTAAAAAATACTAAGTACTCACTTTTTGGTGTGTCTGTTTGGTCACGGTAAATAAACAACGGTCTAAAATCATATCCATATAGAAAAAAGATGAAAAACTTGACTCTACAAATAATGTGGTCTACAAAGAATTATTTTTGCGTCAACATATAATGTGATAAGTTCAGATAAGTGTAAATAATTAAGTGGAGCTTATTATACCTATATTCAATATGTGTGTCGTTGTCAATTTATACATTATTTTTCAATAATATTATTGTCCCAACAATTTTCAAGTAAAAGAATTTCAAAAGGTATTGTTGTTAAATTTAATGCAAACATGAATGTCATCAATGAATGTGTGATTAAGCAGTCAATCTGTTACGCAAATAAGCTGAAAGATAATTGAAAAAATATGTCTTAGCTACACCACCTTGAGTTCCGGAATCTTCAATTACATCATTCCAATATTGTAGCATTGACGGTGGGCGGTGACTAAATAGAACAACACCTATTATGTACTTGCCGTTATGTACTCGGTTTTATCTTCAAGATAAAGATGCTTATAAGAAAATTAATTAAGGCTGTTATTTTTCACAAACCTATTTTTTTATTTACTTAATCTAAAATGGTTAGATACCCTATTTAAAAAGAGTTTTATATTTAGTTTCGTATAACTTTTTTGTGAAGACTCTTAAAGATCAATAAAAATTAAACAAAATGGTACTTTACTGACAGAAAGCAAAATGTTTTAATTTGTGTGTTTAATCTCAATATGGCGTTTTGCTTACTTACTTATAAATTATTACAATCATAAGTAAAGAGGATGTTAGAAAATTATAACACGAAATTATGTTATACAGTTTGGTTTTTTTTTCGTTGTTTATTTATTACTCCTTCACACAAAAACTATTGAGCGGATTTTGAATGTAGCTTATACATTAGAATGAGACATAGGCTACAAAACATGACGCTATGACTACGGGAGCGGAGCAGTAGTACCCAAAAAAACCGCGAGGGACAGCTATTTTGATAATAAGATATTCATCACTATTATACTCGTTTTAGATTTTCGTAGCGCAGTGCTACGAGTCGCTACGACTGCTACGACGTTACTACTGCTACGACATAACCAATCAAAAACACATTAATTTAGTTGAAGTGTCTCTGATAAGTTATGTTGCATGGTATTATTTGAAAAAATGAAGACTTTATCTACTAGGGACTTTGTCAAAGCTGCGGTTTTCCAAATTAAAGAAACTTGAACCACATAACACACACTTATTCCTACAGTGGCATTTTATAGTTTCTAGATTCTTAGGCATGCCACTACTGCGTGCGTTTTACATTACCGCAATAGTGCCGTAATGAATTAAACAAATAACATTAGTTAGTACAGATAATATTAGTTTTTTTATTGTGCCTGATCAATATTTTCATTTGAATGAAATTAATAGGAAAGCTTTTAAAAAGTAAATAAAATGTATTTTTTAATCGATTACGCAGAACTTTAATAAACTTTGTCTAAAATGTTTAAGTTTATGTTTTTTTAATTTCCAATCTATGTGGAAAAGTGACGTGTAAAACCTCTGAGTTTTTTAAAATAACCATAACAGTCTTGGGTTAGTTGTGTTGTAATGTACTGTCTCATTTACGAGTAAATATTCTTACAATTAGTGTGACCTCTACACTACACAAATATTGCTACAGCTTACATTCTAGTAACTTTATATTCATTCGTATAATTAAAATTCACGTTTCACCAACACATGTATAATGACATTACATAAAATCGCGTTAATAGTTGGGCTCTTGCGTCAGATAGTCGGACATAGTGATGCCAGTAATTTGGCCAGTCATAAATTACTCGTTTAACTGAATTACGCGAGTTGAAAGCATTCCGCCGCTGTCGAATGCGGACCGTTTCCATTCCCATGCTACTCGCGCGGCCACTGATATGCAGGCATCCGATGCACTTCACAAATGAGCTTTAAATCAACGAAATTTCATTTGCGAATCATTTGCCATCGATAACGTGTCAATCTTAATAACAATCCCGTCAGTTTGTTGGCACACAATTCGGTTACTAATTTAGCGGATTTGGGAAGCAGGCAGTTGAACTGTCGCTGTGTAGCCTTTCAGTGGTGTTGTGTTGGCGTTTAAGTAGAGCTTGCCATCACGTCAGCAGTAAACATTGCACTTCGAAATTGATTTGACATGAAATAAAAGTAAGTGTTAGTTGCCAGGGAACATTCCATCGAAGTAGTTTCGCAAAAGTTCGCAGATTGGCCAGTCGATAAGTTGAAAAAAAAATAGACAAAAAAAATGTCTTGTTATAAGCACTGTACGTTTTCAATGGCATTTAGTAAACCAACACTTGTGTTTTTAACATTAAAAATAAACTCTTCAATTTTGTTTATTTCTTTAGGTATATAATATGTAAATAAATCCAAAAGCGTGTTTTGCTCTTTCTATAGCAGTATAGTGTAAATAAAACAATGTTTTCAGAACACAATGTTCGCATGAATTACAGAACTGAGTAAATGATAATTATAGTTTTAAAATTCATGTTTTGCAACTTATTACTCTTTGCAAAATCTTCGATATTGTAACAATCTGGGTATTCTTGAAATACTGCTTGTTTAATTTACTGAACTGATTTAAGTTTTGTAAGAATAAAAAGTGTAATATATCACAAAGTCCGCTGTTTTGTAGCTATTAGATTGTAAAAATAGGCTTATTCCCAAAGTCTACCCTAAAAATTCCCCTCTAAGGGAGAAAATGACAAGATATTTTTTTTGCAAAAAAAACCGTCCTCCTTTTTTTAGAAGTCGGTTAATAATTGTACCTGATTAAAACTAGCTTTTAAATTAGATTTTACTTTTTAAGAATCTTTTTATTCTTTATTACTAGTCTAGTTCTAGTTTGTTCGATATTTACCCAAGTATGTGTTTGTTACTAACATTTTAATGACTGAACCGAATTAAAATAACTTTTATCAAATTATTCACTGTCGCTATACAATGGGTTGTTCATGATCTGAAAAGATTCAACACATTTGCTTGAGAAAAAGTACTCGCCGTATAGATTAGTGCCGAACAAGTGTCCAACAGCTTCTTTTCAAATCGTTGATCATCTCAGTGTATCCACCCACTCAATGTATTTGGGTCCGGTAAGTGGCCACGTTTCTGAAGTCCTCTCTAAAGAGCACTTTGGGCAATGTTGAGTCCACCAATAAGCTGTTTTGTGACCAATCACTTGCTTGTAAGTTTTAAATAAACTTGCTTGAGGCACGCAAAGCCATTGTTCCGGTGGTCAATTTCGGTGTTTGTAAATCTTTAATTGTTGGCCAGAAAGCCAAGGGTGATTCCTAGTTACAAGGTTGTGGAGGTTTGATAGGCAAAGAGTCACTCCATGGTGAGATACTGATAATCAGCTAAATCTGGTCTGAAAGCCTGTTGAGAGAAGCTTATGAAGATGATGAGATAGTAATTTAAGAATATAAAACACTCATGCTGATGCTTCTTCATTTCGATGTATCTAGAATTCACTACAAAGGTAGACTGCTGCCTAACTATGCCGAAAATACTGATAGGATGATAAAATATTCGACCAGTATTACCTATAGATAGGTTTCGAAATATATATTGTTTATTGTAACATGTTATTATGTAGCTCAGGCGAGCGCTGCAGCCATTTTTTTGTTCCGACGGCCGCTTTTACATTACTCACGATACGCGTAGGGCTGATTTATTCTTCGCGTAGTATCACGAGCTTTTTATTATAAGTAAAGTTTGTAAATATTAAAAAATAAACGTTCCATATGTAAAACAAAGTTGTGTTTTTGAAATTGTGTTTTCCGAGTCTATTGCATATGTAAGAAAATGGGGCTCATAGTTAATAACTAAAAAACCAATCGATAAGTGGAATGCATCGAAAATTAATCTAATAAATGATCCGCTTGAGAAGGTATTGTTGATTTTTAAAGATCCGCAACCCTTAGGGTAAACGGAGTTTGGATTCTATTGCCATTATAACAACAAATATATAAAAAAAGTTAAAATTTAGAACATGGTTTCCCCTCCTCTCATTCTGATTGTATTACGGGACCGTTCATGTGCGATTTCGCTCTAGGTCCGTAAGTCAATCATTGAGGCGCGATAAATTCAGCACATTCGGTTTGATTTACACTTTGTATACTAATCTGGAAGACAACTAGATTCATTTTGCTTTGTTTTTGACGTTCTAAAGTGCCTTTTAAATGGTCTATTAGAAATAAATAATTTGAGTTGACAAAACATGAAAGATGACCGACCTTATGCTAATCCGTCTCTTCTGCAATCTCCGAAATTCCCCGAAGGTATCATTGCATTGTACTGTCATGTAGAATAAACTATACCCATATATTTCATGCATGTAATTTCACTGGCATCCGCACCCTTCAAACCGGAGAACTGCAATCCTCCTTGGCGAAATGGTAATTGTAGTACATCAGGTACACACACAATTCACATACCTGCGAGTGCGTACCATCCCTTTTATTACTAGTTTAGTACTACGAACACATTCTTGTGCTAATAGAGTTTTGTTTAGAAGAAAAAAACGATTGAAAATGGAACATAATTCTTGTGGACTATGCTTTTTGCTTTTGTTTTCTGCTTTCGGCTTTGTACCTGACACGAAAAAACAACTCATATAGTGCAAAAGGACATCAAGCAATTTTCATATATTGTTGATCCGAAAAAAAACTTGTGCGATCAGATCTAGAATTATTCCCAATTGTTAGGTCACAATTACTGCAAATTATTACTTCAAGCTTTATCTTTTAACCACTTTTTCAAAGTAGTAATTCATATAAGAAAAGTAATCAAAATTATTTTTTCCTTAATTAAGTCACCACTAAGTTGCGGAGTTAAATTACAATAGTAGTAGTTTAAGGCATGTGTGACTTAACTGTTGGAAATAATTTTAGATCTGATATTATTATGTCGATGTATCCACGTCAGATTATTGAAGTAACATGAAGCTTATTGGAACAAATAGGACAAGTGGAGTGTGTACTAAATATCTCAACGTCATGCAGTAACAACGTTTGGAACTAACCAGATGCAATTATTCCACAGCTCGGGCTCCCATTCACTGAAGTTCCTCCTGAACTACCGATAACGGAGAATAGTGTAACGAATTAATCAAAATTTCACCTCGGGGCCTAATATGAGTCATGATTTCTGGTGGCGAACAATGGAAGTGGAGGCGCACTCGATCCGAAGTTGAATCACTACGTACTTACATTCGGAGAGTTCCTTTGTTACGGAACCGAGTAATGAAAGCGCTAGCTGATAATAATTTACGAACAGCAGAAGTGTCGCTGTTTAATGGCGAAAATAGGGGTCCGAGGAGCATTCCAGCGTGGGAGCGGGCGAGTGGGCGACGCCAGCGCCGACTGACAACCGCGCCGACAGCAAACTAAAATAATTATCATCATTGTCCCTGGCCACGGCGAGCGCTTTAATTGTTCATTTACATTTGCAACGATGATACCAGTTCCGAACTATTTCGCTCGGCGTTTATTTTACTCTCGCCCGTTCCGCTGCCGTGTTATTGTTCAGAGTTAATGGTCTGAAAAATAGAAATGATTCGCAATTTGTATGATGTTATTGTTGTACGTAACTTATAGCTTTATCTGGATTTCCCTGTATGAGAAGATTTATGCTTATTCCTGTTATGAGCTCACTAGAATGAAGTACCTACTTGTTTTGCCAGTTATTATATTCAAACTAACTTACTTTAACATCCTCGAGCGTAAATAACGCAATACACACAATAAGTACACTCTGACAGTTATTTAATCCTAGGTTTCTATTACTGTAAAGATTGGAGATGTAATAGGGCCGACTACAGGAATTCTAACTTTAATGTAGGCGGTACGGGTTGGCATAACTTCCAGCACGCATGTTGTGTTAGTGTTTATTACAAAAGTAAAGTAATACATAAAGCCACACACAAAATATTTTAACGTTGTTTATATTGAAACAATAATCAAGTCAAGTTCTTGAGGCGACTCTTAAACTAGAAAAGCTACAACACCAACTATTAAGCACGTTGAACATCTCACATACTGAATGTTTTCTCTGTGTCTAAGGGGCACATTGCTAATACAAAACGAAATTACAAGAGATGCTCGCGGAGTCCTCCCACGGCATTAATTTGTATCAAGAATTTGTAGAGATTTAGCTTGAGCCGGGACGGAGTGTTCATCGCAGCCGGCGAGCGTTAACACTTATTAAGGGGGTGCATCCCTGCGACAGATGTAGGGGAGGGCCCGCCATTTGCGTAATGTCAGGAATGGTTACACTCGATTTAATAAAACTCCGACAGCATTTCATTCTGAAGAATTTAAGAGTCAATTCGTTTTAAACGCCACAGTAGCATAGCGAGAAAAAACCGTGAGCCGAAACGTGCCTCGAATACATTGGCAAGGCTTGGATTTCTTATCGGTAGCAATTGAGATGAGTACTTATGGCTTTTCGAGTGGCTCGGCTTCGTTTAATTTGTTGTTTCAGCGTGGAATTTTTATTAACGTCTCCCCTCACTTTACATTTTTAGGGACGTGTTCCTTATTGGCAAGTCAAGGTGAAGACAAAGTTTGGCTTCGTATTTTTTGTTTTCCTTTGAGCAGCAACGCGCGAAGGTTGTGAATAGTAAATAGATCGATGACCGCAAGGTTGTAGCATGCAGTTTGCGGTTAACCTGTTGACTCGTTGTGGTTAACTTGTGTGTACATACGCATGTGTATAGCGTAGCGACCGATTAGTTATACCAGCTGTGGATAACTGGGCCCGTTCATTAATCAAGTCAGTTAGTTTCTGGTGTGTAGTGTGTCTCGAGTTACGTGATTCTGCTTAACATACAAACCGTAACGTTCAATCAGGCTCAGCTCAGACATAACGTCGTGGTTTTATGTCTCTATCTTGATCAGACGCGTTCATCAACGTTCACACAGGGATTTTTCTCAGGCATGATAATACGACTGCATAAAATTATAGTGCTATACTCATTTCACTTGCTAATATAATCACATTATGTCCAAGCTTTGTGACTGGGTTCAGAAATTAATAGCAACACAGAGCGTGTGTCGATCGGAAAACACAAGGGGACCACTCAGCAGATGCTTATCTACACGCGCTCTCTGCTCGGAGGCCAAATACAGATTCTACGTACCTGTGTAAATATGTACTTATTGTACTTATTGTTTTACTTACTGGATTCAATTTGTATCAGGCGCACCATTATAAGAAATAGTAAAGTAGTAATATAAAGTCAGTAAAGAACTTCATTATCTTCAGTACTTTCTCTATATTTAAGTTAGAATGAACTATTAGAGCCATGTACCTAATACCTACATATTTAAAATTAAATTAATTTTAGCTTGCCATTGTAAATATATAAGTTGTTTTAGGAACTTGTATACAGGGTGTCCCACGGCTATGCCACATGGAGGGAAAGTACCTTAAATATTGTAGATTGAACATTTTACTGAAAGAAGACATTATTTGAATTTTGAAAACATTTTATACTGCATTCATAGATATTTAAATAATTACATAGTTGAACCGGGAATCGAACCTGTTACTCGAGAAAATTAATTAGCCTGTGGTTTTATCCTACCGATCGAAAGGATTACTTTTATTAGGATTACTTTTACCACAAAGATTACTTTTTGCTAAATAACATAGTATCAAACATAAAAGAAAGACCATGAATTTTATCTTTTTCAATACAAAATTAGTCATTTCAAATGCTCAAAATGAGTCCCTTCTTCTTGAATACAAAGTGATAACTTTTGATTATTTCGTTCCCTGATGATTTTTTGGGCTTGTTGTGGTGGATATTTATTTATTTAAATGATGCGTACTACTCAAGTGGGTAGATTAATTAGTAATAAGTAGTTATGATTGTCAATTGTATGTCCTTACGGCAATGTAAGCTTTTAACTTTTCAGAACAAAATTTTACATTAAATGTTAAAATTCACGGTCTTCCTTTTATTTGTGACACTATGTTATTTAGCAAAAAATTATCCTTATGATGAAACCTTTCGATCGGTATGATAAAACTACAGGCTGATTATTTTTTCTCGTGGAACAAGTTCGATTCCCGGCCGCGTATTGCCAAACTGTATGCTGACCCAGACCGGGGTTGCTCTGAGTTCGATCGCAGTTTGCCTTTTTAGTTGAAGAGCAAACTGTATACCTATTCAGAGAGTGTCTGAATCAAATTACATTTTGCTTTAAAATACTATACCCCCCATACCACTCCCAACCTTAGGAGCCCCATGGTTACGGAGATATCGATGATCAAAGTTTGAGGTTATGTTACGTCAATTTTGAGGTTAAGTTAGGATTTTTTCGTGTAAAATTAATTATTTTTCATTCTAATGTCTAAAAAAGATAACTCGACGGAGCCCCGCTTCGCGAGGCTCCTACTTCTGGGTGGTTTAAAAAAAATAACCACGAAGGAGGTGGCGGGGTCTGTTCGCTCGCTCACTACGACCCCGCCACCTCCTTCTAACCTAACCTGTCCGAGTCGGGGCGCCCTAAAATTTTGATCTCTCGGAATCTCTCTCTCGGATTGACGATCCTTATTAGTTTCTCAGAATGCTCTGAGCTCGTATGTACATTGCTCCAATTTGTTTGTGATTTCAATGAGCACGACGTAGTTCAGTACAGACTATGGGTGTCTGGGTCAGCATACAGTTTGGCAATACGCTTCCCGGCCCAACCATTTAATTATTTAAAAATCTATGAATGCATTTAAATTGTTTTTAAAATTCAAATAATGTCTTCTTTCAGTAAAATTTTCTATCTACAAGATTTAAGGTACTTTTCCTACATGTGGCATAGCCGTGGGACACCCTGTATACTTTTAAGTCTCGTTAGTTCTCGTTTTTGTTGCGTGCAACAAAGATTATGAATTTCAGGTGAATATGAATTTTAAGGTATTCTTATTATTTAAAAGTTGCCCAAAACCCCTTTTACTTTTGATGGTAAACAAAAAAAGAAAAATGCAATTACCAATAAATATGTAGGAATAAAATAGTTATTCGTATAAGAAGGGGTCTCTACAAGGACATTACACGAATGCTTACAGTAACATGCGGCGCGTAAATGTGACTAAACGTAATTAATGATCGATTGTACATCCGACCATAGAGAATGAGCCGAACCCTCCGCAAATCTTTACCGCTTCAAAATGGGTGTCCCTGGAGACTACAGCGCCTTTTAATTTGCAATATTAGGGGTGTACCCTGTGTAGCTACCGTCCTTGTTAAGATTTTTCGAAATTACATATTAGGGGGACTAATCAATGTAATAAAAAATTACTAGGCTCAGAAAGGTGTTTATATTTGTCATTTTTATTAATAAGTGAATTGCATTGGTTTTAAATTAGATCTGTGAAATGTTTGTCTAATTTAGGAATAGATTGAAACTATAAAATGAATTTATTTTCCTTTTACTGTCATGACTGAGTGGACTTATTTAATCAAGTCTCTAGATTTCTCGGCACCCTTATATCTTTTAGTACATCGCTACCGCAAGAGATGGCAGTGGCGGCTCGATCTGTGCGATACTTAATAATGATATTTTTGGCCGTCTTGTGTATAGGTATAATTGTGTTATAAAGTAACATTAAATTATTGAAAATAGTTAAAGCAGTCAAAATTAGATAAAAAATCACCTGCTCAAAAAATATAATTATGAATCACATACCTTAGTAATATACTTATATTAATCATTTATTTTCTACAGTAAATAACAAACTGGGCTGTCATAGAAATGGGCAATTCTGTTAAGAAATTGTTACTAAATTCAAAGCGTTTTTTTTTTTAAATGTAACAGGTAAAACTAACTGTACTAAAAAGTGCCGTAGTCCTCAAAACAAATTTTCTACATTGTTCTCCTTGTACGTTGTTAACAACAAAAAGTCAGCAACATTTACTTTTATACGTCATTCACGCAGACGCTGCGCGCGGATGCGTACGTACTTAGTTTATGATGTCACGGGGGTAGCGCTCGGCCCGTGTTGCGAAAACCCCTCAAAGATTTGTAGTTTTTGTTTTTTTTTTGTTTTGTTTGTGAACTGCGCCTTCGATACCTGTCTTAGGTGTATAAAATCATGCCACATCTCTGAATGAAGACGTATACATTTTCGCTAAACGTACCTATACGTGTTTTTTTATACATTTTCAACTTTTAAGTGATGAATTTATTTCCTTAGTCGGTGGCTTCTATTTTTTGTCGGTCGATCTGTGTTGCCACCGACTTCCGAAATTTTTGTTATTTTTCTGTTTTTAGATTTTGAAGGCGGTTTTTATTTTCCTGGAAAAAAGCTTTTCATTTATGTTCCGTAGCCAAAGGGTAAAACAGAACCCTATTATTAAGACTTCGCTGTATTTCCATCTGACAATCAGTCAGCAGGCATACAGCCAGGAGCCTCAAGAACATATATAGTTAGAGTTAAAATTTTCACAAAATAAAATAAATAGTTAAGACATTCTCTCTTATACAACAAAGTCTGTGCGCGGGTCCGACTTGCACTTGTCGGTTTTTTTTAGTTATAAATTTCCTCTCAATTGGTCAATTTATTTATTAAGCTCTGACTTGGAAACAAGAAATAACAACAAAATGATCGACGAAATCTATCTTACAAATCAAAGACCTTGCTTGCCAAATCTTGCCGTTAGCTAGGCCCCTGGGCTCAAAATACTTTTGCTTCGATAACATCGCGCACAGCCCCCTGTCGAATTTTTAATCGGGCTGGCTGATGTCGTTTGTCTAACGTGGCAGCCCCGGGGCTCCCGTGCCTACTGGCAACTTCGCACTGCACCACACCGTTCAAACCCCAATGCCAATTTAAAATTCATATCATTCTACAAACGTAAATTAGTTTTCTCTTCACTATCACAGCTGACCATTCTAAAAAAGTTGTTTCCCACAGTTGTTCAGTTTTACTACACATTTCGTTGTTCGTCATAGCTTTCGTACCTTTTTGAACTATTAGAATTGGCAATTAATGCAGGGTTCAATGTGATGTATCTGTCATCTGTAGGTTTTGATTTCGACGCCTAGAGTCAAAAAAGCAACATAGGCGTTGACGTTAAGTTAAGCTGGCTTAATATTTTTGTAACCTAATATTATTTATTGTCACTATCAATTTGATACCTCCTCGGGACCTTTTGAAGAAATTTACTTAGACAGATGGTTAGACGTTTCCTCTTGTGGTACGGTTCGTTATTTCTTTTTGAGGTACGGATCCCTAACAAACTAGCAAAGTTCCTAATTTTACTTCAATGCAATGTTGAGCGCTTGTACGTAACTATGTAATATACTACCTACTGATAGCTATATTAGGGTAACATGAGTAACTATGTATTGATTGGTAGATCAATGTAATCATAAATCTATTTGTTGCGTAAAAAGAAAGATATCGTTATTGGTAAAATGGCACGCGGCACTCTGGGAATATGAGAAGGCAAGTCCGTAATGTTTATTTGATACAAGTAATCGCCACATGATGTATGGAAGCGATCGGGCGGTCGCCTGCCGCGCGCCGCTCACTCACCAGCGACGTAAGGTTTATGATGATTATTCGATCTAAATGATGATTTATTACAGGATTAGGCAGGCACACCGTCCATTTTGTGGGGAGATTGGCTTTATTTATATTATAATATCATCCCAACATTAAATCGGGAAGAAATCGGCTTTGTTGAATATTAATCATCAAGTTATTTGTAAAATGTTTGTAGGAGACATTTTACTGAAAAATTGCGGGTTTGAATGGCTACATACTACATGTAAAAAACTCTACATCATAGTCGTTAACTATGCTTATTACCCATCCAATAAATTATAAAATTAGAATATTTGCAGCTACCGTCAGTGCTATCTTATCTACACTTATTTGTGGTTATTTCGGTTCTAGCTATTTATATGTTTGTAAAAGTACTAAGAATAAATGAATTGATATTGCAGAGCAAACTTTTTACAAAGACTAAACTTTCCCTATTTTACTCATCGTCTATTTCCAATTTATTAGTTCCCTTTTAATAAACTGATGAAAATTATATCTAAGCATTTCAGGTAGGTATGCTTTCAGGTGCACTCCGACTCGCTTTAATTTATTATTGTAAAACAAAACTTTGTTATCTTGTTATCGTTAAGCCCGAAAAAGCAATTTAATAAACCATCTTCCTAAGATTTAAGAATTTAATATTGGCAGCAGCTTGTTTAAATGGACGGATGCTTTTTTCGTTACCATAATTTTTAAACCCGAGATAATCAAATTATGATTTCATAAAATGTGGTCTGAAATACTCTGTACAATATTGCCTCTGGCCGCCACTCTGTAGTAAATAACAATTATTGCAAAAGACTTCCTCCCTCTTGTATCCAACACAAAGCTAATCAAATTATAATTTCAAATTAACCTTGGTTGCAGGCGACTTTATGACACAACAGTATTACTTTCAATTTGTCTGCTTAAATGTTTGTTTAGAACAAATCTTTTGTAAACTTGTTTTAAAAATGTGACTTGGTGACATGCATGTAATATAGTTCTGTATTAGATTACTTGAACTACTTTTTGTCGACAATATAAAATAGCACATTACTAAATAGAATACCGGCCACCAAAACAGCCAAACGCACAAACGTGAAATGTAGACCGAGAGGACACACACACTAAACACTACACAATACACATACGTTAGTATATTGCTGAATTTAGGACTTTTCTTAAATGATGGAAAGAAATTAAATAAAAGAGAACAATAAATAGAATTTATTAAAATATGCCAAATTCACATTCGTTTGTTGCTTATAAATAGAAATAGGTTTTTTTTTCTTTTCTTCTTTCTTTGCAAATTCAGAGTAAAAAGTTTATTTCAGTTATAAATAACATAACAATAATGAGTTTTCTATGTACTTAAATTATACGAGCTACGACGGCAATATACCATTATATATACTCAAATTACCAAATATTTTATTTACACCTTTACGTTCTAGTGCTATCGACCCAACACAAGCACAACAATAATCATGTTTTCCATTTGGTTTGCGCAAAAATACAAAATGCATAACTTCTAACTTTGGACGAAGAATAACAAAGACGCCTTTTAAATTACTTTAATATAAGTTTGTTTCTTTGAATCGCGATGTTGAGAGGAAATTTTCGGAATTCGTCTTAAAACATTTCTTGCAAAGAAGAAGCTTCCGACGTTGGCAGGAGTTAGACGGGCCTCAACATGTAGAAAGTAAAATATGAGGTTACAAATAAACTTATGAAACAAATCGCACTAAACATTGTGACAGTAGAAGTTGTAGTTCATTGAATATTCTAGAAAATAGGTGGACAAAACTTCTTAAATAGCTATGAAAAGGAGAAAACATAGGATCCATTTTTATGAATAAGAGTATGTAGGTATGTCACCTAGATGCATGAGTGCTTCTGTGTTTTAGATAACGATATTATTTAATTAACCTAAATAAATATAGCTAACCAAGTCCACAACCAAAAGACAAAGTAAACATCTCATATTTGTGTCCATAATTAGGAAAATAAATAATTCTTTTAGTTAAATGTTCACATAAGCGATTACTATAAACGTCCCCCTATTACGAATACGTATTCATAACGAATCGAAAGTGCAATCGACGATAATATAGGTAACATGGCCCGGAGCGACCGCTCGCTGATTCAAAAGAAAGACAAGTAGAAAGTTTCCCGCCGAAGACATGAAATCATAGAACGATTTCTTTTACGACTTCGGTTTCAACTTCATACCGATGAATTATGCAGAAAGGAGAGAGATTTCCTGCGATAAAAGTCGTAACACCCAAGAGTGTTCTAAAAAGAACTCTTAGAATATGATAAGGGAACCAACATAAAATATTTAAATTTGGATTTTTTGTTGGAATTTCAGACTATATTGACATGAATTTGGCAAAACAAGCTGGGTTTCGGGACTAGAGTCTGCACTTAAATATATTATTGTTTAGTCGTAATAGTAGCTATAAAAATATTATATTGATTTTCGACTAAACACAGGAAAACTATACAAGCGTATATAGAAGAAATACTCAGACATATCCAGCAGACGCTTGCAACATTAGGTAACATGGCTCGGTATTTTTTTAATTGGTATTGCAGCGTGGAATAGAAGCGAAAGCGAGTCCGCCAAGCTAGAGGCAGGAGCGAGCGGGGTGCGCCGCGCGCGTTCTGAATACCTAATTGACTAATATTAGTTGCTCCGAGGGGAAACTTCCTTAGAGGTGAGCACAAAACTTGAGACAAAGAACACGTACGAGTCTTGTAAAGGCTAGTTTTTAACTTTTAATACGCAAACTTGATACATCACTAACGCGTCAATATTGGAAAGCTAAAGATATAATGATTATGACTTTTAAGTTCTAACAGATGATATAGATAGATGTGCTTTTACAGTTAAGAGTTAATTGTTAATCCCACAAAGGGTGCATGATAGTATTGGACTATGTGTTGACCCGACCTCTTAGCAAAATTTTAAATAAATTTTATGCGGTACTTTTTGAGTTTACCCCGAAAAAAATTTAAAAACTATTATTTTTGGTTTTCACATCGGCTGTAGAATCATATCAAGTATTCTGTTTTTTAAATATTTTATAAATCGTTACGATTTTATTTTAAATATTTATATATCAGTAATATTCATTTATTTTTATTTCTCACTAGCTTTTGCAATATGGTTCAAGTGGAACTCTTCAAAATATCAATAATATCAATAGTTAATTAATAAGTAAACCAAATCAAAATTGACCTAGTTGTTTCAGAGATCAACCGAAACAAACAAACAAGAAAGAGGTTTTTTTGTGATAATTTTATATTTCAATTACTAGATCACTTACTTATCTATACTTAGCAGTTACTTTAAAGCGTGAAATTTTATATATAAAACATCTGGCTTAGTTCCAAAAACATAGATTATACTACAACACAGCATGTTTACTAGAAAAAAAGAGATCCTATAAATATCCATTGAGTATTGACTGAAACATTAATAACTTAGTTAGAGTAGTTCTACGTTTAAGGCAACTAGCAGTACGACTTAAACTAAGTTCACAAAAGGTTTATTGTATCCATTTGAAGTTGCAATAAAGCACCTAGAGCGCATAGTACGAACTTCACAGGCAACGTGGGTTTGAAATGAAATAAATTCCATTAGTGTAATTGGTAGCGAAAGCGAGTTATAGGCCTGTGTCTCGTTCCACACAGCGCGCTCAGCCTCGGCTTTTTTAGTCGACAGATGCAGCTTTTTAATACAACAATGACAGTAGAATCATAAAATATGAGTCTTTATTTTAATTCTTCACAATATTGTTGTAACTTTAGAAATAAATACAGCTCCAGATTCGTGAGTTGCAAAAGGCGACGCATTCTCTGAACAGTCTCAGGTTACTTTGTTATGCTAATCTTCATAATTCTTTAGGCGGAGGAAGTTTTAGGCAACTTACTTTTTTGAAAATAACTTGTAATTCAGTCGTAATTTGTTACGCAGTTGAATGTTTACTTACTCGGATAAAGTTAAAACCCACAGGTTTATCAGTACGTATATTTTTATGCGTAGCATTTCTTGTCTAAATTGCATGAATGTGTTTTCTGTATAAACAGCAGCTAACCACAACGAGTACATATTGTTATCATGGTAATTATAAACTTGACAATCAGGGCACCTTGTTCCTGAAACTATCCTGACAGTTTTGTAAAGCTCCTGCCTTGTTCAAATTAACGAAGAAAACTTCTCGATCAAGTCCGTCTACCTGAAAACACAAAGTAAACTCCGTGCCTTCGCAACTTATCCATTAACTTAAGTAGAATCTGTAGACAGCATGGGATAGAGTAGTGCCTCCGCGCCGCCGTCGTGTTACAGATAGTTTGAGCGTTAAATGAAATTTATGATATTAGATTGATTGGCTGGCAGGTATCCGTTTACTTACCAGCTCTTTGTTCTCCTTTGTAAATGTTCAACTATTTGATATTGTACTTTTTGCTTTCTTGTACCTAATCTATCATGCGAAAAAGTCCATGTGAAAAGATTCGTTATACGACAGCGCAGAATCACAAATCACCCTTTACATTATGATGCTGTCACGCGGTGCCCGATCAAGCGTAAATGTTTCAAATTGTTAACGTATTTATTTCTCTTTAAATTTTATATGCTAATTTTACAATAGGTTTCTCATAAAATCATCGAAGAGTTTTCTTTTGAGCGGTTAACCCGGGCTTCGAAAGTCGTGCCGTGTTCTCTATGAAATCTTCATTAATTTTCGAAACTTCCGACAATTTCCTTTTGACTCGGGACCCGAAAATGAAAAATTATTTCTTGAATTTTTACTTCACTTAAAATCTGCACAACGTTGTAGTCGACGACCGCTTTATTATTTATGACAAGGAACACGAAACTCATCTCGAGTTATAAACTTCTTGGAATTTCTCCTGAAGTAATACAGAGCTATTATTATGATGTCCCCACAAAAAATATTCGTTGTGCGGGGCCAGGGTCGGGCACGAGGGTGACTCGCCGGGCGTCGGCGAGCCCCGAGAGCCTAGTCCCGCAAAAGAGATCAAGGGGGACAGTCGCCTACGACACTTTTATGTCAACCGTCATCCCTAAGAAATGTTATCGGAATCCTGGTTGTTGTCTAATTAAGAATTTACTTATTGCTTTCAAAAATAATTCTTTTCCTCTCCAGGTAATAATGTAAAGAGCACTTTAGTTATTAATTTTTATAAATATAAACATAAATTAACGATAAGAGGTTTGGTTTACATTCATTTTTGTAATAGGAAACTAGACAACATAATAAAATAACAAAGGCCGAAGCAAATCGATTTGCTTAGATCACTTTAGAGTGGTGAGTCGTGGAGCGGTAACCGAGAAATGCGCTCTCTATGCGGTGATCTTTTTACGACTATTCGACAACCGTAAACTTTTATCACATTCCTTATCCGGAAAACACTGCATTCTAAGTTATAGCACTTCTCCGGGTCTCCCTAATTTTTAATGGCTTTTCGAAGTTTGTGTTCAAATATGTAATTTCAGTCCATAAATGTGACATCGTTTTAAAGAAATTGTGCCTAACAGGCATTAGTTAAGACTCGTGCTTATTAATTATACATAAAACCACATGCTGCATTTCTGTCTCTAGCAATAGAACTATTAATTGTTCAGTTCTATTAATAGTTTTGTCATCAGTCTTTATCTTATAAACCAAATTACGGTAACAGGACACTCCCGCGTAAAGGTCGAGTGACAGACGTGCCCCGTGGCTCAGAGCGAGCCCCGTGTTAATGAGAGCACAACCTAACCCTTTAAGGAAACGGAACCTTGGGAATAACCAGACTACAGCTAAGAAGAAACAAGTTAAAATTTATTAGAGCTAATGTACTATCCTCAAAATACAAAACTTACTTCAACTGATAAAAACATATTTTTATGTTTCTCAACTCCAAAAGATAAAACAGTTACCTATACAAAAGGAATACATACGGCTTAAATGGCTTACGACAATAAAAAAAGTTTTTGTGATGTTTTTCTTCCAAACCACTTAACAAGCTTGGCGCACGTAGACATGTTTGTGTCTTGCTTGCATTATGACACCGTGGTGCTATAAGATTTAGAGGGGGCAAAAGTGAGGAGACGCGCCGGCGCCAGACACGTTGCCTACTTTGTCATAACTACCGTACACAGTTAACTGTAAGTGTTCTAATGTCTAATGGAAGTCTATCGGATTCGTTTACAGATAAAAAATGTGTTGCGGAAAACTAGCACAGTTTCTGACTTATCAGGAAAAATACAATACTAGATTTTGTCCCTGACTTCGTTTGCTTCAATGTTGCTAACACAGGCGAAGATTTAATTAAAAAGTTAAATCTTACACCAAAATTGGTTCAGTGGTTTAGGCGTACAAACGTAACAAACAGACTTCCTCATATGTACATGTACGAAATCTGTTTCATTGGTCTAACGGCCTCACAGCATAGTCGATACCTTTTATTACTAAAATGCGGGTGTTGAGAAGAATAAGGACTGTATCGTTTTCTTCTCACTCCTCCGGGAAATACACGCGCGAAGTGTGTCTCCGTCATGTTTCGCGACTCTATATGTTTGGCTTTCGGTAGAGTGGTGTCCTTACGTGACCTAGTGTATTTCTATATTAAAAATGTGTAGCGAAAAATATTTGTGACTTAGAATTTGTTTCTTGAATTTCTCACTATATTAAGTTTCCACATTCATCTAAGCATAAAAGAAAAACAAAAAATGTACATTCTAGCTCCTTGTAACTCAAGCTCACGGAGACAGCGAGATAAAACCAAGAAAAACAGCAAAGCTAGTAATAGGTTTTACAAAATGTAGATAATAGCATTGAAGTTATATTAATTTAATCCTGGATAAAGTTTAGATAGTTTGAGCCAGCTATTAATTACAGCGATCCTATTGTAATAAAGAAACCTTATAGCAATCGAATATTAGTTTGTATAATAAAGTATCGCTGGAGACGTCAACTCGGAAAAGTTGGTGCCGAACTTCGGCTATTCACTCATTACGGCGGGGACGTCTTGTTGCAGGTTGTTGTCATAAACTTAACTTACGTACTAGCTCTATTTGAAAAATAAACTTTTAATAAGCTCCGACGACATAACATGCTTTGTTTAAGCTCTCCACTGAAAATGTAAGTTCGTACTCATATTTTATATTTGTAGTTGGTTGGCGTAATTATCATAAGAGCTATAAAGTTTGCGATATTACAGAAGTTGTTTGTTTTACTGGCTAATTTTTGTGTAACGATGAAAAACGCACAAGTTAACATAGTGAAACTGAGTTAAGAAGCACGCAGCGGGCGATGTCTCAGGCCGGCGTAATATACGCTAACGGTCCGGGACAAGACAAATGTGTTTTCTCTCGCTTGCTATTAGAAGCTTTCCGCTGGCTCCGCTCTCATGCGCCCCCTGGATCTTGATTGAAAACGGTAGCTTATTATTGGATTTTTAGACGATGTGACAACAACGTTTATGTCGAATTATTTGCTTCTGTTGTGGAATGTATCGTACGTTGTGGTAATAATACCTTACACGTGTCGCGCGCGTAATACCATTTCTAGTATGTGTTTGATAAATATGTATGTATATTGTATAATAATATATATATTTTTAAAGGAGTTGGTGTTTTTTGGCATTTCCTCTCTTTAAACTTGCCGGATCAATACTCAATCTGTCCTATAAGGACAGATTGAGTATTGATCCGGCAAGTCCGGCAAGATCCGGCAAAGCGGTAGATTTTTAAAGCGATATCGTGAAGTCCATTTCAAATAACGTAACTTAACATAAAGAGGTGTACTGTGCAGTAAGGGTTGAGCAGGTACGCCAGTATTTCAGGAACAGGTAACTAAAATGGTTAGACAGATATAATATAAAGACAAGGGTGGCAGCATTCACGTCGCAGCTAGTTAGCAGCGCAAACTGGCTCGTCGTCGGCGTTCGCGCAAATTCAATTTGTCTCGAATGCTCTGTGAGTGTGGAGCCGAAGCGCGCCGTGCGACCGGCGACCGGCGACCAACTCAGTGTATACGCTCCCTTCCATTACTGTCACACTATTTGTCTATAGACGTAAGTTGGTAAATTACGGCGATCTGACAAGATAAAACCTTAGGAAAATGTGAAAAAGTTTTCGTGTTCGAGATTGTGCGCCGATGGTCGTAGGAGGATGTTCCTATAGTATGTACGTAAGAGAAGTCTTTTTTCGACTGATTCCACATTTTTGTAATTAGTAAACGGTAACAACATGGAAAGTTTGGTAAGATTTTTTAGGGTTTCGTACGTCCGTTTACGAAATGAAAATATTATATATAGGATGACTTGTATGTATGTATGTCTATCTGTCTATTTAATAGCCTGTTAGAGCCATTTTGCAAGTAAAAAGACATAGATAGATCATAATGTCATAAGCAATGGTGGTGTGGCACATCGAAACTTTACGATGTGACAAACCTTAAATTTTGCATCATGTGCATCAATTTTAATAAACGCATGGACAAAACGGACTTAAGATTACATTTTAAGGTCCTAAGTAATTATTTTATTATATTGCGTAGTATTATTAGAAAAAACTATAAAAGTCATTTATAAAATGAACAAACAATACTTTCTCCAATATCTCTGAAATTGCAATATAAAATAGTTCTTTAATTATAGATTGCAGAAAAATTATAGGAAATGTCTAAAGTGTTTAAATATAATTCGATTTTTATCGAATCATGACAGAGAACTTATTTATCAACTGCCCTATTACGTATATAAATTATATGTATAACTTATATGGTGGTATGAATTGCTACTATTTAGATATTAAATATTTGTTTGCCATTCTGATTCGCACTTAGCAGATTTTTAAAACCTTGTCGGCAGTTAATTTACTAATAGTTCAAGTAAAGAAAATCTTTGAAGTCGTGCGACGTAGAACGCCAAGTTTAATACCGGCAAGTACTAGTAAAGATTATTTCCATTTCATTCATTACGTTAATACATTTGAGCAGCCGCTGTGGCTGTACAGTTTACAATAACATTACATAACAAAATGCTCGCTCGGGAGGGGTGTGAGTATAACATTGTAGCATGACTTGTGCGTTTTATCGAGTGTTGGCGAGATTAATGGCGGCTCGTCGCACGCTCGCGGCAATTACACGCGCAATGTGGCAGCGCGGGCTCGCATCATGGTTTTGTTGCGTTCATCAGCCGAATGAACGTCGCCGAAATGACGCAGCGACACGACCGCGGCCACGCTTCACGATACTCAATAACGCGACAAATTCTCTGCGGACGATGAGCAGATTGTCTCACAAAATTCAAAGTTATTTCGCGTGGTCGGGTCTGCTTTTTGCTCTTTATTTATTCAACGCAATGTCTTCCTATTTGATATTTGGCTGCGGCTCAAATATACACAATTTTATGTTCTACATCCATTCTTTGTCTTCAACTTGTGCTAATATTTCGACAAAAACTGAACATGTCGGTATGACTTGATAAATGTATTCATTAGGAATGCAAATTTATATAATTTCCTTCTAGTAGCCACGCTCTCATACATATGAAATACTCATTCATAAAATATTCAAAATGGTTTCACGCTCCTTAATTATCTATGTTTGTACGTCGGCAAAAAGTTTCATGTGTTTTAAATTATGTTAGGCCATGGCACATATCTTTTCAATGATTATACCATTATTGTAAAGCTTGGCTTTATTCAAGTTGCAGGACATTTTAAGGCGTGTTGAAGTCTGTAAAAAGAAACAAGAGCAAAACATAAAAGCACAGCGACGTAAAACTAATTGCTACAAGTTTTTTCTTCTTTAAATTGAATATTCAATTATAATTTTATTATTGTAGTCTTTATTGGCCCACTGCAAGGCAACACAATTAACACGTACTAAAATATCAAGAGACAACAGACCACTATAACTTTTTGTACTGTTTGCTCAGCGCAACAGCAATTTTCCGTGGACACAAGTACATAACGAATGTTTGCACAAGTTCCAACGGTAATGCAGCGGCGGCGTGTTTCACGACAACGCTCTTTACGCGCACAACGAAGCCACACAATGATCGCATAGCCTTTACAACCCACTGCTAATAGCTTGCGATTTCCAGGTACAATTAAAAGCCGGTCACATAGCGTGCAGCTTTACAATAGATAAAGTGAATACCCCTCTTGTGATGACATCGTGTATTCTACTAATTTTCACTGCAGCATTAATTAACTAAAAACGACTTAAATAAAAACAAAAAATACGATAATGTACAATAACTTTACCAGTAAATGTTTAAAAATGGTAATGAACTACTATCTGCTACGTACGGAGCTACGTGATAGTATCGTTGGCGTAGCGGTCTGTAGCCCGTACTCGTAGCTCGTAGCCGCGTAGCACGTGTCGGCCCGCCGCGCCGCGTCAGTTGTGCGTTGCAATTACGCGCTAAATGACGTACAACTAGTAATCTTGTTTTCTGACCATTTTGTTACACGGTAACCTGTCTCTGTTGTCACTGAAGGCTCTAGGGTTCAGTCGTTTTATGGTTTATTGGCGTTTACTAACGCGTCAGTGAATATATTCTATTGACCACGTACGAACCAACGTAAAGCCAGTATTGTAACATGTTTGTGAGTTGCTAGTAACACTGTATATAATAAAAAATACATAGTTATAATATGGGTGAGTACAAAATTGTGTTCTAGTAAAACAAAATCGTGTTACCAGACACTTTAGTATTTTGTCTGACCATCAGCAAAACTCCCATAAATATCGTTTATTTTGCATTTAAATAAATTTCTCAAAAACAGCTAAAGAAAATAAGTACCTTACTGCTCCTATGGTTGCACAAGATTTTTCCAATCCCATTCAATAAACAATTCGGCGAAATCTAAACATACGTTTACCAAATCTGCTAAGAGGCCCATCTCGCCGCTACGTGACTGAATCGAAACGAATTTGTCCCACTAAAGCCGCAGCCTTTTTCTCACATTCGATGGACAGATAGAGATAGTAGTCCCTTCGAACGAATGGCCACACTAAATCCTTAACACTCAACTTCACAGTGACTTGCAGCATTTTTCGTATCTTTCAATGTTTACAAAAGCGATCTGATAAAGTAAAACCTTAAAATGTTTCGTATTTCTGTTGATTCAGAGATAGTTTTATCAAAAAACTTATTACTGCGACATATTGGAATCATGAAATTGAGTTTCCAAACAAAAAATAATATAACAGTCTAAAAAACTTTTTCCAAAAAAAAGATAACCGACTTCAAAAACTAAAAGCTCAAAAATAACTATTTCGGAAGTCGGTGGCTTCTCTTCTGCCGGTCGAATTGTGTTGCCTTGCCACCGACTTCCGAAATAGTTATTTTTGAGCTTTTAGTTTTTGAAGTCTGTTATCTTTTTTTTGGAAAAAGTTTTTATTTTCTACTTTTTAGTTAGAGTCCCAACTACGTTTTAGAGTAACTTTAAAAATAACGTACGTTTATCTATAAAAATTGAGGAGTTCCCTCGATGGCATGATACCATCATCAGATCCTGGACCTGATGACAATGGGACCATTTGGGAAGTCAACCCTTTCAAACAAAAAAAGAATTGTTCAAATCGGTTGGCAAACGACGGAGATATGCGCGAACAAAAAAAAAAAAAAACAAACATCCGAATTGAGAACCTCCTCCTTTTTTTAGAAGACGGTTAAAAATAAATTGCAACATAAAGATGAAATAAGACAATCACTAATAAAATAACAAGACTAGTATATTTCCTTGCAGTTTTATGAAATCAGAGAAAGAATAATGGAAAAGATTCGTCAGTCAGCGAGCGAAGCAAACGCGCCTCGCGAGACTTCCACCAGGTGCAAAGATGTTTCATGATTTAATTTGGGACTTAGGGATCTGCTCTATTGAATCTATTGAACCGAACAATCTTTTTATCTCAGTCACATCCCGCAAGCGCTCGCTTTACGTCTACACTTTTATTGGGACTATTATTAAGTAACCTTTGTATTGAATCATCAAACAACGTTTGATTGTTTACTGATGTAGCAAAAAGTCAATCGACATACAATCTACTCAGAAATTGCACTCAGGTATCGCACAGCGTATCAACCACTCCAGTCGATCGTTTTAGTATAAATTGCTAATCAAATGTGGGACTGTTTTATTTCAGGACTAATGGTTTTGGAAATATTCAAATAACCGCAAGCTCACAGACACTGAACAAACGCACAAAAACAAAATCACGCATGGTTGAGCGCGCCGCGCCGCGAGCCACCGGAAAAATGAATGGGCATTTTGCTATAATGGCGACCTCAGACAATGCGTGTTTACTTTATGAGCGTTTTATCGTTTTAAATAATCATTTGTAGCATTTTTATATATATGATCAAACAATCAAATAGTGCCATTAGGCAGTCGTTTAAATGGTACCTGTACATAAAATATTTGTGAACTGTGTCTCATATAAACTATTTAATTAAAATCTTATCATACAATGTTTTGAACTGTGTCTCATCGAAGCTATTTAATTATAGTGATGTCAAAGTATGTTTCACATATTTGTTGATGATCGCAGCGTGTTATTGCAACGTGTATAAGACTAACTAAGGCGCCAGGCGGCGGGTCACGCGAGGAATACCAAGCAGTGACCGCACTTCCTCGGCAGGCCTCAGCTAATATTGTGCTGACTCACATACCTTTTACTAATGTACACCCTTTATCGTTTTATTTCCTTCTTACGTCAACACTGACGTGAGGGGTCTTAATTAGTTCGTACCGTTCTTCTCAGCACTTTTAAATATTATATTTTGAGACTTCTGTATATTTAAATCAAACGGACGATAATGTGAAATGAATGATAAAACATGTAATGATTTAAAAAAATATTAATAACGGCAACTTTGTTTCTTTATTATAGTCTAGGTGTTCCTCGCGGTTTCACCCCCGTTACGATAGGTTTTTGGTTACTGCTTCGCTCCAGTGGGACCTAGCGTGATTTTATATAGCCTATGTTACTCAGGGATAATGTTGCTTTCTTATGAAAAAAGAATTTTTAAAATCGGTCCAGAAGTTATTAAATTTATTCGTAACATACAAAAATAAACATCTTTCCTCTTTATAATATTAAACCTTCAAATACACGTGATCCGAAACACAATATAAAGACAATAGCAGCCCGACAGCCGGCTGTCGGCCGGCGGCCGGCTTATTTCATTGACAAATGTCAATGAAATAAGATGTCTACTTCACTAAATCCCTTTAGATACATTACTGATATTGTTAATGTTATAACGAAAACTTTTATACATAGCTTATGTTGAATATGTTTTACTTGGAGTAAGTACATGTAAAACGAGTTTAACAACTCAGAGCCTATATTTTTTGTTTATTTGCTTAATAGATTAGATTTCTAGTTTGGACAGACTTGCCAAGTGTTTTACCTAGTACTTACTAGTATTCCTCTGACTGGATTTAGTGAAGGAAGCCAGTCCTATTGGAAAATAATAGTACATTATGATACAAGAGCGCTGTGTTGGTCATTACATACGAGGCGATATTTGTGCGCGAGCCGCAGGCGAGCGCAACAAGAAAGCCGAGTACGTAATGACAATAGCGCGCGAGTATCATACGACGTTTTTCAACACACTTGTGAGTAAAATAAACACATTTTCTAAAAATGACTGCGCTTTTTCACTGCATGAAACTATCGTACGCATCCTTTGACTTTGGCGGCAACAAATTACTACTCGCGTTTTACGCCTCCATAATTAATCCGGCGAAGTTAAAAATACAGTTTCTTCTTTACTCGACATATTTAAATACCTACTTATATAATCAATTTAGAATATCATTAATTAAATAAACAATAAAAATGTAGAATGCCGCGCAACGCGTAACTTTTTTTTTTCGCGCTCTGCCAATTCCCGGCCATGACCATAGATAATATACTAAACTCTCAATACAGACAAAATTCAAAACTAAATGTATTGTAGATTTGTAGCTTAAAAAAATCGGGTTTGGGTGAATTTTTAATAATTTGTTTTAGTTATAGTTATTTATTATGGTTTTATTTAAATTCCATTGTTATTTTAATATTTAAGTAAGCAGTAAGTAATAGGCTGTTTGGCAGTGTCAAAGACTCATGTTAAAAAAGAAGTCGTTGCTTAGCAACGAAACGTTTTAAAAAAAAAATGTGTGTTAAGCGACCAATTTAAGAATGCGTACTGGACATACTTTTACTTTGCAATCTTGAATAAATTAGAATTGGTCGTGTTAAGATTACCGCACGCGTGCGATAATGTAAAGTGAAACGCACGCGTGCGTAATATACTCAATAACGGGTCTAAATGCAAGGTAATAAGACCCACTTTACGAGCAAGTGTGTTGAAAAAGATAATTATTATAGTACACTATTATATTGTGAGCACTAGCACTGGTGCAATCCCTTTGCAATCCCTTTTTTTTCACTCTCACTGCACTATGGGACGGCAATCCCAACACACAGAGGAGGTATCAGGCGCAAGACTATCTACTTTATGTGCTTTGCGAGGCACAGGGGTTTCACACCACTCTTACTTCAAAACTCCAAGCTATCCGAAAAATCCATGAGACCAACAGGTCAGTTCTTAGAAAGGAATAGTAGTTTCTCAGCAATAGCTCGGTATCAGGCGTATGTTCGACTGGCAATATTGTTGCTCACTGTCCTGTTACATGGAACTTCAACGTTATTGAAGAAATTTGGGATTATTATATACCATTGTCTATACTCATGAAATACAAGTGCAGTGTGAGTAAACTTTCATGACTGTTATTAGTACGCTCTCCACACATGATAACAACTTTAAAGAATATTAGAAGATTGAAAGATTTTAGCACAGACAAAGAAACAGTTAAATAAATGATTAAATCGACAAAATAATATAAAAAGAAATAATATAAAAAAAGTTGATAATATAAAAAGAATTAAGTTTATCGACTTGTAAGTTATATAATTTAATAGTAATTTACACGGTTATTATCCTAAATGATTAATAAATAAAATAAAAAAGTAGCGTGCGAAATTTATACCAGAATCGTTTGATTTATAAGTGATCACTAAATGAAAGCTGTTTAGCACAAACCACATTTTCACTAATCAGTAGTAAATAGTTCTGCCTGGTTCAATAACTTCGAATAGGTGTTCGATCAAGTTTGCTATTAGAATTCGAAATGGTATTCAAATTGGACGTCATTACGTATAAACAGTAGGTATGTGATGATATACAAATTATGTCATTATAACTGAATGCATGACACGTGCAGTAATAACATTGTCTGTAGGTATTTAGGGATGTGTGGCGTGACTTCGTTGTTATTGCATCCTGCTGCCGGGATGACACGCAGTACGAATGAAAACAATTATTACATTATATAATATTAGACATTATGTGTTGGTATGTTATATTGGACTAAGATGAGATACATGTTTATGTTGAATTTTAATAATTAGTACACCTTTTATATATATTTCTGGCGACACACGCCAGAAATATAGGTATTAATATTGTGATTGAGATGCAACTAGATTGCGGTCGATCGACGCCGACCGGCGTCGGTTTACAACGCCTCATAGCATATCGATATTTCGTATCGATGTGCTCATATTATATTACCAATCTAACATTCTGAATAACGTTCGTTATTGGTAAATCTCAGACCGTCGAAGAACTTCAAATAATACTGAAGGACTTCAAAGTTGTATACTCGCACTATGATTATCATTGAGAGTTTGTTGTGATCCTGTTATTGATCACCGTCGATCGATAACACGCTCTAATTACTGAATTGATATACTTCTGCACTTATAAATTGAAGTCTTAGACGTAAATGCACTGGTACTATTCTGACACAATATTTAACTTCACGTCTTGGCCGTATAAAAACTTTTACTTTTGATCGATATTATCATGTTGAATCAATATCGCCTTAAAGTAAGTATATAAAAGAAACGCGCCTAACCGTGCGTTAATCCCGGGGAGAATATAGCCAGTGTGTAACTTCTCGCCCCTTTATCGTACCGTTGAAATCGTACTTCTTTGTGAGTAATCCCTCCACGTCCCAGCCATGTCGCCGACGAAGATAGAGCACGATCTTCACAAATAATGTCACATGCGATTCGTTTCAGACGACGTGACTCGCATCACCGTGGCTACCCGCCGTGCCGTGCATAATGGGATAAATATGCTGCGGTTATGTGCCCACACATGGCCCTCAAATTAAGTGAGCGCTATTTACTGCACGCGGCGGAACTTCCTTCCCCGCTTGATTAACTAGATTGTGTTTACCTTTACCAACCTTATTAAATGCAAGATGTTTGCCTGCGCTGCGACGTGCACTAAGCGCGCGCGGTGCCGAGCGCGGGCACGTGCAGGCGTACGCGCGCTCCCTGCATGCATTAAGCCAAAGTAAGTACATGTTTTATGAGGACCGAATTAAAGCCTCGTTTAAGCAGAACATGTTATGACAGGCCCTGGTTACATAAAACACAAATAAAACAGTATGCCAGCTTATTTTCTTTTTATTGTGTGTTGTTGCTTTCTTCATTGTAATAAAGTAAAAGTATGAGTATGTGTTCTCACCTTTTCTGACTTATACGTAACAACAAGTACATTCACGTATTCCGATTGTAAAACAATTCGTATCGCGAGGCCGTAGGCTGAGGTACTAATTTTCTTTAAAAATCGTACTATTACTTCGAAAAAAGTATGCAATTCCAGGAACGTCTCAAGTAAAATATGTAATTTGAGATAAAGCGGCATCCCATTCCAGATAAGACGCAGCACGACCCACGTCGAGAGCCATCCGACTCGTTACGAGCCGCCCGAAGCGAGGTGTGATACAAAATCATCAATCTTTCCCGAGATTGTACTATTAAATGCCTCTTCGCTCTTTTCCCTCGAACTCGAGACCAGAAACAAATGTAAAAAGTTGTGTGATAAGTTCAATTTGAATTTGTAAAGCCCCTTTCAGCGTTTCTCGCCTGTTTATCTCGGCGAGGAAAGAACGGAAAATACAAAAGTAAGAGATAGGAAATGAAGAGGCGGAAAAAAGTGTCGGGCGAGGAACAAACGCGGAAAAGTTGGCGTTATCCGGGAGACAAGTTAAATCGCAATTTATTAGGGCGTACCAGTGGGCTTAGCATGGCCGGCGTGGAGCGATTCCTGGCCGGAGCCGTCTTACGCGCACCACACGTGGGGAGCGGCCTGCGGACTGGGACATTAATAGAGCAAACCCACACTCTCCTTGGCGAACATAATACATTGCAGTATTAAGTATGGTTTAAAAGTTCGTCCGCTCGACAATGTAAATAGCACATTAAAATTATTTTAATTTGAAAAAAATATAAAAGATTACATTTATCTTCGAGCTTAGATAAAATTACATTTATCTTCGAGCTAAGATAAAACTAGCTTTTGCCCGCGGCTTCGCTCGCGTTAGAAAGAGACAAGAAGAAGCCTATGTTACTCTCCATCCCTTCAACTATCTCCACTTAAAAAATCACGTCAATCCGTCGCTCCGTTTTGCCGTGAAAGAAAGACAAACAGACAGACAGACAGACAGACAGACACACTTTCCCATTTATAATATTAGTATTAGTATGGATATGTACGAACAGACTTACAACTTGTAGAGCTTACATATTAGGCTAATACAAAACAAACATGGCTGCACTTGCACCGGGCGGCGCGTGCTCATGTCGCGGTTGTACTATCACGCGTCTCCAGCCTCATTCACAAATCTTTATTCATGCCCCATATTTACTTGCAGCGTGCGAGAGTGCGCCGCGGAATATTTTAACATACTTTCAATCTGAATTATTGAGGCCGTATCAACATGTTGCTCTATAAAACAACGAGCTTAGAGATTTTCTAAGACTAGATAGAATTATCTGCACGTTTTATCAAAATTCTTTTTAAACATTGATATTTTACCCAAAAATGACCTAATACATCAGCATGACTTTGAATTAGCATCCAATTGGCATAAGGTTCAAGCAACTGAAGTCGAAAAACACTGACTCTTTTATTTTTAACCGACTTCTAAAAAAGGAGGAGGTTCTCAATTCGATGGTTGTATTTTTTTATGTTTGTTCGCGCATATCTCCGTCGTTTAGCAACCGATTTGAACAATTCTTTTTTTGTTTGAAAGGGTAGACTTCCAAAATAGTTATTTTTGGGCTTTTAGTTTATGAAGTCGGTTATATTTTTTTTTGGAAAAAGCTTTTTTCTTGTCCTTTAATACTGTATTGTAGTTATAATTAAAAACAATAAAAAATAAAATTAAATTATAAAACAATAAGCGACTTTTGTTGTTGACCGTTTTCTTCCATATCTATGAGAAGATTAACCAAATCATTGAAAATAGATTGGTACATAGTGCCAACGCCTGCCGGGGTTGCGGAATGTATACAATAGTTACCGTGACCCTGGAACATAAAGGGCAATCGAAGGAACATGAGTGGGTTTGAGTCAGTAAGAGTCTGACACGCCCTCCCGCCGCACCCAGGACGGGAGCAGTCATTGGATGATTTCCCACACACCAAAAAAAAAAAAGTACATAGGTACTCAAAAACCAATTTAACTGAGATACTTAGTAACAATTTCCAAAAACGCACCGAACTTAATTAATAAGAAATCATATAGACTTTTGCCTTGGTGCATTACGTGATTGAATTCCAAACATTTAAGTTTTTTACCATACCTGCTAATTGTGGTAGTGACTAATCGGATACGCTTCCGTGTGCAGATTCCATTATCTGCAGGATCGTGTCCACCGGCCCATACATATTCATGCCGCCCGGCGAGTTCGCTTGCACGGCTAAATCTCCGTCGTCTCGTTATGATCTCATTTTTATAATCGCATTCCATTTTTATATTCTCAACGTCAAAATTACTATTCTTGTATCATCGGTCTCTGAATCTATTTCTCCACTGAATCTGCCTGCTCACTTCGACGCTACTTCCGTTCGGAAGTTGTAGAAACAAACTTTTTAATTAGTCTGCGAGGACAAACAAGCTGTGTCTCTTAGTTTCTTCGATACACTGCGACGTCGTACCTACTTGTCTTTACAAATAGGACTGCTGTCGCCGACCCCGCGGTATTTCAAGTGATTTATCGAACAATCAACCACGTGAATATTTGAACAGCTTATTTATAACATTAATTAACGAAGTTCAGGTATATTTTACGGCGAAGTTGTAAATTAATTAACCACATAATTATGTGCCTGTATCTGAATCGCTCCAACTATGCAGGAAATCTAATAACATAACAGGATTGTTTGTCTTACGGCGAGATGCTTTAATGAATAGTCAACACACCGACAACGTTGCATTGTGAGCAGGTCGTCATTGTTTTATTAGTGTTATCGCAGCATCATGTAACATCATGTTTAAGCGTATTGTAATAACAACTCCAAAGGCAAAAACCTACAGCCGCGTGGAACCTTAAGTATGACGTATTTGGGACGAGCAATTTTTAATAAAGCTACGCTAAGTGATAATTAATTGGTGTTGAAAGCATTGTAATTATAGTGTTAATTTGAGCGTGTCGGCACAGGCGAGGTGGCGCTCGAGTGGCGCTCGAGTGGCGCAACGCGCGCAGTCGCGGTGAGGCGGCGCGGCGGTGTGGGCGCATGCCGCGACTGCCAGGCGCCACAATTACACAAGCCTCCGTAAATCATAAACATCAACCCTCCATTTAATCCAAATAGTCCGTCGTTAGTCGAGCAGGCTGCGTCTAATTTGTCTCCTGTAACTGTAGATTAATTTATTAACATTAATTACATGACAATTTGTATTAGGCACCTTGTATGCAGTGGATTTTCCTAAAAGATTCCTGCTTAATACCACTTTTATGATGGAATTGAGTTTCATGATACGATTTTTTTTCTGACAACTTTGCAATACTTTGAAATATTAATTTTATTATTTGTCAAAAATAATTTTATAGAAAAAGTTTCATAACTATGGTGGATAGACTGGTATAAAAGACCGCTACAATATATGGATTATCGTAAGTAATTTGGGTCGACAGATTTCTTACTGCAGTTTGTCTAACGAACAAGATAGATCAGATCCGTTGAGTTTCAATTTCATACTTACCCATTTATAACATAGAGTTTTGCTGTATTTTATTTTTAAATTTAGTGTTTTTATTACGAAAGCCCGTATTCCAATTTCCCTATTTTTATTAATTTTCTTTTGCAATATGTTGCATCAGTTTCCTAAACTATGTATAACTGGCTTGGATGAAACTAAATTGAGCATAACTTTTTATGGGGCTTTTTGTTACGAACTCTTCTAATATATGTAGCTACTCAGCTTTATCCAGTGAAACAACAAGTTTTTCAGACTACTTTGAACATAGTGTTCAACATTATTTATATTTGAAATGTGTTTTCTGATCTCACTGTTCAATAGTGCTATTGTTATTATCAGTGTGCTGTGAACAACAGAAAATAATAATTTCATCGGACAAATTCTGGCGATGAAAATGCAATTGGATTTACGGCTAGTGGATGATAGAACAGACACATTCAAATATATGAAATAAATAATGCATTGCGACTATGAGGCATTCCACTTTGAAACGAAAAATATTTTCAAAGTGCCATCAATACATTTCATTCAATTTGCATGAATTTTTGTCCACTGTAGAGTGCTTTAGCTTTCACCACTTTTGTTGCTACCTTTTAAACCTGGTGGCTTTATGACACTTTTTCAGCATCTAAATTTGATTGAAGCTTATAAAACAGGAGATATAGAAGCCTGGTTATAAATAAAGTGTTACTATGTATTAATATAATGGGCATTTGTACTATCCGTTTACCACTTTGTTTAATATTCATTTGTCCGAAATTGAACAAACTTTGCAACTGGCAACAATTCATTCGATTATTATCAAATTCACGAGTTTTTCTTTGAGAGCAAAATATTAATTTAATTATTCATCACGTCGCCGCGGGTCAGTCTGCGTGTTTTGTACATACAAAATCTGTGATATGTCCGTTTTAAAGGTTTGCATTTTGTACAGCTTTAAATAAAGGGTGTGAGCAAAGCGGTGCTGATGGTTGTTTGGGAAATTGCGGAAAATTGCCCGCGGAAAAATTACGCAGAGAAGCGGACGCCGGCCACATGGCGCGACGATACGCCCTACATAACTGATGACTTTTCAATGGCCATTCATTCGCGGACACGCCGACAGCGGCCACTGGCTCGCCCTTAGCATCACGCATACATTTATGGAACCACTCGTGTGTTCATGGGTGAAACAATTATCACTATTGCCAACTATTGACACCCTTTGTTATATATTTTTGCGCATAAAACATATGCAGCTATTTCATTTTGAATGCTTTTACATAACTCTCAAAGAAATTATAAACTCATTTAAAATATATCGTAAGTTTGACTTATTTGTGATAGCAAGCACATTTATCTGAAAGGGTTGCTGAATTTGTTCGATAGAGTTGCACTAAGCTGGAACGAGCAGAGCGGAAGGGGTCATTTGATGATTTTCCATCCTTAAAACTTTATCATTTTCAATCAAATATGAAGTCTCCATCAAATATCCAAAAAGATTTCTGATTCCTGTAGAAATATTCCAATCTAAAAATCTTATTTTATTTAATGGATTATAATAGGTCGACCCCAATCACAAGAGACTCAATACCGAAATTGACAAAATACGTGTAGGACAATAAGTACACCTCTTTCATATCAATCAAAACCTTTCAAGAAAAAAATAATTTTAATCAAAAGGCTCAAATACGTCTACGCTAGACGTATTTGAGCCTTTTGATTAAAATTAATTATAAATAATCAATTATATACTTGAGAGCTAGTAAGCCAATCTAATTAAGGTAATGTTAATCGTAGTCAGTATTTATAACTTTAGACGAGTGTTACTGTCGTTAAACTAATTAAAAAGTTCAGACTTGATTCTTGAACGAAGAGCATCGATCGCCAATCCTGAAATAAGAATTCGGCCAAAGTGGAGAAGGTATGTGGGAACTTAGGTATCTACTTTATTTATAAATCTATGTAAAATAAATACCATTGTTTCACCATATAGGATACACGCAGAACGATTTCAGAAAGGATGCTATAACAACTAAGTAGCATATTACTCATCATAATCATCATTATTTTTAAAACATTTTACCTGACCGTTAAATATAAGTCGTTAATATAATACCTCGTTAAATAAAATTACACCATCTCTGTATGCCACATGATACATCATTCGTATTGGAAATACCAATACCTTGTTCAGCATTTAAATTAAAATGTCATATCCGTGTTGATACAAATGTATTCATAGCTTCGCGGCCAGTCTAGGTGGATGCTATCGACATAACGATGCGATTTCATGCGATGCATACAGGGGGACCGCTAAATTATTTCGACTAATAGGATTATTGCTTTTGTAATTTGCGCTCATTTTAAGATATCTGAATCTTAACATGTTTCTTTGATTCGTTTAGATCTTATTGATTGAGTGAATTATAAACTTGGGTTAGTGTTCTTACTGCCTTATTTGGCAACTCCCACGGAGAAAGAAATAAATATTAACAGTCAAGTCACGCTTATTTCCTCTTACACAAATCTAGGTCTGAACTACAAGCAGAGCACAAAAAGCATCATTAAGTAACATTCATTGGTAGATGGAAAGCAGATAGAAACATAAAGCTTGCAGTTTCCGATTTCCGTCGGGTTATTGTCGCAGCGCAACAATTGAAGACAGGAATAGAGCTTGAATAATTTATTTTAGGTACAGTTGTCACGTGTTTGAACAGGGTGAAACATGGGCGATTCACTCAGCCAAACAGTGGCGTACAAAGCAAGAGCACCGGCCGTCCACCCGCTCCGGTGCACCGTTTTTCCGCCTCTCAACCTTTAAATTGAAACAAAATCGTACACACCATTCCAATTGCCTTTATACACGTGCCTAACTGATGCACACGTAAAACACGCCGATGTTATAAATGCTACACACCCGTAAATAATTGTTTGAATCATAAGGTTTTGTATTTTCACTTTGAACATGCTTTTCATAGGATATTGAATTTAATTGTAGCTATCAAAAATCCTGTTTGGAGATTTAAAAATTGAAATGTTTCTCAGACCTGAAAGGAAGCATTTGTTGACCTGGTTAGTTTTAGTTTAACTTGTTTAGTTTTGTATTCGTGAAAAGCTGGGTCATAACATCAAGGGGCTTGTCGATGTGTAGACACGAACTAGCAATGAGTTCTTCGTCCCATCCTCCCTTGTCATATAGACGACACCGATGATTTTTCTGGCGCTGAGTCTTTTTGGAATTCTCGTCTTTATATAGTCTAGAGGGATTTTAGTTGCATTGCAAGGTTAAATGAAATAAGTACTAATAAATTTAACGTCTTTAAATGCTCTTTTCGCCTACAAATACGAGACTATAAAGACGAGTAAAGATATGAGTAAAGATATGGTTAGACTGCTGGTTGTCACTTTACTTTGAATAGTGAAGTGCGATGCGCTTTAAAATACTCCACCTGAGGTGCATGTGTTAGATTATTATAAAGGAGGGTTAAATATATAAACATAACCTATACGCTAGTTCACGATTTTACGCTTAAGTCTACGTTATCTCCGGACACATTATTAACTTCATTCAAATGGGCTTGGGTTGAGAGGATATTAGCATTACAGCCTATTAATACACTAATTGATGTGAAACCTGTAGAACTCTGAATTGTGGTATTAATCGACTGTTGTACCTTCCATAATGATGAAAATAAATAATTGATCCGCTTGGCCAATCTGACGAGTTTCATTGTGCAATATTTTAAAAAGGCTAAATTTGGAAATTTTTAGCACATACAGGTCATATAATCTATTTGTTATCCTTTATATATATATAAAATTTAAAAAGTATGAACTTGAAAAACCCCTACCATCAGTGTTAGTCATGGGGGTTCTAAGAAAGTTACAGAAAAAAAAATTAAAGGAAAATGATTTAACCACGGTAGCGACCGATATACTGGACTATTTATGAATATTCATAAAAAAACTCTATGAATTACAAAATATAAATAAAATCTATAGAAGTACGCCGTTGTTAGGAACTGTACAACTACAATTTTCAATCAGAAATATTATAACCAATACCAAAATATAATGATATCTGTACGAAATTCCACTTTCAAAACTATGCCAAAAATATTATCATAAGAAGGTACCTACTCAAATTAATATTACTTCCTACAATGTAAGAAGCGACTCGTAACTCGAATTTTATTTAAATAATAAACAGCTAATACTTTTATTTCTGTATAAAATCATATTTTTATTGATTCAATAATTTAAAATTTATACATCGATACCGTTAATCTAATAAATGTAACTATAGTGCAGGCAACGCAAAAGTTAAACTTGGACATCGAGTAACTGTCGAATTGTCAAATAAAATATTAAACAAATTAATAATGGCGACAAAGTGATTCCGTGATTTTATTGGAGTTGTGTTTATTGCTTTATCCGGACTCCGATTTTTCTATCATTTACGTCTACCTGGACTGTTGAACCAGAACTTTTTGTTGACCTGGCTTTTCGCACTTGGATACCTGAACTTTTAGTCCATAAAACCTTTAAGGTTTAATATATTTTTTTTTATGCGATGATAATCGTTATAAACAGATTGAAATGATTGTTAATCGGAATAATAAATGGGTAAAATGTATATACGTGTTGTTTTTTTTTTTTATACATAGACAGGCTATGTTTTATGTGAGAATATGTGACAAGTCATTTATTAAATTATTAGTACTTTATTTGATGTGACCGTTTAAATAAGACGTATTTAGTGGTAGACATTAACGACTACAATTTTTTTTTCTCCATAAAATTCTTTGATTATTTCCTTTTTATGACAAATGTCATCGTCGGTTCTGGCGGAATCGTAAAAATTTTGAGACTAGGCAATCTTAAAGTAACAATAATTCACTTTCTGAGAATTTAACAAAAAGATTATTTGGACAGTACCTACTAAACAATTTTTATTTTAGAAAGAGACAAATAAAATAGTGGCCAAGTGTAAATCTAAGACGTAAACAAGTTTATAGGTGACCGGCTCGCTGACCGTGCGAAAACTGATTTTAATTTTCAAAGCCGCATAAATAGTATACTTTTGAAATCATAAGAACAATATTTTGATTCCGCAGGTAACTTTTTTTTTGACGATACTGAGCTACAACTTTTGACACGTTCAGATGGACTAGATAAATGTTTTAGAACAATTTTGTTTGCCGCATCTTGTTCGATTTCCTATTCCTATTTCACGTTATTTTTTTTTTTGCGAAATTGGAAATAAGTTATCGGAAGTAGCTATCTAGACCTATAAACTGCCTCACTTGCTAGGGAAGTTTATTTAATCAATTATCTTTGCCACGCTGGGCCTAATACCTTCCTGTAATAATATTCTCATATTTTAAACAAATAATCATCATTTATGATATTTATAGTAAACATTAAATAGCACAATGCCCTGCAAAGTTTTTGGACTACTTTCTTTTAGCGGATTAGTATCAATGATATCGACCACTACACATAATCCGTACACTGTATTTATATAATCCGTAGGTAGTAATCAGTAATTGTACACCGAAAACGGTAGAATAATATGGACATACGTTTAAGGCCTATTGTAACATTATTCTAACAATTTAAAACTATTATTATACACAAAACCATTAAAGGCCTTACCGGCTTAAGCTGCCATCTCAACACTGGAGTTTCACACACCTCAAATCAGCACGAAGTGTCTCGATGCTATTACACAACTTTTCGATCCGCAAAAACATTTTCATCCGCACGGAACAGCAGAGAAACGATGTCAACATCCTTCTGCTGATGTTGTTGAGCAGCGTCTCGGGTAGCCATAAGAAGATTTCCAGTTGTCTCAGCATCCATCCTTAAACATAGAATTATAAGTATTAGAATCGTTATATTGGGCCTATGGGTTATCCCGACTTCTGATGTTAGATTATTATAAAGGAGGGTTAAATATATAAACATAAAAGCAAACATGTGAAAAGCATTTATTGTAATTTAAACCAGTTTTGGTTATAAGTTTAAGTTGCCATTGAAACTAAGCCTTCTGTATGAAACAAAAGCAATTTATCATTAATAATCTTTCTATTTACTACATTTTTAATATATTTTTAAAATAAAATAAACATTAGGTAAAATTCAAATCATTTATTCAATTAAACGAAAAGCTATTTGCTGGTTCCAAAGTAGTAGGTTCTAATGGAGAAGAGCCAGCAAGAAACTCCATGAACACTCTTTTAAACTTGATAAAATATTACAATTATTCGGTTACATTATTCAAAGAACACAGTGTACATAATACACAAATTATAGTCATATTTATCATATCATATATAGTCATCATAATCTAAAATATCTAAAATAATGGTACATAATAATCTTCTAAAATATAGGTAGCATTATCACAATACACAAGAAGTTATACTTAACTTATGTACAATCTCGGAGAGCTCCGCACCGTTCAACGTCTCAAACAAGAATGACCCAGATCGGTCGGCGCAGGGGCTTTTATAGGCGGTAACAAACAACTTAGTGATGAGTCATACTTATTTGTTACCGCTCGAACGTTGGCTGTTCGTTTAATTTAAAAGTAACATTTGAGACTGTTATTTACTATAATTATTTATAGGTTTATTATTTACTAATATTATATGTATCTATGCCTATACATAAGCATTAACTATCACATGCATTACGCTTGCTTTGAACTATATGTAGCAAAAATGTTATTCTGATGTATAAGCTGTACTAGCTTTTGCCCGCGGCTCCGCTCGCGTTAGAAAGGGACAAAAAGTAGCCTATGTTACTCTCCATCCCTTCAACTATCTCCACTAAAAAAATCACGTCATTCATCGCTCCGTTTTGCCATGAAAGAAAGACAAACATACAGACAGACACACTTTCCTATTTATAATATTAGTATGGATTACTTACACACACTCATACACACACAAATATATGCAAACTTTTACATTTATAATATTAGTAGGAAGAATAATATTAGTAGGAAATATTTAAAGGTACTAGTAAAAAAAATACCATATCATACCTATAATATAAAGGACTAGCTGTCCTTTGCGGATGCACCTGCAATATAATATATTACTTACAGGAATCTAGGGTTTGTTTTGCGTACTGTTCGCGGTTTCACGAATATTACGGCGATTATGGCACTTTATAACAATCTGGTGAGAAGCCAATTAGAGTGTAATGCAGTCATCTGGACCCCACATGAAACTAAATATAGTCTTATGTTGGAGCGAATACAAAATAAATTTGTTAGATTTTTATACACGAGACTCTATGAAGTATATCCTATTTACCCGCTTAAGTATCCAACCTTGTTAATATTGGGCATGGTTGGATATAACGAGCTAAGAGTTAGGCGTGAGTTTGGACTTGTTTCATATTTATTTAAATTAATTAGAGGCAAAATACATAACGCCGACATATAGAGTTAGTACTTTTGAGTGTACCGGATAGATATGTGTGGCGAGGACGTCGGCCTCAGTTGCTGGCAGTTCCTCGTGGCCGCACTAATCTGTTGAACGAGGCGCCCCTTACGCGAGCGCTTCGCATTGACGTTTTCGTTTGTTCACTGAGTAAATTTACAAGGATTACATTATCTATTATAAGTTTTAGATAATAAGTTTTTTTTTATTGCTTCACTATTGCATTGGGTTTATACCTGTAATAATAGTAAATAAGGATATAATAAATAAATAAATATTTTCGCGTCCTTAAATATGTCAATCCACTTACCAAACACGGTGTACTTTCAACAAAACACATTTATTAGTAGTGATTAGTTTTAGCGTGAAAGAGTAACGAAAATCCACAACTTCACAAACTTTGACATTTTATAATATTAGTAGAATAATAATCAAATAACTTTTACCAATCTAATAAAACTTACGAAAAAGTTTTCTCGACTGACCATCATTATAAAAAAAGACGGGTTGCACTCCGGGAGTGCCGGCAGAAGTGAAAACTTGATTATAGCTGTCTACTATCCATCCGTCCTACGCTTTTTCGATCAGGTCACGTGTCCTGACGCGAGTTTAAGATTTTATACCCATTACAGAAAAAGTGCTCAACGCAGCTAAAGAAGTTTTCACTTCAAAAAAAAACAGGTGCCGGCCGTTATTTGTTGAGTAAAATAAAAAATAAACTCAAATGGCGTTTCTAATTTTTTCGACGAAAGAATGCCAGCAAACATTTTAAAATAAAAATCAAAGAAGATTCAATGAGGTGCTATTCAAAAACATTATGGCCGTTTCCTGTAAGGAGTCTCTATAGTCTTAATAACCGTGAATCTTCTTGATGCTGGCGATTTTTAATAAAAAAATTAAATGCCATTTGTGTTTTCATTTTATTTTATTAGTTTCTAGAAATAATGGTCGTCACCTATTTTACAAACACAATAATGTTAAGACGTATGGTCTGTTTGAAGTTGACATTCTTTGGCTGAACAACTGAACACCATTCTGTTTGATTTTATTCCTTCTAAGTCCTAACCTCATAATAAAGAAAAAAACATTTTTCTTTACTATGAGGTTTTTAATTTGATTTAAATAATAATACCTACAAACTTTGTCCCAAAAAATAATAAGCAAAACAATTAATAGAAATATCTAATTTGGTGCAGTAGTTCGCAAGTTATGCGTGTATAATCATGGCCAAAGTGCATCTTATAAAACTTATGAAAAACTTAAACACTTGCAAGATATGACGGGCCCGTCTAGTGGTTTGACTCTGATTGCTAAGCCGGAGGTCGTGGGTTAGATTCCCATCCAGGACTAACTTTGTGTGATGAGTATGATTGTTTATTTTGTGTTAGGGTGCAAAATGTATATATAATGTATAAGTATGTATGTATTTCAGCTGTCTGGTTATCACAGTACAGGCTACGCTTCGTTTGGGATCAGATGGCCGTGTGTGAGTTCACCCTAGATATTTATTTATTTATTGACATAATGTACCGTCATAGAGTTCTAAATTTTGACTCCTGGGTTCATCACTAATGAGATTCAATGTTGGAATATGCACATGATTATGTATTATATACATCTCAGGACAATAATTCTGAACAATTATGTCGCGAGGACCGTTCCGCTAACATTCGTCACAAAGATAAATGACAATTGGGTAAACAATTATTCAAAGGTGTTAGTAGAGAGGAGCGTAACGCAGTCATCCTGAGTCTCCTGAGACTCAACAACCGAGCCACTCGAGCCACCCGAGCCACCCGAGCTCCTCGAGCTACCCAGGCTACCCGGCCAGTCGACAGAAGTCGGGACTCTTTTGATACATATTTTATGCAGCTCACTACTCTACAACACATAACTTTCGACATCTATCTCGTTTTGCTTAGATTAAAATAGTTTATTTCACTTTCTTTTATGTATGACTCTCATTGATATTCACTTTGCCCTTCCTTTGTGTAACATCGCAAATAATATTTACTTTCTGAAGAGCCTGGAATCGTAGGTATAGAGTGCCCATTAAACGTGCTAAGTTCAATGTCTGTGCTAATCCGGGTTTACAGTCTTGTAATTTTTGCGAACTTGTTTTGAAAGGGCAGGAAGATTACAAAAAGGAGAGGGGCTCGGTTGAAAGCAGTCCGGATAAAAAAACCTGCGGTCGGAATCTGTGGCGGAGAGGGTGGCTAGTAGACTTCCTTGCTTGAAATTAAACGTTATCGACATTTTGGCATAAAGACAGCTAAAATAAAATGTTTCGAGATGTCATTAAGCCAGAACTGGTGGTGTTTTTACTAAGTTGTGATTAGATTTGCAAGACCAATGTCGTATGCGGATTAGGTTCCTTAGTGATATTCTTACAAGTAACTTGTTTTCGACGTGGCTCCGCTAACAGTTAAATAAATTAGATAAGACGGGATACACGCCGATGGAAGCACTTAGGAACTTTCTGTGTTGTCAACACTTTTATGCGCGTATCTGTACTTGACTTGTTGGGCTGATTCAGATAGTGTGCATATATTCAAACATAACAATAGCAATTTGTAACGATTAGCTTAGAACCAAATAACTTATTGTGAAATAATTTTAAGAAAAGTTAGATGTACCCTGAGCGTCATCTAAGTAGACAGTAGTTCTACAGCAGCGCATACTACAGTCCTAGTAGAGTGAAACCAATATAGTCTTACTATACAATATATGTATTAGTTTGTAAGGTCCACGTGCCAATATTTTTTTATTATAGCATTATTAACAAACGTAAGAGCCCTCTTACCAAAGAGAGCACGCATTAATTACAGTACATTCATTTTCACATTGATCATAAACAATCGCGGCTGTGCCTCGGCCCTCCACCGGGAGGTGCAGCAGTCCGCTACAGCGCACAGCCCTGGAGGCATATTGTCATAACACGCTTGACAAGCAAATTCGTAATCAGTGATCACAGTGCACCGGTATTTGCATACGACGCAGCTATTTATAATTCGTAGTGTTCTGTAGATTTACGAACAATTTCGAATTTATTATAACATTCTTTTAAATTACTTTAAATCCAACCAAGCGGCTCAAAATATGTACTTGTTTCTACAATTTATTTACGTCTGTACACACAGCGCCAACATTGGTTGTGTTTTACATAAATCAGGAAATCAAAGTAACATTTTTTTATCGTTTCCTCTCGAAGAGTCCCACAAAGCTAAGCCACCGCAGCGCACTGGGAACAGACACGGAATATTGTCTGCCTCCCCGCCTCGCATTTCTAAGCTTGGACGCTTCATTTAATCAAAACCCTATCCTTTGAGTGTTTATTTGACAAAAGTATCTCTAAACCGCACGGCATTTTTCTATTTGGTCTACGGTTGCAAGCTAATCCATTAACATAAAATAAAATAAATCCCCTTTGAATCATCTGGTTTCACAATATACAGGTTCTACAAAATTAAAGTACTGCCTAAAGAAAAATAGCAGAGTGTGAAAGTAACCGTGCAATAAAAAGTAGTAAGCCACAAACAGGTTCGTGTAATTTCGGTAATATAATCGAAAGAACGAGTCACTTGTAAGGAAAGTTTTAATATCTATTCCGATTAGATTCAGTGTCAGGAAGGAACGCAGATAGCGTCGGCGGAGTTGGAAGGAAATATTAGATGGATCGGGCTTCGAATACAAATATGGGGAGATAGGGAAATCGGATTTGCCAGTAGTCCCAGACGTGTCGTATTATCGGACTCTTTTTGTGAAACATATCACATTTTAATAAGACAAGCTTCCAATACGGCGTTTCATAACCGCGACTGTACCGTGCCAACTATCAAAGGGTTCTAAGAATAAACTATAAGTAGTACTAGTTCTTTGTCAATGTAATTCACAACAATGGCACTAGTTGGTATTGGAAAACGTATTTTATGTGTCTATCATTTTAATTAAAAACTTCTATTTGTTTAAACTAATAGGTAGTTTCGTCAAAGAAATTAGGTACCATAAATACAAAAACAACAATAAAAAAGTCCTGTGCATACATTGACACTGTCGAGTTTTATAAATACGGTTCTAGGAATCGTATTAGATCTTTATTTGAAAATCGAGACAGTAAAGAGCTATCCCTCAAGGGTTGACCTTTACACTGTCACCCTTTTCCAGACCGATTTGCCGTTGAGATTCAACAGATTAGGGACTTCATTTTCTTCTTTTTTAACAGTTTACAGATAGAAAACTTAGAGATCTCAATCATGATTGCTCATGACATAGTTTAAAGAGCTTTTATCTTTAAAAGAACCAAAGTTTTTCTTGGTTTTTAGATCAAGAAGAATTTAAATTCTATGTAAAAAACGTTAGCTCTTTATTTGGGATTTAAAATCTACAACTCTAAGATATTGGCGAGTTTTAAATAACTAAACTTGATCTAAATAACTAGCTCTCCCGCGAAATCATCCTAATTTTTGATTACTGTCTTTGTCGCGTTTAACCAAACCAACAAACAAACTTTTCAACTTTATAATATTAGTGAAGTATAGACACTTAGCGGCACTAAGCGGTAGGAGGGCGCACGATGCAGCACGGTTCGGCACGGTGTGTCGCGGCGAGGCACGGTTGTGGCACGGCGCTCGCTGCGACGTTCAAAAGTACAAGAGTCGGGTCGCGCCTCCCGCGCCCGCCGTGGATTGTTCGCTCACTAATTAAATCTCGCCGACGACGACGCGGTTTCAAACCGACAGCCTCTTAATTATTGTTCCGGCTCTTAACATCTGTCTTAATGTCACTTTCTGTTTAATTCCGAAATTCTTTGGCTTTAGATATGTTATAAATGTTAATTTCTTCGTGTAAAGTCTTAATTATTATTAAATGAACCGCTTCAAGTCAATTTCAAATTAAATAAATTTACTTATGTACATTTAATTTATTTGGGGTGAAGTAAGTAATCCTATCAACAATCTTATAAAATTTACTCAACCGCCGACATCTGAAGGGTAGGCACGTACGTCCGCGTCCAATTGCTAATACTCTTTTCAAGTTGGTTAAAAAGCTTTTATTGCGTTAAGAAGGTAACTGCGAAAACATCCGAAAGTTTTTAATTTTCTTACTGGTATACAAATTGGTTTCTGAAGCTACAAAAGGAGCACACGCCGCTCCTCCCGGGCGCGGCGGTCCGAGGGCCGAATACAAATTAAGAGGCAGACTTCGTTCGCGCAAAACTAGTTAATGTGTGCAACGTCTGGATTTGAGATAGTTCTAAAAGCAAAGCGACTATCTACAAAAGCTAATCATTCAATTTAAAAAATACCGTTCTGTTAAAAAACACATTTCGTTTAACTTTCTTTAAAATTATTTCATTGCTTTGAGTTTTGGTTGAGAAATGCAATCCTCAAAGATTTTCTTATAACATACTGAATTTAAAGTAGGTAATGAAAAGACTTGCAGTTTTAAAACTTCCCCTATGCGGATTTCGATAGGATTCCGATCACCAGGAACGCAAGTCCCCTTCCCTTAACCAAAAATCCATAATGTAAATAAGTTTACCAGGGCCGTAGGCATTATTGCTTATCTTATACATATTTGAATTTAAGAAATGAATAAAAACTTCTAATTAGTACTCAGCAGGGAGGAGTCGGGGCGGGCTGCGTCGAACACTTCCTTAATTATTTATGCGCTGCAGGCTGGATAAGGAACACATTTGCTACACTGCGCCAAATTAAAAAATAATAAAAAAAAGTTGTTTTAAAAGATATTTTTTTAATATTTGTATTAAACTCTAATAAATCTATAACTCCATAATTATGGTATTATAATGTTTATAATAGTTACCGTGACCCTGGAACATAAAGGGCATTCGAAGGAACATGAGTGGGTTTTAGTCAGTAAGAGTCTGACACGCCCTCCCGTCGCACCCAGGACGGGAGCAGTCATTGGATGATTTCCCACTCACCAAAAAAAAAAATATATATCTGATTAAAATCTGTAATATTAAAAAAACCTAAAGAAATAAATAGATTGTGTATTTTTTTATTTATAAGTACATTTGGAAAGTCAAATTAGTTCAGTACATTTTTAAGAAATAAGTAGAGGAGATCGGTCGGCGGCGCGCGGCGGCGAGTCGGGCTCGCAGGCGCTCTCCAGTACAAAGGGACGGAGCACAGCGGGCGGAAAGTTTTAATATCCCTCCGATTGGATTCAGCCGCAGCCAGGGACGAAGGTACGGCCGTATTGAAAGGAAATTCGCATTCAACACTAATACGTACCTATACCGAATGATAAGGAAATCGACTAAGACGTTTGGTTACCGAGATTTTTGTACGTTGTCATTGTTGTTAAAATTAACTTCTTTGCGACTTGAATATTCATGATTAGGTCTTTACTTAATATATACAAACTACGTATATTTACAAATTTTGATGGTCCCCTAATAGGGCAAAGATTTTGAGAGATTGAGCACAAGTGTTCGAAAGTCAATAAAGCAATCGTTTTCCTCAAGCTGGCAAAATACCGAAACTGGCAAAATAACGCGTTAATGTTATTACCAGAAATTAGGATTACCTACGAAATATTTCAAAATACCAATAACGAAATGTCAATAACATTCAACATTTGTCGCGGTTGTGTAAGATGTCGAAAGATTATTTTCGGGTGTCCGACTGCGTCGGCAGGGCAGGAGGGTGCGTCGCTGAGCGGACGGAATAGGGACGACTCTAAATCCATATTCGATCAGTAGGATCTGCACTGAGCCGATCTGACAAGCTGCCGATCTGTTTTGCATTTATATAAACAGGTTTTTACCTCTAATATTGGCACTCCTCATCCGAGTTGTTCTGGAAAGTTTATGTACGCTAATATAAAGTTACTATTGATATATTTTGGGTAATGTTCTACTATTTAGAAATGTTATAATATGCGAAAAATGTTGGCCGTCTTCCAGACTGTAAGTTACTAACTAAGACGTCGGTGGAACTGTAGTTCAGTTTTAAACTTTCTTCATGGCGGTAAAGCTTTCAGTTTATGTGATCCCTCTATTGTTTGTATCCGTAGATGAACATGAAATGACATACTTTTATGAGAATATTTTGTAATGGTACGTGAATGTTTTGTCAGGGGTTCCATCACGTTTTGTTTCCAAGAGTAGTATGTAGGTAGATACCAGTTTGCGTATACGTTCGGCTGACAGGAAGTGGTGTGTGCGGGGCGCGCGGGGGGCGCGGCTGGACCTTCATCAAGCGGTTGACTGGTATTAGGGCGTGCAATTGTTCCAGTGCGCCGCATTCCACACTCTATACAACACATATTTCACTCTGTGATTTCACAAATTAGCACCCATGTCTAGCAAGGGCCCGAGTCGTCGAAAAAACTAATCATTCATTCTGACAAAGAGTTCTTAACTCGTATATTTTAAACACTCATCCGCTCTCTGGTACAATTAAAATGTTGGAAATCCCATATCCTGGTTTCGTGGCGTATCATGAAACAAAAACTGTTTGTTTAAAAGGTGTAATTACAAAATCCCTCGTGTACTGAATTTTCCGGTGTTTTCGCGCGGTGTTCCAGTACGTGCCGTAAAAATAATTCGACGCTCTTCGGGGATCGTTTGTAAAACGTCACGCGTAAAACATATTATAAAGCCAATAAAACGTGTTTACAAGGGTGAGTAGAGCTCGCCGTCCTCGGGGCGTTTCGTTTCCGCGCGATATCCGTAAACATTTTAGCGCTGCAATAAATTTAACATTATCCAAGTCGCGAGACATTCTGTTTTCTTCCGTCCCGGGATCAGTTGGTTAACGGTTGTAATCTCGGCTGTCTCGGATTTTCTGCTCTCTGGTAACAGGAATTATACAATTATGTGGCTTTCGCATGTTTCTTCCGCTCAGCTTTATTTATGAGGACTTTTTATATCTCCTTTTTATCGTCATCAGTTTATGTGGATTAGTCAACACCGTGCAAGTCTAATTAATCGATTTCTCTTTTCGCCAAGTGCCTGCCTAAGCAAGGTAGGCAGGTATTTTTTCTATGAAGGGAAGCCAGAACTTTATATTGGTGCTATTGCATACCGTTACCATAGACTGAATGAGCAGACGTTTTTTTTTTTTTTAATTTTTTGGTGAGTGGGAAATCATCCAATGACTGCTCCCGTCCTGGGTGCGGCGGGAGGGCGTGTCAGACTCTTACTGACTAAAACCCACTCATGTTCCTTCGATTGCCCTTTATGTTCCAGGGTCACGGTAACTATTATAAACATTCCGCAACCCCGGGATGAGCAGACGTTCAAGTCGTTTTTTTGATAAATCGATAATGAACTAATATTTAATAGAACTAATGTTGAAAATGGCTTGATTGCGTGTAAGCTAATATTAAAGTGTCGCGGGGAATAATATTTTGCACATACTTTTTATGATTCTAACAGACTATCAATTATTAAATTAAAGGTGATCGAGCGTGTTATGCTCTGTTGGCTTAATGCTCCTTAAGAAACATGAAAAAGTGTACTGGATTTAAGTTCACCGAGCCCAGTCCGCTCATTCCTTTTACTTAAGTATAATTATACTTTTTCGAATATTTTGTTATTTGTTACACAATTCAGCTTGCATTGTTGTTTTCAAAGTATTTGCGCGAGTCAAGAATATTAGAACAAAAAGATTCTTATACAGGCTAAATAAAATGTTAGTGTTTTCACTATAAATAAATAAATATCCTTGGACAACTCACACACGGTCATCTGATCCCAAACTAAGCTGAGCTTGTACTATGGTAACCAGACAACTGATAAACATACTTATATAATTTATAAATACATATAGATAAATTACTCCCAGACGCAGAACAAACAATCATGCTCATCACACAAAGTTTGTCCTGAGTGGGAATTGAACCCACTTACCCACTATACTTCGAATATTTATTTTGGAAACTTCAGATAGTCTATATAAGGCTCAATAGAACGAAAAACTTAAGTTAACGTAACCTGTTTACAACAAGCATAGTAAGTGCCAGCAACTACGTCTGCAGACCAAATAACTCTGACTAGCAAAAGTCGATTCAAGTGCAATGTAAAAAAAAACTTTTTCGACACTAAAAAGTAATAAATAAAAACTTTTTTTTCAAAAAAATAATAACCGCCTTCAAAAACTAAAAACCCAAAAATAACTAAAATTATGGAAGTCGGTGGCTTCTGATCTGCCAGTCAATTTGTGTTGCCACCGACTTCCGAAATTTTAGTTATTTTTGGGTTTTTAGTTTTTGAAGGCGGTTATTATTTTTTTGAAAAAAAAGTTCTTATTTATTACTTTTTAGTGTCGACTCCCAATGTAGATATAGAAACTTGAAGAAAAAACACATATCGTCTATGAATATTTCGTCAATTTTTTTTGTTCTTGGTGAATTTTTCGAGAACCACTGAACCGATCGCCACAAAATTTATATGGGACCACCCCTGAATCCTGACTTATCAAACAAAAAAAGAACCATCAAAATCCGTTTACAATTGACGGAGATATCGCGTAACAAACATACAAAAAAAAAAAAAAAAAAAGAACATACAGACGAATTGAGAACCTCCTCCTTTTTTGAAGTCGGTTAAAAACTTCACTACTAGCTCAACTATAAAATTGTGAAAATCTCTTTAACTGACCGTACACAATTTGTTAAAATAACATTAAACTATTCTGCGTAATAAAATCAAACGACATTATTTCCTCGCTTATTAAGGTTCACTTGCATAAACGGTAGATTGTCCCGGGAAATCCGGTGGGGCCCGGGGTTTCCGAAAAGTAACCTCAAATTAGTCGGAGAAAATAAAAACCGCCCTGTTTTTCTCAGCGCGACTGACCTGACCTGTGCCTCGAGTGGCCACCGGGTACAATGTTTTGGTCAATGGACGCCCATCTGCTCTCATTATGTCGTGAAAACACTCGCTCTGAATTTTATGAGACTTATAAATGTTTAACAACGCATTTGAACGCTGAATAACACAGTTTTATGGATCAGTGGTCATAATATGGTTAAGACTAGCACGTGTTCAATATAAATTGATATTTATGACTTGAACAAAATGTGTGAGGTCGTTGATATTGAAAAGCAGCACCAAAATTGCAAAAGAAACGATACTATTAATAGCTTTCCACGCTTATCCTATAAAAGCATAATCTACTTTAAATATTCTTCCGCTTAATAAATTAAGAGAGTAAAATCAGCTAATACTATCACAATAGATTAATCAGAGCATGTCTGCTGTCTGCATCGCAATGCCCTTTTGCAACGCTGATCCACTTTTCTACGGATGCGAGATTAAAGGGGAGAGTAACAAAATGAGAAATGGAACGATTTCAGGACGTATTGTTAGACGGCCGCCCGTTGTCGGATTTATGACAAAGAACAACGGATGATTCAATCAAGCTGGTTCTTTAGTTTGTTATATTCATGTTACAGCAGCCCATCTACGAGTCTTATTGTTATCACAACGTTGCCTTTTTGCTCCATTTGCGCGTTTTCTCTCTTAAAATCATTTTTCTAGGAATTCTTAAGTGGATACTGGCCATACCTATACTACAAACCTTTTACTTTCCGCAAAGTCGTAGCTTCCCTTATTGTATCTAGATATAATAGTAACGAGTTTTTAAGAATCGAATTGTTTTTTTAATACATTTTGTTGTTCTCGCTTACTTCCTATTAACTTTGCGTTTTTTCTATACTTCATTGCTTCTTGAATTTTACTTACAATTGACCTACCTCATCATAATAATAGAATCTTAGACTGCACTGAAATACTAGTTCCGAAAATGGTATGTTTGAATTAAAGGGTACTGTAGCGGTGGAATGTCATGCATTCAACACTACACTAACATACGAATAGATTAGGGACTTGTGTATGTTATATTTCTCGTATTTCCCCCTGTACGGGAAGTCGTGTAATCATGTATATACTTAAATTCCTGTTTTGTTTACTTCACATACAATTCGTGCGTTATGATACTGTTATTTGAATAAAATGTATGTTAACTGTGGTCACAAGTTTGAGCGGCGATTGTATAAAACACCAAACTTTTGGTAAATAGGTATTCAGTGCAGGGGAGCAATTTACAATTTAAATATTCTTAATGTCTCCAAGTTGTCGCGGCGGGAGGGGCTGGGGGCTCTCTCCTGGAGTGGGGAACAGAGGCACGGCAATAGCAGCGACTTCCACTACATCAATCACTCGCGGACGCTGCGTCTGAACATTTCTAATTATTCGCCGCGCTTTGAATAGCCCAAATTCTTATTTCATGTCCATAGTCCACACCTATTTCTGTGTTATGTTTCACCAGACATGAACTATCCACATAATTTGATGTAACCAGTTAAACATATTTTTGAAAAGTGACTCTTTAAACACCAAACTCCTAGTACACGGTAAATTTTACATGGTAAAATCGCGGTACAACCCCGGAATTAAGTCGTGTAATACTGTCGCGGAACTTTAGAATTTTCCTAATTAAAGTGTATAAAACAGAAAACTATATGCAGCAGATAGCAAGCGGTGTTTCCTGACTTTATTTTGAATAACATAAGTACAGACAGGAAGGTGAAACTTAATTTGAGGGCGCGTTCTGCATATTTTGTGAGCGGCGTGTTTGCTCACAAATGTCGCGAGGGACGCTCGTCTCGAGAGGCCCTCCAGTTCGAGGGCTCGAGGTGACAGCGCCGTCTAATCTCCGAGCTTCGAGTTTATCTCATTGATACACTTGAACCACTTCCAGTGATAATTCACTGATCAATTACTGCCAGGCTTGTATATTTGATATGTTCAATGATATTTTAGGACATAGTTTTGTATGATGTAATTTTTTATTTTAATAAACCTATATAAGGAAGCAAGCTCTAGGCATAATTTTTGTTAATTTCCAATATAATTCTAGTTCATATAATTGTTAGTCAGTTAGTATATATAATTGTAATAAATATCTTTCAGTAAGTAATTACTTTTTTACAGAAGTCTTTACTACTAACAAAATCTCAAGTTTAGTTGAACTTGTGTGAAACCGCGGTTCCCCCGTGAATGTTGGCACTGAAAGCGAAAATGCAAGACACATTGCATGCAAAATGTAGCGATAACGTTGTGGACGTGGTTATTTTTGCCACATTTTGTATACTATAAAATATGGCAGAAATAACCCCAAATAACAATAATCCGTACTATTATATTATTATCAATGCGAAAGTAACTCTGTCCGTCTGTCTCTTCTTCACGCCTAAACCACTGAACCGATTTGAATGAAGGTACAGATATAGTCTGGGACACGAGAAAGGACATAGGATAGTTTTCATCACGGAAATCTTCGGGAACTATTATTCCACGTGGACGAAGTCGCGGGAAAATCAAATAAATCATCTCTGCAGTAAAAACCTCTCATCACTCATTTATTTTGACAAATAAATAATTTGTGTACGAGTAAATACTTAGCTATAAATTATTACACTCGTACAGTTGACTGCTTATTTCCTCAATTTTATTTTACTCATTTAAATTAATTGGAGCGGTTAATTAATACTCTCCTCATTACCTTTACTGACGAATGCCACTATATTAACATTGTTATATTATTTTACTATTAATACCACTGAATCATAACTAGCTGTTGACACTGTGCCAATATTATTTTTTCGTTGAATTACACAAGTTAAATATTGTATTAAGTAAATACACTACCGTATTTTCCGGAATAGGAGTTATTTTTAGGGTTGTTAGCGCAATTTAATGTGGAAACGAATTTACTTTTGCTATACAAATCCATGCGAAAGTCAACAAGCAGGCAGACTTTGCTATAAATATAAACAACATAATAACATGTTTATTTATAATTGTAAAAGGTACAAAAAAACAAGCAATGTGTCCAATAAATAATTTTATATAGAAATAATAATATAAAAAAGGGATTATGGTACTTGTTACCCAACGCCTACGACTTTCGTAGCAATTCGTAGCAATCCGTAGCAGATAGCTACGCATTCATGTTATCTTGACGGGCCTGTTGGTCTAGTGTTCAGTGACCCTGACTGCTAAGCCAGAGGTCGTGGGTTCGATTCCCACCCAGGACAAACTTTGTGTGATGAGCATAATTGTTTGTTCTGTGTCTGGGTGTTATTTATCTGTAGTATGTATGTATTTAAAAATTATATAAGTATGTATATCAGTTTTCTGATTGCCATAACACAAGCTCTGCTTAGCTTGGGATCAGATGGCCGTTTGTAAGATGTCCCAGGATATTTATTTATTTATTTATTTATTATCTTCTATAACGTTTATTTCAATGTATCCTGAAAATGAGTTCATTTGGAAAGCGGAAAAAACATAAGTACAATATTAATACAGGCATTGTCGTTTTCTCGCCCATTAAATGTCTAAGTACGCATAACAAAATGTAACACAAATAATTATTCGCAACATTTTCCCTCGTGAAGGGTGCGAGAGCAGTATGTCGGCGACACAATAGATGTGTTTACAGGAAATCAGCGTGAACCGTGAACGCCTTCTCGACCGAGGCCCGCACACGCAAACATCGTCCACAATAAACACTATGTCACTACTGATCCCACTTTATATGCTTACTAACTGTATTGATTTCTACTCCTATTCTTTGTTAATTAATATTCGCCACTCTATATTCCAGTAGTGATTTTAACGAGACCAACAAGTAGCCAGTCATTCATTCGAGAAGTAATTCAAGACGTTTGGCTCACCGTCTATAGTGAAGTGATTGCGAGCTCAAAGTGTTTACAGAGAGAGTTTCTTTGAATGCAACGTGCATGAAAAGTTTATGTTTATTTCAATGCGATGCCAAGAATAATTATTTGTGTTCAATATTCTGTCCAAGAGCATTTCTGGAAAAATAAGTCTAATGTATAGGACTTCACTTTTCACTGAAAGTTATTTCTAGAGTATTAGTTAAGAGTTACATTATTAACGAGTATATGTAGGAGGAATCTTGCGATTGATGTTTGGCATAACTTCATATTAGCTCTCTCAATTTGCTCCCTTAGCAAGTCTATATGATTAGATTTGGCTTTATTCACTGCATTTACTTCTATCAGATGGAACCGAAGTTCATTAATGTAACGTCTAGTTTTCGATGTTATTATTATTATAAAGACTAAATATTAACTGTTATATTTTCAATGCATATTTACAGGCGTGTTACCTGAAAAGCTAGGCCGAAAATACTGGCTTGTGATATAGTATAAGACGTAGAGGTCATTTAAATTGTGTTCATTTACAGAACTGTACCTGCTGTCAGGCTAAAATAATATTTTGTGCTATTAAAAGTTCTTTATTTTACTATTTTTGTTTATTACTCTGTTTAGTTATAACCTGAATGTTTGCATTTTGTATTTCAGATTTACGTAATTAATTTAAGAGATCGATATAGGAGAACTAAGTACAATAAACGTGATATCAAGGTCCAAGAGATCGCACATATGTATCTCTAAAGACTTGCTATCAAACCATTATTACTAGATTGAGGCAGTAAAGCCACTGGAATTCCCCGTTCTGTCTATTCATATGAGACAGAAGAGAGATGGCGTATTTGTATTCATTCACAGTTTGAGAAGGCGTTATGAATAAGTATGGCATGTTGGTGGCATTATCTGCGTGTTCGGTAATGTATTCAAATATGTATCAAGCCCCATCCGCACCATGTTGCTGTTGTTATTTTATTTCGCACGCGTGACGCCGTACACACCAGCTTTATTTTTTTCACGATACGAGGATATCATATTGTCCCGGTGTCGGCAGATTTTTATATATAGACAGGAATCAGTCTAAATAATTTCGTAATTATCATTTGGTGAACTGTTAATGTAAAGGCTATTTTGGTTCTTATATAGATTGTGAGTATCTTCATTGAAATAACAGCACATTGAAATGGCGTTGTTCAATATTATCTACTGTGTTCAAGTTCTGTGTACTAGACAGACTGGCCAGATATTGAAAGAAAAATTGTTGAACATAGGACAGTTCTGTCCGTGCTCTCGCCGTTCAACGGATATTGATTACTTGTCTGTAAGGAATACAAATGTATCAAGGAGACTGTTCTAGCGCTGCTCTGAACGCCATCCTTTGTACTGACATCTAACATTAAACTTCATAGCCGACCCTGCGTTTTGTGCTACAGTTACTACACTTTGTGTTCAAGCTCAGCACGTACAATATTTTTATTTAGCTTTTGTCGTCTCGTAGTAGAATATAAAGTGGTAGTCGTTTTTTTATTTAAGTTTTACATAAAGATACAATTTATGTATATCTTCCTATGATCCGGATCCGAGAGAGCGTGGAGCTAACATTGCAGTAGCAATAAGAGCCCCAGGCAGCTAACTAGCAGGTGCACGTTAGCAAAGAAAAATGAAATAACGCAAAAAGGAGAAGTCGAGTCGGGAGAAGGGGGACGCTGAAACCGTTGGGGTGGTTCTTTCGTGGAAAAGCCAGTTTCCTTTAGTGGAAACAGATAACGATCCGCTGCCGACGACAGAATACGTAACTGCACTCACTAAGCATACATCTACATACTAACGGAACGCTTGCCTATCAAAGGTATCACACAACAGATTCCCTTTATTGAGCAGGGAGAAAGTGCTCAGTCAGTGTTGCTGTCGCGATCATATTTCGCCCCATTCAATGCGTATCATATATGAGCGTACAACTTTCGACGCCAATTAGCTTCCTTACAGAAAGGAACTTGTGGATCAACGCGATGATCGCAACAATGAGCTTATGTTGTGCCTATGTGTGAGCTGAGCTTAGTGATCAAAATCAGACTAGGTACACAAACATCTGGGGTGAGCGGAAAGCATCATTGATTCCTAAGAGACGCTGCGTCATACTTCCGTGCACTGCATTGCAATGCAAAATTCACATCGTCCGCAGGATATAGAGGAAAATATTATAGGAAAAAGTCTGTTGACATTTCTAAAGGCGCACGATATAAATTATTTGAATTGCCATACATAAATAATTTCTTTACTTATAATCAAGCACGTTAACTCATACTTTATAACATTTTTTTAGATACCATAGAAATGGTCATTATGAGTTTCACGTACTATGGCACTATTTATTTGAGTATAAATCTTCATCACGTACTCTGCACATAAAGATAATTCACACTTCACGTTTTTTCTCTGGGGGAAAAGCCCTCACGTCAAGTAGACAGGACTGTAAGCAGTGCTCGCAGTAAGTGCGTCAATATCACTCCAGTTCGTGTTTATTAGGTGCAAATCTCAGCACCTTCTAATATAAAGACTGGAGACTTGTAAACAAATTAAGGTGAAGTGTTGGTAACACAGAACAGAAAAAACAAAGAAGATAACACTTTTCTAACATCGATCTAACAAATGTGTCATTCTGCTAGCACATAAATAAATATATATCGACCATACGTTCCAAATATAGACTACGTATGGCCATAATACCTATAATAAATTTATACTGCCTGTGTAGAGGATCTGCGGTCATCTCTATACGAAATGAAGTGGTACTCTAAACTCCGATACAGACTAATTGGCTAATATTAATTTCCTAGCAAGTTGTAATAGAAACGTGTTATATAGGCGTGCGTAGAGTGTTGTGCGGACCGCGGGCGCGCCGGGACGCGGGCCGGGCGCGCTCGTGACCTGCATCCATTGCGTTACGGTAGCGCGACGTGCCCTCCATTCTGTTATATTGTATTGCCAATTTGTAAACATACGGCTTACTACTATCGAAACATACCGGGCTCGGCTTAAAATGCGCCACAAAACACACATATATTTCAAAACCGTCGAGTGTTTACCGATTTTATATTCTGCTAGCTGACCTTCGCGGTTTTGGTTACTGCTCCGCTCCCGTGGATGATAAATCTGGCATCATATGCTTTTTATGTACAGAATTAATTTGTTTCTGATCCGATAGGAAGTTCCAAAGATTGGCGCATTTAAATAAATTAAAAAAAAATGTTTAGTTATTTTTTTTATAATAGGAATACAGATGACAAATAAATATATTCATGAAATAAAGTTGATATGAGCGATAACTATTGCATCCCACCCAACAACGTCGTAACACTAAGGAATACAAGGTTTAAAAAAGAAGTTGAACCATGCTTTTGCTTAGGTTTAAATTTTTTTTGGTTTATAATGTTAGTCTCAACTCAACAAAGACGCAAAATAGTTTTTAGAAAACTTTGGAAAACCTGACGTGGTCAGATAGCCATTATCAATGATCTAATATTAGAATTCAAAAGTGAAGTAATAAGTCGGCGATGACAAGGGCGGGCGCACCGCACAGTGCGCGCTTAATGGGCGGCATTACCATTCCAAGTCGGTAGGTGAGCGGCGAGCGGTAACCCGGCGCCCGACCGCCTTGTGAATATGCAAAGTGAAACACGTTAAATATTGAACTACCGTATTCTACCAAATTGTGCCTAAATGTGCGCTTTAATTCTAAACTCTTCTCACTATCTACAACTTTTAATTTGTAGTCAAACTGCGCTATTTGCCATACATTGGCTACTTGCCAACATTAAAACCTCTGAATTAGAACAAATTAGAAGTTTATTATAAAGTAAATGGTACGGGCATAGAATACAATTAAAATGAAATGTTTTTTTGAATACAATGTTTTGGAAAGCTTATTTCGTTTCCCAACAAAATTCTCAAAGATGAACATTTTATTTCATAACATCAGATAAGCAACAGTTGAGTCGAACTTGTAATTCTATTTTATAATAACTCGGTTGCTTCTGTACAGTTCGCGACTAACTGTTTCTCGGAACTTGGCTTTAATGAAGACCTCTCGCTGCTGTAATGAAATAGTTAATTATAGTTTCTGCGACAGAAATACGCAACAATATTTAGTACCTTATTTTATTCAACCGACTTGGAAAGAAAAGTGGTTATCTGACTACTTTAACGTATTTGATACATGCAGGAACCAAACCTGCGACACATTTATTACATGTATAAAGTGTCGCACATTTGCAACGTTATGACAAAGGATTAGTCGGTGACTAATACAATATATAAAAGTATCATCAGACAAAGAAGAGGTTGCCTAAACAAATCACGGAATTTGAAGTTTGAACCATCATTGTGCAATAAATATCTATGAAGCAATCTTAGGCTTCTGATTTTAACGTTACATTATACATATTTGGGATGTGTAATAGGAAAACGTGTAAATAATAATAAAGAATCTTCTCAGCCGTCTGGAAAGATAATACGTAAAGGACGTGTAATCTCACAACTACAATAATTTATGTATACGCATGTGTGTATTATGTAACCATAGCACACACCACACGCCGTAGATATGACACGTCATTCAAGTACAGAATACGAATCTAACGTGAGGAGAATATAATAACAGTGTATCCGCATAAAATATTTCTCGATAAACTGATAAAAAGCATACGCTGGCGTGTCAGAGCAAAAATTGCCAAGCGTCGCGTCCCTCGCCGAGCGGCATTGTGCCCGAAATGACACGCGAAAGGCGTCAAGAGCGGCGCGCTCCCGCCTTCACAAAAGGCTTACAGATGCGCGCACCAGAAGATTTTAATGAGGCAACGACTCTGTGTGATTTTATCGCGTGTGCCGTAATGAGAAATAACCAAGCGCATCCTCTTTGACTGCGCTCGTGCCAGCAAAAATGCTACAAGTGACATCTACGCCTTCTAATTTATTACGAGTGCAATAACTCTCGCACAGAGAATATCAGATAACTGACGACTTGTTAAGCCTGAAATGCGCAGCTTGTCAGTTTATTTTCTCAGTATAGCGTAGCGTACAGATTCGTGTTTGTTTATGGTTGATTGCCTTCGTGTACATTACCAGATGTAAACAAATCGCTTCCGTGATAAAATCGACTCCGTTTTACAAACGTAATAAAACAAATTAGGCGACGAAGTAAGTTACGAGGGCCCGGTACACTGGCCAATTTTCATCAATGCAAATCACGTTGTCGACTCGTCAACCCAATTACCAAGAAGTGAATTTAAATAAAGATAAGTATCGCCCTCGAGGAGACAATGCTAATAGGAGGCGGAGGCGTGATAATAGGCTCCGACTGGGGTTGAGCGGCGCACCGCGGTAGGTGCTTTAATTAGATCTCGCGACTTACGCCGTCAGCCCGAAACACTTGTTCAATTAGTGATTAGCTTTAAGAAACTTTATTACACGAACGTTTAGTGCTCTTACCTTGACACCGTACAAGTATTGTGTTGCAAGTGTTGTTTGTAAGTAAACGATACATGTTTGTTTATTTTGGGTAAATCCCTACTTCCCTACTAATATTAATGCGAAAGTAACTCTGTCTGTCTGTCTGTTACGCTTTCACGTCTAAACCACTGAACTGATTTTAATGAAATTTGGTACAGAGACAGAGTTGACCTTGAGAAAGATCATAGGGTAGTTTTTATCCCGAACTTTTGAAGAGTTCTCTTGAAAACGCGATATAACCGACATCCACGCGGGGGAAGCCGCGGGCAAAAGCTAGTAATCCATATTAATATGTCTGTCTGTCTGTCTGTTTCTTCTTCACGCCTAAACCACTGAACCGATTTGAATGAAATTTGGTTCAGATATAGTCTGGGACCCGAGAAAGGACGTAGGATATGATAGTTTTCATCCCGGAAATCCCCCGGGAACGGGAACTATTATTCCACGCCGACGAAGTCGCGGGCAAAAACTAGTTATACATAATTAAGCTATAGGTAAACTGTTCAAGTCAATCAATTTGGTAAATGCTATCAATCAGTATAAGCTGGCCGAGTTTAATTAAAATGTAGAGCGGCATTTTCATTATAAAGCATTTCATGGACTCACTGGTCTTGCGGCGGAATGGTTTATTTACCCACCCTGCTGCAGACTCTTTAGCTCCACTACGAGCTTACAATGCTGATTAAAAAATTAAGGATACGGCTGTTTTCTAGGTATATCATGGAACTAATTGGTTTGAAGAGCAGAAAGTAATAATGTATTAATTATAAGTATCAGACAACCATATAGCTCCGATTATTAAATGAGTCGGATTTTTTTGCGATTAATGTTATACCTACCTATTTACTAGTACACAGTCGGTTCAATGATGTTGTGAGTTATACTAGGAAATCACAAGTAAGTAAATATTTAATGACAAGGAAATAAGATGGAATGCCGTTTCTGAGTATCAGTAGTAAACACCGGTGCACGTTGACAGTGCGGGGGCCGGTGAGGGGGGTCGGGCGAAGGGGTTGACTTCCCGCGACCTGTCACCATCTGCTTCCGTACTTCCGCTTAACTGACCGCGACATGATGCCCGACCTCTATGACCCTACCAATATGTGTTTCGTCCATAAGTGTGACTAAACGTGACCGCACCGCCCACACAAGGCGGTAAAACTACATTAAGCTAATGTACGGCCTCTTACAGTATTTTCTAAACCCCAATTATTATTCATAATGGTTTGTTTTTGAAACGGTTTTTTAAATCCTAATTATCGTTTCAGGATAACCAATAAATAAGTAGACCAAGAAATTCGCTTGCCTTGTCATAATATTTCTTAGATAAACGAAAATCAAAAGTGAATAAATGCACACTCACATCGACCGCTGCTTCAGTAGGTAGTGTTTAAGTTTCGACAGACCTCGCAAACTGCTTCTAACCCAACAAACGCTGTGAGTGTTACACACATTATTTTATACACACAATATGTGACACTGGCACGTTTATATAATGCCGCTGATAGCATCTATTTTATGTCTCCCGCTGGGCGCAACCCTTAGCTTTCTTTTTCCTAAATGTGCCACGTCAGACGGTTTTAAACCATTTCAAAATACCTACCAACAACAACTTGGGCATTAACAGTATCGGCCTGCGTTTTTTCTGAAAGATTTATTAAAATTATTGCAGTTTACTTTTTATTATAGTCTTTTCGTGATCGGAAAAAGCAAGGTAAAATGACATTTTTTGTGATATAAAATAGCATGCTAAGCTGTGGATTACGTACGGAATGGCGTGAGAATGTAGCATAATATAATAAAATATGAAAATGTTTCAAAAAACAAACCATTATGTTTTTACAGATCACTCGTAAAAATCATAATAAAAAAGATACGAGCTGAATAACAACAAAAGCAAATACTACCAATTGTACCGACATCATTTTTTCCACAATCCGTCTACTAAAACTAATATTATGTATGTTACTTTATTTCTATTTTCTGTATTCACTCAGGGTTTATGTATCTCGAATAGTCACGTCCGTGTCCCGGCGAAGGGTAAAGCATACAAATAAGTGAAAGTCCGAAACCGCCCAAACACCCGCCGCCACGTTCTTTATCTGCGGATCTCTTAAAAGAATTTGATCGTATATGAGAATATTACGAGCCACATCTGTGACAAGGGCCGTATAAACTTAAATATTTGGCTACAGAACCGCACTTACCATAACAAAACTTTATATTGATTTTATTCAAACTGATAACCAAGCATTTGTGAATAATGTCTCGTTAGTTGACTTGATAATAGTGAAAACTGTTTTGAACTTCCACCTAACGTAATGAAAGTTCCATGTGGGTTTCTCTTAGTATTTTGCTGACACTATCACTCTCATGGTGCCGCCAAAATATTTTTTTGGAAAAAATCACAATTGGCGCGGTCTTTCAAAACATGTAAAACATAGAACGATTGGCTATTTGTCATGACGGCGTGCCACGGGTATTATAACGAGGTGTCTGTGTAGCCGCAATCAATTTGGCGGTGTGGGCCCTGTCAATTTGCGGCGGGTCCCGAGTCGCGCCGTGCCCGCTTCGTCGCCGGCCCGCCGCCGGCCCGTCCGCGCCTGATGACTTCCGACTGACCGCTTCTCATTTGCATAAGGGCCAGCTTTAATATGAGATTATTCTCGAGTTAGGAGCGACTGCGGTCCCATTTATTATTAGTTTTGGAATATTTAGTCGACCCAATCCCGGACGTAATTATTTGAATTTCCACTCGTATTGACATGTTTGTTGGCAAATTGCAATTCGATTGACTAGTTTTAATAACGCCCAAGTCAATAATAATTCTTTATCATACAATGGACATAGTGCTTTCAATTTATTTTGATTGGTTTCATTGGTAGTTTTATGTAGAAAACAATACGCAAATAAATTAATATTAATACAATCTCCAATGAAATATACGAATCGGTTTAATCTAAATAAAGTGATTATAATTTACATCCATATCAACACGCAACTAAATACAGCAATACGGTATGGCATCATGTAGGAATTAAATCGACATGTGTACACGTCGCTACATTGTAATCACAACAATAGTACTATCGTGTAGCCGTAGCCGAGGTACCTATGCGGCGGAGGCAGCGTCTTGCCATCGGTGACAAAGGGATTACCCTCCGCCCCCGCACCGCTGTCTGCGGTTTCTTAATTAACCCCTAAATACCCTTGCACGCGCCGCACTGCCTCGTGCGGTATGTAAGATTATTGCCAACGTTACCCTTGTTAATTTTAATGTACGGTATTATTGAAACAAATAGAAGTCCTCGTCTGTACGGGCGCCTTATTAACTTAAACGTACGTATGCTCTTACTGTGACTAATTATTAGCATGTTAAATACACGAATGTGGTGTACCGTGTATCTCGCGTTGTTATATGGATGTTATTGTTTGTACAACCTCGTGGCTCATAATCTTAGTTTGGGTCGTTGACGCGTCCACCATTGATACACCGAACGAATGTTATGATCTTATGTGAGTGTTGTTTGTCTAAATAATCTCTGTTATTGATCCGAGTACATACAACAATTTGAACATATCAATTTGCTTAATTACTCTGAAGGCGTTTGACTATTTATTATGTTTGGGCGATTTATTTTGAATATTGATTTATTGCTTGCGTGAATCGAAAACCAAGTTGACAATAATTTTTAATTTGAATTGATTCCTCAATTATTGTGGCACTCTATTCGTGATTGACTAACGTAACGATCTCAAAATTAACGACGTGTTTGGAATGTCGACTGTAGAACTTTACAAATTACCGTCGAGTAGCGCGTTACGTAATGAATACCGAGTTAGGAAGGTGCCTCCGACCAATAATGTTGTATCCGTTGTTAGCAATCAACATAGAGAAACGCATACACAGCTAATAGGGTGCGTTATAGATGTTAATGCGCGATTTACACCGGTTGAGTCAGGGGCACCCGGGCAGAAAATGGAGGATCGTGCTTAGAGCTAATACGATCAGGTGAGCAAACACGCAACAACCGGAGCTTTCATCTTCAGTCGGGTATCTCTCAGCCATGTTCACACAAATATGTATACGTAAATCTAAATGTTAGCAATGTGTCGAACTGCTGCGTGCGACGGAACGAATATAATAGACTTTATTGAACGAGTATAATATTGATGGTATTATAAAATAAATCGTTCTCTTTCATCGTTTAAATTAAAAGGAAATAATATCTTCTGAAAGAGGTAAACGAAACGCGATACTGAATTACTTGACTGATGTCTAAAGATTAAATACTTTTTTTATTAGAGTTCCGATTTGACGACCTCAGTCGTTACTCAGAAAATTGGTTGTGAAGGTGTAATATGCAACTGCTCTATTTGAAACACGAGTATTCAAATTCAAGTGTATGGCGGGACCACTTCAACATTTTTTTAGTATTTTCTTCTTCTCGAATCGGTGGCTACCTCTTATAATACGGAGCAGGAAATAATGAGGGTCTAAACCAAATAAACGGTTTCGAGGCTGACAGATATAGACGAGAAAAAAAAGTCACCATGTCGCGGGTACATTACATAAAAATGTATATATTCTAAACATTAATACATTAGTAAGATTTTATTAACGTATTTATCACAATTAATACGTATCACGACTAATTGGTTTTCTAGTAACAATACCGTCTGCGTCAAACCGCGGACGAATGTACTTATAAACAGACGAAACTATAATTATGTTCCTTGTTGACTTGAACCTACTGGTTTACATTTACAGGTATTGATGATGGCCAGAGATCTAAAAATCGCCAAACCTAAATAATTTAAGCATGTCTGAAATGAAACCTTTAGATAGAGAATCGTATCAAGTGGTTATATCGATAATTTAAATCGAGTATCTTAAAATTGCACGTCAAGTGGTTCATCAAGTATATTTGTCAAGGGCAACAAGAGTTTCAGGGGTTAGCGCTTGAGTGGCGACAGTGGTGAGGGAGAATCGGCAGCCAAATAAAACATGCACGTTAGTCGAGACTCTTATTTATATCGTAAAAAATCAAATTGTCTTGCCTTGACAGACAGAACACTATAGATATTAAATGCCCTTAAAAGTTTTGTTTTATTTAAGAGGCTCCGTCTTAAAATTAAATTCTTGATATCTAATTAGGTACATCTAGGTTTCCCAACTTTCAAATATCTTCCTCGCCTCCCTCGCGAAGCAGTCATGCCGGAGAAGGAGACGGCGGCTCTCGTGAGGCAGCGTAAAGCCTCAGGGAATTATTGACGTAAATTCAAACATTTTAATGATATTTTTATCGTTTTTCCAAAATTAATCTATTTTGGGCTTTTACTTAAATATGTTATGTATATAAGAAATTCACAAATATATACAGTTATTTTTTTTTTGGGTAGTACTTTTCAATTTTTGTTTTAAATGTTGGTACTGAATAATCTCCATAATAGGCTATTCAATTTTGCTGAGCATGCGTGATACTAGCTGTGGGTTAGTGGGAGTCAGGCTGGTAGCTGCGAGCGCTCACGTACTATTTCCGGCTCGCCCCATCCCACTCCTGGATCTCTCCTCTGTGCGGTGTAGCTGTCAACTGTCCCAAACACTATGGTCTATCTGGCAGTTCGAGCTCGCTTTTATCTTACTTAACAAGAGATCCCATTGGCCTGGCACGCGATGCTGGGAAAAGGCTAGATCAAATGACCACAACCACAACACAATCATCCAGAGACAATAAACCATTTGTACAAATAACTCAAATTTTTTAAGCACGTTCTAAAACTTGGTCTTATACTATCTTCTTCAGTTTGTCGAAAGTGAAATAAAATAAATCAATTGGCAGTCTGAACGCGGTGGTGATATGTAAACAACTTGCAACCAGACTAACTATCGCCACTGAGCAAGTTTATTCTCCAAACACAAGCGTAGGTACAGACACTTCGAGGTAAAGGCATGTTCAATCGGACCGGCTCGTGCAGTCGTGTTTATGCTCAAACAACACGGTTAGCCTTTGCGTCACAGCTAAATAAACCCCATTGAATCTTGTCTCAAAATTTTGTATTCGCCACATTAAACATTGGAACCATTAATCAAACACAGCACACTGAATGCGAACGTTTGACTGTTCCCTGACTCAATACTGTTGTCGTAGACGACATCGCTCCTTTCTTTACATAGACTCCCGCCTCGCTCACGGGATGACAAATGTTTACTTGCTTATTCAACCCCTGTATAACCTCTTCTCCTTGCACGTTCAACACTTCCCGGTTTTTCCAAACAGTATTAACATTTTCACCGCAGCGATCAAATACTTAACCATTCCGCACCTCGTGTACCGACATTAAGAACTTAAGAAGAAAACAAAGAACGCCAATTTGGCAAGTCGAAGACAAACGCATTTAAAATGGGCAGAGCAGAGCAAGGGCCATCTATCTTGGAGCTTGATAAACGACGACATTATTCCTTATCGCCCACTCAATTTGTTTAAAAGCGTTCTGCTTTGATAATTTGAGAATTACAAATCGTATCTCTTGACACAAAAATGTCCTCATAACTGCAAAATCTTGCCAGCTTGATAAGGCGAAGGGGAGATCGGTCCAATTTATCTAAATTTATATCTTTGGAATATGCCGCGAGACTGAAAGGCAAAAATGCCAGTCGATAGTACAAACATTTTTGATATATCTGTGTACGTATACAAAGTTTACTAAATAAATAGCTTTTGTTCCAGTGGTGGAGGAGCCGGAGTTCACGGACGTCATTCAGAACGTGACGGTGCCGGCGGGCCGCAGCGTGCGCCTCGCCTGTTCCGTCAAGAACCTCGGCTCTTATAAGGTAACTTTAATTCACTCTCTCAATCTCCCTACTGGTAATTTACAACAAGTTGACTCATACATACGTAACGCAAGTCTTGCAAAACCTCGTTTATCTTCAACACAAACACAAAATCACATCTCTGAATGGGCTTCACTAAGATAGGTCGGAGGCGACGGCACCGCGGTGAATAGACGACAATATGCGTGGAGCGGCGAAAGGAAACATAAAATAAGAAGCATTTTATCATTTGATTTAGAACGCGCCGTCGTAATAAAGTGTCCATATAAATGGAGGAAGATATGATTTACAACCCCTACGCCGAGTTTGCACCTCGCTCTGGTGGCTGAGGCGGTTTAAAAACTGTAATATTTTTAAAAAGTATGTAAAGTTTACGGGTTTGGATAGTTATTCAAAAAAGGATATTGTATAATAGTGAATAGAGGTAATACAAGTACTTTAATCCAAACGGAGCGATTGAATGCAATAAAATAAAAGTTCATGCTACGCCAGCTACGCCGTAGCTGTTACTGGTGACTACAACCGCTACGGCGTAGCTGGCTGCGTAAAAGAGTCAATGATTTTATTCGTTTGTAATTTTAATAGTTTAGAATGAGCAGTAATACACCCTGCGCATTAGATGAAAGATTAAACTTAACGACATCAATTTGGTGTCGCAATATATCTGTAACGAGTAATAGAACTACCGGAGTAGTGAGTACGAGCCGGGCGGCGAGCCCCGACAGCCGGCGACCGGTGACCGGACGGCCGATAAGCCGCAAGGTGACGCCGCGCCGGCTAACTGCCGACACCGCACGCTCCCACTCCCGGGGGGTGCCCGGTTCATTCGGTTCCCACTGAAACTCCCTTCGCCCACTATTAACCAGAAACGTAGATTAGTTAGTAATAGCCAATCCGTAGGTTAATACTCCGATTTATACGACCATATATTTATGTGATTATTTTACAAGTATTCGGTCGTATCTCTATTGTACGATAATACACACCACAACGACACAGTAAACATAACACCAGCTAAATACCAATAGTATTTCTATCGATTTCCGTTTGGCCGACTTTTTCTTTTTATTTTATTGCATTTACTTACTTGTGAGTGTCTACGGCGCGGCGCAATAAAAGCCGAGATAGTGTTCTCGTACTTCTGAAATAAAGGCTTAACTAGGGGAGCCATCACGGTTGCCCTGTATTGACAACAAGAAGCGGATTTCCCCGAAAGCCTCGCCTGTGCCATTAGTTTCCCGCATCGGTTAAAAAGATTTGCCTTTTCGTCCGTATTTTTTTAGAATTATTGACTCATGCGAAAATTGTATCGAAACAACGAAGCTTTCTTTACTTACTTGTTAGAGTACTTTTATGCAAACATTTGTTAGGTAGATAATAAGTTGAACATAGCACACCTTTAGGGAAACGCGTTTGATTCACACGTCATATACATATTTTTATCGCTGACAGATATTTATTTTGAAATCTACAAGTATTTTTTACGTAGTTCATAGTATACTCGTATAATAAAATGGTATGTAGGGGATATTATCTCAACAGAAGTCGGTTAAAATAATTATTATCAATGTAAGATAATTAGGGCTGAATCTACACAGTTGTACTACTAATATCATATCAGTAGTTTTTATTGAGCATTTGTACTTATAGTTATTTTGTTTGTTGATGCGGATTTTTTCTTAATTTTAAAAGTAGGTTATCTGCCGATGGCTCCTATATGTATATGTTTTATTAAAATCGGTTTAGCCGTTTCAATGTTATCAATTACTATGACGCAATTTAAAAAAAAATTGGGAACGAGGGATTTTATAATTTTCAATTTACACTCGTAATGCCCAAGAGTATAATATAATTTTTTTATATGAAATACTGATAACTTGCAGAAAAACACATATGACATTATTAAACATTCAAATAATGTTTACAATGTTAAATTTTATTCACAAGGCATTTCGACGAAAAGATTTCCTAATATAATGCAAATGTCTGTAAGTATGCGCACGTAGCCGGTTCATCGGCATGAAATGTCAGATAGTCGGCAGTAGCACGTATGTGGGTTTGCAATAACATGCCACAACGAGTCGCAGCAATGTTACACTCGCGCCGCATGCGAGCGCCGCCTGTTCAAATTCTGGCATATTTCTCGTGCCTTAATACTAGCGCTCGCATGAGCAAACTGAGCCCAAGATGAGGGGAGCCGAGAGCACTTGTTCCGACGACCGCCCAGCTGCGTACTGCCGCTCTAATGTCTGTAATGATCGTGTTCGCCACTATACAACCCTGAGGAATACCGATCTATGTTTTAATTAAAATATACAACCCTATAGTACACAAATACGAAGCCATAGGAAAAGAGAAACATTTATAACGGTAGACTTTTTTGCTCGTAAAATGTTTTCGATCAGCACTGCTTACATCAACCCCAAAATAACTTATTGGTCGAAGATTCCGTGAAAACTTGGAGAGCCCTCGGCACAAATCCGCAGCTGAAGAGATCTCTAAGTGGGCTTTTAGCAGAACTAAGCTAAGCCGTCTCGTGCAAGATGTTCGCTCATTTCTGTCTGCGCCATTGCATTAGTGTGTCAACCGTACTAACGTTCTGTGACGTAGAGAGTATTCTAAGAACAACGCATTGATGGAAATTGTTTTATTTTTCAGTAGTCGATGTTTTACCTGCCATAATATGTAAAAGTTACTTTTATAGTTCGTGTGAAAATAAGTTTCATCTTTGTGCCTATCTACTACTATCGTATGTAAAGTTTTCTTTTATGAATACGTAACACACAGTTAGATATTTATCATATTTATGAAGGTTGTATCAAAAGCGACTGCTGGGCAAATCTCTCCAAAGACCAGCTAAAAGTATATTAAGTAGTTTTGCGAGCTTTTATATCTGTTCACTTTGATAAGATTTTCACAAAATAATATTCCATTCATTGAATCATCCATTGGAATATTGCAGTACGGATTATTACTCTATTGTATTTCGTTATTTTGATGCATCATGCCAATAAAATAAAATAACTGGAATGCTGGTGTTATTACAGCCAATAATATTATTTAATCAGCCATGAAGGCATCAACTTCATAAGCGGCTTGAAACGTACAACATCTTTCACACAGTACTTAGACTTCGAGGAATGAGAACTAACACTAGAACTTAGGTAGGATGTTATGTTGTGCAAGTGCAGAACATAAGCTTTCCTTCGATACGATAATGCAAGCAACATTACCGTACCGTATTAAATCAACATTTATGAAGAAAGTAATGTGATGGTTATTTTATAAATGTGTAAGTTTTCTCAAATCTTACTTCACACATGCCTGAAATTTTTAAATCTTCTTAATTTGTTAGATTTGTTGAGCACTTATCGAGAAAATATGAAAAAAAAAATACGTGAACATTCCAACTTGAAACAAACAAAGTTAGAGTAATAGCGTAAGATGAAGCTCTATAAACGTTCCATAATTAAATCTGTCGTAATATTATTAAACACGTCTACGAATCATCTCCTGCGGCGATAGGATCCGTCGTTAAAGAGGTTCGGTGCGGTGCGCGGTGGAATGGGCAAAGTTTGCAACGAGTCCATTATAAATCAAACGATGCCTTCCAGGCATGTCCTGAGGGACGAAAACGTCTCCCGCCGTGCCACCGAACTTCAACTTTGCCTCCTTAATGCCTCAACAATTAAGATAAAAAGAAAGAAGGGCCTAAATTAAAGGTGGTTAAAAGATAACGAGTTAATAGGCCGCTTTAACTTTACAAGTAAAGCGTGGGAGCAGAGATATTCTGTGTTATCATGGCAAAGTGCTCGATACGTATACGTATATTTGACAGGTAGCGTAATTTAAAGTTATTGGTATCGCCCTAGATATACCGGAAATTATGTGTGTCAAACATATTATTTTTTAAAACAAATCTGACTTTAAATAAACATAAACAGTTTATCCTAACACTAAAGTCAAAAATGTAACAGCAACCTGTCCATAAAATTTGCGGTTAGGTAATTTTGCATATTTGAAGTAATGGGCCGAGTGCCGGCAGCGGTGCGGAGGGGTGCGGTGCTGGAGTGAGGGGGAGAGGGGGGAGGCGGCAGGCAACAACTCGCGTAACGACGTCGTGACCTAACTCGTTTAGGATCCGCAGACGAATGAAATTAGTTAGCCGTTGCCGTCATTACGAATATCATATTTTCATCTGCCACTTCCGCCAGCTTCATTAGTCACTTACGGACGGGAAACCATTTTACTTCACAGCAAATCTCACTCTGTATTTACCATTACGAAGGGTTTTCCAAAAAGAAACCTAATAATTATTTGCTTAATTTAAAATTCCATAAAATAAATTTTCAACCACTTGTGCTCTTCTAAATGTTTCTAGCCGCCCCGAGTTCGTGGTACGATTGGAGAACTTCGTTAAGTTCAACACTCAACGCTTATCTTCCGACCGCTTATAAAATTTTGATTCCTATTTAATTTTATCTTAATTGTTCGAACAGTAAAAGAGAACTTTGGGCAATATCTCTTTGCGTTATAACGGATTTAAGATAACTGCTTTAATCTTTGGTGTGGAATGAATATACGTAACACCGCGTCTTGAGTCTTGAAATTTGGGCATTTTATAATCTTAATTATTTGCTCATAATAATATCGAAGTAAGGTTAACGATGGTTAGGTTATCGATGTAAAGTTGGAAGACTGTCATCCAGCTGGCGTCGTGGTGGCGGCTCATAATTCAATCAGTGCGATGCAGAGGGACACACCGCCGTGATTAGATTAGACGCCGGCCACAATTACGCAGATCAGATTTACATCTACCGTCGCCGACACCGTCGCCGCGCCACTTCGCCGCGCTCCGCCTCACGCTACCTACTTCCCAGCACTTCTACAAGATTACTTATATCAAAGTAACAAACTTCCAAGGTTAGAAAATAAGAAGAATCTTACTTAAGGAACTTTACATGAAATTATTTTCATGTAAATCGTTTGAAATATTACTAAGCCTGTTTAATATCCCTGAGCCCCAGGTTACGCCGACAAGTCAGGTCGCCGTCATTAGAGGGGTTACCGTCCCATTGCATAATAAAATGGGCGAAGTTTCCTCAAGTCCATTATAAATTAGACAGCGGCTGAGAGCCGCATCACTTAAGATAGGTAAGATGTGACCCGGCACGAGTTTTAGCTACCAAACTTCCCCTATATTGCCTCCGCAATCTTGATAAAAAGAACTACCCATGATTCAAACTTGAACAAGGATTAAGAGATAAAGGATGCACGTCGAACTTTAAAGCTCAGAAACCACCTAACTCGAGTAAATTTTTCTTGCGATTACCCGACTTTAATTAATTTTATAGGTGTAGTTTCTCTTCAAGTTATAATATGCCAAACCCTCGTTTAATTATGAAAAAGCTTGTAAAGTGTTAAAAAGTTTAAAAGCGCTGTGTCTCAATAAATATTTAGCCTTTTACTGAAATTGTTTACTTCAAAACGAGTGATAAGCGTTGAGACTCTTTCAAAATAATGTCATGTGTAACGTTGTCGGCGTGGGTCTCGTGTACATTCGTGGAATAATTGAAAAATGAAGCTGGTCTAACGTAATTTGATGGAGGTAGGTGCCTGTCTATGAGCGAATTAAATCTTTTTCTCTGAGGGGAGATTAAAAGTGGCGAGATTGTTCGTAGTGAGTATAACAATCTCGGTAAAATGCATTTTAAGCGCTTAATGCCGTGGAAATTGGTGTGAAGCGGGGACGCGATGGCAGCTCCGTGCAATTACACAGATGTCGTGGAGACGACCCGCATACTACACGCCACCGCTGTGTACAGCGGCACTCACCGCGCTATACACATTCAGATTATTGTTTTTACAGTTATAAATAAATATTGCTGTCCTATGTCACAAGATCGCAAAGGAAGATTTCATGCCAGCCCTTTATACCCTTCAAAACCCTTCAATTCTTATGACTTTTGATTAGATGAGAGGGGTTCAAGGTGCTATACTCACTTTTAGGTCGATGTTTTTATTTGAAAAAATCCGCACCTGAAGGGCTTTTTTCGCAATAATGGTTAACTGTAACTTTGATAAGGGATTTATTTATTTACATAAATATAATATTTTATTCAAAATATATAAAAATAGAATCAACCTGTAATACGCACAATGTGACAGCTGAATGATATTCGCGATAGACTTACCTACATTTTATTTATAAAAAATATGTCCTCCGAGAAGTCTTTAATTTCCGTTACGTCACTCGTCCAATTGGGAGAGCGATTGGAAATCATTGAGGCATACTTCACACCCTAGTTTCTCGTTTTACATTTTGTGAAGGTATTTATTTAGAAGAGATTTTCATTTTATGTTTCAAGAAATGTCGTACAATAGAAATACTTGAAAATAATTAAAAGCCTATAGTGCAGTTACATTTGATAAAAGCATTTTCTTTGAATCGTGACTACAAGTATTTTTTATGAACTACTATTATTATTATTTTACTATTATGAGAAAAAGAGAGTAAAAAATAAAAAGTTTCAGGTTATATTCGCTAAATTAAATAAGGAATTGCTGTAGGTATTTCTTTTATAATTAAGACACAAAATTTTTGCGAAATAACCAAAAACGTCGTGAAAATGTTGATCCCTCATTGAGTCTTAACCCCATCTTTCCACCCAGGTGGCGTGGATGCACTTCGAGCAGTCGGCGATCCTCACAGTGCACAACCACGTGATAACGCGCAACCCTCGCGTCAGCGTGACGCACGACAAGCACCGCACGTGGTTCCTGCACATCAGTGACGTCAGGGAGGAGGACCGCGGCCGCTACATGTGCCAGATCAACACCGTCACGGCCAAGACGCAGTTTGGATACCTACATGTTGTTGGTAAGATTAGAAATTGTAGAGCTGTGAAGAAATTCTATTGTTTCCTTCCCATTCGGATTTTTCATAATTTAGACCAAATGCGTTTTAGGTATACCGAGACCAAACGTTATTTTATACCAAAACATTTTGTTGTATATTGTTTTTAGAAAACTAACTGTTACCAGCGACTTCACCCGCCCATTTTCTTCATTTCATTCCTTATTTTGCCGAGGTTAATGTTTATAAAAACTGCATATTTCTTTATTTTTATTACATTAGACACACCCTAAGTGTCCTGATTTCAACATTAAAAATACTCATGAATATCCCACTGAAACTTTACCATCATTATCATCATGATGGGTAGACTTTCCAAAACATTTGAATCAAGGTATTTTTTTTTAACCCAAACCTATGCAACTTTAAAAATGGCGGAGTCTCACACAAAGGTATTCTTTGTTTTGACCTCTAGGGATTTAATTTCTAATAATATCTTAGTATGTCTGCTCAATGTCATAAAACAGACTTAGGTACACATGATATGCTGTTCGGATATGCGTTAATTTCCATCAAAAAGCTTGTCTTTTTATTAGATTGCCTAATTTGACACGTGTCGAAAGCTCATAAAGATTTAGGTCAGCTTCATATAAATACCGAAATAAAATACGCCTATTAAAACATGAAAACCGCATGTCTATTAAAGTGGGTTTAATGTTTGTTTATAGTGCCGCCGACCATCGACGACTCGTTGAGTTCGAGCGACGTTATCGTGCGCGAGGGCGCCAACGTCACGCTGACGTGCCGCGCTAATGGCTCTCCTAAGCCCACCATCAAGTGGAAACGGGACGACAACTCAAAAATCTCCATCAGCAAGGGACATTCCGGTGACACGTCGAATTTGTTCATGATCGAAATAGCTTTTTGCTTCGCTTTTTGCGCCGACTTTATTCTATCGTTTATTTTCAGTATCGGAATGGGAAGGCGAAGTATTGGAAATGGCGAGGATTTCAAGATTGGACATGGGTGCCTATCTGTGTATTGCCAGCAATGGGGTGCCGCCAACCGTATCAAAACGAGTCAAAGTTAGCGTTGATTGTAAGTGAGCAAAATCAATTACGATATCAGCAAATTGGTTCTATTTCGATCCAACTTATAAATTGATATTATTTTCTAGTTCCACCAATGCTATGGATCCCGCATCAGCTCGTCGGTGCTCCTCTGTACTACAACGTCACTTTAGAATGCTTCACTGAAGCCCACCCCACTTCTCTGAACTATTGGACGAGGGACGATGGTCACATGATTCATGAAAGTCTAAAATATCACATGGAGAACACTGTGGGGTCACCAGCATACAAGACTCACATGAGGCTGTTGATAAGGAATATTAACAATGAAGACTACGGGACTTACAAGTGCATAGCTAAGAATCCGAGGGGAGAGTCCGATGGCACCATTCGCTTATACAGTAAGAAAAATAACTAAGTTGATGTCTTTTGATGAACATATTCTCTCCACTCAATGACCTGTGTCACATATTTATACGTTTAAACTATTTAACGTCATTTATTTAATGTTAAGTTATTTATTTAATTTGAATGTTGACTAGCCGTACAGAAACCAGGTTTAATGTTTTTTGCATATAAATTAATATCTTCGTTTATACTATTTAATTTAACTTTATTTCTAATCCAGCTTCTTCCCCGCCGACCACTACTCCGGATCCTCGGGCGATGACTGTCCCGCCGCCCTCCAGGCCCCCGCGCCGCGACACTCCTCTCACAGACAAGGGTAAGTAGGGAAGCTGCTGTGTCCTTCACATCTAATATTTTGACATCCATGAACATGAATGTGGTTGGAAATGTGACAAAATGATATTAAACATGAGCAAAATAAGCGAGGGATCTTATAATAAACCCGTTATTCATTCGAACGTGAAAGGTAAACTCTAAAATAATTGGCTACTTAGGGCGTGTCAAGCCACGCATTGAATAGGGTCCCGTAATAAATAATTCATTTATTCATAGTTAACACAGATACAATAAATAGTTCTTAAAAAAGTAGAAAATTACTTAGCATTAACAATTTAACAACCATATCGCATTATGTCGGTTTTGTATTTTCGTATTATGTCAAGATTTGGCAAATAACTACTGAACTTACAATGTTATATAAGTAGTTATAGTTTCATTTTAAAGTTCAGTACAGATTTTTCAGAGAACTATTTTAACAAAAAAATGCTTTAACGTTAATATCTCGGAAACGAATACCTAAATCAAAAAACCGTCCTATCAACCTCCCAATGTTTTTAAAAGACCTATCGAATGACTATCTATCTGATATATGCGAGAAAAAAAGATTATCCCCACTTTAGGTGTAGAAGAGGTACCCTATAAAAATATCTTTCGTAATTTTAGTTTAGCACTTTGTTGACGAGGTAAATACACGTATTCATACAAAGTATTATCATCTCTCTAGCTAGCACAAACCGTTCGGACGGTTAGCCGAGGATGGATAGACAGACGGGCCGAATTTGTACCATTGTGTTATGGACCTCCCAAAACCCGACTAATTCCCATGAGATAAAAATTATATTTTTTTAATTAAGTACCAAAAGTAGAAAAGAAATTGCAATTAATTATTTTTTTATTCCGCGAGTGAAAGTACTTCCCGGTATATTCGTACAACGGCAATTTATTATGTTCGAATGTGGGAATAGTAATTAATTACACTATAGCAAACGTCGCGGTCGAATGAGTTTATCAATATCTGATATCGATGCCAATAAAATGCATTGAAACAACATTTTTATGTCGGCGGTTTCGTTTATTAAGAGATAATAATACCTTTACGAGTTGTATCCCCCATGAGATCGTTCAGTTTGTTTTCATTGTTTGTTGCTGTTTCAGTTATTATTAGTGGCCGTTATATTTGTTTATAGATCATAAACTGTTACGACGATCTGCTTGTCGCCAGCCGGTAGTTTGTTAACTGGCTCCGAATGTTATGAGCCCTCGTAAACTATGACCAAATCGTTTACAAACAAAACAATTTATGAAGTGCTGTTATTATAATCTCCACATCAAATTATTATAAAATTGGTTTATGCTAAGTTAATAGGCTTAAAGTGTACTTCCCTCAAAATATCGCGATCTTTGCGTTCAAAGAAACCTCGGCTGAACCATCGCTATAATCAGACTGAACTAGATAACGATAATTTGACAAATCGCTAAACGATCGAACGAATCTCTAAATAATAGCGTACCAGGCGTACCAAATAAATAAATTCTCTCTTACAAAAAAAAAGCATATTTATATTCCGCTTGTCTGTTATCGGAAGGTTTATTTAGTTTCAAACGTTACCTCTACCCTGCCGCAATATGAACTAGTAATGTCAGATTCATTGATGTAAGTCGTGTAAGTGGTTGCGTGTATTGTAATATCGTGGTGTCATAAGTTGTTGGCTCGCGTCATTACTCGCCCGTTATTGGGAACTTGGGCATTTTCCCGGCCTCGCTGCCGGACAACATCTTGCGCCAACCTATTACGGACAAGTGTTCCCGTCCGCCTTGTTGCAAACTCTTAATAAGCTTTGTTAACACGATAAATTGAAAATGAATGTAGTTTCCGGCAGTGTGGGTATAAATAGATTGTTTATGGAAGATCGTGAATGATCAATATCGGGTAGATCTATCAATTACTATAGATGCTTATAATATCTGTTCAATAGCCGAAGGATATTATTTTAACATGTTCGCACGAACTTGAAAAACCCATTTAGGGGTTGCGCCGGCACGAGCGTAAGTTTTGCGGCGGGTTGTTTTTGCAGCGTGGTGTGGCGCGTCGGCATCGGCGCGCCGTCCACATCGGACCCGCCGACTGTTTTATTTTTTGCAACCATTACGAATTTACGGCTGGCCCCGGATACTCGACAATATTGCGCAACTTTTCAATAACTGTTAGCCGACCGCCTGCCGTCGGCGCGTCCCTTGCTATATTGAATCCTTTGCCCAATCAGTTCGCGTATATTTTTTCCTTTACAAACTTTTTAGAATTATCCAAATATTTTCATCTTTCACCATCTTTGAACTGATCAACTTATCTGTTACACAGGTACTAAATATCAATCAAATCTCAACGAAATCGATAAGGGCAAACAGAAAACAGATGAAGGCGGTGGGAAGTCGCATCTGAACTGGGTAGGAGGTGCATCGCAGGTCACAGGTATGTTGAATCTCGTGTTATTTTTTGCAGCACTTATTGCTATCATATTTTCGTCATAAATTAATGATCATGTTTGCATCTTGTTTTCTTTAAACAAAAATAAATAACAAAAAATATTTGTAATATTTGTTATGTATTTTTCTGCCTTTGAAACAGATCTTAGGAAAAAAATTGGGATTCCGGAAAACAACTTACATGAAAATATTTCGTTTGCAGGTGACGCTGACTGGAGGAGAAGCTCCGTATTGGTTTTAGTTTCGCTAGCCACTGTGTCATATTATTTAATGATGTAACCTTATTATCATTCATCCGAATCCGCTGTCCATTTGTATACAAGTAGGTACATTTAGCCGAGCTTGGCTCGCCGAGATAGTGCAAATTAAAAGGAAATTGTTTAAATTATCGAAACACATTCCCACACCCACATTTCATGAGAAATATTCAACCTGTTATCTGTTCATTTTCGCCATTATCTAGGCGACTGATACTCCATAATTATTATTGATATAGTTGCTGTAAAAGATTCTTGATGTAACAAACAACGAGCTTTTAGCCGTAGCTTGTTTAGGAACCTTGTAAAGATTGGATTATATTTTCAACATATTATTTTTTATAACTCCGCAATGCTTTTATGTTTTATTGTCGGTGGATTCTTAGCAAAACACTGATATATAAGATCCTATGACCCAGAGGTGCAGAGTGGAAATAGTTCTACCGTCAGAATCAATTAATACTACACTTAACTTCTTGGTCGGGTTGTTCATTTAAGCTTACGTTGTATTTTAGCTGGTTTGTTGGGAAATTGAATGGGCAACTTTCATCATTGTTATTATTTTCAACATTTTAATTTTTATAACCTCACATGATATGGATTTAGTAAGTATATAAAAAAAATATTTGTACATAATTCTGTCTTTACACTGTTCATTATGTAGATGACCCAAAAACCCAGATTAAAAATGAAAATGAAATTAATTACTACACACATAACTAGTGTTCTACCATCAAGCAACTAAACTGAATTTTGTAATCAAAATAACGTAACCGAGCTTAGGGCTTCGACCAATGAAAACAGCTACCCGTTTCATTAAAATAATTCATAATATAAGTAACACTTATGAATTTATTGTCCTCGAAAACAGGTAACTTAGAATAAAAACGAATATTAAAACGTAGTCACATCGCCGTCGTTATGTATGTACAATAGAATAAGTGGTTTAGGTTTCATAACCAAAATGATATTCGTAATTACTATAAGCGTTGTTGTTAATTATATAAACTAAAGGTATTATATGTACAACAGTTCCTCGAACTAATTCACGGTTCAGCAGAATTTCATATTATGATGCCGAAAACCATTATTTTCACCATTGGCATAATGTGCAATGAAGACTCTAATAACCCGATTTACTGTTGTCGCTAGGCATGCGTATAATCAAAAATCCGTATAATATAATATTATGAAACCACAATTTCTTTTTTCCAAAAAGTTCTTCATCACTTTTTGTCATTTACTCCAATCCAGTCTTTAGCGAGAAAGGCTAGTCGACATCTTGACTAAATTTCAAAGTTATTTGATCGAAGTTAACAAACCAAATAATTGCAAATCCGTATAACTACGTATAAGTTCCGGATATTCGAGTCTTCATTATAATTTTAAAAAATCTGCTCGGCCGTGAAAATATGTAATAGACAAATTCACTGCACACATATTATTATTATTAAAATATAATACAAAGTGCACTATTATCATAGTTATTGATTTTAATATAAGATTATAAGAATTAGATAGAGTAAGACTGAATGAATTATAAAATTGTGTCTTTAGAGAATATTTAAACTTTATTATTTGATTGTGCTTATGTAAACCTCATGTTCGCTGTGATAAAATATTAACTGAATTAACGAAATTTCCAAATTGAACACATTGTATGGGTTTCTGCATCAGTGCGGTAGTGGTGTAGCTCCATCCGTATTCCTAATGTGACTCCTGCCTGCCTTCCTACTACTTATATTTTCGGTACCTAATGGAAACTTGTGATGCGTGAGTTTTATTACATATGAACGTATTTTGTGCTACTCTTGTATTTTACATTTTAATATCCCAGATATTTTAATGTTCGTAGATAAGTAGTACACATTTGGATTTGTAGTTTTGTTTAAAGATTATATTTATTTAAATTTCAGTTTTCCTGTCTTGATTCATCTTTTACAAATCCAAATTTCTTCTGTCAATTACACCTAGTTTATATATAGTAACATACCTATATGTAAATGTTACCGTTATCATGTTGCCAAATTGCTAAATGTAAGATAACGCCACATAGATAGAAATGTTGTAAATATATTTATTAAGCAAAGCCACTGAGTGTGTTTTTAATAACAGAGTGTAATGAATGTTGATAGAGATCACTGCGCGGCGGACGATTGTAACCATACTACGTAACTACACGTAACGACTAAGAGTGAGTAGGTAACAAACTAAATAAAGCTTGTTTTAAACATCAATCTTTTAATTTTCCATTCAATCCATTACACAAACCCTTGATAATCAGAGTGACATTTAATATTGGTAAGAATTTTATTTTCATTTCCATCCCATCTAGATTTGAATATTAAATTCTTCAATATTTAAAATTCGTCGAATGCAATTTTTTGTTTCTCTGAGTGCCAAAATAATTGACACAAAGTTTCCTCCATCATATTTTGATGGACCGAAATGCTTGCAAACAATCTGCGGTGAATGTTTGAAGATTAGGGCCGGCTTTGAGGCGCCGAAAAGGCTCCAACTACGTATGACCGAGCGCCAACTTGTGTAAGCCAATCTAACTTCTTTTAAATGTGTTTTTGATATAAAGAACACATTACCGTACGCATCGCTTTCGACTTCCAAATCCTGGAGCAAATTAGCTTTTGATTTATAAGGCTTTAAGTTTGTTGAGTTTGTAAATTGTGTACGCTCCGATATCTTCGTACACTTTGAGAATACTGATACATCGTAAATATAAACACAATACCGTGTTTCATGAACAAGCGAGAAACCTGAATATAAATTGATCGTCTTGAATCTTCAGATTTTTGTCATCATTTATATTTACGAAAAAGACAGGACAAAAAACGAAAGTGGAAATGTATTACAGGTAATAGGGCTGAGACAGTAGCGCAGACTCTCAACATAGCGGTTCGGCAGCCAACTCGTCCTACAATAACAACCCAGTGGATATCAAATTGAAATAAAACATCACAAAGGATTTATCACTACAGTTACAGATGAGCGTTTTAATCTGGCCGGATAAGGAAAGCATACCTACTTAAACACACACATTTCCAAAGTTTATTTTGCTGCCCGTACAACGCAGCACTTTTAATAGAATGACCTAAACAACGATTTAAAAACCGCAATGTAATGGAAAATGAAATTAGAAATAACGTGGTTACGAGTTTTCGCAGCCGCTTCCTGTTTAGGTTGCACGCAGTTATTTTAAATAATTCTCACAATAAGTTTTCAAAATGAAGCAAAATTTATGCTTATAAATATGAATCTGAATTTATTTTTAAAACTACTAATTTATTAAATGTCCGCAATAAATCGTTGAGAGCTGCTAATTAACTTATTGCTTCCTCTCCGTACAAAGCGATCACAAAATGAATCTTGTCGATTTTCAATTATAAAATAGTCAGCTGATACTTGGACAGGACAGTCGTCGGAAAAATAGATAAAAAACTTTACTACGTTCTCTTAAAGCTCAGAATGCCATGTGCATCGTGGGATAATTTATAGCCTTTCATCTAGAGTGCAGTGTTTGTAACAGTAGCCTCATTACTTAGCGGCGGCGCAGTAGGCGTGTGCTTCCGTCGAAACCGGATATCGCAGGGCGTACAAATAAAATTAACGCTTATTGCCATTCACTAAAAGCACCCCAAATTAAGAGGTTCGCTTTTCATTGGCTTCTACTTGGAGGTTTTACGAATGGAGTAGTTATGTTGTTTACTTTGCTAATTGTGTTGCCGAGCCCTGAGAGTTTTGTTTCTTGTTGATACGAAGTATAAAACTGCTAATTGTATTCTTATTAGATTTGTTTCTATTTGTTCCCCGGTTTGGTTTTTCTTTACTATTTTTATTATAGTCATCAATCAACGTCGCAAATGTTTGAGGTAGCAGCCGAATTATAAATATAAGTTTTTTATTAAACTTCTAAACTTTAGGATACTAAGCCAGGTGGAAGACGTTCAAAATGTACATTTAATTACTTACCTGTAATACTAAACTTTACGCAGGCTTATTTATGTACGCATTCAAATCAGCAAACTTAAAAAATATAGCAATATTTATCAGGAATTTACAAAGGCCACAATCGCTTAATAACCTGCACAAACAACGATACGAGGACCGAAAGTAGCACACTGCGCGCACATCCTGATTGAAGACAAATTCAGCAGGCGTACAAGTGAAAACAAAGCAATATTCTCCGGGTCGGTGATCGTTTCGGTCCACATAGAGCCTCCATAATTTTCAGGAGGCAAATTAATCCGAGCACGGCTGGGCTGATCGGCGGTCAGTGCGTCCTCGCATACTAATGCTATTGTTTATCGAAGGGGCTAATCTGTGCGTACCAGCCGTCACTGTCCACCCTCCAAATTATAACGGATCACTTTCGGCCGCGTCTAATCCTGCGCCCCTCGCCCGTCTCGATCGCCAACGTGGACGGACTATCAGACAAGATACATGTGACAACGTACCAAATATAAAATGTGACCTACTTTTTCTGGTTACCATAACACAAGCTCTAATCAGAGCTTAACTTGGGATCAGATGACCGTGTGTGAGTTGTCCCCGTACATATTATTATTATTTTTTTTTTGTGTTTTTAAAGAACAATGCAAGCCTCTCAAAGTGCTTCCTGCAATTAAACTTTAACACAACTTTGATCTTACACTCATTGAATACTTTAAAATCAAAAGTATTATAAAATAAAGTGAGTTCACAGACAATCTAAATCATCACGAATTTCACCTTTATCAAACATAATTCCAATCTGAAGGTTTTACGTTTATCAGACAGTAAACATCCACCCGAGCTGGCGATCGAACCTATTACTTACTATTAAACTTAACAAATAATTAGGTACTTTATCCAAATACTTACTTAAGTCATTTTAGAATCCGAAATAGTAAGTGTGGTTAACGAAACATGTTAATGTAATGATAAAATAATGGCCAAAATATCCTTTTATTTTTATAATCGGATAAAAGCCCTCCGTCTTACATGAACAATCAAATAAACCACTCCTCCATAATACACTCGAAGTAACACGTGTACTCAGTGCTCACTTTCCCTACTTTAATATTTCGGTCACAACACACACGTACAGAATGTTTATAAAACAGCTTTAAAAGCATAGCACAAAAGTGTGACATAAGAGTCAGCCCATTTCAGCGTTACTAACATGTGTAAAGTTGTAAAAGAGTCGTCCCACACTGAGTGATAATAAAGGTAACCCTCTGCGGCACCTTTATCGTTATCGAATAAAAATAATCCCGGGATTTTTTGGGATGATCGTAAATTATAACGGGATTCACGGGGGTGGTTAGAGTAGACGGCCGTGTCGCCTCGCCTTCGCCTTCGTTGAAGATTTTTCACCAGGAGAATCTTGACTTTAATTTCATATACAAAATTCAATAAATCTTAAAATGTGAATGTTCCTTTTGAGAGTGACAGTAGGAGAGCATACACATTCAAAGGTCGTTGCATCGTAGTTTCTGACTATTACTTAACCTCATCTACTTAATAGCCATTGAAGCACCTCAACACAAATCAGCCCCCTTACCATGACGTTTAAAGTAAGATTGTTTTAGTCCTGTTGCAGGAGTGTGCAAGTGACAGTGTTAGACACGTTGTATAGCGCCGTCTCTTTCCCACTGAAAGTAATATCAAAGTAATACTGCTATAAGGGCTTGTGGTACGCCCCCTGTACCCGACTTCCAAGGCATGGTTTTACGTAACATAAAATTTATTATTCTGTAAATAATTCATAAAACGTCTCTCCGCGATACGACACATTTAAAATGAACGAGACGGCAAAGAGTAGAGTCTAACAATAACCAGACCCTCAACGCATATTTTTGACGGTGTGAAGCGCTGAAAATCCACCGATACCAACAAAAGTGGCAACTGAAACTAATGAATTATTCATACCGGCGGCGCGGTGCATGTTCTATCACTGTTTTATCTATTGCGGGGCTTACGGCGACCGCGACCCGCGCCCCTCGCTCGGCGCTCGCCGCCGCCTCGCCGGCCCGCGCAAGGGTTAACTACCTTGCAACCAACAATTTTAGTGCCGTTTGAGAAAACTAGATAAGCTTCATGTTGGATATAAACATTAGCGTAATGCGACCGCTAAAGCAGTAAGTGTTAAACAAGGGCTGTTCGGCTATTTAGTTAGGCACCTTTTGTTTACGCAATATTTTTAGAATGATTACAAGTCTTGGATTTTATTGCGTGTTTTGGAAATAAATGTTCTCAAGCTACCCAAACTTTTACCACAATAAAGTTATCCTTAGATCTAAAGATAACTAAGTTTTTTTGTCAAGACCTAAAAGCATTTAATAAAAAAAACAATTTACCATTTTGCATTTCCTACATTGTATGAAGCAGCCATACGATAGATAGTGTCGAATAAACAAGGATAACAAAGTGGCAAGTTTTCAACGTGCACAACATGTCGGCGGCGCGATATTGGTTGTGGGCGACGCGACGACACGGCTGGCGGCGACCGCTCGCAGTAAACAAGATAAACCCGGCCACGGACGGCCAGGAGGAGCCCTCCTGTAACCGCTAACCGGTAACGCACCACCACACATAAATCTACACAGATTTCATTGGCTTGTACCTCGGGCCCGATGATAATCTTGACCAGGATTACTTTCCGAGGTTTTCTTTTATATGCGTTATATTGCAAATTTTCTTTAATTGAACTGTTTTATATTGTTGTGTTCTAAACTTTGCGATGCAATCAGTGTTGCATAAAATTCAACATTTTAATCAAATACGATCTAATACAATCGGGTCGTTTTACCCTAAATCTGCGAATATACCCGTCAAAGCCTAGGCGATTGAACAGCATAAAAATATTTTTCCAGTTACAAATGCCATCTAAATAAAGCCTCTCTGAAATGAAATTCATTCATCAATGAAATTCATTCATCAATGAAATTCATTCATCAATGAATGCATGTGTGTGAAAAATAAAACTGAACACGAATAAACGAAGGTGACAAAATGTCAGTATCGTCAAATGTTTAGGTTCGGAATATTTCAACCCTAACGGCCAGTTTCTTCATCAACAACTAAAGTTAAAACTTAAAGTATTAACCTTTACTTGACCATTGCTGATAATAGAGCAGAAGTGTTTCTTCATCCAAGTAACAGCAAAAGTAAAAGTCAATTGAGTTGCCACTACACAACCGTCGTAATTTCCCCAAAAAACCGTGGGGAGCTTTTTTTACACATGACAACATCGCAATATCACCGTCAAGTAGTGTCAAAAGACAAATGTCATTTAAAAATTACCACGAAAATTATGAACAACTGTTTTGAATTAAATATTATTATAATTTATTATGGAGCTTTCCGGAGTTAATGAACAATATTTGGACTTTAAACATGACGTCCAGGTCTGTTGTCTATTATATTAATTCTTGGTGACCTGAATATTACATAAAAAAGACATGCTACATGTTTGTTTATTTATGTTCATATTTAGCTTTTTCATTGTAATAATTGTATTTTTTGTAAAAGATCCATAGGACCACCACCACCGCCACCTAATTTTAATATTTTATTATTTACAGTGACAGATCTGCTAATTTCACCAGCAATGACATTGATCATTTGAAGAAACTTATAAATAAACATTCCAAAGTAATATTGAATAAAAATATTATTATTATTCAATACAAATACTGGTAGTAATATATAACACAAACTGAAGATAAACTTACTTTTCTGTGGTTGGCGTCAGTTTATCTTGTAACATCACGCTGAGGTAAGTAACTGTTTCCTTTGAAATTCTGTATCGGAACAGAAAATCAGCCTCGACCCATAAGAAATAATCCTTGCGGATATTAAACTTTTTACGCCTATGCGTTAAATAAGTTACGATAAGTTCATCGTCTGATGAACTTGAACTTTCACTGGACGAAGATTGTGATAACATTTTAATAGAAAATAAAATCTAGGAAATCAATGCAGCAGTGATAGCCGTCTTATATTAATTGTCAAAATGACAGTGACTTTAACTTTAGCTGCTCCTTTTTGAGCAGCAAAAGTTTAAGGCAAAAGTACAAGTTAAACCAAGGGCTAAAATTGTGAAGAAACATATTTAACCGTTACTTTTACTTTTTATCGTTGCTTTGACTGTTACTTTTGATGAAGAAACTGGCCGTAAACAAAGTATGGTGGGTAAAATATGATATGAACATAACAGCTAAGCATAACTATTGCAGCTTTCTCCGTTTAAAGAGAACAAGTCCAGCCCTAGGCGGGAGTATTATAGACGTTGGAATATGGTTTGTCAGCACTTATCCTTACAGAAAGGATCCAAACGCCTGATATTTAATGCTTGTTGCCTGCAAAGATACAGCGTCACCTGTTTGTCCTGAACAAAGTAACTGTGGGAGAAATCAAACGATCGGCTATTACAAAATACTATATCAAAACCCCCAAACGCAGATTTAAAATAAAGATCCCTGAAAAGTTGAAGCAATCGGGTTCAACTTAGTCTATTTCATTTTAAAATCACTATTACACTCTGTTTTCACAAACATTGAAATTGTGCGAGTTGGTAAACTTAGTATATGTAGATATCGATAGTTATTGAATCGAAATTGAATAAGCAAGTTAAGGAACTGTTAGTAATTGTCTGTCGGAGCACAGAGCTCGGGTCTCGGAGACCATCGCAAGAGTCGCCCAGCCGTCTGCACACTATAAACAACTTTCGCAATTAAACTTTTATTCGGTAGATCGATATTACTGAACTCACGTTTATATTTTGCTTATCAACTAAGTACGACTTGGATAAAGTTGTAGAAGGACGAGCAAACTCCTTCTTATATAGTTATCCACTCGGAAACGGCTAAAAATACATGTTCTGATTCTGAGTTGCTAAAACTACATGTTTGTTTGTAACATAACGCTGTATCCGATATTAGCCATTTTTTTTTCTTTTAAAAGTGAACGGCCATTTAGTCTCTGAAATAACTGTCGAGAATTTACTTATTGATTGAACATTCAATTATTGATCAGTACTTTTTGTACATCGTTGAATGTAACAAAAATAACGACTCCAATTGTTTCCGATAATAGTTTCTGAAGCTATTGACAAAGTTCGCTTATTATGATTTTATGTGAATATGTTTGGAAAGCCACATACTTGTTTACATAGAATTCAAATTAAGTTTTTAGTTTGAATTATACAATCGCAGTGGCTGCCAACGAACACAGCAATAATACAATGTTTAGTGCCCATTTGTTAGAGTTCTTAGGTTTTGGGTTCTACAAATGAGTTTGCAACTGTTTCAGTTCAATACAATTTTATTACAACAAGCAGATATATACACGTAAATAAAGTAGAAACGTAAGTCTTTACGCGAGCGTACTTTAAAGAAGTTGTTGTATTATAACCATTCCAACAAACGCAGATAAAAAAACGTAAGCCTCCACTCGGCGTAACACTTCTTAAAATGGTCGAGCCACTTATTAATACAGAATAAGGAAATTGTAGTTTCCGTGTATTAAACGTATACGGAAGGGTAAAGGCGTCGCGCGTCGTGTCGCGGTGGCACGCAAGCGACACGGCCGCGGGACGGCGGCGCGACGCAGCCGAGCCGGCACGCGCTCGATGCCCGCACATAAATCTCGCCGGCAATATGAGACGCCGCAATATCACAATAACCCCTTCCTCCCAGCGACGTCCTTACTACACGCCACCAGTCACGAGACCTGCTCAAATTGAAATTATTATAATATAACATATCCAGTCGCACTTTTATGAATACACGTATTATAATTTCGGAAATAGGTATGTGGTGCCCCTTACGGTTTCCCATTTTAGGGGTCCATGCTAATATTAAAAATGCGGAAGTTTGTTTGTTTCGTTTTCGCTCATAAACCGCTAATTTGACAAAGTTTGTTAAAAAGACAGGTTAAACCTCCAAAATCGAGTTCATACGAGTATACGAGTCTCGGTCATAACCTACTCATTTAATAAAGAAATGCCATATGTCATCAAAATATTTAATTACATATTTTGTTAACTGTCCTTGTTATTTTATTACAGTATAGTCTGAATTGTAGAAAACTAAAAGATAATAGAAGCATTTTCTAATTTACACACATTGAACTAAAATTCGCTAATCAAGCGCATTTCTGATTCCATAATGAATACCATTCACACGTAAATTCGTTATAGCCAACGGGAACAAAAGTACTGATACATATGTAGCTAACATTTCAGTAATCTAAAATTGACCGTATCTCGTGTGTGCCTGGGTAGCTTTCAGGTACAGTTACGCCGGACAATCTTCAATTAATTTTACTTGGTATTCGATTCCTCTAGACTGGACAGTACTAGGTAACAATGTGGGTTCGGTAGTCTTTGTCTATAATGATTGCCTATTTTAGACACATCTAACTCGTTTTCATGAATATTCAATTTTTTTTAATACCTATGTACTCGTATTGTCAAGCTAATTCGCTCAATACTAATTTTGATATTATACAAATGGTTTCAATAATAAAGAAGAATCCTTCCCAAAACAATCATAGAAATCACAATTATTACTCTCAATGTGTGCTGATTGCTGAATATGCTTTTTGGTCAACAAGCATTTATTTGTTATAGGTATATGTTTTTATTACATATTTGTGATACCATCTGTCCAATTTCAGACTTAACTCACCAACCTGTCTAAACAGACAAATCGATACTAATGGCATTATCCGATATTATATCAAGTGATAATACGTTTTACAATTCAATAACTTTGATAGATATACAAAGGCTGAGCGGAGAAACCAAGGGAACACGTTCTCATTATTCAAATGCATCGAAGCAAATTATGGTAATCTGGGAAACCTGTTCTGTTTCACTAATATTAATAGGTAGACAAACATCGGCGCCCGCTGTGCGTTCCGGTCCGTATTGCTTTGCTTATTCAGAATTTCACATCCCTGTCCACTGTAGTGCGATGACTCTACGAATATAAACACATATTTTAGAAGTGGTACAGGTATAAGAGGCCTTTGGATAGCCTTGTAATTTGTTTAGTCATACTAAGGCACTTTTGAGTAATTGACATTGTTAATTCCCAATTCTAAGTAAAAAAGACAAAGTCTGTAGTTTATTGAGAAATAAGTAGTCGTAGACTTTCGTAGGCTCTCCCGCTACGCCCACGTAGCGGGCGAGACTACGAACATCTACGGCTTAGTAAGGCAAGGTCATGGCTATAATTATTGAGGGCTACGGAGTAACAGTGTAATGCCGTAGCCGTAGTAGTGAGTTAACTTATTTCTCAATGACATAGAGTACAAATTGAGATTGACTATACAAACAAGTTAAGTTTATTAATATTATAAGACGATTACCTTTATTCGATTATGTTTGATCCTTGATTAAGCCAAGTACGCTATTGACGCACTTGGCTTAATCTGTATACGTATATTAGATTTAACCAACAAACAATATCAGATTATAAAAATGGTGAGCAAACAACATTGGCTTTTGACAAAATTAAATAAAGCAATACTATTTTCACATGTCACGTTACATATTATATGACGTGTTCATTGACAGGCGAGTGCGAGGCGCGAGGCGTGACGTCAGGCCACGTCAGGACTGTGACACCGCTGTCACGCCGCGTCCGCATCGCCTCGCGGTGACGTCCGCGTCCGTCCGACAATACTCACTTTTCACTGCGTAGGTAATGACATTCAAAGAGGCAGTATTTTTGGCAGGTTTAAGAAAGGATTTAACTCATATCCATTGTAATTTAAAATTAGTCAAAACGAGCAATTTTACAATTATGTGTAACTTATTATAAAAGACGATTTTATTAACTTTGAGACGATTTCAAAACCAAAAAAAAATGATATTACTTAGCTCTAGGACTTTGTCCTGTACAAATTTGTAAAAAATACTTTTGTGGCAAAGACGTGCATGGTAATGTTAGAAGAAAATAATTTTATCACAACACTCTATCGGCTTTAATAATGTTTTGAAGGTTTTATCCAGAGTTTGCTATCTAATATTTTTAATGGTTTTATTTTATGCTATCGGAAATTTCATGCGGCTAAAGTAATTTTCCGCGAGCATAGAGCGGAAATTACCACATAGTGTAGTGACGTGTTCGACAAACGTCACGTAGCCGGATCCGAGCGCGCAGATCCTTATATCCAATTTCCGGCCGTTTTTGTTGGAAATGAGAATTAGCTGACGTGACGTGACGGAAAGTTAAAATATCAATGTCGATCGTATCAATACCGAGGCGGACACGGCGATGGCCGCTGCTGCCGATAAACTTGTTACGTAACATCGAGGGGACGTAGAGATAAAAACGCCATCCTGTCTAACAGCTGTCATAAATGTTGTACCACAAACATCCATATCTTTTATGCCCAACAATCTCAGGTTTCTTTTAACTCATAAAGGTGGACAAACATAAGAAACTCAAATCCCGAAGATAATAAATACAGCCGTTTTATTTTTATACAGCATTTAACCAAGAATATAAATCCAATCCATCGTTTTCAGTGTACGAAAAGTTGGTAATCCAAACAAATAAGTATCAAGGTACGATAATTTTCTCGAAGGTGGAACGGTGACATTGCAATTTTGTGTCCTCGCGAACTCGTTGAGAAGTTAAAAAGGTATGTTTTTACTTAATACATTTTTTGCGAATGATATTCGGTGGTGGAGAGGCTTGGGTGTCACTCGCGGAGTCAGTGGGGCGTGCGTAACGAACTCGTCAGTGCGCCGCGCTCCGCCCGCCCCAACCGCGCCAAGGGTCGCTCTCACCTCGCAAATAAGTCGCGTATAATTTTCCTCCACCTGTCAGCTTGGTGCATTGAGTGCACGAATAGTCGGAATCTGCGGTAATCCTGTTATCATTCCATTGAAACTTTTTTATTAAATACGTCAACTCTTTCTTTCTGAGACCTTTACTTACTGAAACGGCTTTCTTATTTTTTTGTGTTAATAGACATTTTGCCCCATTAAAAAAATTTAGTAAATCCATTAATATTTTTAAATTTTGTATTCATAGTCTTAAAAAACAATCTTTTTAAACACAAGTTCAAAATCAAATAAAGGAAATTATAATAGTTACCGTGACCCTGGAACGTGAAGGGCAATTGAAGGAACATGAGTGGGTTTTAGTCAGTAAAAGTCTGACACGCCCTCTCGCCGCACCCAGGACGGGAGCAGTCATTTGGTGATTTCCCACTCACCAAAAAAAAAAAATGGAAATTTTTATTTAAATCAAATCAAATTTATTTCAGGCTGCATAGGCCCATAATACCTTAACCTAACATAAATACAATTAAAATTAATTTCACCGTCGTAAGAACATTAATATAATTGGAATTACTTATAACGTTTTATTTTCATACGAGGGAAAGGTACATGTCACCGTCGATGTAAGCTGAAGGGTAATTACTCGTATTAAGATTTTTATTTGTTTAGTTTTCATTTTCAGGTACGTAATTTTGTCGAAAAATTTAAGTTGCAATGCATGTTAATACACAAACATCTTGTTTGTGTATTAACATGCATTGCGGGATTATTCTTTTTATGATCACAGCAATTATTTGCTATTGTAACCTTAAACTAAAAGCTACAGGCACAATCAGCAGTAGAACATCAAAATACGCAAAATATTTTAGTCATAGCTGATGTCATAAAAGCTAATCCGTAATCCATTAATATTATTGCAAGTAGGTACGCACAGAATTCTTACCTGCGTCGGCACTCAGTTGGCGTGTTATTGAAAACCAGACTCGATCCTTATGAAAAATTACTTTTTCGTCTCGTGCCGTACGTTCTTGGGCCCCTCTCGTTTCGTACGGTCGGATGCAAATACGAGATTCCTTTACTCGAACACAATAGACGTAATGTTGAGCTCCGCCACTGGAAAATGTTGAGATAAGTTATTTGTCTGTTAGCATTTTGTGCCAGTACATTATCATTTCGCTACGTAAATATAGAATGTTATCATTTGTCAACATGCTTCTTTTTGTATTCGAGTTCTCTATCGAATCGACGAATATCCGTCTACCATTTGGGCTTATTGTCCATCACCTCGTCATATTAATCAGCAGAAAGACGTACTAGCTACGATTCCTGATATGGTGACTTTATTTTCAATGAAATTTATTTGAATAGGTACTTATTATAGGCTTATTATTTATTTATAGGCTTTATAAATATTTATTTATGGTTCTACTTGGCGGAAACTTTTAAAAACAATTTTTTTCAAAATCGACAAGTTATCTATTTAGTTTAAGAACGATATGAAAGTTCAAGAATGAAAGGTAACCTCTACTTTTTAACACATTTCCAGTCCTTCGCAGTACACAACTCGTAAAAGCTTATTATGTTTTCATGTCTCCATTTGAGGCCGTGATTATCGACTAAAAGCAATAAGAATGAACATCAAGTTGTAGTATAGTGGTACAAGGCCAGTTAAAGCCAAGCCTCGTCGGTTGGTTAATGTGCTAAGGGGTAGGAAAACTTTCAGGTAAGCGTCTTCTTTCGTGGAACGTGATCCGCCTACAGTATGCATAGGGCCTTCCTTACTTACTTGTTGTAGGTACACGCTTGTCCCGTCGACGCGACAGATAAAAAATACTGTCACCATGAGTTACAAACTTTAAGGGTGATGAGAGGGCATGACGGACTACTTCCAAAACAAAATACACTTTTTCAACACGTTCTCAGAATCCAATAGAAACAGTTGGAAACTTAGACAAGTGAAGAAAGAAGTGAGAGTGGGAATACGGAAACTAATGTTATGTAAAGTTGCATTCAACGGGTTGTAATATTACGAACTTTATAACAGTAAATCAATCAACTTAATCGTTAGAATAACTGTTTTTATTTAAAAAACTCATTTAAATATATTTTCCATTTTATAATAATTTAATAATAATAATTTAATAATAATTTCGAAAATATCTTGAACCACGGACAAGCAATCAAAATCAAGCGAGCAAACTTTTTTAAATTAAAAACACTGGTCGAGTGCGCGTTGTTTTCATATCCCGAGGGTTCTATACACACATACATTTCAAATACACTTATTATCAAAATATATACTTTTTGTGATCTTAACCTATTTATAGTTTTCTTTATTTGCATATTTCATAATTATTGCTCAACGGAAATTATTTTATATGTAGGTTTTAATTTCCTTGCAAAGTTAAAATATAAGGTACTAAAGTTTATTAAGATATTTTTAGGGCACAAATCCCAAAAATAAAAACCAAAGTTTACTTAGTAACTAATCAGATAAATATAAAAATAGAGGAAAAATTCAAAGTCGTAGATTTTGATATTAGGTACGCTCCGCAGCTCCCTGTCATGGGACCGACTGAAGATGAAAATATAATAATAGAGGCGCATCAAACGTGATGTTATTAAGGGCTTCCGTGACCGGGGTTGCGATGGGAGGGGGCGGCGCGGCGCGCACGCACCACGCGTGCACCGAATACCGACCCATTCACATGCAAAATCAACTCCTTACCAAACGCCGCATAGGTAACTAAAGTAAAGTGTACCCATAAATCCACCCATTCTAGCAACAACATGCCGACTATCGAATTTATTTCTTACGGACTTGAAATATGCCTTCGACAACTTATTTAGCACATGTTTATTTACCACCTGCCTGCTTGATAAACATTTCAGAAAACAACTTCGTATTGCATAGAACTGGTTCCTTTCCCATTGAAAATTGAACTTTTATCTCCGCATCCTTTTGTCTTACAGTCGATTCTTCAATTGGCGTGCAGGGGAAAAATCTTTTATTTGTTGTAGAAGAGAAGTAACGCCCGTCGGCGCCTAATCAAGGAGTTGGCCGGGACTTGCGCCGCTAACGAACAGGTGTACCTATAAATACTTTCCGGGGCGATTGCTCCAGGCTTTAATCAGCGCCGCAGCACCACTTTACCGCTTTTCATTGACTCTCGACTGACCCGCCAGCGCCGATTGGAAACCTACACTCCGGGGAAATACGGCCGAAAGAAAATTTACGCGCTATTTGGCCTCCTTCGATTAAATATGTTGCAGAATAAACTGTAATTAATCCCAAAACGCAACCATTACTAGTTATGACATTGTGCGGTCGTGATAAGAAATGTAATTTTGTTCGTTTTTTTTGTTACTATTTTTAACATTGGTAGTTTTAATTCGCGTCGTACACATTTTTAGTAATAAATAAAGAATAAGTTTTCGGGAAAACTCTAATGAACAAAGAGATACTAATTTGCTCATTAAGTATCTAAATATAAGTAAGAGATTGACGCGGCTATTCACCGCACGTCGCGGGCGCACGCTTTGTGCCAAACTTCGGCTGTATCGAATTAAAAATGAATGCATGTGCGGTAGACGCAGCTAGGGCTGAACGATCGCGGAGACGGCTAAGTGCTTTCGGAATATTTTTATCTTGAGGGTTGTCATCTGTATTTATATTTCTTAAAACTAAATATTAAAAAAAGACAAATTGTTGACGATTCAGACAAATGGGAATATTCATTATTAGGTACGTATATGTATTGTTCATGTTTCTGTGTGATTATAATTTATTGTTATGTACGTTATTAAAAATTAAGCACGTTATAGACAATAAACGTGTTTGTATATTAAGGAAATACACATTTTTAATCTCAATCATAATAAGTACTACCTAATTACATAGACGTTAATGAAAAATAAGAAAAATAATTTTAAAACTACCCTAAAAATAACAAAGTATTGCATGCCAGCCCTAAGCAACGGAGTCATCAGAGTATTCCGCTAACGTTACGTGCTTCGTACGACCTTTCAATGGGAAGTAGACTCAGTTGCTTTTAATTGGATCCGCGCCGCTTCTCACCATCTGTCCTACCACCTCACCACCTCAAAAATGAACAACTTTTATCAAACTGTTGCAACTAATTAAAATTTTCAATTGCAGCTTTTGTTAGCGAGCGTCAATTTAACACTTGAAGAGTTTTTACAACCACACGCTATCACTATTGTTCAAATCAACGAACGTGTGAACTAAAATGAAATTGTAGAAAACCCGAACAAAGTTAGCCTTTGGTTCACTGCACCCTCGCCTAGCTTTCAGGACTGAGAGAAATCTCATGGAACACATTTACCTTTTAGGATAGGTTTTGAAGGTTTTAAAAAGAACACGTGAACTTACATTTTGAATTTGCAATAATATGTAGTGTATTTATTTATTTCATTGCGAAAACAAATAGTAACACAAAAGTCTTCAATGATAAATCCTTAGCGCCTTACTAATAAACGCTGCATAAAGTTATGACAGATTTATACGTAAAAAAATGTATGGTTACACAGGCTTTATTCAATGCATAACTTTACACAGTGATTATTAGTAAGCGCATTAGTATCTAGCGTTAATAGAGTTAGTGTAATTTACAACTTACAATATAGTAGCAATTTGGTTAGAAGAACTGAGTAAAACTCATAAAACACCAACAAAGGTGTGGTATGTATTAGGCACATTCAGATTGTAGGATGAACATTCCAAACAAATTACCATTCCTACCAAAACCACGTCGAAACAAACTATCGGGTTTGTTTCCAATCTCGTAACCAGAAAACAGAAACATTTTTCTATCTGTATGATAAATAAGTCCCTTTGCAACTGACCGCAATCTTTATAATAACTGAGGGCATGCCTATCTCCGGTAATGAATACAAATAAATCAGAGAGAGCATCGCAAACTCTTCGAGTAAATTAATATAAAGTTGTGCAATCCTACGTGCATTAGTATTCAGAGTCTACGTTCATATAATACGGAAACGAAAGATTTTAATGAAAACCTGACATTGCGGTCATTATATAGAGCTGTTGATTACACCGTTACAATAAATAAATATTTGACTATATTTCTAATGCTCATCGCCATGTTTTACTTTTTAACCGACTTTAGAAAGGAGGAGGTTCTCAATTCGGTATGTTTTTTTTTTATGTTTGTTACGCGATATCTCCGTCAATTGTAAACGGATTTTGATGGTTCTTTTTTTGTTTCAAAAAAAACCCATGAAAATAAAAAATGAAAAAAGTCATGATTCAGAGGCGATCGTCTCAGTGCTTCTCTAAAAATTCATCAAAAACAAAAAAAATCGACGAAATATACATTGCGTTACTTCCAGTTTCTTTTTTCGTTTTATAAGATTGTAAGTAGTTTTATTTTTAAAATAAACTACTTCGAAAGATACTGTTTTACACATTAAGACATTGGAATGGAACTCGACACTAAAAAGTAAAAAATAAAAAGCTTTTTACAAAAAAATAATAATCGCCTTCAAAAACTAAAAACCCAGAAATAACTAAAATTTCGGAAGTCTCTGGCAACACAAATTGAGTGGCAGAAGAGAAGCCACCGACTTCCGAAATTTTATTTATTTTTGGGTTTTTATTTTTTAATAGAAGTAAAGCTCGCTTACACATAAAATTTTATTGAATCAAAATGTATTGACTTTAAACATGTACAATTGTACATATTTCATTTAATATAATTTTGAGAAATGCTACAAGCCGTTAATTACTTAATTATCAATTGTTACTTTACCCAATCAGACAACCAGTTAAGGTGTGGTTTCCTTGATAAAATAAATGAATAACTAAGGTGCACGGCTCACGTATCCCCTGTCGTCGTAGACGCTACGTAGCACCCGCTACGAACATCTACAATGGCGTAGCAAATAGCAGCGTAGCTCGTAGTACAGTATTTTCATTTTATTCATTACTAGCTTTTGCCCGCGGCTTCGCCCGCATGAAAGTCGAACTTCCATCCCCTATTCTATCCTTAGGGAGGAAATTCTCAAATATCCTTTCTTTGTGGATTCTTCCTCTTCACAAAAAATACCCCATCCAAGTTTCATGTCTCTAGACCAATAGGTTTGGGATGTGCGTTGATATATCAAAAATTAATCTGTCAGTTAACCATTTTATATAATATATAGACTAAATAGGTATCTCAACCGAAATTTCTTCTTCTCATTTAATTTAATTATAAGCTTTAACAATCAGTACGCTAAAAATAATTGAAAAAAATATGTTGTTAGTTATAATTTGCTGGCCTAATCTATTTTTGAAAATAATTCTTCTACTAAACTTATATGCACTACTTCTAACATAGGTTAGTGATTCTAACTTTTCTAACATTTCTTATGGAGTGGTATTACCCGCTCCATGTAATCGCGTGTTGATGTTGAGCGGGCCCGCGCAGCGCCGCCGCCGCGGCAGCAGCTGCTACTCTAAGTACTTCTCTTTCCGCGGCCAACCGCTACCGTCTTCACGCTACGTTCATTATCTGTTCCGCATTCTGTTTCATTGCATATCTCCTGAGAAGTCTTCATACTGTGAGCAAAGAAAGTCCGCGTTTAATTGGCAGTTAGTGCAACTTAAAGGGAACGTGAAATATTAACTTATATTCTAATATAATGAACGCTTTGTTTATTGGAATATAGGTATATAACAGACAACACTTAAAAGGTCAATTAATTACGGTAATAACTATTTTATCAGATATTTCTAGAAAAACTTAGAAAGTGCATATGAATTGAAAAATCTTATTGGTAATTGCCCGTTGTTTTGAACCGGTTGTCATGCTCGAAAGGGTCACCAAACCACCGGGCTATCACATTTTTTTGCACGACCTTCTAAGAAAAAAATAAAAGTCAACAGCTTTACTTGATAAAAGCTAAAGTTAATTAAATAAAAGCGTTTATTGAAAAACAAAGAAACGAGGAACTTACTGTTGTTGGTCCAGTTTAAGAAATTACGCGTTTTTATAGGTGGAGCTTGGAAACCATTTATTAGAGAAATGCTTTATTTTTAGGTTTCAGTACCCAGGTGGTAAAACGGGACCCTATTACTAAGACTCCGTTGTCTGTCCGTCCGTCGTCTGTCATCAGGCTGTATCTCATGGACCATCCAAGCTAGACCGGCGAGTTTTTTTACAGATGATGTGTTTCTGTTGCCACTATAATAACAAATACTAAAAGCAGACAAGTATTTATGTGAGGCTCCCATACAACAAACGTTAATGTAATGGGACCTTACGTGCGCGAGTCCGACTCGCACTTTTTTTATATGTCTAGTGTATATTTTATTAAATTTCTCGTAGTTATAAATATTTTTTTTACATTTGGCTTTTCCTACAAATTATTCTTTTTTCGGAAAAGTACACGTTTTATTTATTTATTTACACATACACTAGCCAGCCTTCAGTATTACTCACAATAATTTACTTTACATATATTCACAATTTTTTATTTATTAATTTTATTTATATTCAGTTAAACAGCTTAGTAGTGTTGTCTCTGTTACCCACACCTGTATGTCTCTTAAAGCTCGATGTGCTCTTGTTAGGGTACTGTGTGTAAGTTTAAGCTAAGGAACCATCATGTGCGTGCCTAACGCCCGCTACGCGGGGTTAACTGGTTTTAGCTATTTATTGCCCGAGAACCTGACACTCACAATACGTAGATAATGTTAGGCATTGAAACTGTTTTACAACAGTTATTACATCTTTTTGTATTAATAACACATACATAATATATGTAAGAGTAAAAAAAGTAGTGTATATTTTCAATTATTTATTTATTTACAATAACTCTACTTTTTTATCGCTTCATTTTTTTTTGGTGTGTGGGAAATCATCCAACGACTGCTCCCGTCCTGGGTGCGGCGGGAGGGCGTGTCAGACTCTTACTTACTAGAACCCACTCATGTTCCTTCGATTGCCCTTTATGTTCCAGGGTCACGGTAACCACTATAAACATTCCGCAACCCCGGAACATTCCGCAACCCCGGTTTTATCGCTTCATGTTGTCGTTATTATGTTTCTATTTAAAATCGCACTTATTTATTCACTAAAAGTTGAAAACGAAATAGTGCTTGAATTTTCACTCATGTTGTATTAATTTTGTAAAAAAAAACTAGCATTCACCTGCGGCTTTGCTCGCGTGTATTTCGAAACTTCTATCCCCTATTTTACCCCTTTATTGTTAGACTACTTACTCTTGACAAAGAATATACCCTCCAAGTTTCATGTCTTTAGTCATTCAGATTAACATTATTTATTTTACAGCTACTAACAACGGGATACAAAGGCGGATTTAGTGTGTTAAACATTCTCTACAAGTCAACCCAGACAGTGCGTTGTTATCAATTAAGCAAATTTTCACTGTTTCTCGATTACAGTTTAAGGAGGACTGAAAAGCTTTCCACACTGCAGGCGCATTGTAAACATTAGGAAACCTTATACAGAACTCCTACATATAGGTCGTTTGCCAGATTCATTTATATCTTGATAAAGGACTTCAATGTTAGTCTCTGCATGTTAAGGCGTAAGTCCAACATACCCTAGCCTTGCATTCGGTACGTTTCAGGTATGTTTTCACAAACTAGTTTTTATTTTAAACTAGCTTCTGCCCGCGGCTTCGCTCGCGTTAGAAAGAGACAAAAAGTAGCCTATGTTACTCTCCATGCCTTCAACTATCTCCACTTAAAAAATCACGTCAATCCGTCGCTCCGTTTTGCCGTGAAAGAAAGACAAACAGACAGACAGACAGACACACTTTCCCATTTATAATATTAAGTATGGATAATGTTTTAATTTTTATAAACTTTTTATGGACCTACCCGCGAAATGAGCCCTATTTCATAATTCTTACTTTGACCTTTTTATACTACACTAAACATTCACCCTAGTAACTAACTATTTCCGCAAATCTCATAGAATTCAACGACACTTGTAAAAGCTTGACATCTCATCAACTATAGTGAAGAACTCGCAAGTAAGGTATTCAGAGAAATAAGTACGAGGAAATGTCATTCCCTCTCACCCTCTTTACATAAAAAAGCAGCTTGAAATGGGACTACAAAATTATCAATAGTGCCAAGACTAGCATCGCGACAAAAAGCGCCAACATCGAGGTTTTGTGCGGTAAGTACGATACAATAACAAGTGGTAGGGTAGTTGGTGTGTATTCCCCCTCCTCCCCTCTCTTCCCGCGGTACTCTGGCCTCATTAAACCCCGCTATTTGTTTAGGACCACAGCTCAAACACGCCGTCACTCCGCCAGGACTAACAGATTTTACGATTTAAAATATTTAGGTAGCAATTTTACCTTGGTGCGTTTATGACAAAAAACATTCCGGCGTTTATTTGAAATTGAAGATAGGCGTGAATGAAAGCCTACCAGCTGTTGTGTGTTTTTGTTAATCGTTGTTGTATCACATTTTTCAAACATTAAACAGTAAATGTTTTTGGTATCGGATGTTAAAATGTATTTTTAAAAGTGATTGTTTCTAAGGGGTAAACACGAAATATTTAGTGTTGGAATCCCAACAACATAAAGTCTTTTTAAGAGAATCACTGTGAGATCAAACACTTAGGCACTGACCGTAATGTAGTCTATAGGGACTGTGATGCAATAAACACTGTTCTATTTCGCAAAAGTTTCGTGAGTTTTGCTAAGCAAAGACAAGACGTTGGCTTGCATCGTAGACATTGCAAAACACATCTCATGTATTATATTAGACGTATATATAAGAAGTTGTTAATTTATTGAATTTTGAGAAGAGGTGATTTTCTTTTGCGAGCTATATTTTGTTGTGTGTACGTCTAATAAACTAGGTAATGATAAAATTAGAAGGATTGCTTTTTAACCCAAGAATTTTTATTATAATTGATTATAATATTATTGATCGATTGGGCGAGTTCTGTTGCTAGAAGACATTTCTTATCTTATAAATGTAAAATTATCATAGTATAGTGTAGGTGCACAATAGCGCAATATATCCCCCCAAAATGTATAACATAATCACGCGACATATCCGCTACACGGCCACATAGCCCGATATACCAGTATAATATGTTCGTCGGAACGTACCGCTTCAAGCCAGATGTCACTTCACAATACCAATGCACGTTGACACAGTAAATTTTCATTGCAAATTCTGTCATCGTGCGACATACATGGAGACTCCACAAACAGTTGACTTACAGATGTCAAACTTAAACGAACCGAAATGGACCCCGGGGCTCACGGCAAGCAGAGATTCTCAAAAGTATTTAGAATTTAGTACGTATCAAATATTAAAATAGAACTCGGTTGTTTTTTAAATTGTTTCTAGATTAAGTTAAGCGCTCAGCTACTTACGTAATTTTGGTTAACATATTAAGTTAGTGCAAATGGTAGATGTACTGCGCCTAACCCCGATTACTATAATCTATCAGTAAATTTTTTCTTATTTAATACCGAATTTTAAAACCCGTGTCATTTCGCGTTTTCTTTTAAGCAGAACAATATGAAATATTCTAGAAATAAAACCGCTTGTTTTTTTGTGAATCACGGCCTAGAACGCACTGAATGTGTATTCCGGCTGCGATTCGTGACGAGTAACGAACCACGCACGTCTCCGCCGCGCTCGATGGTTCAGTCATGCACAACAGAAAAAAATGTATGAAAATAAAGAGAAGTTCCACTAGCGAATGTCGATTGCAAAGCTGTTGTGCCACCAGACTAGTACAAAAATAAGAAAATACATACTTATATATGAAACAGTCTACGTTGTAACATTTTCAGGAAAAGCAAATTGAACTTTAGAGAAGGCAACTTTTAATTAGATTACCAGATTCTATTAAAGAAAATCAGACATAAAAAATCTAATTCTTATAGTTATATATCCCTTCTCTAGTTTATAAAGGCGCTTATATTTTTTTGATCAAATTTTATTCAATGTTTTTTTAACCACTTAATTTGCGTCCGCTGCAGACGTAACCGAACTTCAGATGGACGAAGTCAGGGCTGCTTGTTACGCATTTATTTATTTACTTAAAACAGGTATATTCATTAGATGACCGCGTAGTTTTCTGGCTCTTTAGACTGAATTTCTAGTTAGTTTAAAAATAAAAATATATAATACAAATCTAAATTTCTAGAAATAAACCGTTCATATATTATAACCCAGAGCTTTATTTTCTTTTTTCAAAATAATAAAATACCTCTATCATAATTTATCAAAAATTGTTACACATTGTTACACATTTACACATCTACATATTTGAGGTACTTTGTCTAACATTAAACAAGATTAATAACGAACTACACTTGACGTAAAACCTTTTCAAATTAATTTGTAATTTTAAAACACATTTTCATTAGGTGACTGAAATAATGATAGGAGTTAATTAAAAGTTAGGTAGGTACACAGAAAGTAACGATTTACATTTCAGAAGGGTACAGGCCCCAACGTATTATGTTATATTCCGATCATGTATTCAATTACTGCCATATAATATCATTTTCATTTGGTTGAGCCGCCTGGCGTGATATGTATTAACAATTTTCACTAGTTTATTGAATGTGATACCGACGTACCACACGTATAAGTCATTCAGTAAGGTGACAACATCCAAGGGTGATATTTATTGCGAATCTAAAATAAATAGGAAGATACAAAAAACAGCGCATTGAAAGAAGTTGATGACTGATACGGCTAAACCATCAAGTACTGCAAGTGTTTATAGTGGTTACCGTGACCCTGGAACATAAAGGGCAATCGAAGGAACATGAGTGGGTTTTAGTCAGTAAGAGTCTGACACGCCCTCCCGTCGCACCCAGGACGGGAGCAGTCATTGGATGATTTCCCACTCACCAAAAAAAAAAAAAAAAAAGTACTGCAAGAGGCATTTTAATAACCTATGCGTTTGTTTATTGATTTTCTTTATGATGATTTCTTTAAGATGCGCTGGCGCATGTGTACAGATTTTGTAAGCAATCGGCAATTCTTCTCTTCTGCTGTCTGCTGTGAAAATCTTGCAATCATTATTATTTCAGCTAAATCTGAATTTTGGTCACTTTATCATTTGTACTACGACGGCAATACACTAGTAGTCGAAGATAGATATGGCGTATTGATCGAGTCATTGATGCGACAACAATTTGCCGGTCCGCTCGGCTCGAGTGCTGCTATGCAAATGCCCGCGCTCCATTTTACGCTCGGCCCGGTGGCGGCTGCGGCGCTGGCGGGCCCGGCGGGGGCGCCGGGGGCGGGGGACGCACTGCATGCCGGATGTTCCGCTGTCGTCGCAGGAAATTGAGAGCGTTGCATAAATCCTGATCCTACAAACCAAATTTGATTCGACCTAATCCGGATATTGATACGATACAAACACTACTGATATCGTTATCATTTTTAAAAATTTATATATATTTTTTTTAATTTACTGCAGCGAACGTTAGGGTCTAGGTAATTGAGTTTCTTTAGATAAATATGTTTTGAGGCATTCTTGTGGAGAACGCGCAAAGTAACGAAGAACGCCAGCAGAGTGAAATATTGTCGAGAAAATTGAATACGTGCAAGCATTCACAGAGTTTTCGATGCCCTGTCGGGTGGTATACACGGATCTTTAGATTCTATCGATAACTATGGCCATTTACTAACCAAGAGGTTAAAACGTATGTACATTTAAAATAGGGGAAACTTACGCAACAAAAGGTACCTTAAAGAATATTTTTTACCCAAAACTATAAAATTAAAGCTACTTACAAGCGGTCATTAAATCTACAAAATCAATAATATAAACGCAGCAATATAATAGTACTAGCTTCTGCCCGCGGCTTCGCTCGCGTTAGAAAGAGACAAAAAGTAGCCTATGTTACTCTCCATCCCTTCAACTATCTCCACTTAAAAAATCACGTCAATTCGTCGCTCCGTTTTGCCGTGAAAGAAAGACAAACATACAGACAGACAGACACACTTTCCCATGTATAATATTAGTATGGATATGATATGTCATTTTATACTTAAAAACTAAAAACTAGGATAATACTACAAACTCCATGTTGAGTCACCTGCCCAGATCTCTGAAAACTGACCTGACCTTTCAAAAAATAGTTTTTAGTGCACGTCTAGACTCTATATAGTTTAAAACTAAATCTGAATTTTTGTTATAACTTTAAGCCTATACTTGTCAGTCTTTGTATGTGTAGAATATACATACAAAGACTGACAAGTATATAATACACATAGACATAATTATGAATAAGACATCTAACAGTTAAAATTACAGCATAATTATAAAACGAATGAATAAAAAAACTAAATAACCTACGAAGAGATAATGTTGTTGTTGTTATCTAGAACGGTAAGAAACGCGCAGCGAAAAGTTAACTAAACTAACGACGATTATTGATAAATAATCAAGCCAGAACGAGCTAACTAAAAATGGGTTGTGATTAATCCATTTCAGTTATTAAAACTGTTACTAAATGAGCGACTAGAGAGCACCTTTAAGGTTTCCTTATGAATAAAAATTAAGGCAAAAAAGAAACCTTTTTTGAAAACAAACTTTTTTTTCTCGTGCATTGTCATCCGAACCTGAACGTGCATACTAAATTTCAACTCAATCGGTTGAGGGCAAGTGCCTTAAAATTGAGTTGTAAGATTTTACCTGAACAAACATACATTGCAAGTTAAATAAAAGCTTGTAAAAAGTGTAAGATTTATAACAGTATACAATTTTAACAAGAAACAGTTAGTCAATATCAAAACGGACAGGTTAGGTTAGGTTAGAACTGTGACCACAGCTCGATTTCCTTCTTTGCAAAGCACTAGCTTTGTTGTGCTAGTATGGGCAAATTCCAAATCCGGACTGGCAAGAAAGCTACACTGGTCATTTCATTATAGTATTTTTGAAGTGGTTTTTCTATATGAAAGACTTAATTTAAAATAAAATGCGGCAAAAAATAAATCATTTACTAAATATTCAAATGAATGCAGGAACAAACGTTGACACACAAACATATATTTTCGGTCGGTCAATTATTATAAAGCTTCTTATTGTGTGTTTTAAGTAACTCAAATTAAGATTATTAAGTTACTGTTCTATCGATTACTGCTCATCGCATTATTGCTGCTAATCGCTAACTTAGTATACTATAACATAATTTTGTAATTTAAAACTTTAATTTACAGTTAGTCGTTTTAAAAAAAGTCAAATGCAAATAAAAATAAAACAAATTCAATTTGTACCACGAATTATTTGTGACAAATAAATTGCTAATTCTACAAACCAGGATAAACGAAGATTAATCTCGAATCCGTTTGAAAAAAGTAAACAAACGAATCTTCCACAAAATTGCCCGAACGAAACAAATATTTTTGTACTATTTACAAGAAACGTTGGATTTGATAAGCAATTCCAATATTAAAATTGCTCGACGGCTCTTTCCACCTGTTCCCTGTGATTAAAGTGCGTCTCTTCGGAACACTCGAACCGAAGGCGACGCCAAATGCAAATGTTAGCTTAAAGAAACCTTTTGCGGCGAACCGAAGGAAAAAAATTACACGCCGACTCGTCTAATTCGTGTGTCATTTTATCATTTACGTGTATTTTGTAAACACGAGACATCAAAAGGAACTCTTTGGAATAAAGCAAACAGACTTTCCTTTCATTCGTTCGAGCAACTCTAATTCAAGGCACTTAGTAGGTAGACACACACCGGCACACGTACGGCATCAACACACACTGTAATGTCTAACAGGTCCAAGTGATTTTATCGACACTGAATAGAGCTAGGTACGGGGAGGGTACATTAAATTCAATAACACGAGTTAGGGAGTTCGACGCTCGCTCCGACCGTCCTCAAAATAAGTAAAGAAGGAAAGTTTCGAAAAACTCTGCTCAACTTGTACCATGTTGTATGTGTGTATATTTTTTGTGGGTAAACTAAAATAATATGTTTTTATCAGTCGAATATTTTTCACTTCTATTTGACATTCTTTAATGTTACATAGATTTTAGTTACCTTATGCGATTTTAAGTCACTGGCAAGAATATGCACACTGTAGTTCTGACATGTATTTCACGACGTCTTTTAAGAAGCCATTATTTAAATCAGGTAGCACATCTGACCCCAGTAATTATAGACCAATTTCAGTGCTACCCACTTTTAGTAAAATTTTTGAAAAACTAATTTTAAATCAAATGCAAATACATTTTAATAAACTCGAGCTTTTGCATAAAAAACAGTTTGGATTTACCAGGGGTCGTTCAACAACTGATGCTGGTGTTGAACTTTTAGGACATATTTATAATGCATGGGAAGACAAATGCCATGCATTGGGCGTTTTTTGCGACTTGTCCAAGGCATTCGATTGCGTTCTCCATGAAACTTTAATCAGGAAGCTACACCACTATGGAATCCGGGCCTCCTCTCTGAATCTTCTCTCTTCGTACCTGAGTGATAGGATTCAAAGAGTTGATGTGAACGGTAAAAGGTCACCTGGATCTGTTGTGAGAATGGGGGTCCCCCAGGGCTCAATTCTTGGCCCTTTTTTGTTCCTCATTTATATAAATGACTTGCCTTATCTTATTAAAGATAAGCATGATATAGTGTTGTTCGCAGACGACACGTCACTTTTATTTAAACTAAAACGTCAACAGCTATGTGTTGACGTCATAGATAGTTCTCTCGCGTCAATAGTCAACTGGTTCAACGTAAATAATCTACTGCTGAACGAGAAAAAAACTAAACTTGTTAAGTTCACGCTACCAAATGTTAGACAAATAGAAACCAGTGTACTAATAAAGGGACAGGAATTGAAGCCCGAAGATTCCACAGTATTCTTAGGGATAACCTTGGATGCTAAACTTCAGTGGGACCCTCATATAGATAAATTATCTAAGAAACTTAGCTCTGCAGCATATGCCGTCAGAAAAATTCGTGGTTTAACTGATTTGGAAACAGCCCGATTAGTTTACTTTAGCTATTTTCACAGTTTGATGTCGTACGGCATTCTATTGTGGGGTAATGCAGCCGATATTCAGACTATATTTGTTTTGCAAAAAAGGGCTATTCGTTCAATTTATAAACTGAGTCCTCGACACTCCCTCAGAGACAAATTTAAAGAGGTAAATATTATGACTGTGCCGTGCCAATATATATATGAAAATTTGTTGTACGCGCATAAAAATATTAATTTGTTTAAAAAATACAGTGATATCCATAATATAAATACAAGAAATAAGGACAAATACATAGTTCCTTCAACTAGGCTTAAGAAAATAGGTGGCTCGTTTAAATGTCAATGTATACGCTTTTATAATAAACTACCCAGACAAATTCAAGAACTTAGCATTACTAAATTTAAATTATTTATAAAACGTAAACTTTGTCAGAAAGCTTTTTACTCTGTCAAAGATTACATTGAGGATTCAAATGCTTGGGATTGAGCTGTTTCGATTAATACATTGGCCATTATTTACTTTATTTACATTTCTTTTCTCTTTGACATTTCAATTATTATTTTGACATTTATGTGTACTTTTTAAAGTATATAATCTTTTTTATGTATTTCTATTTGACATTGATGTGTACTTTTTAAAGTATATAATCTTTTTTTTATGTATTACTATTTGACATTGATATGTACTTTTTAAAGTATTGTGTATATGTTTTTGTGACATTTATTTTTGTGAATGTGAGGACTATGGAAGTCGTTGGTTTTTTTTTTTTTTTTTAAATATGCGGTCTGACGGTTTGAGTATTTAATGCGGCCTACCCAAATGTCCTTACTTTGGTACTGTTCGTCAAGACGTTGGGCTCCTTAGTTTTTAGTTGAGCTAAACGACTACTGACAAATGCTTGCACTGTCTGGACAGGTCCACTCAAATCTGTGTCCTTCTCTCATCAAGAGAGTGCCTCAGACATTAACCTCCATGGTTCTCGCACATTTTTGACCAATACGATTGTATGGACTTTAAAAGAGACTTTGACCTCTGAGTTTGTTTCGGATGTTTCTTCTCAGAGCAGTCCAGCAACGAAACACCGGCCCCATCGTTCGCTTAAAATAAATAAAAAAACAAAATATTGACGTGTAAAAGTGTTATATATATAACCTATTTACAAAATAAATATGATTTTATGATTTTTTATTTTATGATTTTATGATTTTTTATGAAGCTGTGGCAATTAACAAACTGTATCTGTTAGCCTTAGTATTTCTATGTCTGTATTCCTACTGCAACTCATCAGTCCTATGTATTCGCTTAATGCGCGACTGAAAACAAATTCACGATAATTGCACAACTACGTCGACTGAAATTGTACATACACTCCGTACATCTCGTTATACAGTTTAGAAGTGAAGTGAAAGCAAAGAGTACACGCATGTGCCGTAGAAGTGTTTTGCTCATGCAATACATTGTTATTCGCTGCAGACTTGGGATAGTTCACTTGTTAGGACGTTCCCATCTCGAGCGGGCCGTTGTGTGTCTATCACTGAACTAGTAAGTGTGCCACAGTTTGCTCTCTAATTTTCACTCACAAACATGTTAACATGTAGTTTACTACAAGTACCTACAACTTCAGAATATGCTCTCGTGTCGCTCCCTAAGCAAACAGCCCCTCGTATAAAAGCTATTAATATGATTAAGTTGAAAATTGCTGCTAGAAGTTAGGAGCTACTTGGACATTACAGTTGTTTTGATAGAATAGTCTGGGTATAAAAGCTCGTTTCTTATACTGTAGAAACGTGCCTTGCAATAGCTAGACTAAAATAATAAAGAGATAAAATTTGTTTTTTGGTTTGTAGATAGTACTCTAAAATGTTTTACTTACTGTTTGACTGGATTTATTTATTTAAGTTTTGCTCATATTAGACTACTAGCTGTTCTTCGCGGTTTCACCCACGTAACATTAGGTTTTTGGCCACTGCTTCGCTCCCGTGAGACATAGCGTGATATTAAATAGCCTATGTTACTCTTAGACAATGTAGCTTTCGAATGGTAAAAGAATTTTTAAAATTGGTACAGTAGTTTTTGAGCCTATTAATTTGCCATTACAATCAAACTAACAAACATTCAAAGTTTTCCTCTTTATAATATTCGTATAGAAGTATAGATAAAATTAATGGCAAATTACTACAAGCTCACTCCTTTGTTTTAATTTAATAAGTTCGGGTTAAAAAATAATTCACAACAAACTTGTAAGTCGTGTATTAATTAAAAAAAACCGGCCAAGTGCGAGTCGGACTCGCTCATGAAGGGTTCCGTAGCAGCAAGTAACATAATATAAAGTTCTTGTTATACTTATTTGAGTTGATTGAATTAAAAGGTAAATTACGATACACGGTTTATGACGTATAAAAAAACTATTTACTAGATCTCGTTCACACCAATTTTCGGTGGAAGTTTACGTGGTAATGTACATCATATATTTTTTATTTATTTATCATACTCCCGTTTTGGAAGTTACAGGGGGGGACCAACATTTTACCACTTTGAAAGTGTCTCTCGCGCAAACTATTCAGTTTAGAGAAAAATATTAGAAACCTCAATATCATTTTTTAGGACCTATCCATAGATACCCCACACAAATGGGTATGATGAAAAAAAAAATATTGAGTTTAAGTTCTATGTACCCCCAATTTTTTTTATTTTTGACGTGACAACGTCTTAAATTAGGTTGCGGCTGGGAGTCACTTATGAAAAAGTGTAACGCTCGGTAACGTTACGATGAGTCACCGAACGAGAGAGAGGCCCGCCGAATGCCTTGCGTCTCTCTCCCACTCAACTATGATCGATATGAAAGACGTTGTCACGTAAAATCTTCGCCCGTAAAACCGACTTTACAGGCAACCATTTTTATTTTTTTCTATTTTTGTATCAGAATCTTAATGCGTTTCACAGAATACATCCACTCAGCAAGTTTCAACAGTATAGCTCTTATAGTTTCGGAAAAAATGGCTGTGACATACGGACGGACAGACAGACAGACAGACATGACGAATCTATAAGGGTTCCGTTTTTGCCATTTGGCTACGGAACCCTAAAAAACCAAGGTTATGTGAAGTTATTAATTCTCACATTTTAAATATTCTAGACTATATGTCGTAGAGGCTCAATGGTCAAAACTCCCGAATTTCCTACACGAGGCGGTAGGTGGCGGGTTAGGTATCGAGGAAGAAGGTCACACACATCACTGACATCGACGAAGATATCCTGCCTAACGCCAATCCACCAAGTTTAGGTTAGCAAGGATGGTAAACAAAGATTTTGTTTTCTATTTATGAGAAGAAGTCTCCTAGGTTCTAAAGTGTGACAGTAATAAACTTATTCGGTATATCGCTTTTTAACCGACTTCAAAAAAAAGGAGGAGGTTTCTCAATTCGACCGTTATATATATATGCTTTTTTTATGTTTGGTCGCGGATATCTTCGTCGTGTATGAACCGATTTTGATGATTCTTTTTCTGTTTCATAAGTCATGATTCAGAAGTGGTCCCATATACATTTTAAGGCGATCGGTTCAGCGGTGCTCGAAAAATTCATGAAAAACAAAAAAAAAACGACGAAATATACATTGACGATAAGTATGTGTGTAACTTCAAGTTTTGATTTTTTTGTTTTATATTACTTTGATAAATACTGTAATACACAGTCAAACATTGAGTCTCGACTCTAAAAAGTAAAAAATTAAAAACTTTTTCTAAAAAAAAATAACCGCCATCAAAAACTAAAAACACAAAAATAACTAAAATTTCGGAAGTCGGTGAAAATCATAAAATCATATTTATTTTGTAAATAGGTTATATCATAAGCGCCTTACTAATAATCGCTGCATAAAGTTATGACAGGTTTATACGTCAAAAAATGTATGGTTACACAGGCTTTATTCATTGCATAACTTTACACAGTGATTATTAGTAAGGGCATAACACTTTTACACGTCAAATTTTGTGTGGCTTCTCTTCTGCCAATTAATTTGTGTTGCCACAGACTTCCGAAATTATAGTTATTTTTGTGTTTTTAGTTTATGAAGGTGGTTATTTTTTTTGTATTAAGTTTTTTTATATCCATAGGTCTGTATCTATACAAGCGCAACAAAATTACATTATCTTTTTAAAAACCCAAAAAGTTTCTGAACAAATTCTTTTTAGCTATCACGTAAAAAAAGGCTATGTACGGGAAGGGCTTGGAGTCGAGGGGTGGCAGTGCAGCACACTGACGCGGTTCTCATCAAGCCATCATTATGGACGCGCCATGTTTTTAAAATGGCTTCGGATTGCGCATAGCCGTGGTCCAAATTAATCCCCTACTACAATGTTGCTTACGTTAAATTGAGATAATCTGTTTTGAGGGAAATATGCTCCGTTATTATGAAAAAAACTTTACAAAGCTTCAATATTAATTATTCGCCGCTCAACCTTTACGTCAGGCCGTGACTTCCGTCGTGATTTTGCATATAATTTTCTACTCAATGAACGTAACCCACTGTTAAGCCACAGCAGGAATTATGAAAAAATATTAAGTGCTATTCTGTGGTTAAAAGATAAGGAAAACGGGTCGTATTCTAAAACATGATTGAGCATTTATTTATCTGTTATTCTATAAATATTTTTAATTAACCATTCTAAATATTTTGTGGGGTCTGCGATCTAAAAATGTATAAAAATATTAAATTTTATTAAATTCGTGAGAAAGACCATCATCGCCACGAGTTACAATGTTTAAAACAAAATACTTCGCAACAATTGAGACTGAGATATTAAACAAAATATAATAATTAATTGAACTGTTATCGAGATCTATACAGTTTCGGGTTGTTCGAGGTTCCGTCGGGTTGTCTGCGAGCGGTTCGTCGCGGGCGGCAATAACCGGCACAATGCGGCACAACTAACGACGAGGGGAGCACCCCCGCCCCCTTACTCCTCAACCCGGCGGGAGGTAATAAAACCACGCATTCCACTTGCAAGTCACGGACTAGATTACCGAGAGCCGCGACATCCTTCGATGTGCCGATCGCCGAACTGGTTGGCGCACCTCCGATATAGCGGTGATATTGAGCAGACACGGATAAATAATAAGATCAAATGAATGGAGTTATAATTGACTGGATGTTCTATTGTTTTGTATAAAAGCTATGCTAAATTCAACGACTTTCCTGACGCAAATCTTCCGTAGATTTGCGTCAGGAAAGTCGTTGAATTTGTTAAATACTTTAGCAAAAGTAACTCTGTGTGATTCTCAGTCAAATATCGTTGAATTTTGAATAAGTGCATAGACTACTTTTGTACTCACGTCTTTGTCTGCTATTTACCCACGGGAAACCGCTGCTTACACTTAAAATACATTGATTAGTTAATAATAACGGCTCTGAAAAAAATTTACACATACAGAACAAACCCTTTGAGCTCAATGCAAAATTCACCAAGAAAAAATCCTATATCAAAGCAAAATCACAATCGGTTCATATTTGTCTATTGTTGCGAGCACGAACCAAGAGCAAATTAACAGCGAACAAAGAAAAGTATGTCCTATCAATAAGTGGCGGTGGAACTGGCAAATTGAATTGAATAAAACACACAAGTCCTCTAACGAGCCGGTGTTTACCCAAGTGGACACTAATTGGCTTAGCCAGCGGTCGCCGACGCGCTTGCACACAGGAATAAAGAAACTTGAACACAGTTTGGGCAGGAGGAGGCATTTAGTTACTTTGTAACATGATCGCTTGAACCGTTTTTGTGGTGCTCTATAATTCAGTTAGGAATTTCGCCCTGAAATTCGGAGTTTGCCAGCCAATGAGAACAGTAAATTGGATCTGAAAGTCATGATAAGATTGGGAATAAAGCCCTCCGATTCTGAATGCTGCACGTTTTGGATTTGGTCAGTGTCATGACTTTGTATCCCTTCACAATAAAATGAACACATTTTAAAACAGACTACCAACAGCTTTACAATTTCACAATTATATAAAACATAGGTAAGTCTTTTACTTGCGCATCACGTTTATGCCACATCTGATTTAATTTATTAATTCGTTAATTTCGCGCAGCATTATTCGAGCAGGGTAGCTTCAGAATGAAGATGCAATCACTGTAACTGGAGGTATAGGCCTGTAAACAATCGCGTGACCTTCGTTGTTGAGTTAGTACTTGTGCGATTAACAAGAAAAGCTAAGATGAAAAACAAATAAACTATCTTTGCAAAGAAACAATATACCTACGAGTAGAGTAGGTTTTTAATTTGGCTCATACAGCAGGCTCACCCGCAAGGCAAATATAATTTACTGTTTCTTTTATTATATTTTCATTTAGTCGTTGAAAAACCAAATGGAGAATCCGTTTATAACAAACACCGTTGGAATACCGTTGTCTGTAAGAAAATGTTCATTTTAAGCATTTTGAGACATGCTCGTAGTTTAACGTAGGCAAAAATAAGGCATCAAGTTAATAGTTATTTATACTCAGCTAAATTGCACTTTGGGATAACGTAGAAAACTAATCAATTTATCACAATTTAAAAGAGCCACCTAAACAATATTCAGCTGTTTAAATTATCAGGTTGAAAATAAACCCTCTGGATCTGAATATAATACAGTCTTCGCCAGACCGAGCAACAATATATTCATATATTTTAATATCATGTGTATTACCAATACAACATGAATATTCTGTGCGCAAAAGTAATTTTAAAGGCTATCACAGAAGGCGACGGGCGCGGGGCGACAGTGGCGGCACCCACTGACATCAGTGGCTTGTATCTTGCGCTGAATTTGCATATAAATTGTATCTTCTGGTCATGGCGAGCAAGATGACACGCGTCTATGATGTGACCGCTACGGTAAACACAACTGCATATTTATGTCCACGCTCATCAACATCCAAACATACATATTATATTATTCAGATAGAAATAAATTGATTGGGATAATTATTCATACTTACCTAAATTATTCCATTCTAATTGTAATCCGTCAAAATTACTCCACAGTATTAGCACTGAACACAAACGAAGAATAAGCGAAGCTATCACAATCAACAATTTTAATGACCCGAAATAAATCTACGTGATCGTTAGTAAGCAAAATTAAAGGTTATATTAGTCTTCATCAATGCGCTTCCGAAACGATGCAGGGCAATAAAACGATGAAAAGAAGCTAATTTTTCAGCAAATCATCTCCGGGCCCCATGAAGTCATCAATATTCATTTTGCGGCGCGCCTCCGAAACAAACACCTTTGCGAAGGAGCATAACGCGCTTCCTTTGAGCGAACTATGCCGGGGGCGGCGCGTCACGCCGGAGACCGGCTAACTCAATTTATTTGGATAATTGGCTTGTTTCACTAACGTTCCCGACTCACATCAATTAATTCAGTGTATAACGATAGTTTTTTTGATAAGAGCATGTAATTCGTTTTCTGGACATAGCGTGATTTTATGCGAGTGAAAGCAAATAATCCAGATTAATTATCATTTTTTTAAGAGCACAATGTATGTGTATGCTTAACAGTGGTACACTACTGTTACTTTAAGTACACGACAGCATGTTGTTAGTTTGTCTTCACACCTTAAAACGTCTTTGGCTAAATACGTCTTCATAGATATAAATTTAAAAAAAGCGGCTTATAAGTTTTGAAAGCTAATATTTATGACCGTAATTAGCGACATTAATTCATACAAACACAAATCTTGTGTGTGTTATAATATAAATGGATAGGGACATTACATCCAATTAAATATCAAATGCAGTAGAACAGTCATCTATAGGAAATAAACCAAGCATTATGTATTCGTATCTATTGTTTGTTTAGACGTCTCCACTGTTTGTGATTATCAAATCACTATGCTATTATGGTCGGAGCTATTAATATTCTGAATAGGGAGCGGAATAATTTGGGGGTAAGTCCAGCGTTCGGCTCCGGTCGTATTAGTAGGAGTCTATCGACTACGGCTACCTCTATCGGTACTACGGCATCTACGTGTGGGTTCGTCCGGCGTAGTACACTCGTAGCCAGCGCGTAGCACTTCGTAGCACAACCCTAACTTCTTACTAACTCGTTCAATTAATGTTTGTTTTATGATTCAATTTCAAAACTAGTTACTAAAGTAAGTATTCATTAAGTTAAGTAATAAGTTGAGAAATTCTACAAGTATAATGGTTTATTTTCTGAAAGTCTTGTCTTGAAAAATTATATCAACTGTTTTAAATTAATTATTAGTATGATAACCATGTTTAACCTTTCGTGTGTCTAGGACGTAGATCCAAGCGAGACACGATCTTTTCAAATTTTGTCTGTAATTAGAGACCCGAGGTCATACTACTTTGCTGCTGCCGCTTCCGTGGGTTGTAGCGTGATAATATACCTATAGTCAATCCTATTCCGCGTATAACTAAATGTCATAAATTCTCATCATAATTGTCATATACATATCTAAAAATGGTTTCCAATCGGACTGGTAACTTCGCGTTTAAACAAACAATAATCTCTCCAGTTTTTTTGTTCTTATAAAGTACTAGCTGTCCCCTGCGGTTTCACCCGCATTTTTCGTTACTGCTCCGCTCCCGTGGGTCGTAGCGTAGCGTAGTATATAGCCTATATAGCATTCCTCGATAAATGGGCTATCTAACACTAAAAGAATATTTCAAATCGGAACAGTAGTTCCAGAGATTACACACTACATACAAACTTACAAACCTACAAACTTACAAATTTTACCACTTTATAATATTAGTATAGATGTGTATTTTATAAGATATCGTACAACAACAACAAAATATTTTCAGACAAATTAAGTTATTAAATGTAGACTAGTAATTGGCCTCAAGTTGTTTGTTTTATACGAGATTTTTTTGCAATTATCTATTACAGGAGTGGCTGACTTTATGAGACTATAATTCTCTTTGTAACTATTAATTGAACACAGAAAAGCAGTGTTTTATTGAACATTTACTGAATGATTTCTTTAAATAAGTTGAACAGAATTTCAGTAGATTGTAACTATTTGGTGTAGCCAGTGCACGTACGCGACCGCAACGTCCAAGCTAGGCCGTCATTACTGCGGCTCAGCGCCAAATTGCGATATCCGCTGCCTTTGCCGACTGACCGCCTGCACCTTGCAGGTAGTTGGCGCAATCAATTTTCTCATTTCAAATTAGCAACTATTTTGTTTCACAAACTCATAAGCTGTGAATTTCTCTTAGCTTCTGAAGCGCTCGAGACAGTACCTGCAGTTGTAAAGTAAGGTTGAAGGTGAAGAGTTTGGTCTTTGTGCGGCGTCAAGTCGGCGGCGCGCCCCACGCTGTCCGCAGTAACAAGCCACTCCTGTTTATTTTACCGCAATGAATTTCCTTGCAATATTTTCTTCATTTTTAATTTTGAATACATTTGAGCACAATTCTCCGTGGCGGTTGTACGCCCCCGGCAATCTCCAAATTGCCTCTTTATGTGCAGATGTTCCGACCCTCGGTTTTTCCGTCTTTTGAATGTCGTTTTGCTGTTAAATAACCTGCTCTTCTATTGTATTTGGGGTTTGTAAGTTTACTTCCTACTTCATTGTCACCATAACAGTACCAACTGGAATTGAAACATTGTGAAATATGCAACTGATTATTTAAAACAATTTTTTTTTTGAAATACAAATTAATGTGCAATATTTTTCTTATTATTGGTCCACACGATTTTACGAAAAGATCGTTGTAAAGTAAATGGCTTACTGTTTCTTAAATATTGTTTAAAAATAAAAATATCTATTTCTTACAGGTTAAATTTATTAAAGCAGAAAGCCACAATAATGCCTAATGAAATTCTTAAGATTTACATTTTTATTTTAACTTTATTACATTTGCCCTTTGTATTCACAAAAACGCAATATTAATAACAAAAAGTTAAGTGGGGCGAATGCGGCAGCGAGAACTGCTTTTTACGCGAGTTCTTCTAAATTTAATCTTGGGAGGGTCACTAAAGATCACAATTACACGTTTTACAAGATTCCAACTCATTTATTTTTCTGCGAACAAATTATTTCTCGTGAAGCAAATTAATTCCTTAGCATTACACTTCTTTCAGGATCTGAATAAATTTGAACGAGATTTCATAAAAAAAATAGACGGGCTGAGGGCCTGCGGCTAACGGCAAATTACGTCTTTATTTACAAGTGCGTGCCTAAACAATTTCTTCCCATGGGCAGGTAAATGTAAATGTATAATCTGTTACTGTAAAAATATAAAAATACTTCAAACAAACAAACACCTTGCTACCTGATAGACTCAGCATTCATATTTGATTGCCGTAACTGATTAATAATTTCACAGTTACAGAGTTATCTTCGTTTAACTGAAATAGTTACTACAAGCTGTCTCCAGCGGTTTCATCCGCATTATGTTAGGTTACTGTTCAGCTGTCTTGTGTCATAGCGTGAAGTTATATATATAGATTATACGTTATTCTGATGTGTAAGCTACATTTCTGTAAAGTTTTAAATCGATACATATTCCCAACCATACACACATATCTAACTTATAATATATAATAATAATATTAGTAGGACTAGCATAAAGGGCGTTGTAAACCTATTGCATTTGACTGTTTGACCTAAAGATGCAAAACTGTAATCCGTTAGTGGTATATAATTGGTATAAATAAACCTACTTAGTTCGTTTCACTAACACTTTATATAAAACGATTTGTTATAAACTCAATAAGATTAGAAAACTATGAATTTCTTCTAATATCATCATTAAACCTTCGAACACACGTGGCACACAATAGAAAGACAATAGCAACGCGACAGCCGGCTGTCGCTTGATCGTCAAAAGGTTAATTCAGACTCAAGAAATAAATGTTTGTAGTACAATTGTAGAAACAGTTATGTGAGAAATAAATAAAGCGCCATGACAATAAAGTTAGTTTATTTTATTAGTAGAATAGAAACACAATCATCTCCGCTCGCCAGTTGCTCTCTCGCGTCTCAGAATAAGAAGTATAACTGAAAATGAAATACATGTTATAACAACTTATTATTATGAAAACTAATTCACCTTTATAATGTCTTCAAGAGCTACACACGTATTAGACATGTCAAAGGAGTTATTAATGTATTTGAATACAATTAACGTGAAAACATGTTTTTTGTTTTATGTTGAAAAAATATTATCTAGATAAATTCTGTGACTAAACTTGTCAGCGATTGTTTTTTTCCACTTACCTACTCTAAATTAATTGTTATAGGCACATAAACATGTTCTAAGAAAATATAATTAATCGAGATTCATAGAAAACCTAATTATTGCCTTTCTTATTTTATCTAATTCTTTGGTGTTTGGTTTTTACTAATTTATATTTCTGTAGTTATGAGTAAGCATTTCTTACGTCAGGATCCTTTTCATACGAGCACTTGTGTACTTCAAATGCTCTCTGACATTTCTCTTTGTCTGGAGTATCTAAAAACACAAACACAAGCCAATTAAAGCAGAACAATAAACCGTTTAAATACATGTTAAGATAATCTTGAACGAATTTTAATGCTAAAAAAAATATTGAGTTCTTACTCATGATTGATTGATGGTTTGACATTTAATTTATGTCATTAATCTCCTGTTAAAAGAAAACAGTGCTAATAATAATATTTTAGTGAAGCTGGAGGAAGTAGTTTATTAGGTAGTGGCTCTCGCCCGCGGCTACGCCCGCGTGGATGGCGAATAATATCCGCCTATATTTCACCCCTTAATGAGTGAAATTAGAAAACTCTCTTCTTAGTGAATACGTACTGTTCACGAACAACACACCCTACAAGTTTCATGTCTCTGGGTAAGAGCAGCGGTTTGAGCTATGCGTTGACATATCACCCAGTCAGCTAGTCACTTTACTATTTTATACAGACATGATTTAGTTAATATTCACACCACCAGTGAGCAAGTTTGGTGTAATACGACGTGTTATTATATGTGTACACAAACTTGCTAACGACATTCTCCTTTAGTGGCTGAGACGTTCTAGAAATGCTAAAACTATAAGCTTACCTACCTAGTGTGTACGATCATTTCATTTAGTTAATTAAATTAATTGACATCCACTCATATCCCTAGGTACATCTAATCTTGCAACTATTTGAATGCTAAATCCGTCTCCTTTTTTGAAGTCGGCATTCCAAATAGACTTACCCTAGGATTTTTTGTAAAAAAAAAATAAGAAAACTTACCGAGATGTTTGCACGAGAATATCATTTTAGTAGTTCTCTCGTAGTATTCATCTGGTATCAAACTGACCAGCATATCATAGTCCACAACATCATCGTCGTCTACCTGCATATTTAGCAACAATAACATTGGAAATTAAATCGTACAAGATATAAAAGAATCCTACAGATATAGCCAAAAAGCCAAGGTAACATTGCATACAAGTTAAAAGACAAAGCACACGAATTGAATTAAAAATAAATTAAATGCCTGTTTGTATCTAATTTCGTACACGACAGGGTGAAGAGAGAAACAAACAAAAGACAGATAACTCACGAGGCTCGCTTCCTCCATCAGGCAAAACATATAGCACTTCAATTTCGGGTCCTCCTTAAATATGCCCTTTTCGCAATTCGTTATATCCTCTGGGGGCAAGTAAGAATAAAGACTCTTTAATGTACGCAAACATGAGACATTGAGTTTGAAAACAATGCTAGTGGGAGAGATGAACTCGGGATATGTGACCAGGAAAAGTAAACGTTTTTGCAATACTGTTTGATGATTATTCAAATTGTATGTAAGTACACTACATACATATAGTACATTTTTTATGATTGTATGAACGTACTTTTCTTTTGTTAATAAATAGTTGACCTGCCTTCTCTGAGGTTAGTAAGGCTATAGTCGGTAGCTTAGCCGCGCCGATTGCTCGACGTCATTCGCATGCTAACATAGAACAAAGGAGGAAGAAATTTTCTTTTGAACACTCACCCTCTGCCACCCCTGTTTTAGCAACACACTCGTCGTGAACAGTTTGTATTATTTCTTTGATTTCGTCACTGAAAACCTGTAATATAAATATGGTTAACTTAGATCTTTCAAAATACATAGGCGGCTGAATTTGACTGGTGTGATTGCGTTGCAAACTATTATGGAGAACTCACGTTTATACTTCATATAAAAAAAATACAAAAATAATACATTTGTTTCTTTTAGTGTTTTTAAATTACGCTCAATATAAGTTTTTTATACTAAAACGCTTCTTTATAAAACAAAAGTCTTATCCGACAATCTAGACACCCCTAAGCGATGCCTCAAACTACTTAAATAAGTAGCTCCGCAAACTTGCCACACATTAGATTCACAAAGTTCCCCGAGATTTCCTTATTAAATCATTTCTGGCTGCATTATTTAGTATAGTGGGCGAACCGCTGAGACACCCCAGTCTCTGATCTACACGACTACCTTTGTGAACAAAGGGGGGAAATAAGTCGTTTCAATATTAAAAATGAGATAACATTCTCAAAGAAAATATTAAGTCGCAATTCCCTCGGGAGCAACCCAATGCGCATCAACTTGTATCATAATGTTAAATATTAATTTAAATGGTGAGGGACTGTCTCCATTGTAACGTTTCTGTTTTCTCAATTTAAATAAAGACTATTTTTGAAGTCGTTTAAGTAAATTGACTTGATTTTTCCTTGTAATTTTCGGTTCTTAACAATAGTGTAGATCACGTACCCAGTGTTTTAAATAAAGTAGTTAAAATAATATGCCCCCATAAATTTAAGACTACAACTATTCACAACTCCTTCTATCTCGTGTATCTCATGTTCCCTCTTTCTAGATGGCTGCCGTGTAAAGTTCGCATTGGTTCTGCAGTCGTTTTGAATTAGAGACGTTTTAAATAATCTGGAACCGCCGTGTATCAGTGGAGATGGTCCCGGGGCGGCTAGTGGCGGCGCACACGATGCATTACGTATTCGCGCGGCGACGTTGAGCAATAGTGTCGCCGCGCCTCGCCGTCACCCATCCATCACACCGACACACCGCGCCTTCGCAAACGCTTCAAAAACTCACATTAGTGACAAATTTTCATTACTTTTTAATGTAATGACTACAATAGTTATTCGATGAAGCATTTAGAGAGCTTTGTAGTTTTTTTCTAGCACTATAAACGCTGATTGACGGACCTACTGTCGTCCTCAATTCATTATCAAAATATATTTCCATCTAAAATTTTAATTCAAATACTATAAAATATAATAATTAGTTGTATTTGTTTTTAGGATTAACTGGCAAAATGCCAACATTTGTGACGTTGTTTTTGAATCAGGTACTTACCGGTTTTTCTTTGCCACCAGAAGCAGCAGCAATGAAACACAGTACTACGGGCAGCACCCATCTAAACATGGCGCCGCTGCGTCTGCGCCAGTGAACCGCCTCGCTCGCTAACTTGTCTTATATTACCCACAACTCCACCCCAACTAAATCACACAGTTAAGGCGCATAGTTAACGCAGCAGTTATCCAAAGCCAGCAATTAACGCGTTAAAGGTGTTACGCTACTTGCAGCACAAGCGGTAATCATGAGGCGGAAACTTTTCCAACCATGAATGAGTAAGTAACTAGCTAAATACACGTTGCAACTTAGCCTTAACGTAACTAAGTATTCTATCCGACACGTTGGGAAACAATAGAGAAGTAAAAAACTAGGGGCGGTTTTCTGAAAAGATTTGACTAGATTACAAACTTCTAGAATGATTGTAAAAAAGAAAACCACCTTCTAAAACCTTCAAGCGGAAAGAATAACTTTAACTTCGAAAGGATTTATTTCTGTTTGATTTTTTGTATGAGCACAGTTCCAAAATTAAGTTTTTATTCCCTTTTTAAATATCAGTAGGCAGTTAACCAGCTTCGTCTGTTATTGAGGTTTTTTAACAATCATATTTAAAACGTCTTGTGCACCGAATCAATCGATTTAAAGACATAATAAATTGACTTAACAACACTAACAATTAACTCAGGTAAGAAAAACAATTTATCATTCAATCAACTTCCTTTACAAAAAGGGCAGAAAGACAGTATTTCCTGAGTCATTTTCTCACTTTGGAACAATCATTGTTTCCGACGTGAACAATGAAAAGGATCTTACGTGTTTTTGTGCTCCCTCATCTATTGTGCCCTACACAATAATAATTATAAAATTAATGTCATAATTTGCTATGTTCGCTGACGCAGCGGCCACAATACGCCCGGCGATATCACACTTAATGATTATTAATGGTCTGAAGACAGCTTGGAAAATCACGTTTAACTTGTACCTATAGGTAAGCGGGCATATTGAGCGATGAACTTAAAACACCAGCGTTTTGTATTAATGGACTTTTGTTTCGCAGCTAATATGTCTTATCATAACTAACATATTTTTCATATCAGATTTTGTATATGATATGCCTATAGATATTCTATATTAACTTTTCTTGCCACGTCCTCAATATTTGCTTATAATTCTGTATTTTGAAAATTTTCGATAGCAATATTTAAAAATAACAACAGATATCTCATGTTCAATGAAACAATGACATCACGTATTATATTAAAAATTCCTATAACCAGGAGCTGATCCGTTCTTCGTAAAATAACATAGAGTTTTTTTCCAATATTCGATTATCTTCCACGCATTTATACCTATGCTGTGTTCAATCGACATGAAAAATCCATTAGAGTTGTTTGCGTCGGCAACTGGGCCGATCGGCGTCGCCAGTGACCGTGCCTAAGAGGATTTGTTGCTTCCCTGTCGGCTGCATCATGCATCTGTGCATTCGTTAGCTGTGCAGGCGCATTCCAACAACTCGATGCAACGGGCCATTCGATGGTGAAATGCGAATTGTGTTGTTACAATAGCGATGGTGATATACTCGTTGGTGCATTGTTGATAGTTAAATACAGCTACATTTACACTATTGTCATCGGAATACGGAATAATTTGGATAAGACCCTGGTTAATTCTAATTCTGACTTAAAATATAATTTTAAGAGAATCAGTAATTTCATTGTCAACACGTTTTTACTGAAAAGGTGTTTCAGTTTCAGAATGGCTATATTTCAATACCATCTTGCTCTGCGGCTATTTTACAAGCAAAAAAGTATTAAGTTTAACATTTTTAACATTTGAAGTTCTCATAAATTCAGAAATAAACAAACATCTAGAATAACTGGTGAGAAATATTTGTAGATCACACAAATATTTGTCCATATTATGGTTGCTAAAAATTGCAATAGCTCATTACAGAAAAATGCTTTATAAATGAAATGTAAAATTAATCGAATAGTTAATTAAAAATGAATTATGGTTACATAAAAAGATAAATCAATAAACACCATAACTAAACGCATTCGCTTGTGAAATTCAGATATAGGTACAACATCCTGGCAAAACTGTTGACTAGTTTTGGTAGAAAAGTTTTTACAATATTTCTATTGTATGTAAACTCGTCGGACTATTGCCGGCGCGGGGTAACAAGTAAACTTTCGCATTCGTAGTTGTAGACGCGCGCTCACAACCCCAACTTTGAACGCCTGAGATAAGAGGACATCTTATGGACGTGCCAACAGAGCGTTTCTAATCGTGCTGCTAAAGTGTTCAATAAATATACCTTGTATAATATGCTATTTTCATGGTACTTACTTCAAAGATGTAGGTACTAAACCAGGGTAAAATTATTAAGAATATTACAATTTGAACAATGCCACCATGCATAGCTTTTTTATATCTCAAAGGGATTGGCAGGGTAATCAACAAAAACTGCCAGTTGGCTTCATTTTTTCCGACGTCTTATTTATATTTCAACCATTAATAAATAATTAAAATAGAAGTTTTGTCTTGAATCACTAAATACGTTTCTTGATAATAAAAGATCTAAACGTACATCTAATAACAGCGGTCTAAATATTTACACGGTTTCAGATCTTCGACTATAAGTAAATACGTGCTGATATAGCCGATTCCGAAAGTCCTTTTGCCACAGTTCAAATAGTTGAAGGTGTTAACAGCACGCAGTTTAACAATGAATCATAATTCAATGGGTCCTACAAAACCAATAAATTCTTATTGTTTGACCACTATAGACGGGACAGACCAACCGAGAAAGAGCAATTGGATTGTCGTCCGACCCCTGCACCTACTGACTATAAATGTTGGCACTGGCTACTCTGCTAGGGACTAATATTAAATAAGTATACTTGGTGTGGTAATTCATACAAGAGATAAACTACAATAAATATGGATAATAATATTGATTAATTATTATAGTACTGTAGTTGATACATTTTAACTAAGCATTCGATAAAAATCAGTACCTAATTCACAAAAGTTAAAGCACCTGAAAATATAAAACCCAGAAAAATATAAATAGCAGCGTAAATGTCCATAATAAATTCTAGGAACGACTAATGAAAAAGCTTTCAGTAAGAAAACAACATTGAAAGCTTCACTTTCAATTAAAAACATTACATATCTAAAACATGGACATCATTAATTTGTGAAGCAATAATCATCTGAAGATAGTGAGAAGAGACAAGTGGCGAGGAAGTCGGAGAGACGTCATTACCGCAATCAAAGCCGAAAGCCGCAGTGCAAGCCGCAAGCCCCCGCACCCGCTAACGACGAGTGCTCTCGATAAAAATTAAAAACACGTGCAAGCCCAGCCTGAGGAAAGTTTTAATGAGAGTACACGGTTCGTTCACGTACAGATAGATATATCTAGGTCAGTCTCGTCTACACATGCCTCGCAGACTGCGTACCTATTTATCTAATTACGTCGCCCTCTAAACATGGAAAAAAGTTGATGTACAAGTACATTTTAATTGTACGAAGGTTACGTAACTTTTACAGGGAAAATATCACGTCTGCGTAGGGTTAAAGGAGCGCAGTTAAAACTTTCTCTTATTAAACATACAAAAACTGTTCCAAAGTGTAAAAAAAATATATTTTAGAACAAACATAATTTAAGTGTTATTTTGATGTCATAATAAAAAACTTTTTCGAAAAAATAATAACCGCCTTCAAAAACTAAAAATAACTAAAATTTCGGAAGTCTGTGGCAACACAAATTAATTGGCAGAAGAGAAGCCACCGACTTCCGAAATTTTAGTTACTTTTGTGTTTTTAGTTTTGAAGGCGGTTATTATTTTTTTGGAAAAAGTAATTTATTTTTTACTTTTTAGTGTCGAGTCCCAATGTTGACTGTGAATTCGAAGTAATTGATTTTCATTATAAAACTACTTACAATCTTATAAAACAGGGGTGGCCAACCGGTCGATCGCGATCGACCGGTAGATCGCGGCTGCTAGTCCAGTCGATCGTAGCCAGGCAAAAAATATAAATATTTGTTCAGGTTTGGAGTTGGCAATTTCCAACTACAAACCTGATTATGGAAAATGCCCAGGTGCAATGCTCACAATAATATACAGGACCGATATAATAATAAGTAAATCTAAGGAAACGTTCTCAATTGTGATGTAAACAGAACCTACTAAGACAACCAGTCTTAGTAGGTTCTGTTTACATCACAATTGAGAACATTAATTTTAATAAAAAATATATGATTGTGTATTAAACTACGCTGTTTCATTTATGATTTCAAGAAGTAGTATGTGTTTGGTAGATCGCACAGGGTTTCCTTAGTAAAAAGTAGACCTTGGGTCTACTCAAGTTGGCCACCCCTGTTATAAAACGATAATCATAAAGTATTGTTGCAACAACGCAAGCTATGTACCCTCTATCTCTTTAACATTGTTGTTAGTTTTTTATTTTTAGGTTTTCAATGACTATATACCTATATTAGTGGAAAGTTCTTGTCAATACGAATATAATAAGCCCAAACACGACGTAGTTAATACATATCGTTGCGGAGTTCCCTCAACTGTCTCTCGTCTACATCATCAGATCAGCTTTAATCCTTCACTATTATAAAATGTTTTTAAACATACACCTTCGTGTTAAGTTGTTAACCTATGCATGCCTACAACTTTCCGAAGTTGCCCTCGATTTCTCAGGGTTTCCATCATCAGATCCTGACCTCATGACAATGGGACCACCTGGGAAGTATACCCTATTAAACAAAAAAATAATTTTGCAAATCGGTCCAGGCGTCTTTGAGTAATCGGTGAACATACATAAAAAAAAGATCCCGACGAATTGAGAACCTCCTCCTTTTTTTTGAAGTCGGTTAATAAGCACCGAGTTGCCTTCTCTGGCCATATCACTCCGCGATGGTTTGTGTTGGTATGTTTATATATTATGAATCTATGTTGTAAAATGTGTTTATTAATAAAACGATAAAAAAAGGGTTGTTGTGTTTACAATATTATAGTAAAAGAAGACTGAATACACCTAAATATAAAAATAAATATATATGTCATCTATAAAAAAATAATGAACTGCAAAGAAATGTCGATAGCCTATGATTAAAAAGACTTTGGTAGAAAGAGATGTTGCCGCAGACATTCAAAGGGTGTACTGTCCAATGTGGTGTCTAATGACTGGAAGTTTACCCTATATCATACGTATATATTTGCTATAAATTATTTATGTCGATCGTATCGTAATAGCCCAGTGGTTAACGCGCCCGCCTCTCATGGTATAGTAGGCTATAGTTAAGAATTCGGGCAAATGCCAATTGATGCGACTTTCCATTCATATGAACTTTCCTAACATTATCTTAGACGTCACTGGCATCGATAAAAGAAAATATTGTAAGGAAACCCGAACTTATAATGAAAATAAGTCTGAAATCGCTAATCCGCCATGGGCATAAGTGGTGATTAATGCTTGTAGTTTCTCTGTACAATGAACGTGAACCCCTTTCCTGTAGAGAAACAATTTTAGGCTGGATAGAATTGCTTAGAATAAAAAGTTTTATTTTGCAATTTATGATAAACTAGCGACCCGCCCCGGCTTAGCACGAGTGCAATGCTGATACCGACGCAACTCCCATGTTATAAATCTGTAATATCTTCGAATATATTTATTTAAATTACATCAGCATTGTTTAAAATCGTAAATAAGCTATTATATCTCGTAAAATTTAGGTTATCCCTAAGAGATAGATACTGACATATACCATCGCGGACTTTTGTGTAGACCTCTCTAAGGTGTACAATACTACATTCTTTTGATCTCGTACGGTTTAGCCAGCGTTTGCAATGTTATCGCAATAAAAGTATTTATGCGACATTATCTAAGAAATCCTTTTAAATTATCAGTGTTCCTCTTCTATATTATGCATGTATTATACATATAAACCTTTCTGTTGTATTAGTAATTGTATATGTATAAGTAACTCTCTATCGGTTAAAAACCGCATCCAAATCCGTTGCGCAGTTGTAAAGATTTAAGCCCATAGGTACCGTCAGCTGGGAGCGACTTGGTTTTTTTATACTTTGTATTAATAAAACCTTTCGTTCTAATTCCAATATTATAACTTTCAATCATTTATGATAGTATTCTCAATAGTCCTAGTCCCTAAAAGGTTATAAAGGGATTAGTTGTTTTTAATTGGCTAGAAAATTAGTTAAATTAGATTTTCTAGATAAGATAAAAGTTAAATTAGTAAATTGATAATATACTGGATAATAGTGTAACACGTAGTTACACACTAGTAATAATACAATCTTCTTTTGTAATTACAGAGGCGTCACAGTGTATCATGTGCTGATTAGATGGGAAGTGAAGACGTGTGATATTGCAGGTCGAGTGTAATTAAAAACAAGGCTATTCATTAAAGTCATTATGTAAGGTCCAACAATGCTTACTCACTTACATAGTACTAATGCTTACTCACGTAAATTTAAGTTAAGTGCATCTTTCTCTTTCCATTTAATTAAGAAAAGGACAGAAGATAAAATATTAGTTAATAAACTTTAATTTTACACAAGATTAAACTAAAATGTATCTTCTGTCCTTTTCTTTGAGAAATGGAAAGAGAAAGATGCATTTAATTTAAATTTAGTTAAGTTTGTGAACAAGAGAGTCAGCACCAATATTTATTGGTGTCTCAACCCAGAAAATATTATTTAAAAAAAAATTGTTAAAAGGACATTGTTGAAATCCGTACTAATATTATAAATGCGAAAGTAACTCTGTCTGTCTGTCTGTCTCTTTTTCACGCCTAAACCATTGAACCGATTGGTACAGATATAGTCTGGAACCCGAGAAAGGACATAGAATAGTTTTCATCCCGGAAATCCCCCGGGGACGGAAACTATTATTCCACGCGGACGAAGTCGCGGGCAAAAGCTAGTAGTTCTATAGAGTAATTCATACCTTCGAACACACGTCTTTCAAGACACAATAAAAAGACAATAGCAACCCAACAACCAGCTGTCTCTTGGTCGTTTAGGGGTTAATGTGCTAATTCTAACAAAAGAAATGCGGAATTAGAGCTTTAAAAATCCACAGGATATAAACGTCACAAGTTCACAACCCTTACCAGACTTGTGCATGTTTCGTAAATACGAATAAAAAACGGCCCTCTTATAAATAGAATATCTCGGGTATCTGACTGTCCGGGTGTCACTGTCAATTTTCTCTGAAACTACTAAATCGTTTTTATGGAAGACGTTTCGTACACACTTTACTGTATTATGCCACATCCAAACGACCCACAAACTTACACGTCTGAATGTACCGTAAAAAAAATATGTTTTGATCACTTTAAATTAATAAAAAGGAGAAGTATACAATCCAGGTTTTTTGTGTAATTTAAATTTAAATTATAGTAGAAAATATATTAGTTCTTCGTTGTTCAAGATAACTTAAACTATATCTGACGGGCCTATATACTAAATATCTTTGCTGACTGTACTACTGTTGTACAGAAACCTTTATTTGCGGGTTCTAGTCGCACTTTGCCTGCTTTTACCATCAGACCAATTTATTTAAAAGTTCATAGATTTGTTAAAATCTTCTATCTAAAACGGTCAGTTTGATAAAAATAAAGTTGATTTATAGTGAACGGGTAAAATCTTTTTGGCAAGGTGCATTTTCCATTTTATGCATACGTTTTCAGGCAACATAAAAAATCCATTAGATTTGTGCATTGGCTTAACGATTGACGACGCGGGTTGGACGCGGAGAGGCCGGCCAGGCGGCGCGACGGCGACCCTCAGTTGGCCGTGCGTAAGCGGCTTTATTGCGTTCCTATCAGCATCACCGAGCATTAATAGACAGGTGAACAGCCAGATAGCTGTTCCGTGTATCTGTTCCGATCCAATTGCATGACAACGGCTGATACAGGTTTGTTGCGTTCCTGAATTCACGTTAAAATACAATGTTATGTGTCTTTGCTGCCCCTGCCAATCTGCTTGACGTTAAGACGATTAGAAACTGGAGAGGTTTGATTAGAGAGGTTGTATCGACAGATATTCGTTCATTATCAGCATGAGAATAATGAAGACGATTTTGGATCTTTCTGTGGATTATATTACGTGATAAGGCATAAAATATGTAGAATATGTTACCTAATGAATAGCGCTGGTGTCCAAGGCATCACGTAATTTCTTCGGATAACCTCAGTGATAAAACATTTCAAACTTACGGGTAATACATACCTACAATGCTTTATAGCTTCCCTGGTAGAATCCTATTAGTGCCAACTAGGACACGCTCTCGGAAAATATAAATTCCTGAGAATTTTTTTGGTGAAAATTCCCGATACTTTAAAGCTGTCTCCCAGATTTCCATATTGAATGTTACATTGCCAATTATTTGATGCTATATTAATAGGGAGTACAACTGGGTAGCTTGATTAACAAACGACTTTAATTTAAAATGAAGGTGAAAACCTTATTTCTATACGCACTATCTAATATGAATTAAAGAGACAAGAATTGAAAATTTGTTGATTGGAACCTTTTTAAAAATTTCTTCATGCAAAGTTACATCAGCGAGTAACGTAAGCTACATTATAATCAGGCTATGCCCCACGGGTGCGGAGCAGTAACCAAAAACCTAACATAACGCAGGTGAAACCGCGGGGAACCACTAGTATTATACATTCTGCGCTACAATATATTTAAAAGTTTAAGATTACTTAATTAAGCGGACTTCACGAGACTGACAGTATTGTACGATTCCTTTGGGACACTAGAGCCCTACCGGCTACAATTACTAAGCCCCGTCTGTCTGTCCGTCCGTTCTTACGTAAGTACATCCAACCATACGTCCATCGATCCGTCCATAGCAACAAATATCTAAGAAACCCTTCGTTCGTATACAAGTTCAACACGAACTTGTCCATTTTTTATTGGCACTGCTTCACTATCAAAACATTAGATGCTATCAGCTATCGTACATTAACATTGCTTGTTTTATCCATCTGTTCAATTTAATAATTTTGCAGTTCTTGTCTGCAGCAGCTTTCTAAGTACCTATATAAATTTAAAAACTTTAATCACAGCTAGTGTACTTTTTTCATTGCTTAAGTGTCTACCTTGTAATTAACCATTTTTAATCTTAATTATGACAAACGTTCCAATTAATTACAAACAAAAGAGAAAGCACCAAAGCTTTGAGTAGGGCAATAAAACAGGCAGTGTTTTATTAATTTCAATAACCCTCCTTCACTCTGCGCAGTCGGGTAAAAACAGGAATAAATTGCGAGAATCTTTGCAAAACAATAGTTGGAAATGGTGTACGCGAGAAAAAGCCGGATGCAAATGCCATTCATATTAATTAGCAAAGCGAGACGGGGCTTTTACGAAATTAGACCGTGATTTCACTGAAGATTTATTGTTGTGTTTGAAATGTTTTTGGAGTAAAGGTAGCCATTTAGACGCAAGCAAATTGGTGTTGTCAGAGCGGGTTTTAAATTGAATTGACTGAAGTCGCTTGTTTGCTTTGAACGGTGACTCACGGAAAAAGGTAGAAAGCTGCTAATTTATTGGCTTCGTACACAATATGGAAAAGTGGGAGCTTGATGCGAATGATTGATGACCGCAAGCTAGCTCACGGGGCTGTGGCCACTGCGGGAAGCACGCCGCATGGCGATTAGGTAATGGGGAGGTATACTACACGGACTACCTATACTACTTACCTACCCACTTACCTATAATCAATATGTTAATCTAGTTAGAGTAACTCTTAGAGTTGATCTAGTTAGAGTACGTCTGTTGTCAACAGAGTTAAGTACCCTAACTTTCTGATTTATGCACCAATACAGAGTCAAATATAATAAAAAATATTAGCTTTAATCTTACAAGTTCTTAATGTTTATCGACATATAAAGCATATACAGGCGTGGTCATTTAATTAGAGACATAAGAAGTTATAATGTGAGTCTGAGTAAGATTTAGTTTCTGTTTGCTATAATTTAATTTGCTAATTTTGTTATTATTTTTATAATACTAAACCAATGTCTTAATAAATAATAGACATAGTAATTAAATTAATCTTTATCAAACTTCAACTTAGCTTCACCATTCGAACCCTGGGCAACTAATATCTCTAATTAGTTGCCCAGGGTTCTTAAGCCAATATTAAAAATATTTATTGCATAGAGATAAAAAGAAAATAAATATTTATTAATTATTCAATTTGAGCGCCGTTTTGTAGTACAAATCAATATCTAGAGGGATTGCTGTAGTTTGCCATAACGATGTAACAGAGATCTGGAATCACGCAATCAAAATGTTACATTTTTCTACAGTTGATTTTTAATAGCCAGTTCATTTTCACCATTATTTAAACCTAGAATAGGTTTTCTTAACATCGTACCACAAAATGTTCCTAAAGCCGAACCTGTGACCGAAGAGCCCAGACCGTACGTATGAGTTAGGCCTCTATCACACAGACTGCACCACAACAACCGCACGCAGTTGCTATATTCATCCGCATGCAGTTGTACGTTCGACTTCGTGCAGTCATGATACCAACTGTACGCAGTCGGCTTCAGTCGAGAGAAGTCAATGTCAACTGTATGCAGTCGTAGCCGACCGCGTGAAGTTGAAGGCACGACCGACGGTAAAATTGTGCTCCGCCGTTTTATTAAAGTTTCTTGAACTATCAGCACCTATCAACACAAATTATTCGACATCCACACAGTTTAGTACAACCTTGACTTGACAGGCTTGATGGTCTAGTGGTGAGGTGAGTGACCCTGATTGCTAAGCCGTAACTCGTAGGTTCGATTCCTACCCATGACAAACTTTATGTGATGACCATGATTGTTTGTTCTTTGTCTGGGTGTATTTTGTCTGTTATATGTATAAAAATCAGGGTGGCAAATTAAACAAAATGTAACAAAATAGAGTTATTTGTATTTCCAGCCCAGTAGTTACACTTCTCAAGTTACGTCCGTCTCATTCGACGGTCGGCCAAAGAATGCCTTTTCAAACCCGATTCTGTCAACTTATTATTATCTATTACAATCGATTATCGATACTTCTTAATCATAAACAAGTTAAATAAATTAGAAATAATTATCCAGATATGATTCTTACAATTTTGATAAGTATTCCTACATTACATTTAATAAACATACATTTACATCACTTTTTAATTGTAGTCAAATTACATACTTTTAAATGTATTCTAATATACGTTTTTAAATTACTTATATTAGAATATAGTTCCGAATAGTAGCAGTGTAAAATATACGATTACCCATAACTCTAACATTCGGCCTTTCCTGACAATAAGTTTGTCCTCAAACTTAACAAAAGTAAATATTATAATCCTACTTATATCTATTCTATCACAATAGTGTCTCGAAATTAACTTATTACAAAAAAAAAACACCCATGGATCTGTCAACATGGTCTCAAGTGTTTTTACTACCTCTCTACATAGTTCCGGTTGAAAATACCCATGGATCTGTCAACATGGTCACTCAATATTTTCAACCTTGGCAATCAAAATGCTGATTGATCTATCAAAATCAAACATTTTAACTGCATTTTCGTACCTTTAACGCTTATCATGTCCATGAAGAGATTGAAAATATCCATGGATCTGTCAACATGGCAACCAATATTTTCAGTCTCCATTTATTGGCCCTAAAATGTTGATTGATCTGTCAAAATCAAACATTTTAAATGCCACTATATATTTACTTTTCCAGAATCACACATTACATTCACGTACCTTTTTTTTTTTTTTTTTTGGTGAGTGGGAAATCATCAAATGACTGCTCCCGTCCTGGGTGCGACGGGAGGGCGTGTCAGACTCTTACTGACTAAAACCCACTCATGTTCCTTCGATTGCCCTTTATGTTCCAGGGTCACGGTAACTATTATAAACATTCCGCAACCCCGGCAGGCGTTGGCCCTGTTGGGCCCCTTCCTGTGCTGACTCCTTCTCTTTGAGGCGCGCGTGGAACAAAACGCGCCGTCTACGCGGTCCTGGTCCTAGCCGGGCGGCGAGCTACCCATAGCTCGCCATCCGCAGAACCGCGCCTACGGTGGCCGGTAGTCGTCTTGCGACTCTCGACGTCTTCGCCTGGGTCTTAGTCCGGGGCGAGAGGCTCGTCGTTGCCTCTCGCGCGCCGCCGCTTCCTTCACTAGCATAACTGTTTCGCAGAAGGAGGCGACGGCATCCCATTCCGTCTCGCCCCGGAGCATGGCCTGAACCAGCGCCGGGCGCGAGAGGTCACCGCCGCCGATCGCCTCTACGAGGACACGTCGATGCTCCGCCCATGCGCGGCACACCTCTACTGTGTGCTCGACCGTGTCCTCCAGGCGACCGTTACTGCAGTGGTGACACCCAGGCGTCGCTTCCGCCCGAATCCGACACAGGAACCTCCCGAACTGACCATGTCCGGTGAGGACCTGCGTCAAGCGAAACGTGAGAGTGCCATGACGCCTCTCCAGCCACTCCTCAAAGAGGGGTCTTACCGCCGCTATAACGGCGTGCCCAGCACTAGGTTGCGACAGTCGTTGTCTCCATTCCGCCATGAGATCTCGCCGGAGCTCCGTGAGCCGTGCCGCGATAACCCGCGGCATCGGGACTTCACCCCGGCGTTGCACTTCCACGCGCCACTCGTACGTGTGTGCAAGGACTGTTGCCTCCAGATCCCACGGCGGGACGCCGGCAAGAAGGCATGCCGCCTCACAGGAGACCGTGCGGTATCCCCGCACCATGCGAATGGCCATGACCCTCTGGGACGCCCTCAGAAGTCGGGCCGGAGCCGCGGCTAGATTGGGCGCCCACACCGGAGCCCCGTAGAGGGCCATGGACCGCACGATCCCCGTGTAGAGCCTCCGGCAGGAGGCGTTTGGGCCACCGAGATTGGGCAGGAGCCGCTTGAGGGCAGCTCCGGCCTTCGCCAGTTTGGGGCCCAAACGTCGGAAGTGCTCCGTGAAGTTCCATCGGTTGTCGAGGACAAGTCCCAGGTACTTTATCGTCGACTCGACACCGATGTGAACCCCTCCCACCGTTATCTGAGACCCCGGAGGTGGCCGGTGCCGAGGGCCATGAAAACACATGGCCTCGGACTTGTGCAGGGCCACCTCGAGTCCCAGCTGCCGGATCCTGTCCACGACTGTCGCAACTCCACTTGTCATCAGGTCGGCCGCCGCCTGGAACGACCCTCCCTGCGCTAGGACTAGCGTGTCGTCAGCGTAGCACACTACGCTGACACCATCGGGAAGGTCGGCGCGCAGCACTAAGTCGTACCCGATGTCCCACAAGAGCGGCCCCAGGACCGATCCCTGTGGAACACCGCACGACATCCCTCGTCGACTCCACACTCCCTCGTGACCGGGGTAGATGACGGCCCTGTCCGTCAGATAGGCCTCGACCACACGACAGAGCATCCGGTGATACCGGAGTGCCGCCACTATGCACCCCCAAGGCAGGGTATTAAAGGCGTTGGCGATGTCGAGAGACACCGCCAAGACGACCCTGTCCTGTGCCACCGCATCCCCTGTCGTGAGGGCTCGCACGCGCATGATGGCGTCCACCGTGGAGCGTCCTCTACGGAAGCCGAACTGACCGTCCGCCAGATCCGGCCCCACCCGCATCAGCCGCTCGACGAGGCGGCTCGCAATCACTCTCTCCAAGAGCTTTGCCGCCTCGTCGAGCAGAACGATTGGCCGGTACGCGGACGGAGAGTCCGCAGGACGCCCCGGCTTCGGTATGAGGACCAGCTTCCCGGTCTTCCAACGAAGTGGGAACTGGCCCTCCTCCAAGCATGCGCTGAAGAGCCCCCTTAGTCGAGGCCCGAGAGCCCCTAAGGCCAGGACCCAGGCCTTTCCTGGTAGGCCGTCGGGTCCTGGGGCGGTGTTCTTGGCCCTAAGCCTTAGCACCGCCACTCCCAGTTCTACCTCGGTCACCTCTGGAACGTCGTCGTCGTTGCCGTCGCGGTCCGCATCGGACACCGCCGGTGGCGGAGCCATGAGCGGGGGAGAAAACTCCCCCCGCGAAGGGAACAGAGCGCTCACAACGCCCTCTACGACCTGGGGCCGGAGACTCTGCGTCAGCGGGGGGCCCGCGGTACGGAGCTTGCCCCGCACCGCCAAGTAGGGGCGCCCCCACGGATCTCTGTTCAGAGTCCCCAGCGTCTCTTGGCGGGACATTCACGTACCTGACTCTCTTTTTAATTTTCTCAAAGACTGAGAATACCCATGGATCTATCAACACGGTAATCAATATTCTCAGACTTTCGGTTAGTGGCACCCATATTAATAAAAATTTTTAGTATGAAGAAATCAACCCTGCTATAATTGAATTAGATTTATTACATAGGTATTTAGTAATATATTCAGTTCTAAATCGCACTGTAAGACATAACTAAATTCGATGACCATTACATATTGCAATCTATGGTATCCAATATATCATGTTGTTATAATTCCTCAATAATTAATTAACATAACCAACTATTACATATCAAAATTTCAATAAACTATTCTCCAGTGTAACAACTACATAACAATAACATTACAATACTAGTCCCTGTTGGACATACATAAACTTATTCATTAACCACGAAATTCATGCTGGTAGTTTATGAATACATTATATAATTATAACCTAAGATTACATTACAAATAACATAAAAGCTCAGCTAGTTATAACTCATTAAGGATGACAGATTTTATGATCGTCAGCTACTTTCTTGTCTCATTTTACTTAATAAGTTAGGTGTTGGACGCCATTAACAAATAATTATAAAACAAATTTCCTCTAATAAATACCTTTCTCTCGTCCTAAAAATCCGATTCATTTTCAATCAACTGTAATTACAGATTTTTAGTAGCTTTGAAATCAATAAATAAGTAGTTTTTCAATTGAGTTAACTAGTAAATGACGTCATAAAAGTCATTACCTATGGACGAATCGCGTTTTGACAGCTCACAAAAAGTACGTCAATTGAAATACCCTATTACTGTGACTCAGATTCGCTAGTACCGCTAGTATCATCCTTGTCATTCAGTTCGTCATTACAGATGGATATCCAAGGTTTGATGCGGTCAGCCGCCCAAACATTACAATAACTCTTTTGAGTTATTTTTGTACCGGGTATGCTCGACACTTCGTACCTATCGTTTTCGAGGATCTTCGTAATCCGAAAGGGTCCCGTGAACTTTGGTAATAATTTCTTACTATTGCCGTCGTTATGAGGGGTAGGTTTTAATATTTTTACTAAATCACCTAATTTGTACTGTCTAGCTTTAATTTTAGTTTTATCGTATCTACTTTTCTGAGCCTCTTGGTTTTTAATTATATGCTCACTTATTGGTCCTCTTATTTCTTCGACGTTACCTAGATGCCGCGTCTCATTTAAAATAGAGCTAAAGATGTTATCCCCTCTGCTTACCATAGTGATAGCAAAGAGTGCCTCAGCCGGTGTTTTTCCTATTCCTTTGTTGTTTGTGTTATTTAAACCCCATTGTAATTTACCTATCGATCGGTCCCAATATTTTTCACCCAGTTTGTCCGTATAAGCTGTAAGCGCATCTAAAACAGTTCTATTGTACCTCTCTACCTGCCCATTGGCACGGGGAGAGGCCACCGCATTGAGAATATGGTTTATTTTAGCATCATTACAATAATTCTTGAACTCACGAGAAGTAAAAGACGAGCCTTGATCCGATATTAATCTATTAGGGTAACCAAATATGCAGAAAGTATTCTCCAAAGCACGGATAGTAGGTGCAGACTTCAGATTTTTTAATGGTGTCAGTATGCAAAATTTGGTGAAACCATCAACTAAGACAAGGAGATAAGAATTACCGTTAACACTTTTGACGAAAGGCCCCAAATGATCTATGTGAATAGTGTCAAAGGGCTTGTCAACCTTATGGATCGGATGCAAGAGGCCTTCCTTCGGTCCAGCTGGTTCTTTGCTATATGCACATTCCAAACAAGAACGTACATATTTTCTTATAAAACGTTTCATCTTTGGGAGCCAGAAGTCCTTACAAATTTTGTCAATGGTTTTGTCAACACTAAAGTGGCCAATCTCATCGTGGTTAAGTTTACATAAGTGAAATCGAGCCATCTTGGGTACAACCCATTTGAGGTCGTCTCCAACTTTCCGAAATAATTTATTGTTTTTAAGAACATAATTTTTCTTAACATCGGAATACTCATTATCTTCTAAATTTTTTCTAATTCGTTGTAACTCAGTATCTTGTATTTGCAACGTCAATAACCAGTCTTCTGGAGTTATTCTGAATATACCTAACACCGTTTCGTGTCCCGCATCCGATTCATAAGGCAACGAATTCCTGCTCAAGGCATCGACATGTGACATCGTATGCCCTGGTTTGTATTGGATGTCGAAGTCATATTCCTGTACAGCTATCCACCAACGTGCTATTCGTGGTATAAGGTCACGTTTACTGAACGTGGCTCTTAACGCGCAGTCAGTTACCAAAGTAAACCTAATACCTATCAAATCCCAGGACGGGAGCAGTCATTGGATGATTTCCCACTCACCAAAAAAAAAAAAAAAAAAAAAAAAAAAAAATACCTATCAAATAAACTCTAAATCGTTGGAGAGAGGATACAAAGGCCAATGTTTCGAGTTCATAGGCGTGATAATTTTGTTCATCTACCGAAGTTTTCCTACTGAAATAGGCAATTGGTTTTATTTCTGCGTCATGTCTTTTCTGTAATAGAATTCCGCCTAAACCGTATTTACTAGCGTCTGTGTGCAAGAAGGTTTCATTTTTAGGATCATATATACCTAACACTGGTCTTTGTATCAACGCTTCTTTTATTTGTGTAAACGAATTCTGCTGTTCGACACCCCAACACCACGACGCGCCCTTTCTGGTCAAGTCAGTCAGTGGTCTAGCTATACTCGCAAAGTTCTGTATAAATTTTCTAAAATAGCTAGCTAGCCCAATGAACTGCCTCACCTCATGCACATTACATGGAGCCGGGAATCGTTCAACTGCGCTAATTTTCTCTTTTCCAGGTCTAATCCCGTGTTTGCCTATTTCGTAACCAAGATATTCAAGTTCTTCTTGGAAAAAATTATATTTTTGTATGTTCAAGGTTAATTTCGCTTCTTGCAATAGCTTGAATGTACTTTCTAATCTGACAAATTCTTCTTCAAAATCTTTTCCGGGTATAAGAATGTCATCCATGTAGGCAAGAGCGGAATTAAACCTGGAATTGCCTAGGACTTGGTTAATTGTTCTCTGAAATACCGCGGGGGAATTGACTAAGCCAAAGGGCATTTTTTTAAACTGATAAAGCCCATCTGGTGTTATGAAAGCTGTGAGGTGCTTAGGCCCGTATTAATAGACGTCACTCAACTCCGAGACGCTCTCAAGTCTCTTGCTGTCCTTGTCATTCTAAAGGGAAAAAATAAGGACAGCAATAAACTTGAGAGCGTCTCAGAATTGAGTAACGTCTATTAATACGGGCCTTACACTCATCGCTTAACCGTATTTGGTAGTAACCGCTAGCTAAGTCTAGAGAAGAAAAGTATTTGTTGCCATTAAGCATGTCTAACTGATCGTCTATTCTAGGCATTGGAAAGTGATCTTTCTTAGTTTTTCGATTTAACGCTCTAAAATCGACACATAGACGGTACCCTCCTGTCTTCTTTTTGACAAGTATTATTGGACTTGAGTAAGGAGAATTTGATTCTTCTACGATATCATTATCAATAAGTTCTTGTACCATTTCACGGACTTTTTCTCGCTCAGAATAACTTAGGCGGTACGGTCTATAGACGACAGGAGAGGTATCATCTAGTTCAATATTCATTTCGGTTGCATTGGTGCATCCTAACTCAGACAATGTTTGTGCAAAACACTCTCTATATGCATTAATTAGGTCTAAGACACTCTGTTTCTGCCGTGGTGTTAAATTACAATTAATTTTTATATTTTCCATAGTAAACGGTGTCAGAGGGTGACTGTTAATTTGACGACAGGTCAGATTTACACCATTAGTGGTGGAATTGGATGTTAAAATCTGTTCCCCTCGCGATAACACAGAATTATTCCGAAAAAAAATAGGTTCTTTTGTTAATTTACAGACTACAACTTGACATTCTCCCTTATTAACATTATAAACACCTCCTACAATGCAATAATTTGCATTGTCTACTCTTCGGACACTATTCTCTATGTAAACATCACAACTAGATCCATTATTATCTACGCATTTAACATAGTCGACTTGGTTCGCAACAACAGTGTCGGTTTGTATTCTTAAAACGATTTTATGATCACTATGATCGTCTAAGTTTACATTTGATAATTCGTTTGAGAACGGTATTTTTAGAATATCTAGTCTATCGTGCGTTTTTAGAACCATCACGTCTGCTCGTTCAGTGAAATCTTGGCCTACCAACAATGGTTCACTAAGCAACGAGGGGTCAACAACGTACGCGTCAATTTCTGCTAATACTTCACCAATATGCAAGTTTATCTTCGTTTTACCCAGCGGAATGGTTGTCCCATTGCCGAATCCACGAATACGTGGAACATCATTTTGCTCTACATGTATCGAGTATTTACTAACAATATCCTGACGAATTAGAGTGCAATCACTGCCAAAGTCCAGATAACATTTTAAACTAATATTATTATTTATGAGTGCGGTTTTGTAATACTTAGAGTCAGAACCTAATTTTTGTGTAAATAAAGTTTTCTTATCAGATTTGGAGTTGTTATTTAATTGCTTGTCATTATCTCTAGACTTATGACACTCGTTTGTATTATGCCCGACTCGTCGGCAATTATCACACCGTATTATTGGTTTTGGACATTTATTAACCGTGTGACCAGGTTCTTTGCAATTATAGCAGGTAATTTCATTTGTGCTTTTACTGCGACATTGAACAGCCCGATGACCGGTTTTATGACATTTAAAACATTTGATATCATTCGACGTAGAATTAGAAGCAGATTTTTTGGTAAAGCGAGAGACAATAGATTCCCTACATAAATCTTTAAGAAATTTGAATAAATCTTCTGGATCGTGACATCTGACTGACGACGCGCTAGCCCTAATCGTTCTATCTTCTATCCCATATACGAGGCAATCGACGGCTCGTTTTTCTGTTATTCCACACGCGTTTAGCAATAGCATTTTATCGTAGTAATATTCATCTACTGACTCGCCTAATTTCATTCGCCTGTCTAACATTTCAGTTAATAAAGCTGCGTAATTACTTTCAGAAGGAAATGCTTTCATCAATCTATCCTGCCATTCAGTCCATGTCAAAAGTATGGATTGTAGTCCTTCATACCACTTCTTAGCGTGACCTTCTAATTTAGGCAAAGCGTAATGAGCAGTCTGTTCGTCAGTCCATTTGTATATCTTTGAGCATTCGTTAACCTTGGCTATCCATCCCTCAATGCGTTGATTCTTTTGCGATGGGTCAAATGTAGGTATAATATTTTTATCGTATGTAATCCTAGTTTGATGAGTAACGCTTCTAATAATTTGTGATATATCACTAGTTCACTTAATAATAAACTTGATTTACTTGTGGAGTCCAACTGCGTCCCCGCTGGTGGCTGCGCGGCAACATCTGCATCGTCAGGTCCTTGCAGCACAGGTGGAGTCATCAACTGTCCGGTCTGGGATGGGGTGATATCCTGTAATGTTTCATTGGTGCGGTACATATGCAAGAATAATAAAATATTAAAAAAAAAAGAAGGAACTTAAAGGGGTTACAAATTACAATTAGCCAGCAGTTTAAAATAAACGAGACAATGAATTACTATTTGTAAATAATTTTGTACTCATAAGTCGTTAACGTTTGGTAGCATTGAAATAGTGTTTAAGACATAATTGTGATATACATAACCTACTTAACCAATTATGAACTCCTTTAATGTACCTATAACTTTATATTATACTAAGTAAACAAACTTATTTTTAACTCTGAGTTAATCGCAAAAATGAATAAACATACATACATGTACAAGTGGCCAACCAAAGGCTTCTGTGGCGGACCAGATCAATTAAAAACATCCGATGTATTCGAGGGAACTCACAACGAAATTTAAAAAGATGCTATGTGAGTTTAACTTGCACATAAGGGGTTCAGTTTCCCATGAGGCAAAAAAAAAACGTATCTCAATTAGCGAAGTATACAATTTACCGTTTGTCAATCACTCACATTGTCATAATTATTTTATTTAATATTCTCTAAGTTCCCGTTTTGTGAAGGTAGTCGTAACAGCACTCGTTATATGTAACTTAAGTGGCTATTATAATACTAACGTTATTCTCGTATGATATTATTGCTACAATAAATTATTTATGATGCGGTTATCAACATATAGTTAGTAATTTTTATTTTATTTAAATCTATTTTAATAGCCACGTTATCAAGGGAGGGAGAATAAAAAGAAAGAAAAGAAAGAAAAAAAAATAGTTAATGTAGGTACTTCTACTTGCCTGTGATAATTGTTTTCCCTCCGGGTTAAAGCTTTCACTGTCGCGCTCCAGGGATTGGTTATCACCAGGCCCGCTCCGCGCCCTTGAACTGCGCCGATGGTGCCGTCTATGGCGACGTTTTCTCTTCGCATGTTTCGTCCTCCGACGACTGCGATCACGTTCTGAAGGTGACGTTGTGGTTGCACTTTCTGGAGTGGTGCTGCTCCGATGGCGACGCTTATGACGGTGAGCGCGTCTTGCAACGCTTCGTGAGCGTCGATCGTATTGTTCACTGTCGTCACTACCCATTTTGGTTCAAATCCCTACTTCTGATATAAAAATCAGGGTGGCAAATTAAACAAAATGTAACAAAATAGAGTTATTTGTATTTCCAGCCCAGTAGTTACACTTCTCAAGTTACGTCCGTCTCATTCGACGGTCGGCCAAAGAATGCCTTTTCAAACCCGATTCTGTCAACTTATTATTATCTATTACAATCGATTATCGATACTTCTTAATCATAAACAAGTTAAATAAATTAGAAATAATTATCCAGATATGATTCTTACAATTTTGATAAGTATTCCTACATTACATTTAATAAACATACATTTACATCACTTTTTAATTGTAGTCAAATTACATACTTTTAAATGTATTCTAATATACGTTTTTAAATTACTTATATTAGAATATAGTTCCGAATAGTAGCAGTGTAAAATATACGATTACCCATAACTCTAACATATTATGCATGTATTTATAAATTATACTAGCTGTCCCCGCCTTGCGGTTTCATACGCGTTATATTAGACCTTGTGATACTGCTCCGCTCCTGTAGGTCACAACGTGATGTTACGTACTTAGCCTATTCATTATTTGTATAACCGCAAAGTTTAACTACAATAGTTTTACGTGAATGAGATCAAATAGGTTTTACCAATTTAATAGAACTCACTAAAGCGTTTTCATATCTTCAAACTTACATTCATCCTGGCCGTTGCATCAAAAAATCAGGTTACGGCCATTATTTCTTGAGAAAAATAAGAAATAAAAAAGAAAATCAAATGGCGTTTTTAAATTTTTCGATGTAAGAAGGCCAGCAAAATTAAAAAAGTATCAATGAGGTTATATTTAAAATAGCATTAGAAACAGTATTAGAGGTTTTCCTGTAAAGAAGTCTGTAGTCCTTATGAAAAGGGATCTGTATTGTGCGATGCTGGCATAATATAACATCGACATTTAAACTCATCGACCTGAGCGTTCAAATATGTGTCATAATAAAATGTAATTAATAAATCAATTGTTTAGCCACAATAGGGGATGAATTTTAAGTTTTCCATCTAACGTTCCTGTCGGTAATTTTTACTTCAAAAAAAACCGGCCAAGAGCGTGTCGGGCCACGCTCAATGTAGGGTTCCGTAGTTTCCCGTCCGTCACAATAAGTGTTCCCACTTATAAGTTTAAAAAATTACGATATACGGTTTATGACGTATTAAAAAAAAACTATTTACTAGATCTCGTTCAAACCAATTTTCGGTGGAAGTTTACATGGTAATGTACATCATATTATATATTTTTTTTATTTATCATACTCATATTTTGGAAGTTACAGGGGGGGGACCAACATTTTACCACTTTGAAAGTGTCTCTCGCGCAAACTATTCAGTTTAGAGAAAAATGATGTTAGAAACCTCAATATCATTTTTGAAGACCTATCCATAGATACCCCACACATATGGGTATGATGAAAAAAATATTTTTGAGTTTAAGTTCTATGTATGGGGACCCCCAAAATTTTTTATTTATTTTCTATTTTTGTATCAGAATCTTAATGCGGTTCACAGAATACATCCACACAGCAAGTTTCAACAGTATAGCCAGTGGCGTATTTACCCTAGGGCCAAGGGGGCCATGGCCCGGGGCGGCACGCTGCGAGGGGCGGCGAAACTGCCCCCGCAGCTTGTTTATGGCGCCTCTTATTGTCAAGTTTAAACCAAGATTCACAACTCAGTTCTTCTAAAGCGAGGAGTGGCGGAGCCGCCCCGCATCTTTTTCATGGCGCCTCTTATTTTCAAGTTTAAGCCAAGACTCACAACTTAGTTCTTCTACTGCAAGGGGCGGCGGAACCGCCCCGCATCTTTTTCATGGCGCCTCTTATTTTCAAGTTTAAGCCAAGACTCACAACTTAGTTCTTCTACTGCAAGGGGCGGCGGAACCGCCCCGCATCTTTTTCATGGCGCCTCTTATTTTCAAGTTTAAGCCAAGTCTCACAACTTAGTTCTTCTACTGCAAGGGGCGGCGAAACCGCCCCGCATCTTTTTCATGGCGCCTCTTATTTTCAAGTTTAAGCCAAGACTCACAACTTAGTTCTTCTACTGCAAGGGGCGGCGGAACCGCCCCGCATCTTTTTCATGGCGCCTCTTATTTTCAAGTTTAAGCCAAGACTCACAACTTAGTTCTTCTACTGCAAGGGGCGGCGGAACCGCCCCGCATCTTATTCATGGCGCCTCTTATTGTAAAGTTTAAACCAAGATTCACAACTTAGTTCTTCTACTGCGAGAGGCGTCGGTGCCGCAACGCATGTTTTTCATGGCACCTCTTATTTTCAAGTTTAAGCAAAGACTCACGACTTAGTTATTCTACTGCGAGGGGCGGCGGTGCCGCCCTCTCAGCTATTTCATAGCGCCTCTTATAGTCAAGTGTACCTACAATATTTTCTATTTAAAAATATATACATTTATAATATCATGCATCAGCACATGGCACCTCTTATTTTCAAGTTTAAGCCAAGACTCACAACTTAGTTCTTCTACTGCGAGGGGCGGCAAAGCCGCCCCCGCAGTTTTTTCATGGTGCCTCTTATTGTCAAGTTTAAACCTTGACTCACAACTTAGTTCTTCTACTGCGAGGGGCGGTGGCGCCGCCCCACTTCTTTTGCACTTACAATAAGATGTTAGGTAGCTAATTACGTAATAATGGCTGATCTGATGGCCAGCATCATTTCTGTTCTGTGGAATACGTAGATGGTGATGGTTATCAGTAATAAGGGGATATCGCACGATCTTTTACGAGGCGGCTTGTGACCTTTGCGGCCTGAAGTCGAGGGGAGCAATCGATGCAGCGGAAGATAGATCTCTGTCGGTTGCAGCTTCGTGAAGTCGTGGTGGCTTAATGGCGGGACAGGTTTTTACGCCCTGTTCCTCATTTACAGTGACCCGGACGCTCGTTGTCACCGCTGCGTCGACTGTTGGGAGAACTCGGTGCGACATACGCTGGTAGAGAGTGTCGCTTGGGAGGGACCACGCCGTGCTCTTATCTCTGTAGTAGGCAGCGACCTGTCGCTGCTAGTCATAGTCAGCACGATGACCAGCAGCGCAGAATCCTCAGAAACTCAGTGGTCTGCGTCTCAGAAGCTGCGGAAAGCGAGAAAGAGATATGTCTACCTCTATCGCGGCCTGCAGCATGTTTACCGGGCGTTGAAATACCCATTTAGGGAGGCCGGAGAAGCCTTATAAATAGGTCCAGGGGTGGCCCCTCTTCGACCGCACAAACAAGAGATTTTCCACTCCGGATCAAAAAAAGCTTATTACTAATAATATAAATTAGCAACATTAATATTACCAGTCACCCCATATACTAGTTTTGATGATCGGCCAATTAGGGAGTGGCAAAATTAAGAATCCTTGTCTAGTTATAATGCTTAAAATACTGGTTAAAATTGAATGAAAGAAATATACCGTGTGTATGCCTGCTTAGTTGATGAAAATCTAGGCTTCTAGTTTATGCTTTATCCACAAGGAAATTATAGGAGGGTCAAAAATTTCCTGAACGGCTTTCAGAAAAGGATGGTATGTTATGGATGAAAGGATTGTGATTTTTGCTCGATTTGGTAAGGGCACTGCCGTGCCCCCACATAATAATGCATAGAATCCTACTGAATCCTAAATAAAAACATTTGCATTCAATTATTATTATTTTTTTGGTGAGGGATGAAGTAACCGAAATTTATGAAAAAAATTATGGGGCGGCAAAGCTAACTGGCCCGGGGCGCCAAATTTGTAAATACGCCTCTGAGTATAGCTCTTAAAGTTTCGGAAAAAAATGGCTGTGACATACGGACGGACAGACAGACAGACATGAGGAATCTATAAGGGTTCCGTTTTTGCCATTTGGCTACGGAACCCTAAAAATTAAGGTCTTTCCATACACAACTCCGTATTTAACCCTTCGGATGTGAAATTAATGAAAACACGCTGAGACACGTATAAAATAACTTCAAGTCGTTCGGCAAACACGAATAAAAAAATAATGGAACTAAAATACAGAGTCGTTGCCTTCAAAGTGATGACTGAATAATTTTTTGTATCTCTCAAAACCCTTATACCTATTTTACCCTAGGGGATGTGTTTTGAAAAAACTTGAAATGTGTGTTTGTGATTTTTAAATTATTAGACAGTTTTCATGAAATTTCAAATTAATCGATTTTCAGCGAAATAAGAGGCAAAACTTTCAACCCCTATTTAACATACGAAATACACACATCAAAAGTGTCTAGGGATATTTTAATTAAACCTAAATAACTAAAATTCTATTAACTTTTTGTTAAGACACCTACACTTTAAAACTTTTTCCAAAAAAAAGATAACCGACTTCAAAAACTAAAAGCTCAAAAATAACTATTTCGGAAGTCGGTGGCTTCTCTTCTGCCGGTCGAATTGTGTTACTTTGCCACCGACTTCCGAAATAGTTATTTTTGAGCTTTTAGTTTTTGAAGTCGGTTATCTTTTTTTTTGGAAAAAGTTTTTTATTTTTTACTTTTTAGTGAGTCCCTACTACGTTTTAGAGTAATCTTCAAAAAAAATGTACGTTTTTTCTATAAAAATTGAGGAGTTCCCTCGATTTCGGCATGATACCATCATCAGATCCTGGACCTGATGACAATGGGACCATTTGGGAAGTCTACCCTTTCATACAAAAAAAGAATTGTTCAAATCGGTTGGCAAACGACGGAGATATGCGCGAACAAACATAAAAAAAAAATAAAAAAAAACATACAAACATCCGAATTGAGAACCTCCTCCTTTTTTTAGAAGTCGGTTAAAAATAAACCTTGTTTAATTGCCTATCTAATCTGATAATAAACTTTTAGATAAAGTTAAATTAAAAAAAAAACTTAAAAGAAGAGGAAAAACTCAACAAAATTTCAATTTAACTTTATTTTTGAAATTTCAAAACCTAAACAACAAAACAATTTTTTTTTATAAAAATTGTTGAAAACTTAAAATTAATAATTCGTGGATCCACCTAAGACTCTCCTGACAAATCTGGAGCGGTTCTGCATACTCAAAACAAGGGTGTCAATATCCTGTTGTGGAGTACTGTCCCAAATCCTGCTAAGATGCAAGAAAAGCTGGTTTTGATGCACAATATCAACAGGGAAATTCCTACGAGCTCTTCTCTGAAGCATATTCCAGGCATGCTCAATAGGATTTAAGTCAGGGGATTGTGCAGGCCGGTCTAAAGCTTGGATAACATGCTGTTGTAACCAACTTGTAACGATACGCGCCGTATGTGGACGGGCATTGTCGTGCATTAGCTGGAAATTTTGTCCCATTTGCCGTTTGTGGGGCAAGATTACAGGCTTTAGCACCACATCTCGGTATTTTCGAGCAGTCATATTGCCTTGTATCCAAACGAGGTCCGTTCTACCGCCTAGACGAATTCCTGCCCAAACCATAATCGTGCCACCTTAATATGCATGAACTTATTGTGGGTGCTGCAGTCGATTCCAACGTCCAGGTTTTCTCCAAACGCGTACTCTTCGCGAATCAGGATGAAATCCAAACCTAGATTCATCAGTGAAAAGCACAAGTGACCATTGAGAATGGTTCCAGTTTTCGTGTGCAATAGCCCATTGTGATCTTCTTCCTCGATTACCTCTCCTTAGTGCTGATACCCAAAATGGCCTACGAGCACGTAGATTGACTTCATGCAGTCGCCTTCTCAAAGTTTGACCGCTTACCAGCAAACCATACTCTCTCTGTAGCCTTTGAACTTTGCATCGCCGCTGCATTTAGTTGACTTCGTGCAGCATTTACTATGAATCGGTCCTGTACATGTGTTGTAATGCGTTGAGGTCCTCGGTGCCGTTCCACCACTTCCTCCGTGACACGATAACATGACCAAAGCCTGGATATAACGCTCTGACTGGTCTTCATGGCTTCAGAAACGGCAATTATGGGACAGTATTCCACAACAGGATATTGACACCCTTGTTTTGAGTATGCAGAACCGCTGCAAATGTGTCAGGAGAGTCTTAGGTGGATCCACGGAATATTAATTTTAAGTTTTCAAGAATTTTTATAAAAAAAATTGTTGTTTTGTTTAAGTTTTGATGTTTCAAAAATAAAGTTAAGATTGAAATTTTGTTTGAGTTTTTCCTCTTCTTCTAAGTTTTTTTTTAAATTTAACTTTATCTAAAAGATTAAATAGTCTATTAAACAAGGTTTATTTTAATGTGTACATGTTTTAACAAAAAGTTAATAGAATTTAGTAATTTAGGTTTAATTGAAATATCCCTAGACACTTTTGATGTGTGTAGTAATCAATCTTCTTATATATAAAAATGAAACCCGTTTTCCGTTGTCACGACTTGGCATGAAAACGGCTTGACCGATTTGGCTGCTTTTTTTTTTAAATGTTCGTTGTAGTTCAAGGATGGTTTATACGGCGAAAAAAAAACGAATAATTGTCGGGAAAGCCCTAAAAACAGCCCTTTTCTTTTTCCCATACAAACGTTTTCTAACTAAAACGTAGAGTCAATTTGAGCTTTAACACCATACCATAAAGTTCAAGTGTTAGTCGAGAGGTTTCGGGAAGCGAAAACAATTGAGTGACGTTAGTATCGTATCGTCGTCAAACACGAATTATCTGACGTAAAATGTCACTTGAAATGTAAAGGAACGTCTCTTTGATGTAGTAGTAGGTAGGTAGTAGGTTGGTAGTAGGTGGGTAGTAGGTGGGTAGTAGGTGGGTAGTAGGTGGGTAGTAGGTGGGTAGTAAGTGGGTAGTAAGTGGGTAGTAGGTGGGTAGTAGGTGGGTAGTAGGTGGGTAGTAGGTGGGTAGTAGGTGGGTAGTAGGTGGGTAGTAGGTGGGTAGTAGGTGGGTAGTAGGTGGGTAGTAGGTGGGTAGTAGGTGGGTAGTAGGTGGGTAGTAGGTGGGTAGTAGGTGGGTAGTAGGTGGGTAGTAGGGGGGTAGTAGGTGGGTAGTAGGTGGGTAGTAGGTGGGTAGTAGGTGGGTAGTAGGTGGGGAGTAGGTGGGTAGTAGGTGGGTAGTAGGTGGGTAGTAGGTGGGTAGTAGGGTAGTAGTAGGTGGTAGTAGTAGGTAGTAGGTGGGTAGTAGGGGGTAGTAGGTGTGTAGTAGGTGGGTAGTAGGTGGGTAGTAGGTGGGTAGTAGGTGGGTAGTAGGTGGGTAGTAGGTGGGTAGTAGGTGGGTAGTAGGTGGGTAGTAGGTGGGTAGTAGGTGGGTAGTAGGTGGGTAGTAGGTGGGTAGTAGGTGGGTAGTAGGTGGGTAGTAGGTGGGTAGTAGGTGGGTAGTAGGTGGGTAGTAGGTGGGTAGTAGGTGGGTAGTAGGTGGGTAGTAGGTGGGTAGTAGGTGGGTAGTAGGTGGGTAGTAGGTGGGTAGTAGGTGGGTAGTAGGTGGGAAGTAGGTGGGTAGTATGTCAATTCGAATTCAATATTCATAGTTGACAGGACAACGTCTGTCGGGTCAGCTAGTTCAAAATAAAAATTCAAAATAAAAAAGCCCATATAAACTTTCAACCCGTATTTAACACACTTAGAGGTTGAATCTTGAAAATTCTGAAATATGTATTTCATTATTTTAGTTTTAGTGTATTTTACCAACTTGCAAGTTAATCGATTCACACACTAAGGCTTGGATTTTGAAAAACCCTAACATACCTTTGTTATTATTGTAATTAATATAAAAAGGTACTTATAAAATTTCAGCCCCTATTTGACACACATTAGGCATTTAAAAAACCGGCTAGGAGCGTGTCGCCCACGTTCACGTCCACGCTCAGTGTAGGGTTCCGTAGTTTCCCGTCCGTCACAATAAGTGTCCCACCTATGAGTTTAAAAAAAGTCTATTTGTTACGTTGACATATGTACTCCTACTAAGTACGCAGAAATTATTTTGTACAACCAATTGTTAGGTTTAATTATTTGTAATCCTAAACTCGATTTATCTGACATTACTTTTAGTCATAATATTGATTTGAGTGGCAACACGAAAGTGTGACAGCTGACAAGCTGTCAAAGTGGTTATCATCGGGCAATCGAGCCGGCACTTTGTCGTGAGGCGAGCTACTGGTCGGACATATTGTTAAATATTGAATATTAAAATAAATAGTTACATTGGAGTGCAGCTGTTTTATTACATTTCAGAAGTGGTAAGTACACGCCTATATATACACAATATGTGCTTTGTTTTTCGTGTTAATCCAATTGCAATAGATTAAGATTTTGTTAGATCTAACGTTCAAATTCCGTTAAAAAGCGTAATTATCAAATATAATATGAGGGTAGGCAAAAAAAAAAAAAAAAAAAAATTTTTTATCGTGGATTTGCGATAATTGTCCCGCCCGTGGGGTTTCTAAAAGGGGGTCAAATTTTTGGTTATTTTTGCGATTAGACTAGCCGTTTTCGAGATATTTCGTTTTCCTTTTATTATTCATATGTTATTAACGCAAACTGTGCGTTGGAGAAGGCTAATACATATTTTTTTTGTCTCCGAGTTTGCAGACATGGATCGCGACCCCGATCAAGGACAACGGCGTTTAAAGACGCCGTTAGACGGAAGATTGCCGCGTTCTGATGAAGGTCCGGGATGGTGCCGCAGCCGCAGTCGCCATCGTATGAGTGCGAAAGACGCTCGTGATCGCAGCCAGCAGCGCAGCCGCAGCCCACAACGTAGCCGAACCAGGGAACGCAGTAACCACAGCGTCCGCAGTCGTACGAGCCACCGAGAGGAACGTCTTGAACGAGAACGACAGGCGGCGCAGGAGCGTCTGCGGTCCTTAGAGAACGAGTTGCAACGGGAACGAAGCAGACAACGCGACGCGACCGCGACACGCGATGGTTCTAAGGTCAGAGGTTATAGTCCCACATTTTCTTCAAGAGATGTCATGAATATTTTAAATTCGATTAGGAACCAACCGTCAGCGCATGGCACACTCAGTCATACCAATATTGTTAAAAATGATAAAAATATTTTGCCCGACTTTGACCCAGCGTCTAAAAATCAACGTGTGGACGTGTGGTTGAGAAAAGTGAACGAGTGTGCCACCGTTTATGGTTGGGATGATAAGACAACCATCCATTTTTCTATGCAGAAATTACAAGGACTGGCCAAGACTTGGTATGAAAGTCTTGATTCTATATTATTCACTTGGGCCGAGTGGCAAGAAAAACTTACGCATGCTTTTCCTTTTGAACAAAATTATGGCCAGTCCTTGGAAGAGATGCTTAAGCGTAAGAGTAAATTTCACGAGCCTATCGAAGTCTATTATTACGAAAAGTTAGCTCTATTGAACCAGTGCGATATAGTTGGCAAGCGTGCGGTCGACTGCATTATTCACGGTCTAAGCGATAAAACGATGAAATCAAGTGCTCTTGCACTAAGATGCTCGCAGCCTGATCAATTGTTACAATTCCTGATGAGTAATAAGGAAAGTTCAACCTCCTTTGATCGCTTTAATACTAACGCTAAAGGGAAGTTTGGATCTGGACCTACCACAACCAGCTCTAGTGACATAGCCAATAACAATAGCAATAATAGGACTAATAATGTGAATGATAACGCTGCATTCTGTTTCAACTGTAAGGAGCGTGGTCATGTATACCGAAAATGTCCCAAGCCTTTAATTCGTTGCAATCAGTGCCATAAAGTAGGTCATAAAATGGACAAGTGTCTCTCAAAATCAGAAGAGAATAAAATGGTGAATACCCAAAAAACGATGTGCATATCTTTAGCGAATCCAAATTCAAAATATTACAAGGATGTCTTGGTTAATGGGGTTTCGGTAAAAGCTTTCGTAGATTTTGGAAGTGAGGTCTGCCTGTTAGCGAAATCAGAGTTGGTTAATTTGATGCTCACGTGTGACGGAGTGCGTACCCCAATAAAGGGATTTGGGAATGATATAGTTTTTTCTTTAGGAAAAGTAGCTGTAGATATTGCAATAGATGGCGTTACTGCCAACACTGTTTGTCAGGTGGTTGAAGATAAACTTTTGGAGGTGCCATTACTAGTTGGACAAACTTACGTTGGGTCGTGCCGAAGGGCGCACGATGGCAATTGTGCCGTATGAATCACGACGATATTGGTCATTTTGGTGTGGAAAAGACCCTAGAAAGAATAAAAAAATCATATTGGTTCCCTAAACTAACTAAATTTGTAAAAAAATATGTTGAAGCATGCATTGAATGTGCCTACGCAAAGAAAACTTCATCTAATGAGGGCTACTTGCATCCAATTCCTAAGGTCGAGGTTCCTTTCCACACCGTGCACATTGACCATCTTGGGCCCTTCGTGCGATCAAAAAGAGGGAATTGCTATATCCTCGTAGTCGTTGACGCATTTACCAAATTCGTTTTTATTAGGCCTGTAAGAAATACCAAATCTCTAGTTGCTATAAGAGTTCTGGATGAAATTTTCTGTACCTTTAGAGTCCCCGATAGAATAATTAGCGATCGCGGCTCCTGCTTTACATCTCATGCGTTTAGGAGGTTTTGTTTGGACAGAGGGACGAAGCATGTATTGAATGCGGTTGCTAGTCCACGCTCAAATGGGCAGGTCGAGCGGTATAACCGCACAATACTTGCTTCCTTGACTGCTAAAAATCTTAACCATGACGAAAAAGACTGGGACGACAAAGTAGGTAAAATTCAGTGGGGAATCAATAACACAGTTAACAAGACAACGGGAAGGATGGCTGCTGAAATCATGTTTGGTAGTTGCATGAATAGTGAGTTAGATCCAAGGTTGAACGTGGTTAGGCATGGGATACAAGAAAATAATAACTTAGTAGCTATTAGAGAGGAAGTTAAAGACAAAATAGACGAAGAGCAAGAAAAACAAAAAGAACGATACAATAAAAGTAGAAGTCCTGCCCGTGTCTATGCGGAAGGGGAGTTGGTTAAGATCACTAACACCAATTTTAAAAATGATGGAAAAAGTAAGAAGCTCCTTCCTCCGTACATAGGACCATATCGTGTCGTATCTGTGCTAGGTAATGATAGATATAGGATTGTAGCAATACCAGGCTTGAGCAGTAGTAAACATAAACGAAAAACGACCGTCGCTGCCGACCGTATGCAGCCCTGGGTTCATGTGGCTGCCTTGAATCTAAATGACAATGATTCGGAGAGTGACAATCATAACAGCAAATAAATTTATTTATTGATTACACTTTATGTAAATATACAATGTATCAATTAAGAGATGTGTTAATGGCTGGACAGTTGTTGCAGTCATGTAATTGATTTGTTAGTTTAGTTTTAATGTGATTAGTTTTCCAGTTTAGCAACCATGTGATTGGTTTGCCAGTTTAGCAACCATGTGATTGGTTTGCCAGTTTAGCAACCATGTGATTGGTTTGCCAGTTTAGCAACCATGTGATTGGTTTTCCAGTTTAGCAACCATGTGATTGGTTTGCCAGTTTAGCAACCATGTGATTGGTTTGCCAGTTTAGCAACCATGTGATTGGTTTGCCAGTTTAGCAACCATGTGATTGGTTTGCCAGTTTAGCAACCATGTGATTGGTTTGCCAGTTTAGCAACCATGTGATTGGTTTGCCAGTTTAGCAACCATGTGATTGGTTTGCCAGTTTAGCAACCATGTGATTGGTTTGCCAGTTTTGCGACCCTGTATTGTTTTATTTTGTAATTTGCATTAATATGAATAATAAAAACAAAGAGATATATATGTAACTGAAAGTATAACAGTCGATGAGGTTTTGTTATTGTTATTTTTACGTGTTGTTATATTCGATAAAGTTAAGAAATTGTTTGCTCAAGTAATGTAAGATATAATTATATGTTAGATCATCAGATATTGGATAATTATGTATTTTGATTGTGTGTTATGTACTAAATGAGTCTGCTCTTTAATTTTTCTGTTGTTGGTCGACACGATTGCCCGAGTGTTAGGTTTGTTCTGATTTATGTGTATGAGGACATACACAAGGTCAGGATGGACGAGTGTTAGGTTTAATTATTTGTAATCCTAAACTCGATTTATCTGACATTACTTTTAGTCATAATATTGATTTGAGTGGCAACACGAAAGTGTGACAGCTGACAAGCTGTCAAAGTGGTTATCATCGGGCAATCGAGCCGGCACTTTGTCGTGAGGCGAGCTACTGGTCGGACATATTGTTAAATATTGAATATTAAAATAAATAGTTACATTGGAGTGCAGCTGTTTTATTACACAATGCAACCTTTTTGTCTTTTTTGTACAAAAACTGTTCTTCCCATCAAGCTCAAAATAATTTTAGTTCTACTTTTTCAGTTTTTTTTTTCATATTTTTTTAAACTTATGGTTCAAAAGTTAAGGGGGACACACACATTCTTTTTTACTTTTGGAACGATTATTACCGAAATTATTGATATTATCAGGGTTCCGTAGTCAACTAGGAACGCTTATAGTTTGGCCATGTCTGTCTGTCCGTCCTCGCAAGTAACACATCAAAGTATTCCCAAGTAACACAGAAAGCATTTTAACAAACGAATATTAAACTTATGTAAAACTTAAGGCCCGTATAAACTCTTATATAAGTTCACCGAGCATCTTGACGCTTTATATTGGCATTTCAAAACCGTTTAGATGCTTTACACTGTATAACGGTTGGATAATGATATATCAGAATGCTTTTGTGAAGCCTTTAGTTTCAGTGCAGCAAATCAAGACGCTGTTGCTGAAAGCTGTCTTTCAGCTGTTTTTAGTGCATTTGGATCTACAATAGCATTTTAAGGTAGTAAATAAATGCTCAATGTTGTTTAACAGCATAAATATGAACCATTATAATGCCACGAAAATCCTCTATATATTTTAAGTATTAAGATAATGCCTAATGCTGGTTAATAGCATAAACTTGTATCTTTATAAAGCAACGTAAATTCGTTAAACGGCTTTGAGCTGTATTTAGTGCCTTTTGTTGTGTAATAGTATTTCTAAGTGCTAAGTAAAAGCCTAGTACTGCTGAACAGCGTGAACGTGAACCAATGTAATGCTTGTATTTTTAAAGATCAACTGAGTGCTGTTGTACTGCTAACAGCTCTGTAACCAAATACAAGTGAGTTGTTGTAATGTGTAAAGTTGTATATACATTCATTTTACTGTATTCGTAAAACCATTTGTCGGCCATATCGGAGAAAAGCACATATTATAAAATTATCAACAAAACATAAATTTTTTTATGGTGGTCGTATAGATATTATAATATTATTCATTTAACTGTTTGTGTTGCGTAACCGTGTGTTTAGCATACGCTTATAATGAAGCCGGTTAAGTGCGAGTCGGACTCGCGTAACAAGGGTTTCGTAAAATGTACACCTACATCAATCAACCATATTTTTTTTTTTGAGAAAAATTAAAATATTTCGGATTTCGGAGTTTTTCCTTTACTTGTGCTACATGACATTGCCGATCAACCAATGAGGCCCAACTTATTGGGATTACTCACTAATCTGTCGGGTTAATAATTATATCTATATTCTGTTATGTTTGTGTGTTTTTATACCTAAACTTTGGATAATGAAAAAAATATTATTTTATATATCCATACGGATTTAAGTTATACAAAAAATCTGAAATGGGTTTTATTGTTTTGCTCAAAGATCCCTAAAATTCCGTTCAAGTAATGGCACCAATTCAGTCTACATCAAGTCTACTGGTATACCGGTGAACTCATATAGAACTACTTTATAGTCAATGGCACTACAGTAGTTCATCAAAAGTCTTCTCTTTGGCCTCTGGCCTTAATAATTGTACATGTGTGAGTATTTATACTGCTGGCGGCATTAAAGAACCTTTTTAAACGCTCACTGGGCTGCTATAGGCCGACACCATTATGTAAATATTTTATAACCTAAAATTATTATCCTTCTAACCTATTTATAAAAGTAAAAGACCTATATAATAATGATTAACTTAATTAAATATTTCCCAACCAATACTGTTATGTTAATTATGCAAAATTCGTTCTATACTAGGAAGACACAATTGTTTTGGTTATTTCACACAATAACATTTTATATCAAAATCACTAAATATCAAAGGCGCGTGAAAATTTTCAATGTAACTTATATAGATATTTACAGTAAACTACATTGCGCAGTAATATTTGGTATGGGTATAGGTATGAAATAAAAAAAAGAGTCAAAACCTAACCCAGTATTATAAAACCGGCCAAGAGCGTGTCGGGCCACGCTCAATGTAGGGTTCCGTAGTTTCCCGTCCGTCACAATAAGTGTTCCCACTTATAAGTTTAAAAAAAGGGTATTTGTTACGTTGACATAGGTACTAAGTACGCAGAAATTATTTTGTACAACCTTTTTGTCTTTTTTGTACAAAAACTGTTCTTTTTATCAAGTTCAAAATAATTTTCCTAGAAAGTCCTTATAAAGTTCTACTTTCCAGATTTTTTTCATATTTTTTAAACCTGCGGGTCAAAAGTTAGAGGGGGGAGGACGACACTTTGATTTTTCCTTTTGGAGCGATTATTTCCGAAATTATTTTTTTTTTTTTTTTTTATAACTTATGGGCTTGCTCTTGGTCCCAGACTTGTCCGAGGGCATAGACGGGGCCTACGATGGAGCAAGCTCACCCAAAAGATGCCTATGCACTCTTCTCTTGAATACATCCGGGTTATATGCTTTTGGAAACACAGACGCCGGCAGAGAATTCCATTCCTTTGCGGTGCGCATAATAAAGGATTTCGAAAAACGCTATTATTCTTCCTACAATAATTATTCTTTTACTGCAGTCTAATGCTGGTATAATGCTTTTGTAATGTAATTAGCATCTTCATTATGAATGTTATTGCTAGTGTAATGCTTCTGTAATGCGATTGGCAACTTCGTTGACCGAAATAATGCTTCTTTAATGCGACTGGTACTTTCTTTGACCACAACAATGCTAATATAATGCGCCTGTAATGCGATTAAATAACTATTGTGAACTTATTAAGGATCTAAAGCCGTATAATTTGTGGCCAAATAAGCATTATAGTAGCCGTATAAACGTCTATAATGCTACTATGGAACTTAATCAAAATGCGAAAACGATACAGAAATGCTGTAAGTCGGTCGTTATGGCCCCTATATGTAAAGAGGGAAGTGTTTTTTTTTTTAAAATTTCAACCCTGACGTGTGATATATTGTTGGATAGGTATTTAAAAATGAAAAGGTGTTTACCAAAACAGTTTTTGATAATGTCATTAATATCGGAAATAGTCGCTCCAAAAGGAACAATTAAGGAAAAATTAACCCCCCCCCCCCCCCCCCGCTAACTTTTGACCCGTAGGTTTAAAAATATGAAAAAAATCTGGAAAGTAGAACTTTATAAGTACTTTCTAGGAAAATTATTTTGAACTTGATAGAAAGAACAGTTTTTGTACAAAAAGGTTGTACAAAATAATTTCTGCGTACTTGTATGTCAACGTAACAAATAGCCTTTTTTTTTAACTCATAAATGGGAACACTTATTGTGGCGGTTTTTTATACCTGTGTCTGATGATTGAGTCTTATCTCGTTCATCTCGTTGCCAAGTTTTAAAAATTATTACCGATTTTGCATAACGGGAAAAGCTGCGCCATCTAGCGCTAGGGCTCGAGAACCTGCCAAAGAACATAAGCCTAGCCTAAGCCTTTTCAGAGGAATAACATTGTAAGCATTTATGATATAATGTTTTAAAGCACTATTCATGTTTAAATTAGTTAAATGTACGTACGAAGTACCTAGTCATATATATTTTTAGATACTTAATATCACCACAATATTCTGTTGGTTACTACTGGCTAGTTGTTCCCTGCGGTCAGCTGCTCCCGTAAGTCATAGCGTGATGTTCTATGTATAGCCTACCTCAATAAATGGGATAACCAACACAAATAATGTTTTAAATCAAAAAAGATATTTCTGAGATTAGCGCGTTTAACCAAACAAACATTTCTTCAGCTTTATAATATTGGTGTAGATCGATTTGAGCTGAAATCGGCCAGTTATGTGTACAGAATACAATATTGAAATACTGCATTTTTACGATGACGCAGGCGAATCGCTCGTTGCTACTATCGCTATCGATTGATTCCTACCTTACGTAAAAACCGATGAAAATTGAAACTCAAGGTAAATAAAGACACAAGGTTGAAAATTGTGCACTTTAATTTATTTTCACAAACAACATCACACAGGTCGGTAATACATACGGAATACGGACAGCTACCCGAAATACCTAAGTAACATTCAAGTTGATGGCAAGAGAGGCAAATTTTTACCTACAACACGTTTACCACAATAAATGTATTCCAAAAATAAATAAGTTGTATGTTATATAGTGATATATGATACTTACAACTTATTTTATTTTTGCCTGAATTTTGCATTTAACAATGATCTGGCGAGCCCAGCGAGACTAATTCATAAAGAATAATGAGTGGAGTTTTGATACGACTATAGCCAACGGCAGCGTGTGCAGTTTTATCGCAAATTAATACTGCAATGTAATTGACAAATTTCATTGATTTGTTAGAAAATTGATTTTATATGGAAGAACACTGTGTAATTGATTTCACACGGGGTATAGACCAAAACCACCTAATGACAGAATTCTGATTCTCTAATGGATTATGCGCTGCGATTGAGGGCAAAGTTTTTTCAGCTGTTTATGTCCAGTGCAAAGTGTTCAAAGATCCATACTTTATGGAATATGCAGATACAGTCAGCAAAATTAGCGTTACATTCAAAAAACACCTCCGCTCTAAAACTTTGAGTAATTTGTTGACTACAGTAAAAAACAAAATAATTTTGGCACAAACGGATTCGTCGAATCATTGAAGCTGTTTGCTAAGATGTTTTGTTTTAGATAAATAGAGCTACTATTGCAGCCGATCACATAAGTATCAACCTATTATTTCATCAAACAATTGTGTGTTAGAATAGTAAAGATCTACAAAAGACAGTTTAAGTAATACTAACGACAATACATACTATTAGGATTAACTAGTATAAACATTGTTATCAATCAAAACATTACCTACATAGTTCCCTGGTTCATGATGATATATTTTATATCAAAGTTTAATATTATGAAGCATAATTATATATGTACTTAGACTCAGTTTCTTGTAGATTAACGGAGACACTTTACAAAAAAAATACACAATACATTAACAAAATACTTTCTAGATGGTTTGCCTATCGCAGATTTCAAGTATTTGAAAATAAAATGAGCCAAACTGCCAGCCATTCTCAAATTTTACGCTTAGTAACACATTTAGTTATACATTTATACGGTAGATAGGTAAAGGAAACCCATCTCGAAGAATGGTGTAACAGCAACAGCTGCAGGCAAACAAAAAACGCCATCCCAGCCATGACCAAGAAGTTTGCTCGAAAACTTATCAAACTAAATAGGGATAAAATCAAAACAGTTATAGAAACCATAACAGGTCACTGTCCCTTAAACAAGCACCTATTCACAATAGGAGTAACAGACAGCCCTCTATGCAGAGGATGCTTAGAGGCAGAAGAAACGCCACAACACGTCCTCATGGAGTGTAGTAGTGTGGCCGAACAACGGGCAGAACTACTCCAACACCCTGGGTCACTACCAGAAATCTTTGGCAGAGTGAAAAGCCTGCTACGATTCTGGGAAAGTGTGGGATGGTTGGAATAGGCGACAAGTCACTCACGCACAATGGTCCAATTATGAGGCTAAGTGCGGACAAGCCCAGCGAAACTAAAACTAAAACGGTAGATAGGTATTACGGATACGACTACTTATTTGATTTGTGAAGTATACATGACGAAATGATTTTTAATTTATTTACAAAGATTCTATATATCGTAATTTTAGAATATATTTATTACCAACACCTTCACAAAATACATAAGTACTAAACTACAAAACCCTTTAAATAAAATTACTTTCGTTATAAATTGCAGTACCGTATTTCTTTACTGTGTGTGTGTACCTACCTAATACAGCAAATAAAATAGTACACATACATATTAATAGTTATGTAGTCCTGAATGAATAAACATTTGACAATTCTATATAAAATTATCTTCTCCTTTATTCAAAGTGAAAATTTGTATAACTTTATTTGATTATTTTGAATACATCTTTTCAATTTAATATATATTTAATAACATAAAAGTAAGTTAGTTAAGCCTTTGCGTACAAACAGTTTTATTTATATTTTAAGCTCTTGAATAAAATAATCATCATTTTAATTGTTTCTTCAGTTTTATTCCTGATGTATGAGGATACTACAAATACATAACAAAAATAACAAACGATATGTAGATAAATCGTGGGCTGAACTTTAAATATTAAATGACTCAAGCTATAAAACAAATTAATATACGTATTATGATCATAGTGTAACACAATTTAAATGATGTGTTAAGTTATTCAACAAATAACAAGTATTTCATCACATTTACACTTAAGCAATTAGTAATTAAAATATTAAAAATGATAATTGCATAAAAAGCTAGTATTTGCAAGAATGTTAGTGCAGAGTTAAAGCAGAGTGGGAAATACTTATTATACTCAGACTTTAATTCTACTGCATGTCTATTATTATTAAGGTTACATTTATATATCAATATTAAATATGATTACTGGACTTTACATTGTTTTTGGTGCTTACAAGTCATTCATCGTGATGGCATGATACTAAGAATTGACTGATGGTTTCTATAGAAAACTAGGTAAATGAAGTACCTAGGACAAAAATACAACAGCATCATACTTAAAAATTGAGTGATGGTTTTAATAGAAAACTAGGTAAATAAAGAAGTACAAAAATACAACAATTTCAAAACAATTGGTTACTTCTAAATGCAATAACAACCAGAAAAGTTCCATGTTTCACAAGAAAAATGCTTAAAAACAATATTTGTTCATTGGCTCACTAGGTTTAGGAAACACAACCCATTAAAACTTACAAGTAAATACATTATAATAATTATAAAACAAACAAAATATATTAAACATATCACTTTGACATTTAAGTTTTTTTTGTAATAATACTTCAATAGCCTTTTTAGTTCCCATAACACATTCCTTAATCATTATTATTGTTTTATAAACCAAGCCCATGTTATTTTTTGTTTATTTATAGTTAAATAACTTGGCCTTTTTTTTGCGTAAACCACTTCAGAAAAAAACTCAATAAAAGTAATACAAATTTGTGTATATTGTATAAATAATATACAGTACAATTATTTGAAATATGGTATGGTTTTTGCAAATTGCATGGAAGTCATAAAATGAGCAATTTGATGTTGAGCTTAAATTGACAAAATATTGGAATTGATAATTTTACTCAAAATGTTGAAGTATATTATGCATGTTTTGCCGATAAAATTTGTTATGTCACAAACAAGGAGGTGGTAAAGGCATGTCAATTAATTTGCATACTTCTAATAAGAAATTTTTCAATATTGCTGCTTGATTATCCCGTGAGCCATTTATTGTTATAGTAGGAATGAAAGTTGGTTTCAATATATGAGTATCATCTCCATATTTCTTCAAAAGTGCTGATCCATGTTCCTGGCGTGCACAATTACTGATTGGATCAGGATCTATTTTCATATCTTTTGCACACTGAAAGAATACAAAAAGGTAATGAGTGCATTGTAGATCTCTTAGTGAGGATGAATAAAAATAAGTTCTATATTTACCCTTGTCAGAGCACCATCAGCATCTAAGTTATCTGAGATCATACATTCTGTAATCTTTACAGAAGTGGTCATGTTTGCCACAGCCTCTATTGCACAAGCATGGACCTTGTTTGCATAGCACTCCTCTTCACCATGCTGACATTGAAAAATATACTTGCCATTCTCTTCTTTGGTCTATGTAGACAGAAACAATTTATTAACAACTTATGATTGAAAATGTATTGAATTAATAGGTAGAAGAAAGTTATTTAGGTCATTCACAAATACAAAGTCATCAAATTTTATCAATATTGACTCTAATTTTTACTTGTGTCACAATTTATAATTGACATAAACACAATACAGTTAAGCAATAAAAATTAGGTACCTAATTACTTTGTTTCATGCATAATAATCAATTTTATTGTTTATTTATTTGGTTTTGCATCAGCAATTCATATAAGGTTTTGAAATCTGACTTCTGTGTACAAGATTTAACACATGTTTATAAAAAAAGCTTTTAAAAGTAACACATATTTTAGGGGGAAATTAAAAACACATTATTATTAGTGCATGAACTTACTGTAGCCTTTCCATAGGGCACTAAAGTCACATCTAGAAACTCTGAAAGATTCTCTGCCACAGGAGCCAGATGCCTCACAAAGAAATGTTTCGAGTCCGGACAAAGGGCCTCATAGTACACCCTGACTTTCACTTTGTCTTGTTTATGCTTATTGTACTTGTCATCTTCTAATTCCACTATGCCTGACTATAAATAAAGGAATATAGTATCAATTTTCAAACATGTAATTCAAGACACAATAGAAAGACAATAGGAGCCCGACAGCCGGCTGTCGGTCGGTCGTTGAAAGGTTAAAAGTTAATTCACAAATGAAATGAGTTCAATGGACTTTCACAAAAAGCCCTTGATTACCAATGTAAAATGTAATGAAATAAAACAATGATGATGTCAATCAGCGAAGCAATAGGACTATGTTATTTGCAGATTGCAGCACATGTGCCTACCCCCAAAGTTGAGTTTGAGTGTGAACATGAGGAATATTTAAGCTGAATAAATGAACACCTGCCTCGTCTGATTCACCTGACTGCTTAGTATGGCTAGTGGTTTCATGTGTGCTGAGTTCAACCCCTGAGTCAGGTAAGGTGTTATTGGGGTTTTCCATTTGGAAACTATCAGCTCCGGAATTGCGTTCAGGTACTGGCAATAGGGTCACCTGGCTAATCTAATAGATAGGAGTTTTATAATCTGACAAAAGGACTAGTGCACTCAACTATACACCCTGATTACGATTTTAAAGGAATACATGTATAAGACTACCCACTGACCACAGTCATTGTTAAGTAAAAACAAAATATGAATAAATCGGTAGGCTAAAATTGAATTGAAATATTTTTTAGTAAGGAAAATCAATAATTCGCATGCTTCATGCAATCAACACTGGAACCATATATATATTTCCATTTTCGCTATTTACGATACAACATTGGATAATTTAGTTAGTATATATTACATAAGATGAAGTACTGATAAATAAGGAAGATAAATAACATAACATACCTCAGATATTAATGTTGCATTTTTGTCTGGCAACAGCCGAAAGAACTGCCACATAATCAACACTAGCAATAGTAAAACTATTAATCTATACCTATTACAAGTATAGAATGCCATTTTTATTTATGTAAATTAATAATTTCCATCCAATATTTAGTGCTTCTCTCTAGACTCGCAGCTGTTGAAATTTTACGCCTCTTTAAACTATGTCTCATTCCACAATATATTAATCACGTAAGTAAACTAAACTTTTGAAAGATTTTTTTTGAAATTTTCTTAAAATTTAATACTTATTTTTATTTCATAAGATTTTCATTGATTGTTTGATTTTTATTCAATCACGATTTGATTTTGACTAATCAAATGATAATTTGACGGATAACTGTAACTGACACTTTACTATATGACAGATATGACAATATAATCATAGGCCTCTATTCTCTATGACACTTTGGAAGTAGTACTTGCCACTGGGGTGTCTATTATTCCAGACGACTCCCCAGATTGAAGAGAATAGGGAAGATGCAAACATAGTATTTATTGAAAATTTATTAATAAAATGTTGTAAAAATGTAAATGAAGGGCCTCTGAAACTTTTTTTTTGCATAATGTTTATTTTTATCAATAAAATATGAATTTAAAATTACATGAAATGAAACGTAATTTAAAACACCAATCAGCGTTAAGCGACTGGAATGACGTCACTGGCACGTTCCAAAACGTGCGAGGAATTCACTCGAAAATTAAAAAGAGGTTATAGTACGATTTTTAATTCGAGTCAGAAAAATGACATTTCCAGTGTTGCAGGTTTTTAGTTCCAAATAAATAGTGATGTGATACAATCGAGTTTTTACAATGAAATCTTAATCGAGATTTTTTTTAATTCAATATCAAATTGCCTTTGATTATATAAAAAAATATTACATGTAATTTACGGTTATTAAATAGAAGACATACACGGTAGGTAATTTAATATTACATAAAACACTGTTATATTATTTGTTTTTGGTAAGATCCATATTTCTAAAATTGTTTTATTTAAGATGGTATGTATTCAATATTTACAATAATAAAACGCTTTGGTAAGTACCTAATAAAACAAAGCATGACTAAATGTCTAAATGTCTGCGAGTGCTACTTTATCGTCATCGTAGCAATAAGTGCACTAAAACAATCAGCGAGCGATTAGCAATCGATTCATACATAATACGATTTTTTTGACGTTAAGCGTTTAATCGCGCGATCACTGCGCAAATATTGCTGATTGCTGTTTCATAGGTAATAAGCCAGCGGAACGCTTTAGAGTAACCTTAGCGCTACTCCGTGTAATTCTTACCCTTTTTGGAACGCACCCCCGCAGTTAGTTGTCAAAGTAAACAGAAATAGTTTTGTAGGAATAAAATTAGCTTTAGAAAAGCAAATTCGCGCAGTCTTCTAATGACTCTTTAATTAGGATTTCGAAGGCATGCAATTTTCTTCGACTGTAGTACTTCATCTTTTGAACTTTTCTTAGTGATGTTCACTAATGGTCTAATCAACTGAAATAACACACCTTCGATATGCTTGAAGCCTCTGTCTGCCATGATACAAGGTTCAGGAGGTAAAGATTCCATAAATCCAGATTCTTCAAATATTTCAAATCAGAAGTTCAGCCACAAAAACTATCTAATACAAAGTTTAATTGTAACCCCGTCTGGTGTTAGAGATATCAACATGAGTCAACATACTTTTTTGCATAAAAAAGCATTACATACATGCTTTCATGCGGTATTATTATGACCACGAGATGTTGATTGATAGTTTATTTTTAAATTTTAGCAATAAAGGTATCTGGAATGGCGAAAAATAATAAAAAGTTATAAAAATTAGAGAAGAACAATATAACCAGAGATACAGTGTCACTGCAGTGACGTCATCGGAACTATTGGTCCGTTTTCGCGCGGGAGTTTAAACTGTCAATTTAAAACCGCTTTTTTTACAATAAATTACAACATTTTTAACTTTGTAATATATTAGTAGTCTATTTCATTTTATACCTTAGGCACTACTGCTTGGCACTACCGGTAGTGTCATGGCAAATTTTGTTTTCCCACGACACTACCGGTAGTGCCACGGGTAAAAAAGAAGTTTCTGTGGCACTACAGTGGCCCTAGTAGTGGCACGGGAAAATTAATTTCCCTTGGCACGCGAGGTATCCTGCAATGCAAACTACTTAGAGCTTGTTCCAATTCATAATATCTACTGGCACTCGAGATAATGTTTACAAGTAGACAATGTCAATGTCATACATTATTTGCAATATTAAAATAAATGTATTATGCAATTCATACCTGCATATTTAAAATTACAAAGATATTGTTAAAAAAATTAATTACTTAATATTTATTTAAATGGAGGTCGACGATAGTGAACTTTTCTTTAGACAACATAAAGGCGGAACGGTTATTATACATTGTGATTATCAATATCATAAGCTCCGAGATTTCAAAAGTGGTTCAAGTATATGGCGTTGTTCAGCCTACAAAAAATCGAAATGTCCAGGAACAATAACAATCAAAGTAAGTCTTAGGTACCTATTACAGATTATTCATAGTAGTTATTTATTTATATTTTATCTCCTAATTTTATGGTTTATTTTTAGGGTAACAAATTAATCAAAACATCACAAAAAGTTCACACGTGTGAACATTCTGTCGGCAGGTCTATTGTTGCTAAAGAAATAGAAAATTTGAAGATTAAAGTAACAAAATCTGATAAACCAATCACTCAATTATACGATGAGACCTGTATTTCGTTTGAAAATAAGGGTTTGAATTTTGTGGCCTCACTACCCCCATTTTCAAGTGTGCAGCATTGTTTGTACGATATGAGGAACAAATCGCTGGGAGTTCTGAAAACAGTTTACCGAGATTTTGAAGAAGTTCAAATTCCAGTTGATTTCTGTGATTTTATTTTAGCAGACTATTATCACGAAGAGAGTCGAATTTTATTATTTTGTTCTCCGGACTGCAGACAAATGATAAGTGAAATCCGTGAATTTTTTGGGGATGCTACATTTAAAAGCTGCCCTCCACCATTTGGTGAGCTATACAGTATTCATGGGGACATCGGTAGCACGGTAGAAACTACAAACGTAATCCCCTTAATTTTTGCTTTATTACCAAATAAAAACCAAAAAACATACACAACCTTATACAACTTAATAAAATCGGCGCTACCAAATTGGTCTCCTGATATATTCCACTGCGATTTTGAGTTGGCAGCGATCAATGCGTTGACAGAAGTTTTCCCCGACATTCAACTGAAAGGCTGCTTTTACCATTGGTCAAGAGCCGTATGGAAAAAAGCTAAAGCAATAGGCTTTAATAAAAAAAAAGGTCACAAACGTATTACTGGACTAACAGCAGCCCTCCCTTTATTGCCGGAAGAAGAAATAATGCGTGGTTGGGAATATGTAAAAGCAGAAAGTCAAGACTTGGGCATGCAAAAGTTTATAAATTACGTAGAACGTTTCTGGTTAAAAAATAATATACGTAAAATGTTGAGTGTTTATGGTCTACGTCATAGAACCAACAATGCTATGGAGGGTTGGCACTCCAAAATTAATAAAATGGTCACGAAAGGTTCAATCACGTTACCACGATTGTTAAAACTCTTGAGGCAGGTCCAGAACACAAAGATGAAACGACAACAAACGAACAAGGGGTCAAAGCGGACTAAAATAGCTATAGATAATGACGATTATATTATGAACATTCTTCTTCAGTTTATCAAGGGAGAATTATCGGTTGGGAATACGTTGGAGAAATTAAGATAGACATTTTCGGCGAGTAAATACGCATCTATGTTTTTTTTTTCATTTAATTAAGCTTAATACATAATATAGGTACACGATAAGTCACGAATATTTAAATCAACCGGATGGTAGTACCACGGGTAACTAAGTAGATCACGGGTAATTTTGTTATATGCGTCCAATGAGCCAATCAGAGAAGTAGCGTCATAGGAAAACAAAATTTGCCATGACACTACCGGTAGTGCCAAGCAGTAGTGCCTAAGGTATAAAATGGTCTATTTTACATGGAATTCTTTAAAATCAAAACAAAAATAAAAATATTGCATCTTCCCTATTGACATGAGGTGATGAGGACAATATACAGATTACAGGTACTTTGCTTATAAAGGAACGAAATTAAGAACTATATAATCACTTATCTATCAAACTGCTATATTTTGTCTAGAACATTATTTTTTTTGGTGAGTGGGAAATCATCCAATGACTGCTCCCGTCCTGGGTGCGGCGGGAGGGCGTGTCAGACTCTAACCGACTAAAACCCACTCCTGTTCCTTCGATTGCCCTTTATGTTCCAGGGTCACGGTAACTATTATAAACATTCCGCAACCTTGTCTAGAACATAGTCAAAAATGTTTTGTGGCTAACTAGCACTAGCACTGTGTGCCTACGAGCCTGAGCGCAGTGGTGACGGGCGGTGAGCAAATAAAAAAATAGAGGCCTAGGATTACATAAAATCTCCGCGCTCCTGAGATTAAAAATCCACCAATAGAATTGCAACTCCGATTTTACAATTCTAGAGTAGATTTTTAACTGTTTTCTTTCTGCTCCGCTCCAGTAGTGGACAGACAGCAAGCCTTTGGCAACCGTACGCGTTCGGCTGCTATTTCGATTGAGAAGTCTTTGTGGCCAAAGCACGATCCCACACCCCGAGAGTGCTTTCAACCGCCGGAAGAAGTCTCGAGTTTTCAGATTAAAATCTATTAACCCTTATGTAGAAGCTTGAAGCGCGCGGATTAAAGCACGTAGGGCGCATAATTCAGCTCCGGTATTTTCATTAATAATAGAAATAAATCAAGGGCTATTAAAAAAATAGAAAATAAAAAACATTTACATTAATAAAAATCTATTCAGTCAATTGTAGAGAAGCAAATTTTTCTACATCATAGAATCCAGCTTTAACTTGTCTGCCTCCAAAAAATCTGCCATTTAAATCAACGACTGCTTTAATAGCACTTTCAATACGTTTAAATTCAACGAAAATTCTAACAGCTTCATCTGATGGTGCATTGGGCATTTCAAAAATTAATACTTTTATAACATCTCCATATTTAGTATTACATTCGTCTTTTACTTCAGGTTCTAATTCCTCGTCTACATCCCCTGGCCCAACCATATTCTGGAAAGAAAATTGGAAGTAGATAATAGAATTACCAAAATGAAATCAGTTATAATTTTTGAATATTCATCAATATCAAAACAGAAATATCCATTAAATATTACTTTTATAGGAGTATAGGAGGAATGTACTTACTCTTAATAAAACCACTTTGCTAGGTGACTTCATTATTTCTGTAATTGAAGGCTCTCGATTGAATGAATGAGGAGAATTAGATGCTTGTGGCGAATCTGGAAATCAGAGATTTTAAGTTGATTGCAAATGTATTTTTTTTATGTTTAAGCTTATCTACTATCATAAATTAATTTTTTAGTTGTTATAAGACAAATGAAAATGAATACTAAACTCCAAGAGTTGGATCATTTGACACAGAGTGTTAATAAATACAATTAACAGATGCTTGTGTGCATGTTAGCCATCTAGCAAGTAACATGACTGTAATCAATTCAATTTTTAATTTGTTTGTTTACATTAAAACAATAACAATCCCATTTAGAATTCTGTTCTGAAAGTAGTTATTTCCATAAGATGAGCAATCATTTTTATTTCTAACGCAAGTACCTGGTCCCGGCAGTGACGGCATAGCAAATCCAGGCGGAGGCATTACAGTGGGAACTTCTTTCTCATGAATAATACGACCACCTCGTTTGGAAGTCTTTTCCACTTGCAGAGCCACTGACATTCCTTGTTCTTTTTTACCCAAACCTTGGCCTTCCTATAGAAATAATTATAACAAAAGAAAACTTATAGCTTTTTTTGAAAGTCTTGATATAAATAAATAATTACCTGAAATAATATGTCCTTGTATAACATATATGTGTCTTTTGTTATAAATTGCTGGTAAATTGGTAATACATTAAAGCCACATTAAAATATAATTTAAAAAATATAAATATGTTTCTGGAGAACAAAAGAACTTAGTTACCTTGAAACCATATTTAGCCATGATTTTAGCAGCTACCGAACTTGCGCCATATCCTATAGAGAAGCCAGATGGTGGAGGGGTTTGTATGGTTGGTGGTCTTGGTGGTGGGGAGGGTGTCTCCACTGTGAGGGAAGGTGGTGGAGCTATAGCAGCACCAGCTGAGCGCTTTGAGATCTCCTCAGCTTCTTCTTCTTCAGGTTGCTACAAGTTAATGTTCATTCATTGAATATCACATTGGCAATCCCCATCAAATATATTTAAATAAAACTTTAAAAAAATCTTAATCTAGTTAAAAATAATATTTTGTTACAATAACAATCTCATGCAATCTCTCCCTTTACAGAAATTAATTACTTTAAGAAAATAATTGCCCCTGCGTATAACAATATACCTATTTACAATTAAATAAGCTATGTATTCTGTAAAACAAGAATTACCATAGCAACAAGAGTTTTTTCTGGAATAATTTCCTCATCATCCCCAAACCTGCTTTTACGTTTTCTTTCTGATCTGTCTCCTCTGTCTCCATCAAGCTGCAGTCTCTTAGCTTGTATCTCTGGAAAATATAGTGTTATAATTAATAAACTACAGTGTTTCAAATATAAGAAGTGCAATTTGACACTTCTAACCTACTGAAGAATAGGGATTGGGTTAAAAAAATCGATTACTACGATATCCGATTTATACGAGATATTGATTTCATTTCTTTGTAATTTATAATCGATTTAAGTTACAGATTTATTTGTTTTATGACTGTAAATTTCTGAATTATAGATAAAAGAAATCCTCAAATTCTCACTTGCCAGTGTTGCCAAATTAAAAGAAAAATATTTTTTTGTCAAGACTTGAGCACGAGCGATTTTGCTTACAAAAACTTATTAAAATTATAATAACTATATGTTTAATTTTAAATATGCTTTTTCTTTGACATTTAGAAATCATCAAAAATATATTTAAATAATAAATGTCGCTTTCATTAAAAAAGATCGTTATTAGTAAGTTAGATTATTCGGTCGTTTTTAGCGATTATTGGTATACAAGTGAATGTAAAGAGTCACAACACTACGGTTTCGTATCTTACTACGTGACTTTGACACGACGTCGAGAAAAAATATTATTTATTGTTAACAATGGTTATATTGCTTTGTTTGAAATTTTTTAATGTAAATTAAGTGATTAAGAAATGTGCAGTTTGTGATAAAATAAAAATAACTTTAAAATTACGTGGTTTTACGGAAGAAATAAATGTCAATTTTTGAGTTACGCATGTACAAAGTTGTGTCGTCATGAAAAGTATGAAACGTCAAATTGCACTTCTTATATTTGAAACATTGTAGGAACTATTCATGTTTGAAAAAGAGACATGTACAACATATTTACTGCAGTACACTTAGGTAAAATTAAATACTAAGGGAAAGGAGTCAAAAAATGCATCTCACTATGCAATCCATATCGAGAAAACCAAAAGTATTTCAGGCCTAATGTACTAAGAAATGAATGATATTCTATTTTAAAAAAAGGGAATTGTTTTACTATATAGAACAACCTGACTAAGAATTTTTAAACCTTGCTTTAGTTTTGGCTTACCTTTAGCAACTTTTTCATAATCATTAGGCCACATCGGGTCATATTCATTAGCAACATTCCAATCAAAATCACGAACATTCAGTGATGCTGTCAGTGTTTTTCCTTGGCCCTTGGGGCTGTTGGAGTTAGATTCGTCGTCATCCTTTTGTTTACTCTTCAAGTCTATCACTGGAGTAAGAACCTGTAACCCGCAGTATTACAATCAAAATCATTTTAGGTACTTACATACAAAAGCATCTAGGCAAATGTTCTGAATACCTGTGTAGATCGTCTCAACGCCTCACGTTTTGGCTGGGTAACCGCTGCTTTTTTCAATTGCAGCTGAGACTGTAATAACTTAATACCCGAAGACCATCCAGCTACTTTTTCAGTTGTGCGAGCTTTTATCGTATCAAGATCGTCATATAACGACATCTTGAAACGTAATGTATACCAAACTTTTACTGACGTATTTTATAACCTAGCCCTATTTTTTACAATACAATTTTTACGGTATAATGTACATCACCAGCTAATATTGCGAACGAAACTGCAAAACAAAAAATTAATAAACACTTTCTGGGATATTTTTATCAGTCAGTCAAACTCATAGGTCAAACTCAACTTCAACTCACTCAATTCAATAGACCGACCGTCTCCATGTCATATCTGTCAGTGTCAGTCACGTCAGTCAGATAATGTGATAATGTTGTACTCTGTGACGTCAGTCAAATGTCAGTCAGATCTGAGATCTAGAGATGAAACGTTTTTACTAGACTAGGCCCAACTAGGTCCAGGGAATAGGCGCACGACGTTACCGGCCTGTTCCTCTAAAGAACTAAAACCATTCACGTGCCATTCGAATTTGAACCGTATTTCAATGAGTATAAAAGTAACGCGACGCACCCTCGATTTTGTGCAAGAACGTGTTCTGTCCCGATTTAACTTCACTATTTTCAATCTCTCCATCTTTGTTTGACAATACTCGGGACTAAGTAGGACTTGAAGTGCCGACTAGTACGCGATACTATGCGGGACGTCAAGTCTCGTATACTAGGCAGACTTTATATACTATTTAGTTCGCGATGCGTATGAAGACTATGTGATGGATGGTCCGGTGGACGCGAGCTCGCTGCGCCTGCTGAGTGCTGTATCTGTATTGATACGATACCTACCTACTCAACATTGAAATCTGATGTACGCTTATCGGAATTATTTTAGTAACGAACTTCTAATTTTAATTTCATTTGTTTTAAAAAAGGGCTCACTAAAGAAGTGGTAGTGGTGGTGGGTATATTGGGATCCCCGTGTGTTATTATTATTTCTCCGTAAAAAATATTTTCTGTTTATAATTACTCAGTGAATTAACCCTCGGTTTGTCGTGGGTCTTTAAAAGCCTAGGTGTTAGAATTATGTGAAACTAGCTTTTGCCCGCGACTTCGTCCGCATGGATTCACAATAAATTGTTCTGTAGACTGTTTTACCCTTACGATATAATTTGTGGTAAGAAAATAAATATATATTCTATTCTATAGTTCCCGTTCCCGGGGGATTTCCGGGATGAAAACTATCCTATGTCCTTTCTCGGGTTCCAGACTATATCTGCACCAAATTTCATTCCAATCGGTTCAGTGGTTTAGGCATGAAGAATAGACAGACAGACAGACAGACAGTTACTTTCGTATTTATAATATTAGTACGGACGGATTAACACATTGAAAACTATCATAGAGTTATGGCACTTTGGGTACTCTCTGAAATTGAATTGTTGATCACGTTCACCGCCCCAACCTGAAAATCCCGCGCCAGTCCAATGAGATATAGACGTGTTTTGTGCGCCCGGGCCTTGAAAGACCCCACGCAACGAACGACGTAAGTACAAATTAATTGAAAATGTATGGTAGATTTCTTTTATAATACGTGTTTTATTTATTTTACATCTCTCATATTCGGTAAGTAGGTCCTTATTACCCCCAAATGGGGCTTGTAAGTAACCAATTAGCGCTCTAGGGTAATAATGTAGCTAGAAAAGCCCTAGGGCGGTAAGTAATTTAAAAAAAAATCTCTTCATTGAAATATCACAATCTCAAACTATTAACATACCCAAAAAACACCTGTCCCTAAAATTCTAAAATTGTTCTCATTTCACTATAAATTTTAACTAATAAAATGTTTTATTCTTGTAATGCCGGTTTTTTTCTACTTACCTCACAATCGAGATGTAAAAGCAGAGTAGTTAGCTCGGGTGTAAGCATCATTGCACCCTCGAACTATAGGCGCCGTTTACGATGACGAGGACGAAAAGATGAAGTCTCTATATACCTGGACACTAAAAGTGAGCATAATACGAATTCCGATAAAAAAGCGCTATACCAATTGCTCAAGAGGAACAGATACATTATTTAAACCTATCTGCCACTTTTGCAAGAGTAACTAATGTGATATGTCCTACATATACCAATGAGGTATGTATGTATGTACTGAGTGTGTCCAAAGCAAAAAATTGTTGGATTTCATTTGAAAAAAAGTTCTGTACTTTGTTTGTTGATGGATTTTAAATTTTATGTTAAATTGTTAAACCGTCTAGTGTGAGCTATATTGGCATAATTTAAATTGAAGTTTATTGATTTAGTGACATTAAAACAAAAATAACTGATATGATCTCAAAGTGTGAATTTTTTTGTTTGTAATTTAGTTTGCAGGTTCAGATATCATCATCATCATCTCCCTAGCCTTTTCCCAACTATGTATGTTGGGGTTGGCTTCCAGCCTAACCGGATGCAGCTGGATACCAGTGTTTTACGTGAAGCGACTGCCTATCAGACCTCCACAACCCAGTAACTGGGCGACACGATACCCCATGGTTAGACTAGTCAGACTTTCTGGCTTCTGACTACCCGTACGTAACGACGTTGCAGGTTCAGATAGTAAACATATCAATGTTTTTCAATTATTTTGTTGTACTTTTATTGAAATTAATAATAAATACATAAGAAACTGCTAAAATACACACACCGGCACAATTAGGGGAACACAAAAAAAGGTCGTTTTTCTTAACAAATTTATGTAGCACATATTTTTTTAAGTTAATTAATAATTAATTGCACTCAAACTAACTGAAGTAAACGCTAAAGTGACTCACACAATACTTCTACGTGAATAAATAAACAAAAATGACAAAAAATGAGAATTGAACGTTTTTCCATAAAAGTGAAATCTGTAAACATTTTCAAAAATGACAAAAAAAAGGAGTTTTAGTATCGGGTATTGCCGCCACAGGCTCTAATTAAAGCCTGTACACGATTTCCCATGCTTTGGATAACGTTATCAATGAGTTCTTGGGACAAATTGTTCCACTCTTCCACTAACGCTAATTTAAGTTCCTCGACATTATTAGGGGCTGGATTTCTTTGTCGAACCTTTCTTCCCAGGTAGTCCCAGACATGTTCTATCGGGTTCATATTCGGTGATCGCGCTGGCCAGTTCATCTGAGTGATGCCTACTTCATTAAGGTAGTCACTTACTATACGCGCAGTGTGAGGGCGTACGTTATCATGCATGGCAGGGCAAATGGCATGACATGGGGTTCTAAGACTTCTGTAATGTACTGCTGTGCAGTTAGCAATCCATTACTGATGATCACTAGCTCCGTGCGGGCTCCCAAACATATGCCACCCCATACCATAACTGACCCTCCACCATACGACACAGTTCCAGTGAAATTTGCTTGGTGATAACATTTCCCTCGATGTCTCCACATTCTTTCCCTCCCATCCACGAAATTTACACAAAATCGGCTTTCGTCACTGAACAAAACACGGCCCCACTCATTAGTCCAATCTTGGTGCTCTCGAGCAAATGCTAATCTTGCTACACGATGAGCTACCTCGAGTTTTGGGGCCTTTGCTAGCACGTACGAGTTTAAGCTAACTTCATTCAACCGTCTTCTAACAGTCCTTTCACTCACGTTGACGTTATGGACTTCTGCTAAACGATTTCGGGTCTGGACAGCTGTTTGAGGACGATTTCGTAGTCTGCATGACCAAGAAACGGTCATCCAAGGCGCTAGTTGCACGATTTCTGCCCTGTCCTCGTCTGCGCACGAACGATCCAGTCTCCCTATAACGTCGGACGACGCGATGATTCACCGATGTCGATACACCCAGTGCGCGACTGACTGAGCGATAGGTGTTCCCTTCCTCGATCATGGTTACAGCCCTAGCCACAGAAGTTGCTAGTAAATCACTCATTTTGTATGAGAACAATGTGCACTATTTAAATGTAAACAGTTAAATGACCCACAGTTCCTATTCGCAGCATCCACTAAAGTTCTTATCAGAATGAGTACAAAACGTTAAGTGAGCAAATTCTTAAACAACCATAAATTCTTGTCAAAACACTTAAAATTAAAGTTGGTGGTACTTAAAACAATCTGTTATGAAGTTATTAACACATAAACCAAAACTACTTATAAAATTGCCCGACAATGTTAGTAAAAATCAACCTTTTTTTTGTGTTCCCCTAATTGTGCCGGTGAGTGTAGTTTGAAAATTACAAGTTAAAAAGGGTTTCCTAGGTGTGTTATTTTCGGGGTATCGAGGGACTCCGCGCGACGAACCGCGTTATTAAAAAGTGCGCGACTGACTGAGGGTTAAGCTGATAAAAATTAAAATAATAAAAGTCCTAGAAAAAAAGTTTGTAGTTTACTACACATCACACTAAGAATATACTAAGCGCACTTTAAAGTCTACGTACTTCATAGTCTAAATGGAATAGGTATTGGGATCTAGTATTTTTACGGAATTGGACTATGTGTACCTAGTATAAAATTTACCTAGTACGACTCATCTCTACTGAAATTTCAGATCAGTCAAATTCAATAGAGCAGAACTAAAGAGTAAAGTATTACAGAACTATTCTTTGTGCTATAACCACAGACTTTAATAAATCTCTATAAATCTATATAGAGCTTCGAAGCTCTTTACCTGTAGGGCAGTAGAATTTTTGAAAAACCGTCAAAAAAGGTGATTGAATAGTATTTACAGTATTTTGAGTATATGTTTTTTTATATATTTTTTTTTTGAGAGTGGGAAATCATCAAATGACTACTCCCGTCCTGGGTGTGGCGGAAGGGCGTGTCAGACTTTTACTGACTAAAACCCACTCATGTTCCTTTGCCCTTCCATTGCCCATTGCCCTTTATGTTCCAGGGACACGGTAACTATTATAAACATTCCTACACCCCGGCAGGCGTTGGCCCTGTTGGGCCCCTTCCTGTGCTGACTTCTCTTTGAGGCGCGCGTGGAACACTAACGCGCCGTCTACGCGGTTCTGGTCCTAGCCGGGCGGCGAGCTACCCATCGCTCGCCATCCGCAGAACCGCGCCTACGGTGGCCGGTAGTCGTCTTGCGACTCTCGACGTCTTCGCCTGGGTTTTTACGGCTTATAGCTAAAGTGCGGGTACATACACTCAGTTTTAGCCGGCTAGGTGCAAACCGATAAAAACGTACCTGTATAGTAGAGACTTTAGACCTAATAGGCACGTGGGGCGGTTTCGAGACCATTTTAAAATAATGAAGCCTTCAATCCACAGAGTACGTTTATAAATTGTCTGTGAAAATTACGGTTGGCCTGTCGTTATGATAAATTTTAAAATTATTGGAATAATCTAAAAAATATTGTTATTGTCTTAAGTTATATTGTACAATATTAATAATCAAATGTGAACTGAATTTATTATTGCAATGGGCACGCTAATTAGTAGAGACACTAGACGTATCAGTTTTGAAAACAATTTTGCTATAAGTCCTCCTATAAATCTTCAGAAATCTATAGAAGCAGACAATGTGATTGCTTTCGATAATATGCCGCCAGTAAGTTTTATAATTTTACTATTGGTTTCATCAGTTTATTAAGTAGGATGCCATTAGAGTTAGAAATTGTGCTTTAAGAAAAGAAGATTAGCATATTGCGCAACTTTAGCGTCTTCATGGACCGGTAGCTTTTCCGGGAATTGTTGATTCGCTAACCCATCTTCTTCTTCTTCTACCTAAATATAACCATAACAATCATCTAACTCGACCTTACGCTACGTGGTGTTGATCAGTATCTGGGCCTTAGATTAATTCACCGCACGCTCTACCCTGAAGCACAGCTGAAGCTAGCCATGCTCAGTTTTTAGAATATAGATTGGAGTTATTTTTGTAATGAGACCTAAATTATAAATAAACGATTTATTATTTATTATTATTTTTATATCTCAAACTTTACGTTTCTCGGGACCCTGGGGTCCCGGACCTTTGAAAGGCGTACGAGGGGCCAAAGCCAACTCGCAGAGGCCCCTTAATAAAGCTTTATAATAAGAAGTGGGTCACCAACCGGCGATTATCCCTATATGCACCACTCAAGTGCACCTAAGGTCAACCCCCGGTTGGTGGTGGTCTATTAAATTGCAGGTCATGGAATAAAGAAAGTATTGAACTATGGGTTTGGGTTGCTAGGTGGCCCCCGAAAACGGCCGCTAACACATAGTGACGTAGCGACAAGGGGGCAACATATATCGAGGTGCTAAAAAAATAAAAAAAATAGTAGCCCACCGGCATTGGGAACAGGGTCCAAGTTACCGATGGTCAGGGCTCCAGAGAGAGGAATCACCGGACAATGAGCGCCGTGTCCAGGAGTACCGCCTTCTGCATCAGGCCCTTAATCCAGCTGCCTAGCGTGAGCCTCCTTAGGTGTAGATCGAGCCTCTTAGCTATTATGCCATTGGCCGTCACGACTATCGGCACAATGATTGCTGAATCTACGTCTATTATTATTATTATTCACGAAGGAAGTATTTCCGGGCATCGCGCCGTGAGTGTCGAGCGCGCTGTAGGGTTTATCGGCTTATCGAGTATAAATTAAGATTGTGTTTTCTTAAAAAATCATCGAATTTTTATTGTAAATGTGTCGCTATAACAAATAAACGAATCATTCCAATCATCATCTCAATAATCATCTCTTGAATCATCTTTTTCATTGTCTTTAGGATCCAGCAGGTGAAATCATGTTTATTGAAAAGAGTGGCGATTTCCAAGAAGATGGTGAAATAGATTACTGGGCACACAGAATAGATTATTTGAAGAAAGAACACCAAGCTATCAACAAAATTATTGAAACAGAATTCGATAAAAGCATTGAAACTTCAAATAAAACATTTGAATCACCTAAAATAACGCATGAAAAAATCCAAAAAATAAAACCATGTCTTGACTGGCGAGCTAAGGTATTCTATTAGGCCCGAGTCACAGAATGGTAGCGGCCGGCAGCGGCGGCGCGGCGAGCACCTTCAGTGTAAAATAATTTTAAACTTTAACTACATACTTAAAAGACTAGTATCGCTTCAAAAGGTCGCGAGGCCGACGCAGCCGCTGGCCGACGCTGCCATTTTGGTTTTGGACTCGGCCCTAACACAAACTTTTTATAAGTGCACGAGAATGTTATTAATAATAACCAACTTTCGCCCGCGTGGATGTCCAACTTCTATCCACAATTTTAACCTTTTAGGGCTTGAATTAAAAAAAATCCTTTTTCAGTGGCTATTTACTCTTCACAAAGAATAAACCCTCCAAGTTTCATGTCTCTAGTTAAATAACTGCTCTTTGCTGACTGCTCTTTGACACGCGCGTGGAACAAACACGCCGTCGACACGGGCCTGGTCCTTATCGGGCGGCGAGCTACCCATTGCTCGACGTCCGCAGCTCCACGCCTACGGTGGGGGCCGGTAGTCTTCTTGCGACTTTCGACGCCTACGCCTGGGTCTCTGTCCAGGGTGTGAGGCTTGACGCTGCCTCCAGCGCCCCGCCGCCCCCTTCTCTAACATGACTGCTTTGCAGAAGGAGGCGACGGCTATTCCCATTCAGTCTTGCCCCGGAGGATGGCCTAAACCAGCGCCGGGCGCGAGAGGTCACCTCCGCCGAAACACCCAGTTACTGGGTTGTGGAGGTCTGATAGGCAGTCGCTCCACGTAAAACACTGTTATATAGCTGAATCCGGTTAGGCTGGAAGCCGACCCCCAACACAGTTGGAAAAAGGCTAGGGAGGAAGATGATTTGATATGATTTCTAGTTTCAGATGTGGGTTGATTGCCACCAACAAGCCTTTCTTCTTGTTTAAGCGACCGTAATGATTTTGAACACACACAGTTTATAATTTATCGAGATTGTACTTAAACTTTCGATAAATTATGAAATGTACTACACTGCTTACCACATCATTATAAAGTATTAATTTTCGACAGCTTAAAATCTATTCATGTCAAACCGTAAAATTGTGTTTATAATTATTTGCAGATTTTAAAATGCTATGAAGAAAATACTCATCAGCCATTAGTATGTTCAAAATTAGTGCAAGGTTTTACAAATTGTGTCACGAATTGCAGATTGGAAGATTAATTTGTATTTGGTTTTGTCTTTATTTTTTTTTTCGTAATTATAACGACTGGCTAAAAATACTATCTTAAATAAAGTATTACTTTTACCAGTTTGATTTTCTTTACCATACCATTGTTCCATTAGTAGTGGACGGAACAAGGACTGTCTACTCATTCTTACTTACTACAGTTCGCTGTGATCAGTTGCACTGGTATAACGAATATATTTTTCAATATTGTGATGTAATCCAATCGATCTTCCAAATGAAGAACAAGATCTAAAAACCACCCCAGTTCTGTGGGTATGGTTTTTGGTACAGGCAAATCTATGCAAGTCGGTACCGATGGTGCAGGGCCAACTTGGTAAAAAAACAAACAGCTACCCCACGGGGTAGGTGTTTGTTTTTTTACCACGCCACGCTACACGTACACGCCTGAGGATCGCGCATGCCTAATGTGTGGTCGGTCGGCCTAAATAATGTAGCGTTTATGGGTGAAAATGGCTACTTACATAACATTGATATTGTAGTACATAGCGGACACGACCCTAACCATCATGACCCTAAGGCCTCTGCCTCGAATCTTGCGGGCAGCGGAGCGGCGGCGGCGGCGGAGCGGGAGCGGCAGAATCTAAAGCCCGGTTTCCACCGCGAGTGGAACGGACCCATTAATGACTTCGTTCGCAAGCGCAGACTGCAAATAACAAATAGTCAAACAAAAAAAACAACAAATAGTCGAATAATAATTAATAATAAATGCATTAATAAACAAATATGTATTAAGAATTGTAATTTTGTTGGTGGAAATAAAAGTATGCAGTTTGAGCTTGCGAACGAAGTCATTAATGGGGCCGTTCCGCTCGCGGTGGAAACCGGGCTTTATGCGTAAAATCAAATGGAACGGCCCTCGAAAACAGCGGCGCGGCAGCGGAGCGGGAGCGGGCAGCGAGCGGTGTACTTTAGCCAAACGGTGACCGCCCGCGCGTTTGCGTTGTAGTGTTGTACAATTTATTTTTGTAACGTGTTGTTGAAATGTCCTCGTACGTGCTGGAGCAAATTATTTCAGATTTTTTTAAGGACACCGATATGGAACAGCAAAGATGGGAACCATAAAAACTGAATAATTATAGGTATTTGATTGAGATATACCTCTGTATCGTTTTGTATTAATTCCAGATTCTAAATCGCCTTTGATAGCTTCAAGAATATAGTCAAATGTTTCTACACTCATTATGGTGTAGTTGTAGAATTTGTCGGGACATCTCTGTTCTTCATAATTTCTATAAAACTCGTATTTTATGTTCCTTGCTTTATAGTAGGGATTTATTTACTTCTTCTTTTGCCCACAATAAATCGAGCGTTAGAAATAAATTTGAATCAAAAAGATGTTGCCGCCATTGTTCAGTTTAGAATAAAAACAAATATCTCGACGACACAAACATAAGCACAACACTACGCGGCTATAGTGACGCGTGATCTGCCCGCTAGTTTCGAGAACGGGTCTGCGACGTCCGCCCCGCTCCCGCGCCGCTGCCGCCACCGCCCCGCTGCCCGCAGGTTTCGAGGCAGAGGCCTTAGGCCCGAGTCACACCGAAATGGCAGCGGCCGGCAGCGACGCGGCGAGCACTTTCAGTGTGAAATAATTTTAAACTTTAACTACATACTTCAAAGACCAGTATCGCTTGAAATACTTAAAAAGGTCACGGCCCGCCCGCGGCGCCGCGAGCGGCCGCGCGCCTTTCGTTTCTAGCGATGCCTAGCGGCCGCTGGCGGCCTCGCGGCGCCGCGGGCGGCCGCTGCCATTCCGGTGTGCGTTGTCCCTTACCTGTTCCAAAACAGTAAATCGCTCTGTAGCGTTCAAAAACAGTATAGCCGTTCTCTTTCTTTCGTTGTTTCTATCTCTTTTTAATTTTCGAGTGAATTATTCGCACGTTTTGGAACGCACCCTTGGTGGAACGTTGAAAGTTGAAGTTGAAGTTGAAAGACATTATGTCAATGTCGCATTGTAAATCTGTCATCTGTCATTGTCAAGTCGTTTTCGGACGTTTTCGTTGGGTTTGAAAAGTTCGATATAGTTTTAGTGGGGTAATTAATCAATAATGTTTTGTATTAAAATTTAATTCAGTGTGATCCTTTAAATCTCTACACAATGGCCACGAATGAAGCAAAAGTAGACGACATGGCTTCTCGCCACACTATTTTAGATAAAATTAATTCAATAAATGACACTGTTGTTACTAAGGTACGGTGAATCTTGCATGTCCATTACATGTATTTATTAAACTATTAATAAATTGTAAATAATGCAATAAAATGTATGTGTATATTTTCTATTATAGGCACCAGATATTAATGATTTTACTATCATAAAACCAATAAGCCGCGGCGCCTTCGGAAAAGTTTTCCTTGCACACAAGAAAAGTAACAAGGATCAGTTGTATGCAATCAAAGTTATGAAAAAGTCGGATATGATCAACAAAAATATGGTCACTCAAGTTGTAACTGAGAGGAATGCTTTGGCGCTGTCGAGGAGCCCGTTTTGTGTTCATTTATTTTACTCACTTCAATCAACCTCATCAGTCTACTTGGTACGAACATACCTTCTAATATTTTAACAAAATAATTTATTTATCACAGAATGAGACACATAGGTCTCAAAGGGTCATTAGTCTGTATTTCTTAAATGAGTTAAGTGATTTATTATTAATCCTTTTAGGTCATGGAGTACATGGTTGGTGGTGATTTGAAATCTCTGCTTGGTGTTTATGGATTTTTAGAAGAACCTATGGCAGTATTTTATATAGCTGAAGTTACTCTTGCATTGGACTATCTGCATAAACATAACATTGTACATAGAGACTTGAAACCTGATAATATGCTCATATCTAGATCTGGCCATGTGAAGCTTACCGACTTTGGTTTATCTAAAATTGAAGTTAATAGAGGTAGGTATTTAACCCAATCATAAAATGAAAATCAATAACTTAGTTTATGAGTGATTATTGTTTGTAAATAATGAATGATTCTATTTTCAGATTTGGAGATATCAGATTTTGTGAATTGCACACCTAGCCTTAATATGAGGACTCCAGGACAACTGTTGTCACTCACTTCTCACCTGTCTTTCGGGTCGGGTGGAGGAGACAACACACACAATTCTGTGATGTCTACAGACGCTTGTGAGAACCTTCTTGATGAGCTTAAAGAAGCCAGTACGCTTTTATTATTTAAATAGAACAAATAATGCTTATCTATAAATGGTTAAAAACATTATATTTTTATAGGCAAATTGAAAAATCTATTTGATGGAGTTAGCGGTTTCGAAAGTTCTCCATTGTTGAATCAGTCTAACATGTCAGGGATACATCCATTTATGAGTGCTGAAAGTATTAATTTTGAAAATGTAAGTATTTACCGAATAGAATAATGTCTAAGGATTGATTTACATTGCTGTAAATATTACTGAAAGTAATTTTTCCATATCTACATGGTTCTGCAGCAATGTAATTTGATATAAATAAATAATCAATGCACTGCCTTCTTTTTTTTATGTAGTCTCAAGACTCGGGTTCATACCACACCTGTGAAAGTTCAAAGAATAGTTCCAACTCCAGAAGCAACAAGTCTACCGATCCGAGTAGCAACAGTTCTGTAGGGGAGTCTACAGTGTTGTCTGATTCACAGCATGATCAGTCAACCTCACCACTTTGCAGAGGGCACTCCTTGAAGAGAATACCTAGGTAATTACAAGATTTACAAGTTACAGCTTTTTGAAACTCTTCCAAATTCTACTGAAGAGGCAAGGCAGATTTTAATGTTTTTTTTCTAGTCCGAGTTCTAATTAATTTAAATTCTAATACCAATAGAAGAGAGACTGAGAGGACTAATTTGATTAAAAAATATTTTAATTATACTTCCTATACCAAAATTGAGACAATTATCATTGCAGCTTCAGAGCCAAAAAAAGAAAAAGGATTTTGGATTGTGATGGAGACACACCCACAGGTGTGACAAGTCTACTAGAGTCTAAAGAGAATCATAGTGGTTTAACTCAAGAAATCATGGCCTTAGAGTTAAGCCAAAATACGCCTAAACGTATGTCTATACATCCTACGCCCGATAAACGCAAAAATCCGATCAAGGGTGTGTTGAAAAAACGGTAAGTTAAAATAATTTTAATCTAGGAATGGTTGGCACTCTTTTCTCTCAGTGGCTTAAGAAATTACACTCCAATTGAAAACATGTTTTTAATTTCTTCTCAGTTGGGTCTCACAAAATGATAGCCATCATTTCAATGTAGGAGTAATTTTCTCCACGCCAGTCTCAAATAAGTCTCCAGAAACAAAGAAGAAAGAAACACGCTTCAACCTTCCTAAAGAAGACCAGCCACCATCGGGGACTAAGGAAAAAACATTTATGTTTGGCAAACATGTTTCTACTAGTTTAGAAATATTTCCTACTAGAAGATTGAGTAAGGTAATACCTACAAAACTAAATTTTATTAATATGCTGCTGTGCATGAGTTGCCAGAAATTAAACGTTATTTTAAATATTATCCCAATGAAACATATTACTGAGATAGTAGTCTACTCATATGCTTTTCGTTTAAATCTTCACAGTTATTAACAATTAAGTTTTACACTACAAGTTTGTTGGCTTATGTATGCATACTTATGTACTTCATTTTCGTCAAACAAAAGGACATGTATTAAAGAATAACTTTACTTCTTCAGTTTGCCATAAAGATTTGTAAAACTGACTTCAAAATAACTAAGACTTTATCATGCAAAACATCGGGAGATATTTGAATCGAATGCTATGAGCATTTTACAGGGGGAAGGTAGCCGGTCACCTACAGATTTGTGTAGGACTCCATTAGCAACTGCGCATACGCCGTACAGAACACCAAAGAGCGTGAGGCGAGGCAATTTAGTCTCAGACCAAAGGATTTTAGGAACACCTGACTATTTGGCGCCTGAGCTACTTTTAAGGTTAGTAATGACGGTATAAGCTATTTCTTTTTCATATCTTAGCCCAAGACGTATACCTGTGCTGCTACATGGAAATGCAACAAGCATTTTTCGGCTTTTATCATACGAGCAAATATCTACCCATTTCCCCAGCTTAGCTTTGTTTAAACCTTCGAACACACGTGATCCGAGCGAGACACAATAGAAAGACAACAGCAGCGCGACAGCCGGCTTTCGGTCGGTTGTTGAAATGTTAATTCTTTCGAAAAAACCAGATGACTGCAAGAGAATCCGTATCCTGTACTCCTAGGATGTGTCTCCCGGGAGTACAGAATTCCTACTCCACATTACGAAATAGTCGAAGCAAGCAATAGCGATCACTCTATGTAAATTTTTATATTAATCTTATATTTCAGAAAAGGCCATGGTCCTGCGGTAGACTGGTGGGCATTAGGAGTATGTCTATACGAGTTCATGACAGGCGTACCACCCTTTAACGATGAAACACCACAGGCAGTCTTTAAGAATATACTATCGAGAAGTGAGTATTGTTTAAAGTAGACGGTATTTTAAGTACTTAGTCAATATAGAAATATTATATTTTCTCTTTTGCTTTGACCAAATTAATCAATAATACCAGCCTATTACAGTCCCACTGCACGGCAAAGCCCTGTTCTCATACAAAGAAGGCGCGAGCATGAATCACTTCGCTTTCTTGAGGCGGATGGATGATTTCAGACTTAACTGTAAGACTAGATTTCCTCACGATGTTACTTTGACCTAAGTTACATTTTATACTTTCGTAAACAGTTTACCGGTTGCTGAATCCTAGAGCGTATCGGCAGAATACAACATAATATTATATTTATGATGATAACGCACAAATATTACAGATATCGAATGGCCAGAAGACGACGAGGCTCTATCTCCGGAGGCAGTCAGCGCTATCGAGGAGTTGCTTACGATGGAGCCAGCGGCGCGGCCGGCGGCGGGCGCCGTGCGAGACATGCCCATATTCAGAAACATCGACTGGAACAACCAGCTCAATGTGGAACCACCTTTTGTACCCACCCTGGATGATGTACACGATACTGGCTACTTTCAAGGTACAATTTGTATTCACTTTATTATGCTGGTTAGAAATAGCAATTTTCTTACTAGGTGACATATGTTGCCATTTTTTGTTGTAATTTAAAAAATATTGGTCAATAAGCGAGACGACGAAAAAAAGTAATTACCTAGTCTGTCAGTTAAATTATCAAAAAATTCGGGACACGTATTTTTTCTTTTTTTGCTTAACCGAAAAAACACGAAGATACAGTTCAATGAAGTTTCGCTTAACGTCACAATCTGTTAAAATTTATGCTGAACGGTGACGTCAAAAGCCCTCACTCCGAACCTTTGTTGCTCTTTATCTTTGTATTTATTTATTAATTAGATCAAACAAAAAATACGTCTCCCGGATTTTTTGGCCGGTCTATCAGATGGATTAAACAAAATACCATTATTTTAATGTTGTCGTCATCCCTATTGAAAAATGCGTTACAAGATGGATCATTAGAGATGACTGGTTATGTGTTAACTCGTCATCCTGTCTCGTCGTAAAAATGTTAGCTAGCCCAAAAAGTTTATAATTGTTCCGATTGGCTACAAAATATTACTATAAAATCTTTTGGTCTCTGAAATGTAATTTTGTTAAAAAAGAAAATCAGATTTTTTTCTGAAGAAGTTGAGACAGTAAAAAAGACGTAAGTATGTGTAAGTATAAATATTTTACGGAAATTGAAATAAATTGTTCTTGCGTTTATTTCTCGAGAGTAAACTTATAGTATGCTAGCATATATCTTTAGTGAAATTAGCGCTCTTAGAGTGTAACGATCTGTTTACATAAGATCCTAAAGTTTTGATTATTTCGGCAGTACTCATAAATTGGTTTTGGCATTATATTATTTTGCTTTTTTTCTCTTTTGTTTCAGCTCGTAATATTCTACAACATCTACATGTTTCTAACTTTGACATGTAACATAGAGGTCTGTATATTATTTAATATGAAATTAAATGTATTAGTCAATATAACGTGATATGTAAACGTATACCCAACTTTTAATATTGTGATTATTATTGCTTCTTTTTACTTACAATGATGTACTAACCAAATCCATAATATAGACTGATTTAAATATTATTCCTTTTCACCATGTATCTTTAGGAACAATAATAATGATTTTAATAGGAATTATTGTGATAATCAGTGTTCAATCATAATAGTTAAGATTTAAAAAATAAATAACAATACTTTCGATATATGGTATATTTTTATTTATTTTCGAATCCTAAACTAAATTGGCACATTTTCAAAGTTAAAACATAAAATTGTTGCAACTAATTGAGAAAAGCAAGGTCGTTCGGTTGATTTTCTCAAAATAATTGTCCGAAAAAATGACTCATGGAACTTTCAAACGTTAATTTTGCTGTTGTAGTTGTACTTCAGTTGTAGTACCACAAAGTCTACTTGGCGTTTTTCTGGATCCAAGGCAGGAAGTAGGTGACACGAGTGTAGACTCCAGGGTACTGGCCTTTGCCGCAACCGATGCCCCACGACACGATGCCAACTTGCGTCCAGCGACCATTCTCGTTTACCATAAGAGGACCACCGCTGTCGCCCTGTTAGAATGCCAATACCATATAAATAAACAAACAAACATGATTTTGTTATTTCGCTTACGTCGTTGTTTAAGTTATTTAAAAACTTACACTGCAGGAATCCATGCTAGCTCTGCCAGCACAAAGCATATGCTCCACTATACCGCCCGGAGCTGCACCACCGTATTTTAACCTACACTCCTGGTTTGACCAAACCGGAATGGATACCTCTTGAAGGATCTGAGGCTGAGGTCCACCTTCACAAAACAAAGTACAGTAAACCATAAATTAAAGACAAAACAATAAACAAAAGAAACAAACAAAACGTTTGAAACATTTTCTTTCAGAACTATTGTTAAAAAAAATCATGCAATAAATATTATTATTTGCTTTACAATTCGCCTTTGTGGGAAATGATTCACATTTGTTTCTTATATTCTTTAGTTCTGAATTAACTCGGTATCATCATTTCATTTGGTGTGTGATACTCACTTTCCCGCAAACTGCCCCAACCGATGACCGTGGCAACTTGACCCTGATAGGTGGATCTGCCGCCAACCGGCAAACAAATAGGTCGAATGTTCCTTGTAAAGGAAACGGGCTGATCGAGCGTTAGTACTGCGACATCATTATACTGTAATAGGTTAAAACATTCTTTAGATTCTTGAACAATTTCCTGTAGCATCTATGTAGGAAAAGAGAAAAACGATTGATAAAATTCTTACCAAAGTACGCATGTCAAATCCTCTATGTCTGACAACCCTCTTGATTTTCCTTTCAATGTGTTGAGTCTCTGTGTTTGTTCCAATGTTGTAGTCTCCTAGTCTTGCTGTCAGGCGAGCAACATCCCATGATGTCATACTGAAAAATCGCACACATAATAAGTATTATAGGATTATAGCCATGTATACCCAAAACATAATTATGTAATATCAAGTCTTTAGTCTCCATCACATCTTTCGGGCCCTTTGCTATGTCTCCCCAAGTTTAATACTCACTGTGCCACACAATGTGCTGCAGAAAGGACATGTTTGTCGTCCATGAGAGACCCTCCACAGAACTGACGTCCGGCGTTGAACAATGCGACTATCCAGGGCCACTCATTGAGATCAGCATTATGACCGCCTACTATACGCTCCTCGTCTTGGTACGTGCTTTCATAAGTCTGAAATTAAATTGTTAAAAATATTTTACCTTTCAAAATTATCAGTGACTTGGTTGGAAAATTACGTCTCGAGATGTGTTTTTTACAATAAATACATATCCCATTCTCTAATTCCTACAAAATTTTGTTTCAGTTCTCTGAAAGCTCTTTCTGTAATTTTATTATAGTCGGTTAGTAATCAGATTAGTAAATCTACAATATTACTTTAGAAATCAGAAGAAACTACACATTGTGTTCTGTGACATCGTACCTGAGCTCTATTCTTGACTCCACACGATCCATCGACGGCAGGCTGAGAAGGGCGAACTGGTTGTGCAGGCACGCTCGGTTTGGTGGGGTATGCTGGCGCCCAAGTCTGAATCATTTATTGTTTGTTAAGTAATTTAAATATATTTGGAAGTTATCGCAAAGAGCACATCGCTGCAGCGGTCAAAAAGGTTGGTATTTATTGACGAAATGTTGGCCCAAAGACACATACGCACATGAAAGCCTGTTGGAAGTTGAATGCAAGAAAATCAAACAAAACGGTACTTTTATTACGCATTATGGGCGCGCCAACATCACGTTCGTTTGTTAAGTTATTTTTTTTGTTCTTCCTTAGGCTTCGCACTCAGTGCATTGTGCCAGTTCTCAAGTTACTTAGTTTCTTATAATAATTTTGGTATATTATCGCCTTGATTGCTATATTCAAAGTAAAAAAAGTTCGTTCCAATTTAAAATAACACGTCAGCAATGAGTTTTTTATGTAAATCATACAGTAGCAGGTAGCTATTATGCTTGTAAGAGGATTTTCATAATTGCTTTACTGGTCGCTACTGGTTTATTTGTAGCCAGGCGGCAACTTCGATTTATCTTGAAAGAAGTTTGTCAAAATAATTAACTTTTTAAATATATTTGGAAAAAAATATAATTCTGCTACTTTACTTGGCGTATTTGGCCAAATATTTGAGTATTCGGTGCAACGGAATATGAACCCTAATTCAATTAGTTTCTTACCCAAGTACCGCAAATATTTGTTCAAATATACCCAGTGAAGTAGCACCGTAATAAATTCTTTTTACCTGCTTGGTTGTGCTTGGCGGTCTAGTAGCCCAAGTTGTTGATGATGCAGGAATGTTGCTTGGTGGCTTTGTTACGCCCGCAACTGTTGACATTTTTTGTGTCATTTCAATTTGACATCACTATTATTCTGATGATTATGGAACTTAAACAATTTCTTTTAATCAAATCAAATCAAATCAAATAAAATTTATTTCAGGCTGCATAGGCCCATATATAAATACCTTAATCTAACATACATACAATTATAATTAATTAATTAATTTGTTAGTAAAAATAAAACTTAAATCTATGTTAGTAACACTTCCCTACGTTGCACTTAAGTCTTAATGGAGTTTAAACAAATGTTTTACCAAGTGATGGTGGATGCGTAGGCGCAGTGTGATCAGGAGGATGCGTTGGCAGCGGGGGAATCGTTGGTGGCCACTGCGCTGGGATCTGCCGGAAACCACCGTTGTTACCGTATGACCATCTCGTCAATGCAGATAAAACGCCGCTAGGTAATCTGTTAGGAGTAGTACGAGTATTAGTCAGTAACGATGTGGTGCTTCTTAAAGGCTATTATGACCTATGGACGTCTTCGACCTTTATTGTTCTCTTTGCGAATAAAAAGCGCTTGTGTTCTTTCTTCTTTTAAAAATACATTACTAGCGACCCGCCCCAGCTTGGCATGGGTGTTACAGTTGCCGGTTTTTTTTCTACTATAATAAGCCTGTATTTTACTTAAAAACTTTCCTCTTGAATCACTCTTTCTATTTAAAAAAACCGCATCAAATCCGTTGCGGAGTTTTAAAGATTTAAGCATACATATAGGGACAGAGAAAGCGACTTTGTTTTATACTATGTAGTGATTTCTCTATTTTTTTTTTTTTGGTTGGGTAATAGAAAGGCACCTTTGTTTAATATTTTGTTGTACTCTTACCCTGATAGTGCTGGTACTTGAACTGGAACTGCAGGCTGCAGATAACCGAGTCTCTGTACATCAGGTTCCTGCTGTGGTGGTGTGCCCACTGGTTCCGTGCAGCAGACGCCGAATACCTAAATTTCAATAAACAATCGTTAAATAGTGTAATTGGCTACAGCCGTTACTTATAAAATAAAAATTAATAAATTAGAACTCCTGAATTCTCCAGGAAATCAATTTATTGTAGTAGTCAGGTTTTGTAGATATTTTATATTTTGATAAGTAAAATGTTTCATGTTCCGGTTTATGCAAACCAGTTTCTGTAATGCCATTAGTATTCATATGCTATGTATTGAAGGGTAGATCTTTTTGTCCGGTATTATAACTTCATAATACTTGATCTTCAACTGGTTATGATTAAGAGAGATGGTTTTACTTTGCTACTTTTATGTGAAGAAATCTTAATGAATACCTCCATGTTCTCTCCGTTGATGTAGCTGCAAGTGTCATAGTGTCCCATCACCCATCCGTCCCATCCCGAAAAGTCTGCTACTTTGAATAATGGGTAGCAGTCGCGGAAACTCTTGCACGATCCTTTCTTGCCTAGAGTCGTTTGGCATTCCATTCCGAACGCTCCTTCTATCTGCTTGGATGAAGAAAAATGTCTTATTACAATCCGTAATCTTATATAAATTGGGTTATTACGTGATTGCTAAATTAGCTTGAGTTTATACCTGTCTAGGTCGCAATAGCAATAATTGTTTTCCATCGCGAGTAGAGTTTGATATGTCGCGCTTGACACGTTCTACGTGTGCTGAAAAACAAAATTTTTAATTTATTTTTTAGACTGTCTTAAGTAAATACATCTTTCATGAGGTACTGCGTTAAATGTTACAACAAAATTCCTTGTGATACATTAAAACTAAATGAAAGGAAATTTAAAAAATATTAAGCATAATTTATATCAAAATTTATAATGTGCTTATTATAAATTAGGAGATTATAATTATCCAAGATAAGAATGCTTGAAAGCATGATGGTCCTGCTCCGTAGGATAATCCACAGTGAAGACAAAACCAGACTGGTGGCTAATAAACTGATAATAATGATTAACTACTTTTCAAATTATAAATTAGAAATAATTCTTTTTCTAAATGTCGTGATGACCTAGTGGTTAAGCCTCTTATGCACGAGGTTGTGGGTTCGAGACCTGGCAAGTACCAATGTGACATTTTTAATTCATATGTACTTTCTAAAGTTTGTCTTGTACATCACAGACATCGGTGAAGGAAAACATCGTGATGAAACCTGGACTTGTAGTGAATAAAAGTCCGAAATCACCAATCCGCCTTGAACTTGTGATCAACGCCTCCTCGCAACCTTCTTTGTATGAGAAGCGGGCTTTGCCCTGCAGTGCAGTAATAGGCAGATTATATTATTCTTTTTCTAATCGTTAATTGAGCTGGCTCACACATTATTTTCATTGTTTGAGGAAAGTGATTTATTTAAAAATATGTAACACTAAATGTGCGTAAACTTGATTAGCTTCCATTTCCTAATTAATATATATTTTTTTTAATTATGGTATATTTTTTTGATGGAAATGATTTTGACATTATTAACATTCTACTCTTCACACTTAACCAGGTATAAATAATATTGTAACCACATTATTTTAAAAAAGTAGGTATGGAGTATTGCCCATTCTTCAACTTTTTGGAATGGGCAACTATACAGATTATTTTTTCTATGTTTTTGTCGTTCTAAAGTGCCTTTTAAAATAAATGGTCTTTCAGAAATAAATGATTTGAGTGGAGTTAAATTATCATTTACATTAATATTTGTGCAGATATAATCGAGTAATTTTTCTAATTGGTAAATGGTAATTCTATGTATTTTTTGGTGGTACAGTCAGCGATTTAAAGATCTACAATAAAATGAAAACAAATAATTGACAAATATTTCCTTTTCAATATTTTTTTTTAAGTACCCAATAATGAACACAAAACCAATCTTGATGTTAGTTCATTATTTAAATAAAAACAGCCTTTTATATGCGCAATGCGAAATTATTCATTCGTTACACTGCAATCTTTAAACCGATCAGTGATTTAAAAATAAAATGTTCGATCCCTTTTTATGATTGCTAATCAAGAGATAATTTTTAAATTAATACGCTTTGGCCTTAATAAAAATAAAGAATGAAAGAACGTTACAATAAAAACACGATTAGTCAGGTACATTGAACCTGTCACATAATGACAGCCCAACTTAGCTGTTTATGAATACCCTCAAACATTAACGCAAATGAATAACGGTTTGTTTAATAAAGTCCAATGAGCATGTACCGTATTATGTCTAAAAAAAGCATAACAGCGATTAATTAATTATCGTGTTTAAAACCTGTTTTGTGACCATAACTGACATGGATCAAACAGTTGCTAATTAAATTAAAAAAATTCAAATTGTGTCATTTACATTACGCCCCGCTTTTTAGAAAACTATTATTTTTAGAATCTTGACGCACAGCTAGCCTGACTTGATCTTATTGTCCTTATAACAAAGATCAATAAAAACAACATTCGCTTTTATAGTATTGATTTCAAACAATATCAACAGTAGAGTAAACGAACTTTGCCAGCGGTAATCGTAAGCATCGGGGGAAATTGTTATTCTAAAGGCGATCTCCAAGCATAGCTGGAGTACGACAACGTACGAAACGTATCGTAAACATGCATGCTATTTATTTCGGATCGCTGCATAACGGTTTCCGTTATATTCAAACCCAGAATGTCTTGTGCAGCATGCCAATAACATAAATGACCTAAATTATGTGCTACATAGTTGCAGGGTCATGCCATCAGACGTCTTTATCTCCTTCGATTTCAACTTGCAACTTCATGGCAGACAGAGAATGGGAGATAGATGAGTGAATAGCTATTTAAAGGTTAACTGGTCGGAACATTTATGTGTTCTTTTAAGGAGTCCTACAAGTTAAATTATACTCGTAAATAACCGACCTTGAAGATGCTGGGAGTTGACGTTGAATTGCATTCGAATTACGACCGAGGGTTCTAAATAATTAAACCTGATTTTCTGAGATGCCTTAATGAAAATATACGACCTTTAAAGGTTCCTAGATTTAAAACAAAAAAAGAAGTAGTTTCGAGTCCAAGTTGTTAAACGAAAGTAAGCTTTATAGTCCAGTTTTGAAAGCGTATATTACTCTGCAGGATAGAGTGCGTCACTATTTAAATAGCACGCAGAGGTATGCCAACTGCACGCGGCACCTTGAACTTGCTACCAATATCAAGTAATTTAATGTTTACGTTGAAAATTAAACAAGCTTAAATCAAACAATGACTGATTTATTAACATTTCGGTGCTGCCACAACCGTAAACAAGTCTGTTCGGTGTCGCGCATTAATCTAATAACATTTGCTTCTGGATTCCGGGTTCAGCAATCAACTGTTTGGAAATGTCATCCCGCTTCAATCGCCAGACTCCGATCCAATTAATGTCCTCGAAATGAGTCACAAAAAGTTTAACAACTTGAGCTGTGGTATGGACAATGATGTGATTGATGTGATCGCCTTTGGATGTGTGGGCGTATGACAATTTGCATTGAATTGATCCCATAGGTATTTCCGAATAATAGCCCACGTGCGTTAGAAGTTCTCAGTACCGACTCAATTACGGGTTGATGACCAACATCTTTATCAAGTTACTAAACTTGCAGCAGACTGATGAAGACGCTTTAGTACAGATATAATGCTATTCATTTGCGGCTGTGGGTAAAATGAAATGCTGTTTTTTTTAAACTTCATCTTGCCAGTTTTATAAAAAACCTTAATTTATTACCGATCACAGTTTTTACGATGGACACACTTATATCTCAGTTGCAAATTTTAACTTTCTCTAGCCTCATAACCCCATACACACATGTGTCGTCCATTGTTTTGAGTCCTCGCAAAACCAATACTGGACATTATACACATTCTATGAATAAGCCGTACGTGAGTGAGTAAACCTTTATGTTACGGTTAAAGTACTCACCACACCTACAGTGGTTCGTTCGGTCAGTGTCGTATGCGAAAAAAAACAAAAGGCTTTATAAGGCGGAGCGTAAAGTCTTAATTTTAGTAGGCATCCCAAACTGTTGTTTACATTAGGCATGTCTTAAAATTCCTAAATGATTATATTATGTAGATTTGGACAGTAACTTTCTACATAACTTCCTATTCTGAGGTTTGTTAAATTAAAGTTAATAAAGTTTTTAATACAATTTGACTGACTGTATCTTAATCTGTATGAAAAAGTCAATAAACAAACTTTAAAAACTAAAAATAGAAACTACACAACAGTCGTCTGTCTATATTATGTTAATACATTTTATAATATTTGTTTTTTTTTTAATGTAGAAACGAAATAAAAATGTCCGCTTACCATTCAAAATAACCGCATCTTCGGTGTAAAACGCGCCATCAGCGGCTGAGAATCCAATCGTATTGACATCAGGGTCACTCCCGTAACCCAAAGCCAGAAGTCCCGCCCAAACAATAGTTAATTTAGTCCCTACCAACATTTTATCTTTTCGATAATTACGACATTCACTTAGAGTATGATATACAGAAGGATTGTGTTATTTTAGTGGGTGCGCGTCGCGGGTGTGTGCAGCCCGCAAGAAGTCGCTTCGCAAAATGCTTTGGGCTCTTGACTCCGCGCCTTTATAATATTTTTGCACTGACGGACGCTCTACATTAGGTTAAAAAGATAACAGAGCTTTTTCTTCTTTTGTACTGACATTTACCGTCCAATACAAGCGAGCTTTTATAAAATATGACAGCCATTTCGTTCGGCACACCCGAAAAGGAATATTCGATTGATGGCGTTTATTTTTGCCGCATTCACACAGCACCAGGCCAAAAATACTTGTGAGATCAATGAACCTTATTAAAATTGCATTTATTGTTGATGTAAATATTATTTACTAATTGTAATGAATATTTGAATCGAAAACAGATATAAGTAGTAAAGAGCTAGGTAGTTAGTAAAGTTATTATAATACGAAAAAGAATTTCTAATTATACAATCTGTTATTTTCAAGTAATAGCTTTAATGGTGCCATACAACGCAAAGTCCATAAGGTTACATTTCAATTATTACAGAATCACTAGAGATAAATAAAAGAAGGAAAACCGGCAGATTGGACTACCACGAGGCTTCCGTAATCCTGAGATCCATCTCCCTAACCTTTTCCCATCTTTGTTGAGGTCAGCTTCCAATCTAACCGGATTTACCAGTGTTCCACGTGAATCGATTGTCTATTGACTGTCAGTCCTCCACAACCCAATTTCTGGGCAACACGATACCCCTTGGTTAGACTAGCCATACTCCCTGATTACCCGTAACGACTGTTCAACGTTACTTGGGACTTATAACTACTTTTTCTTTTGTTAAAGTTAAAGAAAAAAATGTTTAGGATCGCGTTATAACTAAGATTTGTAACACTCGCCTATAATCGGGGCGGGTTGCTAGTTTCTGAAGAATTTCGTGATGGAACAGATCTAAGTATATCAATTCTTTCTTTCAAAACATATCAATTCTCCGTGACTCGTCGAGTTTTATTGCCCTAGCGTTTTCTGACTTTCAGGAGCTGCGGTCGGCGTGTGAAAACATTGCTCCAATAAAATGTACATCATCATGGGTTAGGTAGTAGCTCCTATGTATGGGCGTATTAGCTATTGCGTTCACCCCCTCTGGGTATATCATTTAAACGAAAAATCTAGGATTTTCTGAAATAAGAAGTTGTGACATACTAACAGACGTTGAAGTCGCAAAATAACTTCCATTTTATTACTTCGAGAGTTACGGAACCATTATGGAAGGGACGCCTAAAAGTCAAATTTAACACAATGTTGCAATTCACTAAATTATTGATGCTCTCGAAAGATTTTTTATCCCTATCTCTTATAAATAAAACGAACTAACTGACATTTATCCTTTGACAACGCTCCCAAACGAGATAATGGGATTGACCCACCGTGTTAGCTTTGGTATGGTTTTTCCTGTTTACATCGTCACGATTTTAATCCCATCTATCTAACAATGTATGTAAGTGTTTAAAACCACAACAGGCATCCAGTTTAATGTCAGTGACCTTTCGAAATGAAGGAACTTCATCGTCAGTGTCAACAGCTCGCTCACTACCTTTAGGCAACTTATACATACAGGACACATTGACAGGTGATTTACATTAAATTCTAAACACAACAAAAAACATACTTAGTTGTAGGTAATATCAATTTGACGATTCCTTCAATATGCGTTTTGGATATTGATTACTCACAGTAGGTACTCGCACAGCGTTTATCACCTGCGCTTATTTGAATATAAGTCCATCAAGCTTCGGGACTTAGAGGTCAAAATAAAAAATAAACTCAAAGGAAACATAACGCTGATTTTTTCTTTAAACGAATATACATTTACGTGCTGAAAGGTTGGGCAATCAGTGATCTACAAAACACCATAACAGAAATTATTAAAACATACGAACTTATAAGGCTACGGTGGTGATTAAGTACCGTGAGGTACTGTTATTCAACTCTGTATGATTGGACCAACCTTAACGAATTCGAAACTTAGCTCCCTACATCTACCAAACCCTGCAGAAAGCTAAATTGCAGAATTGACGAAAAATTCTTGCAGAACGGGCATGACGCGCGATTATCAGTTATCACAGTCACAAACATCATTCACCACACGAACACATTAAACCATCTCCATTCATCACATAAACGACTACTTGCACGCAACGTAAAATCTAATTATATCATAACCATCACACAATCACAATTGTCACATAGAGGTAGAGATACAAAACTTTTATAGCAACAGGCAGCTTGTGGCGAGCTTTTGGGCAGTAACGATTTCACGATTTTGATCCGCTGGAGAAGATCTCTGGCTTGCCCTATCTGGAGGGTGAAGTAAACATTAAGTAGGAGTGACGCGCGACCGCCCTCTGTTTATCTTCATTAGCCAGTTTCAGAGTCCGAGTCGTAACTAACAACACCAAGTGTTCGGGAACAAGTATACCAGTAAAGGGCTGGTGGAGTTTGTCCTGATATTCGTGGGGTTTCTCTCTTATGTTGCCCTCTGATCGCTACGTCAAGTAAATATTCCTATTTGTTTAATGTTCGATTGTCCATGTTTCTTTGCCAAATTTTGCTTTTAATTTCAATGATATACATTTTAAATAGAATATTTTTAGTTACCACAATAACAAGATCAGCAGCATCGATATGGACTGACGCGTCATTTGCTGCACAAGCAGGACGATTAGATTGAAGCACGTACTGTATTCAGCGTCATTAATCTTTTAATGCCCCGTTATGTCAATGTCACAGATCTGTATCTCTGTGCTCTGTGCAAAAATATAATGCGGTCTGACACCACTTACATTTACATTCACATTTAATACAATGTCTGCGTGGGTAATAACATTCTAACTTTGTGGCGCTTCGATCCTTAAGTAAAGTCCCAAAACAACGCTACGAAATAAATGCATTTACAAATTTATTATATTTTATACACGTCACTTGGCTTAATAGTGGCCGAAAAAGTCGAAAATAAATTAACTCTTTGTCGGTAGCTTATAAGTCTTATTAAATAATAATTACGCATTCGATCACGTTATTCCAAGAAAATGGTACAAAAATAATCTCGTCGGATTCAACGAATCATTATTAGGTACTAAGTGTCTTTGTGTTTACCGCCTTACCTTTGAGTTGGGCACATATTTGTTGTGTGCTTATAGGTCCGTTGGTCCATCCTAAAGTCTGCAATTTAAATGTAAAAAAGAAGGAAATCTGTAAATGACATACCTAAATTTATAGTTGGCTGATATAATATGAAAGATGGATCTTGATCATACATGTCACTTAAAAAAAACTTTTTTCAAAAAAAAAAATAACCGCCTTCAAAAACTAAAAACCCAATAATAACTAAAATTTCGGAAGTCGGTGGCAACACAAATTGAATGGCAGAAGAGAAACCACCGACTTCCGAAATTTTAGTTATTATTGGGTTTTTAGTTTTTGAAGGCGGTTATTTTTTTTTTTGAAAAAAGTTTTTTATTTATTACTTTTTAGTGTCGACTCCCAATGTTTGACTGTGTATAGTATCTTTCAAAGTAATTTATTTTCAAAATAAAACTACTAACAATCTTATAAAACGAAAATAGAAACTTGAAGACAAAGCACACATCGTCTATGAAAACTTCGTCAATTTTTTTTGTTCTTGGTGAATTTTTCGAGAAGCACTAAACCGATCGCCACAAAATTTATATGGGACTACCCCTGAATCATGATTTATCAAACAAAAAAAGAACCATCAAAATCCGTTGACAATTGACGGAGTAATCGATGAACAAACATACAAAAAAAAAAAAAAAAAAACATACAAACAGCCGAACATAGTACCTCCTCCTTTTTGTGAAGTCGGTAAAAACTATTTATATTAATATTATAAATGCGAAAGACCATTTCTTTGTAGACTTTTCACGCATAAACTGGTGAATAATTTTTGGCAATATTTATAGGTACCAATAAAAAAAGACTATGGGGAATCTGCGCTATAGCCGACTAATGGGAGCGAAATCGCGAGCAAAAGCTGGTGTATTATCATTTTCAGTTTAAACCAGGGAATCCGGTCAGATACTATTGACATAAGAAGTTTATAGCTTGTTTATGCCATTACTGACTGGTTACGTTTATAGTACCCAAATAAAAAATCCGTAGTTGGAGATCTGGTTGATCCATTAGTGTATCACGATATTGAAATCGGAAACAAGACTTGCGAATAATTATCTTTGCTCTCATTTAAGACAGATAACATTTCATTCACAAGAAACTGCCTTTAATAATATTTGCTTCCAGTCTTCTGATGCGCTTGCAATAAATAAGCTTTAAATGGCAAGAGATCGTCAACCTCAGTAATAAGAATAAACTAATCGTTTGCTATCAATCCAATGAACAATTATAACAGCATTGTATGTTGTGCGCGTTTTGTATTAGTCACATTTGATGGTAGTACATTAATTTCTGTGCCGTGAACATTAACCGTTATTTAAAATTACTAACATTTGGTCTAGTGTGTTTCATAGATAGACGAAGTTAGATTTATTATTAAACATGCCTTTATTTTTTAACAATGACCAAATGTTTCCAAAAGAAGACGTCTCATTTTTAATCGCCATTATTCATGCTGCTGATTTATAAGTTTTATTAACTTTGTCGAAATATTTATCTAAATTTATTTAGAGAGCTTATTTGTTTTTTTTTTTCAATAGTAGAAATCTTCCCACTTAATTGATTAGGATTAATTCGTTATAGCTTCTTTTAAAACTCGAAATTCAAAGAAATAAATTTTATTAAAGTAAGTTGGAATATAAATCCACCAATGGGACACAAAATAAATGTTATGCACATAAAGTATATATAAGTCAAGCGCCTTACGCCTAAAATATCCAAAACAATATTGCATGATCATGATTTTGCTTTCTGATTTTCAGAAGGAGCCACAACAACTAATTCTGACTTTTGCGGACTAGCAGTTTCAATGTTGTGAATTATTTCAAGGTAACTTACTTCATAAATAAATATTGTAGATGAGCCATAGTATTTAGCCGACTTAAAAGATTGCGTTGGAATAATGTGGTCATTATTGTAAGTGACATTCATGACGATAAATATATTTTTTTATTGAAACCTACTTTTTCAGAGTGCAGCTCCTAGTTATTATACAGTCTTAAAAAAAACAGGACAAGTGCGCCTGGACACACTCAATTTATCTCCCTAGTTTTTGAAGTAGGTAATTAATAATATCATGTATTTTAGTAATGTTTGTCTGTAAAACCTAATTAGCTGGGGTAGTTTTCCTTAAACCTTCAATATTATATTATTTAATTCCCTTTCGCGATTGTTTTCAGTCCATGCAATTCTGCTAGTGGATTTTTGTCTCGCTCCGCTTCAGTGGGCAGACAGCTTTAAAATTTTCACTTTGAAGCTTATATTTTACAAACGGTTCCCTGATTCGAAAAATGGTTACCACTTGTACCAACTTTAATGACGAGATAAATAGACGTTACTAAGCACTGGCTTTGGCTTAGGACTTTACCTGTCACTGTTACACAATTGCCAAACGTCAAATGTACGATAGAGACGGAACGCAGCTAAGCCAAAGTACGTGCTCAGTTACGTCTATTTATCTCGCCATTAAACTTAGACCAGTTTTTGGCATACGCGACTAAACCTCAAAACCTATGTTCTCAAAACTTTACGGCCCATAATGGAATGAATGCATTCCATTATAAATCCCAAAGCGATTTTAGTATGAAGTATATTTAATTCTTTAATTCCTCTTACACCCCAAAACAGTTTTGGTAGAGTCCGACAGACAGCAAAATTACAGCATGCATTTAATAAAACACTCGAACTTGCATCACATTTGATCTAGAATTGTGTTTGTAATAAAACTCCCCTGAAACACTTGACCCTATATTTATGAGTCATCATATTACCCCTATTGTATTTAGTTTTTTTTTTATATTGATACCTCCAGAAAGCACACTCATAAATATCAGAGTATAGCAAGGCGGTTTCGCCTGTCGCCACCAATGAACTGACATGACTCCTGCTTACCTTCGTAACATCATTGAGTGGACAAAAATTACAAGATTTTATTATTCCTTTCTACATGGGAGGAAGTAGAATATTTTTTGGGGTTGAATAGCATAAGCCCAGTATTTCATGTTATTTTTTTAACGGTTTGTCCACATTAATATAAATTCCAATTTACAGCATAGTGCTAAGACAGACATACAGATGAACAAGGCGAAACTTTAGGGGTTCTTTATTGTCTACAGAATCCAAAAAATACATGGATCACACATTCAATAATTAGCTATGTAAATATATCATTCTTAGATTTATGTAAGTTTAACATCTTTTAACGGCTTACTTTACTTACAAACACTTACCATAAATGATGGTAATCTGTGATGATCTTGAGATGTAAAATAAAAATGAATTGCTACTTATCATTTTTTATATTGTATTATGTTATACATATCAAAAAATTACATTTATAAAGTGTAGGTACAGATGATAAAGTCAAGATTCAAGTTACTATTTCCTTACTACATCATTTAAGCATTTAAATATAAGTTTTGTGGTCACCCGTTTTTGCGAAATTACTATTTTTTTGTAGGTTTAGTGTATTTTGATTTACTTACAGTTTAGTGAGTATTATAATTCATATTTATAATATAACCTATTAGATATAGGTACTTAACTAAAAATATAATTGATAAAAGAACACCTTGATTTTACAATAAAGTCTAAATAGTTTTGTTCGTATTCAATGCACCAAGGTTATTTAAAGTTGGTCTGTTAGGAACACTGCGCTGAGACTTAAGCTAACACAAAGTGTTAGCAGTCTCCTCAATAACTTTACGTTCAACAAGTAGGTCATCACGGCTTTTAAGAGATTATCCGCTGGGGTATAATGATATTAGTAAACCGAAGTGTATTGGCATGCTACTTCACGCATACGATTTGCGACAGATGGCGCTTTGTAGAACTTACCATAATATAACGTTTAGTTTGTTTTTTATGTTATTTTATTGTAATGTTTTGAGAGTAGGTGCCTAGTCATATTCATTAGCGCAGCGGCCCATCACTAATGACAGTATTTAATATTTTAATACTTACAATGTATATCATCTACAAACCTATTTTAAGACAGTTTTGAAGGACACCAGACATTGTGATCCAAAAAAAGTGCGCGGCCAGACATACATTTATTTCCAACAATTAGGCCACACATACCTTAAAGTACTACTATGTATTAAAACACTAGGAAAATTAATGAAACGGCAGTTAAAAAGTTAAGGCAGTAGTTTAAGATATGTTTGGCTAAAAAAAATTAAAATTATTCCCAATTGGAATAATTTTAATTTTTTTTTGGAACAACGAATGTATGAAGATTTTCTGATGTGCTTTAAAAGAATAAGTTGTATATACAATAAAATTGAGCACGATCTCGTATCTCAAACTTAGTTAAGCATTGATAGGTAAAATCAATGCATAATATTCATCCAATATCGGATATAATTCAATTATTACCTAACTTTATTACGTATTCACCAAACCAGTAGTGACATTGAAGGCTGCGTTTTATAATGCAATCGACGCTCAACGTACGGCGGGCGGAGCGGACGCGGGCGCACCACTGGACCATACCTTCCAAACGATGCCATATCTTAGGCCACACTACTCGTCTCTTATGTTTTGTTCTTTTTATAAGTGGCAATAAATGGTTGATATTTTTTCTTGTAAAATTATCTCAAAATGTTCGGTTTTAAAACAGTTTTTTGTTTGTTAACTGTGTTCAATGCTTGTTACGGTGCTGTTGATATTAGTAAGTGATACATTTTTTATTAAATTAATTCAATATTTTTAGGATCATTTTAATGTATTTGGTAGGTAATTTGGAGGCATTTTTTTAAATTTGTTTTTATTACGTAGATCAATTAATATCTACAATTCACTTTTTATAATTATTTAATTTGTTAATTCTTCCTTTTTTCTGAAAAACTATATAGGTGCTCGACTTCAGAACATTGTGTACACGTCATAATAACAGTTTCCAGTACATTTTAATTGTCCGTCATCAATTCGTCACTCACTGTACAATTTGAGTCCCTTCACCATAATTAGCGTCATAATTAAGCGACACGTGACATACGTATTTCTACGTATTTGCCCAAACCATACAATTAATGAGAAAAACAACTTAACTATCATTTAGTAGTGTTGCATTTACCAATTAACATAAATACTAAAATTTTAAATAAAAGCCGCCACTATTTTCTTGTTTTGTTTTGGTTAGCATTTTCTAACTATAATTAAAAATAAAATTAGTCGCTAAATGTATTGCTAAGCGCGCGTTTTTTTTAAATATTTTTTGAAGAACGAGGGTTGTTCTTACACAGTGAAAAATATAAAAAAATGTCTGAAAACGTCTAAAAGCAACACTTTTCTATACTCCCATACAAACATTCGTACAGGCAATTGAACTGTAATACCATACCATAAAGTTCATGTTTTAGTTAAGGCGCTGTCCATAGCAAACACCTTGTAAAAGTAGATCTATAACAAAGAAAATTATATAAACTAAAGATATACCTATAAATTTTAAAACACAGAACTGTATTTATTTAAATATTCAAATAAAACTGCAAAATTGCTTACATTTTTGCGGATTTGCTAAAATATTTTCGACCTTATTTCTATTAATTCGATGCACCACCGCAAATAGCTACTTACCGCGCCGTAAGAGGTTTCGGGAAGGCAAAACAATTAAGTGACGATAGTATCGTATAAATTCATTGATGTCCAGTTTGAATTTTTTTTTGTGTTGGATAGCTCATTAAGGCTATAGGCTACATAACATCACGCTACGACCTATACGGGAGCGGAGTAGTAACCAAAATACGGGTGAAACTGCGGGGGGGCGGGGGGCAGCTAGTCATAGATAATATTAGATATAGATACAAATAGATTGTTAACACTAATTCGCTAAAAACTTACCTTAGGTAGTTTCCATTTAAATAAAAGTTCTTAATTTTATTTTTCAGGAAAATATCTAAAAGTTTGCGACAGAAATGCAATTGATGCGAACGACTGCATGGCGGACGCAGTGCAAAAGGGCATTGCAGTGTTGGTAGACGGCATAGAGGAACTGGGAGTGCCACCCATTGATCCTTACCTGCAGAAGGAGTTCCGCGTGGAGTACAAGAATAATCAGGTACGAACAAATTTCCTATAGTAACCACCGTTACCTTAAACGAAATATTTATGTGGCACACTGAATCTATCTGTGGGCATGGCAGTACAGCCGAGTCGCTCAAAAAAAGCGGCACGGCCGTACCATCATCCTTTTTACGAAGCAGTTCAGTCATTTTCAACTTTAAAACTAGAAACCTGAATTTTCAGTAACCAATCAGGCATAGTGTAAACATGTAATATTTCAAATTTAAGAATTATAACTAGTCGAAGTTTCTTAGTTTCGCTCACTGACCGATCATCAAAACTCTGAGGCACTTCTAGCAGACATAGAAACTACAAATTTAAATTATAAAATCAATGGTACCTATATTAAAATATTTTGCAATTTAGTTCCAGTTTTCTAGATACACCAATTGTATAAATAACTTTGTAAATTTAAAATCGTATAAATAAATACGAGATTTTTAAGTTATTCACAAACAATGATTACGATGTATTTTGAAAAAAATAATGCGATGCCATTAAAAACAGAACCTGTAATAATAAAAACAAGTCTCGAAACTCAGTTCTTCTACGGTAAAAAGTTGCAAGATTCAAGTCGGTTGAGAGACTTGGCAATCGCACTAATATAATATGTATTACTGATGAGATACTTTGTGTTTTCATGCGGTGGCCAAGTCAATTAACTGACCTGGTATTAATAGAGTTGAAGAACTGAGTTGCGAGACCTCCTTTTTTACAGGTTCTATTTTTCATAGCATTATTCTGTCTTAATATTACACATTATAATAACAACAACAAGCTCAAGAGTTTGTTTGTTTGGTTGAACGTATTAATCTCAGAAAGTACATGTTCGAATTAAAGATTTATTTTTTGTTGAATACAATTTTATAATAATAATAATAAATCTGTTTATTTAAGATAACCATGATCCAAATTGTTAGTAACATAATAACTTAAAACTAGTGTTAGTAATACAGGTTTAAACTATTCGCCCCCTGCCTGACCCATGAATCGAGGTATCAATACTCATATGAACAGTAATACATCGATTCATGTACAGGATATCAAGTCTACCAGCTATCATACTTAAAACGGTGTTGCGACTAGTCCGCACTCTGCTCAGCATTGACGCGCACCGCTTGCGCAGAGTCGCAAGAGTTTATCGAGGAAGGCTATGTAACATCGCGCTAAAACTTACAGGAGCCCAGCAGTAACCACAAACGTGATTGAAAAAACTTTTTACAAAAAAAAAAATAACCGACTTCAAAAAGTAAAAACTTAAAAATAACTTAAATTTCGGAAGTCGGTGTCTTTTCTTCTGCCAGTCAATTTGTGTTGCCACCGACTTCCGAAATTTAAGTTATTTTTAAGTTTTTACTTTTTGAAGTCGGTTATTTTTTTTTTGTAAAAAGTTTTTTATTTTTTACTTTTTAGTGTCGAGTTAAAATTTAGTCCTGTTTAAAATGAGCCCAAACACGACTACTGTGCTGTAATTTCAAGGTTTGTACTTTTTCTGATGCTCCTGGCTTCAGCATCAGGTCTCTATGTACTTCGGTGTTCCTCATTAACAGCACGTTTATCCACACATCGAGCCCTTTTCAATGAGCCTAAACACGATATATCTGCTGTTATTTGTCGAGGAGTTAGGTACTCTGCAGACTATCCTGACTGCAGCATCAGGTCATGACTTGATGATCATGAGCCCAAATGTGGCAAATGCCCTATCAAACATCAAAACAATTTACATTCCTTGCCTGTTCGAGTAACTTCTTACTGTTAAGGAGTTGTACCTTCCATCATCAGCTCAGCTAACTGAGATGGTGACAACCATATGCAAATACACAAGATACTTCATAAAATATGCGAAAAACAATAAGTGAGCTTATAAAATTTGAGGGTTGCCTTCGATTTCTCTAAGATCCCATCATCAGATCCTAACTTGGTGACAATGGGACCACCTCAGAACTATCTGCTTTCGAACAAAAAAAGAATTTTGAAAATCCGTTGACAATTGACGGAGTAATCGATGAACAAACAAATACAAAAAAAAAAAAAAAAAACATACAAACAGCCGAACATAGTACCTCCTCCTTTTTGTGAAGTCGGTAAAAAGGCGGGGGATAGCTGGTAGTTGACAATTCTGTTGACTCAACCATTCATATTTGCTATTCAACAATTATACAGCATTTTGCGCTTAATAATTTGTTTAAATATATACCTACCTTTTTTACAAAAGTTAGAAAATATTTGACTGCAAGCAAGTATAAATAGTCTAATTGGTTTGCTAATTCTAAAAACCTGCAGTGTCTAGAATCATCCGTACTAATATTTAAAGAGCTAGAAAGACCTTCAAAGATCAAAATATTTGATTGACTTAAAAACTTCAGATACCTACAGCATTTTATTTACATTCACGGATGATTTACAGACAAATTCTGATAGACGGATTCTCACGACTTTATTGATTACCTACCCAGAACATCTATCGTGCGCGTCTATTAAAATTTTCAATGTAAACTTATGACTATGTAACGAATAGGAATTGGAAGTCCTTAACACTTATAAAACAGAAAGCAAATTACCTCAAAAGAGCTAATTTGACCTTATCAGTACGGAACTATAAGGAAGTCTATTATCAGTAAGAGCAACGACAAGCACGCGATCTGCGAAAGGCCATAATTACGGCGGATTTCATTGAAAGTAGGTTTATTTAATACGAAATTATTATATAATCTTTTATATTACATATTCTGAATGTTGATTACTTCTACGGTCATAAAGACATAAATATTTCACAGAAAGTTATAAATAATACAGACAAAATGTAGGGTTTAAAAGTATAATTAACACAACTATTACAACTAACTGATAAATATATTTTTTTTATTTGTAATATTTATAATAAGAACCAGAAAATAATTATATTTTCACATTTAAAATTAAAGAAAAGTTTCAATAATAAGAAATGCTACGGATCAGGTTTGCATAAGCCAAGGCTGAAACCTGAATAATATTAATTACTTATTTTTTTCTACGAACACAGAATAGAGAATGAACAAAATATCGGCTCTTCCTTATTTTTTATAACTACATTCAGGGGTCACAAAAGGCGCCTCCTCTCGCTCCTCTTCTTAAAAAATCTACATCATTAAATTTAAAACCTTATTAGGAATCAATGATATGGATAAATTTTGGTATCGTTTGAAAAGTAATGAAAAGAATTACACAAAAACAATGTAATAAATTGTACTTTTATTGTTGGAATAGTATAAAAATAATGTTTACAAAACAATAAAAACTCTTAGGGCGAGAAAGGGATAAGTAAAGTTATTATCACTAAAGTGCGATTTTTGTGACGCTGAGTAACAGAAATGCAATTAAGTACTATGGTTACTTGTGGGTAAATACTCGCCAGATATTAACCAAGTAATTTCCATAAAAGACTTTGGCTTTAGTTGTTGTGGTTTTCATATTTCCTTCAACTGAATGTCATATCCATTAAAACATAACACAAACAATAATTTTAAGGTTAAGTCAAACACTTAAAATGTTTGACCTAACCTCATAAAATTGTTATTTTAAGCATTTTGCCAAATGCCATATTTAACTTTAGCTTAATATATCTATTTTATAACTAACTAGCTTTTGCCCGCGACTTCGTTCGTGTGGAATAGTTCTCGTTCCCGGGGGATTTCCGGGATGAAAACTAGCCTATGTCCTTTCTCGGGTCCTAGACTATATCTGTACCTAATTTTATTCAAATCGGTTCAGTGGTTTAGGCGTGAAGAAGGGACAGACAGACAGACCGACAGAGTTACTTTCGCATTTATAAAGTCAAAGTCAAAGTCAAATCATTTATTTTCATTAGACCAAAAAAGGCACTTTGAAACGTCATACTTATAAAACAAAAGTGAATCTACCGCCCATTCGGAAATGTTGTTACGTATGGAGAAGAATGGGCAAGAAACTCCATACTTACTCTTTTAAAAAATAGTTGTATTACAAAGTTTTTTTTTTTTACATGGTTAGGCGTGATTTAAAATGAATATAATCCAAAAACCATTTCCGTCAAAAATTACATGTATATAATAAAAAAAACTTATAATATTAGTATGGGTGGTTTCTTACCTTATAAAAAACCGTTTTACTAAATTTGACAGAAATTAGCAATATATTTAAATTTGTCAGTTTGACTTTAACTTTGACTTCATAAATTTAAAAAAAACCTAGAATTTATCTACCCTTATAAGGGTGGACATTCCAAAAATTGTAAAACTGCATGGCATTTTTTAAAGAAATTACTAGACTCCCATTGGGAGTTTCCTAAAATTCTGTCTGGCAGACCGCTCCACTCCTAATAAATCTACCTCTACGCTAGAATTTCATCTTCATAGGTCTAGCCGGTTTTGTGATTTCGTGTTGGGCAAATGCGTGAAGAAATGGTGGATGCAAAGGGTGGATGATAATGTGAATACATGTAATGGTATAAAACAAATTCGCTCCCTGCTGTCTGTACCTATGTGTGCTTGAAACTTTTAAACTGTACAACGGATTTTGATCGGTTTTTAATCGATAAGTGACCCAACAGCAAGGTTACTATGCATAATATAGTAGAGGAACTCTGATATTTTATTTGCACTTAAAATTATGTTCCTACAACAGTATTGTAAACCTTGAAAAGGTCTTCACAAAAGTCCGCAATTTTTTATCATTTTTTATGGTTTGCTTTTTACGAGAAATAATGGCTTTTTTAAAAGCGTTTGTTACGAATCAATTTGAAGCAAAACAGCATTTAATCCTTACCTAAATTAAGTATAATACATTGTGAATTTAATATAGACCAATGAGGCCTTTCACAGTACGTAATTTTTAATTAATATTTTCAAAGACATTATAATGCTGAATACATTGTGAATTTAATATAGACCAATGAGGCCCTTCACAGTACGTAATTTTAATTAATATTTTCGAAAACATTATAATGCTGAATACATTGTGCATTGTAGCAAAATGTGGCACTATAATTATCCTAGGAGCACGTATTTTTTAATCCTATAGCAATCCTGAAAACGTTATAGAACCGCATTTGGGCGCAGTTTATAGGATTATTACGCCCTATAGTCGTTTTTGTATAATCCGACAACGTGCAATTCGATATTATAATTGTCTTAATAAGTGCTTTTACAATAAACATTTACCCTACAAAGATCCGGGAAATGCATTTGATAAGAGCGATTAGTCCTCTTACGACCTAGCGCGTGCTGCTATTGGAGTACTTGATCCTACAGTGATCAGCGTGATGTTATGTTATGATCGTTTGACTGTTTTATAAAGAATGCCCACTCAACTTGCGAAATTAATTTTATGGATAAAGTGTTAGATGTTAATAAACATATCTTTATGCGCCTTCAAAATTATACATATTCATAATTTGTTTATTCAGTAATAATTAACTATTACCAATCCGACATAGGGTCGAAACACGTGCCATAACATTGCATTTACATCGACCTATATAAGATTAATTAGTCATAGTTATGACTATTCCATGACATAATATTTCGCCACCATTTTAAGTTTTAGGGTTCTTTCGAGAACAGAAATAACCACGCATAATAATGCATGCAGGGCTATGTTTTAATCAGTACAATGTTTAGAATAGTATCAAAATTACTCTGTATATTTTTTAACATTTCTCTTTAAAATTAATTTCAACATAGATAAAAAATGGGCAGTGTAGGGATGCAAAATGGTAAAATAACTAATTGTCAGTGCTTTAAATTGTTTTTATTTTTTAATTTGTTTATCAAAACAATGGAATCTGACACACGATAGTTCTGATACTGCTTCCACTATAATGTTCTTTATCTTCTTGATTGATTGTAAGAACTCTCTGAAAAAATATCCTCACAGTGTTGTCTAAGCCTATTTTCATTTTATCCTGTACGGGACCATCACAAATTTCACCAGACTTTTTGTTATTTAAGAAAAAGTTCAACCCAAACTCCGATACCGACTTCATTTCGAAGTACTTTCTCGACACTCTTCTTCGATAACTGCCACTACGCTTAAATCGTTTCAATTTGTACAAATTCATATTTATATTATTCCAACTTTTTTTAGCAAATTATAAAATAAACACAAGATGTCTGATTACTCCAATAATAGCAAATGTAGGACACATTTAAGATATTTTACTTATAAAAATCACAGGCTATGCTAGCTTGGTGCTAAAAATCCATTAAGGGCCATGACTGCGATAAATTGATCCTATAATATCCTAACTTGTAGCAGCTATATCTATGACATTTGTAGGAAGTGCATGTCTTACAGAAGAATGAAACAAGACGTTAACATGATTAAACAAAAGTCACACTTTGCTGATTAGTTTTATAACTTGCGCTTCTAAGACTGCGCGTTCTAATAAGAATCCTGGAAAATGATCCTCGTTTATAAAACAAAGTAATAGAATCGAAAGTACTTATAGTGTAAACCATCTTACAAGATGCTTTCATTGGATTAGTGGTCTGAGTTAAAACGTCTATTAGATTTCTAAAAGACGTTTAGTCCTATATGCCAATTCCTGTAGGAGTATTTTGCTCCTTGGGTATCCATATGATCTAGATAATGGTGCACTAGATAATTCAGAGATATCCATGGCATGCCTTACTTGAGGGTGTAACCACTCGATCGGGCTCGTAGTATTAGGAGGAATCAGGACGTTTAAGTTAGTACCCAGCTCTCATAAAATACCCGACGTTGGTCGCCTTAGCTTGACATAAAGATATATAAATTAAATACTAAGTATAAGTTCATCGATAGGTCAGAATTAAATTAATTCCCACTTTGTACTTCTCAGAAATAAATCACTTAAAAGCTAGTGCTACAATTATTTAAGATTTTTTAACACTTTCTCAAAAACCTGTCTCACCTGTTTGCCATCTTTACGCAACCCAAATGAGATTATTTCCCATTGTTACAGTTATCGCAGAGAAACCATTTCAATTTACCCAAAAATGTACGCACACACATAAAAGAACTCACAAAGACGTTTCGAGATAAACATATTTCAAACTTAACTAATTAGACTCATACATCATCGCAGAATTGTTTGTTTCATTCACTCATTAAAAACATATACACGTACAATGGTCCTACCTAAGAGGACTAAGTGCGGAAACCAAACCTCCCAGAGGGAGGTCCATGATGAAGATGAAGAACATATAAAACTAGAATTCGTTGGGCCTACATATACAAAATCAAATTTTGCCGTTACGGTACCTTAGATATAACTTAATTTTAGTATTTATTTATTAGGTAAACATGTTTGTTTTACTTAATTTTTATGACGAGCTGGTTTTTACTGGGAATCTTTATATTTTCTAAATATTGCTTTGTACTTTCTGAAAAACTTATACGCGAATTCTGGAAAATCTGCCTTGTAATCAAAGACTGTCTCAAAGCTTTTTAGTATAGCCTCGCATATTACGAAAGCAAATAATTAGTTGGGAAAGGTTAAAATTAAATATGATCTGTCGTCCGACATTCGTTTGTCAACCTTCAATCAACTCTGTTTGTAGACCGAAGTTGAAAATAATATACTTAATTGGAGTTGAAGGTTAGTCAGTGAAGGAAACTCAACAATCGGCTTCACCTAGTTTCACTGGGTATTATTTTTTATATCCTAAATGTTAAATAGATTTCGTTTTGATTCTTCTCACGTCCAAGGTGAGCTATGAAACTTTAGTATTAAAGTATCATCTGCTTAGCGTGTGTACTACATTCTCTGTTTTAGTATTCGATCTTCTATAGTGGTGCCGAACTGCCGATTCTCTTGTTCACAAACTAAACTATTTAATAATATTTTAACATTGTATTAAGGAAAGGCCAGAAGATAAAATATTAATTTAGTCCTGTCAAATTTTGACCCTCCATAGATAATTTAAGACGCGATTATAAACATGACCACTGATAATACATCGATTTACTTCAGGCGCTGACTAATTTGACGGGACTTAATTAATATGTATCTCCTATCCTTTTTTAAATGAATAGAAAGAGAAAGATGCACATAACTTATATTTAGTTTAGTTTGTGAAACAAGAGATTCAGCGTCAGCGTCACTATGTTTTTCAGGCTGAGGTAAACTGATATCATTTTTGCTTTGAGATACATTCATGAATGAATATAAACCGGCTCGGCTCTAGTACCTATACCTCATATTGTATTGCAGCAACTTATGTATTCACAGATTAGCCTACTGTATTTTTTATTAATTCTGGTTTGGTAGAGCTAAAAACAAAACAAGGTTGTTTTATTAATTGACATTCAGACCTCGTAAAACCGAACACGTTACTTTTAACTATAACAGCAGGGGACAATTACCATTGAATAAAGCATCGCCAACCCAATTGAATTCAATACTCAGGCCTGTAAATTGCGTGCCTTTAATTCTAATGAAACATGTGGTTAGTCCTAAAATAATTGATAGAACAAACTATACAACGATGAGTGATGCCCGTTTGTACTTACACCATTCGACTTCTTAATGTTGGATTTTCTTACCTAGGTTCTAAGCTTAGGGTTGAGTTTTCAACAGAATAATCAACCCTAAGCCTACGTATAATGCAAATTAATCTCATTAACTACAACTATTTGTCCATTTCTTCAGTCTTTTTTTTATATAAAATTGATATAAGAATGCTAATGGTGCTGATTATCTTGTTCACAAACTTAACTAAATTTAAGTTAAATGCATCTTGGTTGTGGAATAGTTATAATAGTTACCGTGACCACGGAACAAAAAGGGCAACTGAAGGAACATGAGTGAGTTTTAGTCAGTAAAAGTCTGACACGCCCTCCCGCCCCACCCAGGACGGGAGAAACAATTGATGATTTCCCACTCCCAAAAAAAAAGAGTTAAATGCATCTTTCTCTTTCCATTTTTAAAGAAAAGGACAGAAGATACATTTTTGTTTAATCCTGTCAAATTAGACAGCCCCTGAAGTAAATCGACGTATTTTTAGTCTCCATGTTTTTAATCGCGTCTAAATTACCTATGGAGTGTCTAAATTTGACAGGACTTATAACTAATATTTTATGTCCTTTTGTTTAAGAAATGGAAAGAGAAAGATGCATTTATCTTAAATTTAGTTAATTTTGTGAATAAGAGAATCGGCGCCATTATCTACTCTATCTGAAAAAACACTGATTTAGTTAATTTACATAATTATGTAATAAAACCGTACATTTAATTGCAAACTAACAAAATTAAACGCGTTATGAAGATAAGCACCACATACAGTGGCTTGGGAAGGCAAATACGTTGAAACACCTTATATGATTAGTGGAGCAAGATCATAACCTTCAGATTTAAATCTATGACGGTAATAACTGCTAAACGGGTTTACGAGTTATATACGGACAAGTACTCTAAGCGCCTTATTAATAATCGCTGCATAAAGTTATGACAGGTGTATACGTCAAAAAATGTATGGTTACACAGGCTTTATTCATTGCATAACTTTACACAGTGATTATTAGTAAGGGCAAAGTATAGAAGATAGAGATACTTTAACAATGACAGTAATAATGCAAGTACGAAGTAATTTTTGGCCTTCAAATATGTATACTAGCGAGCTGTTCCAACTTTGCATGTGTGTTACAAATCTTTGTAAAACTCTGATTTTCTTAACTGTAATATGCATGTCATATACACATAAACCTTCCTCTTGAATTACTCTATCTATTAAAAAACCGGTGCGTAATTTTAAAGATCTAAGCATACATAGGTAGATACAGAAGGAGAAAAGCGACTTTAAAACAAAGTCGCTATGTAATAATAATGATGAAATAGTATTAGTTTGTACTGACGGGCTTTTGAAGCTTTTAAAAGAATCAAAACAAATAAGATGCGTAATACAAGACAGACTAAAAGGCACTTAACGTTTGTAAAATAAAAACAAGCAGTAAAGATAATTATGATTCAAGGTTGCTGAACGCAAATGCGCCTTTTGCCGCCCCTAAATGTCAGTAACCAGGTTTACAACTAGACCAGAATATTTTTACTACTTGCTGTACTTAATTGCGGATCTGAATTTTGAATTACACTGCTCTATAAAAAAACATGCCTAACTCACGACTCAAAATCTTGGAATCTTAATTTGAACCACTTCCCGGTCTTCGATTAGGATGAAATTTTGTTTGCTGTCAGGAATACGGAAAAAATAGTATGGCGGATTGGCAGTTCGACGAGAGTCCAAATCTATGACACAGACATTCCATTAATTCGAGTAAACTTTGGCAAGGACGGTGTCCATGTAAAGGCCATAGCAAAACAATTCCCCGCAAAGTTCAGCTATGGCACTGTTGGAAGACGCATGTTACCTGTGATTCTGAGTTGGGCGTCGACAGTGCACAAAATGCAAGGTTGTGTGGTGGATTGTGCTGTAGTAAATTTAGGACCCCGTACTTTTGCATCCGGGCAAGCTTGCTTGCGTTGCTCTAAGTCGGTCAAGTCCTTAGATGGCTTTCAAATAGGGAAGGGAAGGAACTGGACTGTTTAAAGCTCTCGGGGAAAACTCCTTGCAACACTGACGCATTGGCGGAAATGGAAAGAATGCGTGCTAATGCCGTATTAAATTTGGAATCGTAAAACTGTGAATTTTGTTAAGTTTGTTAATAATAAATATCTTTAAATACCTATTAATATTTTAAATAAGTAAGTAGTAAATTAAGTTTGAATAATAAGAAGACTAAAAAGTATAAAATAAAAATAATACTTAGTTTAAAAAAATAAAAAACACGCTTTTAGCACGCACTAAAAATTACAAAATAATTCGGACTTTTCGATTGATATCATTCAAGCGTATCATCGTGGTTTGAAAGAAAAGTATCTATCTACTTTAAAATAGTTATAAATAGTAATTGCGAATCGCACTCGCACACTAGGTCGGGTTCCGTCTAAACTTCAAGTAAAAATAGAAATTTGAATTTTACTTCCTACTTTCATTACTCTGGGTCAACGGGAAGTACGTTCTCGTTTTGATTACCTTGTCATTTTCGATTCAATGATATATCCACGGATTCCATCGTGGAACCACGGCCTGTATCCACAATGGAACCCTTATTACACGAGACCACGAAGTGCTCTTATGGGGGTTTATTATTACCTTTTGAGCTTCGAAACCCTAAAAAGTAAGAAGGTGACTGCCTTATTGCAATGTTTTAACAATGTAGGAAATATCATAGGAAAAACGGTGTAACATCAGGTTTGTGTAATAGGAATTGCGTAACAAACTCGGATTATTTGAGAACAATAACCGAGATTCCCATCAGGTCGATACGACGTCGTCGACAGCTGATATTTTATGTCATTAAGTTTGTTGGTGTATTTCTTTGAGTTTTTAATATCTTTTTTCTTCTCTTATTAGTTCAACATATTTTATCTCAAAAGGCTGAGGCAAAATTGAATTGTTTAGGTACTAGGTAGGTTCTTTACTCCTCGAAACGACCTAAATTTACCCATAGATTCTCTACTCCAAAATCAATTGAGATGTTTTTAATCTTAAGCGCCAATATAAATGTGTCACCGATTCCTTTACACTTTCGTCAAACAATTTTGAAATTGTATATCTTCCACTATACTATATTTATTATTTCCTTTTCCTGCTGACTTTGCCACAACTAACATTATCGTTTTTTTTCGTTTGTAACTTGATCGAAGGTTTGTAATAAGAATTAATTTATTCAGTGATATAAATATTTTTAGTAGGTAGCACCTGTAGCGTGTTTCTGTTCTTTGTGAGTGAGCAGTTTATTTATTCGCTTTATATACAGACCTTAGTATTAGCAAGCTATGACACTAGTAGATTAATTTATTATTCTCAGCCACCAATTAGGAATGCAGAATACATTCAATTAAAATAATAAGTACTTTTATAAGGTATTATATAAAGCAGATTTCTTTTCTGACGTCACCTATGTACCTAAATGATTTTTGTGACATTGTGGTTTGTTTTACATTTCCAGATCGTTGTCAAATTGGTGATAAACAATATATACGTGGAAGGTCTCAGGTTGGCCAAGGTGCACGATGCCAGGTAAGATCTTAAAATGTTTGTGACTTTTTCTTTCAATTTAAGTGGCAGGAGTGGGAAATCGTCATGGACGCTCACACTGCTCCACTAGTAAAGCTGACTAGGCAGTGCAAGACGGTTACTGGCTAAAACCCGCCTCGTCGCGCTGCATCCATTTGTTGTCGACAGGTAGTCCACTGGTGGACTTCGCGTTATCACCAATAAACGTCCCGCGGTCAACCAGTGGAACCCACGCGATCAACGAGTGAACGCCGCTTGGTCCACGAATTTTACATACAAATTAATTTTGAGCGGTGCATCGCCAAGTATCCTTCTCGCGTGTATCAATCGCGAGCAGCGCGCAGTCCACTCGGGACCCGCGCGTCAGCAATGCCCAGTCAACGCAAGGCAAGTATTCGAGCAGCGAGTTGTCACCATGTGGTCCAACCGCCGTCCGCGCGTGAGGGGCTTATAACCGAGGCTGGTATCTGGTGACGCTACGGAGTTGATATAGTGAGCGCATGCCCATACAAGTCCATATTAGAATACAAGCCGCAGGGCCCGCAGGAGGCGAGTCGGTGCGGAGTGGGTGCCGGGTGGCTCTAATGAGCTGTGACCTTTATACAGTAAATGCCCCCTTATAGCAAACTTCTAGATTTTTAAAGATTAAGAAAACAATAAAATGAATAATATCTAGTATTTCTTTCTTTAGTACCTAGGTCCTTGTTTTACACCTCCTCGAAAACAACGTGCTCTCCTGTTTTTTCAATTTCTAATATAACCTATATAACCCACGAAAACCTTTCTGTCTTTGGCTTGCACAGTTTCTAGTTCTACCCCGTCGCTCTCTTTTGAGGCGGTCTCTTTGATTTTGTTAAGAACCTCCCTGTAAGTGCGCGTGGTTCTTCCTGGGTTCAGCCTTTTTGGTCAGCTACTAGCTTAGGTGGCCGTCTCTTTTAGCAGTTTGACTTGCCTTTTCTTATCTGCCTGAAGCTTTTCCACCCTCTTGCTTCTCTACTTCATTGGACCGTTGCTGGTTAAGCGACCATTGAGTCGATCTTCACAGAGCATTTGGGACTGGTTGCAGTTTAAACAACAAAGAGGGAATGTTCTTTAGGAAATGTATTTATTGTAATTGATAATGTAATAGGTAGTTGGGCCACAAACCGGACATTTAGTCGGGCAAGATAAGGTCCAGCAAAAAAATGCAAAATATTTTTTGCTTACAAAAATTCTTAACCGTGTCGGGTCAACCAGAGAGGTTATCCAGTCCTTTATTATCGCAATTTTTGCCTGTTATAATCAAGTCAATGCCCGAGTTTATAATGTGTAACCTTGCAAGGGCGAACCACAGGCACCTGTCAAGGACTGCAGGTCAAGATTTTAAAATTCAAGTATTATAATTGGTAGTGGAATATGATAATAAAACATGACCGTCAAAATTAATTACAGATTGCGAGCGGATGATGACAAGTTCCACTTAGAAGTGGACCTGACTGGCCCTCTGGTGACGGTCAGAGCTCAATACTACGGAGAGGGGCAATTTAATTCCCTGAAGATAATAGCTTATGGCGAATTCAATACTACAATGAGTAAGTGTGTCGCCGCTACTGTTCTCATGTACAATGGTCCACTTTAGGGATCAGGTTTAAAAATCTAACCTAACCTAACCCAGTTACATAGACTTCACTACACATAACAAATATGAAGTCGATTGAATAATGAGATAGATATTCGCATCAACACTTCATTGTGTTTGTACAAAAAGAGAACAAAGGAAGTCTCTGATTATGTTTAATGCGGTAATCAAACTGTACAAAAGATTTAAATCTCTTCCTGCAAATTCGCTTTATATAAATATTATGTGACATAGATTACTTAGATTAAATTCAATTCATGATTATAAATTGCTCATATTTCTGCAGCTGACTTGGTTTATACCTGGAAGCTCAGTGGTGTTCCGGAGAAGAACGGCAATGAGACATACATCCGAATTAAAGATTTCTACATGAGGCCTGATGTTGGAAGCATTGTAACTTCCTTCAGAAACGACAACCCAGAAACAAGGGAATTCAGTAAGTAAAGCAATTCAAAACAAAGACTGCTAAAATCAGTACTAATTTTATAAAAGCCATAGTAAATGTTTGTCTTGTACGCTTTCAAGACTAAACCATAGAACCGAAAGAGGTGAAATTTGGTTCAGAGTGAGCTTTAACCTTGTACCCCAAAGAAGGACGGGCTACTTTTTAATCTGCGGCTTCGTAAGCATCCGTAATATACACTTGCGCGCACTAAACCGCAAGAAAAAGCTAGTGTTGTGTAACTTACAATAGAAAGTCAACTGTGAACAATCCAACGTGTTATTTAATGACTTTTTAATTTAGCATATCAAAGAGATTGCTTAGAAATAGACCAACATGCATGCATAATTTAAACAAGTTGCACGTTTGTCTTTAGTTTAGGCTTCATGCCAAGTAGCTTGCTCTGCAGTCAGATTTAGGATACTGCTACTAAAATTATATAATAAAAATATTGACTCACTGTTTTTTTTTTTGTGTATGTTGTATTTATCAAACGTGTTTACTGTTACAGCTGACTTGGGCACGAGATTCGCGAACGAAAACTGGAGAACTTTGTACAAAGAGTTTCTGCCGTACGCTCAAGCTAACTGGAATAAAATTGGCACCAAAATTGCCAATAAATTATTTTTGAAAGTACCTTATGATCAACTGTTTCCCGCGTCGCCATGATCTGCAAAATAAATGACAAAAATTTTAATTATTTACATTAAATTTTGCTAATTAACTAACCATTCATCATAATTTAAAATGAACATCGGTGTACTGTGATACCTAAGATAATTTTAATATTAGGCTACAAAATATGGTTACCATTTTTGACGATGACGTATACCAAAAAATTATATACCTAGATAACATTGATCCCAGATAAAAAAAAAGAATAAAGTTATTAAACGTTCGTAATCTATACTAATATTATTAAGCTGAAGAGTTTGTTTGGTTGAACGCGCTAATCTCATTAAGTACTGATTCGAAAAATTCAAATTTATTGAATATGATGAGAGGAGGCAATATAATATCTCGCTACGACCTACGGTAACGGAGTAGTAACCAAAGATGCAGATGAAACCGTGGAGAACAGCTAGTTCGTTATAAGAGTCTCTTCATTATAAACGGTGTTAGCTTAAATAATTAACCGGTGTTAGTATAAAATTATCTGCACGGTATATTGCTTCGAAATTTTTGTTAACCAATTTAAGTTAGTACATGACAAAACATAACATTATGTAAATGATAAAATCATAATACACAATTTTCGTCAAATTATAGATTTAAGTTATGTTTAACATTAGCTGTAATTCTGATTCAGGGAGCCAATTCTCGGTTTTAGAGATGATGTCGAATTCGACAAAAAAGTCGAATGACGTCATTTTTACGTCAAATTTTAAAAGTTGCTATTCTGGGGATGTCGAGTTCGACATTTGTCGAAGGCTAACGTTAGAGTTCATGTCGAGTGCTTCTGAGCAGTAGAGATGTCATGTCGATTGTAGAGATACGTCATTTCTGTGTGAATTCGTTTAGTTTTGGATTGTACCCTGTGTTTTTATTTCCTTATTTTTTTAATAAAATACGGCTTGGCATCTCATACCTACTGGAAATTCGATTTATACTTTTTGATTTGTGCATTGTGTTTTTTTGAAACGACGACCACGATTAGACTTGAAACCACTGAAAGATGGACGAGTTTATTTGTTTATTAGAATTTCTATCTTGCACACCCTAAAATACCTAATTTACGTGTTTGTTGAGTACACAATTATTGTAACCGATTTTATTATAATTGATTTTTTGTATGACTTAACTGTTTTTATTTTAAAATAAAGAACTTTATCATTTACTTCCTACCTAACACTTGAATTCTGTCATTGACAGACAGTCAACTGTCAAACTGATTATTTTTACACTAAACGTTTCGTTTTATAATTAAATATTCGTATATTCAGCATTTTAAAACGAAATCATTCATTCACTTATGCTACTTTTACTAAGCTACCAAAAACGGAACGTGCGATTCTTCATAATGGTAACATTATCTTCACTCGACTCGACATTTTCGTGACATTTATTTCTATTTTGACTGAGAATACGGAATTCTGCTCAATTCGCCATTTTTTGGTAGAGATAGAGATATTTTTGATAGACATAGAGATAGACTTACAATCTCGAACTCGAGATAAATGGCGAAAATCGAGAATTGGCCCCCTGGGAAATTGCTGCTTATTCAGAATAAACTACCTGATTTAATATTTTTGTCTTATTTTTTGCCACCATATGCCACATTTTCCCACACCAGAGCTTTTCACATCGCAACTTCATCTTAATATAATATTTGGTTCTCTACCGTCTGCCCCAGAAGGAGGTTAATGTTTTTAGGTAGCCATTTTAATTCGGAACATACTCAACGCGAGCTTCCGTTTTGGAAGTTTCTTATGCAACATTTTTTTGCGCAAGTTATGTTACGCAACGATCATTGATACGCGAAACGAACTTTAGCACGTAAATTCATTAATTCACACTTGGTATTCGTGTTTTAATTCCGCTCGGGGTGGAGTGGAAGGGAGTGTCAGACTTTTATTGACTGAAATCCATCCGGGTTCCTTCTAATGCCCTTTGAGTTCCAAGCCCGCTGTAACTCGGACAACCGGGACACTTTGTTGGCCGAGGTCAAAAAGGAATTACCTGAAATTTATGGTTTTTTATGGCAATGTTACAGACACCCTTCCAAATTACTTTATAAGGACAATGTTTTGGAATCTGCCGTCGGATGCCAACAAGGTGACCCTCTAGGGCCAGCTATTTTCAGTTTAGCTATTCATCCGATTATTCAACAGCTAAATTCAAAATTTAACGTATGGTATTTAGACGACGGATTCCGGTTCCGACTGTGTAAACGTCAACACATAGTGCTACTGTGCTCCGACTTTTTAAAGTATTTAAGCATACATACCGTGAAAATCTGTATAAAAACATTCGAAGGATATACTTATCGTGTTGAATTACGTGAAGAAATAAAGAACCAAGTGAAAACAGTGATATCAAAAAGCTTTAAAGTGGTTATTTAATTATAATTTTGATGATTTCTAAATGTTATTATAATTTTAATAAGTTTTTGTAAGCAAAATCAAAAAAGTATATTTTTTTTTATTTGGCAACACTGTCAAGTGAGAATTTGAGAATTTCTTTCATCTAAAATTCAGACATTTACAGTCATAAAATAAATAAATCTGTTACTTAAATCGATTATAAATTACAAAGAAATGAAATCAATACTCGTATAAATCGGATATTGTAGTAATCGATTTTTTTTACCCAATCCCTATTCTTCAGTAGGTTAGAAGTGTCAAATTGCACTTCATAAATTTGAAACACTGTAATCATGACATTGCCAGACTGAAATTCTTGGGTTGCAGGTTTTTAACATCTTCGATCGACAAGATTGCAGGTGGTACAAATGCGCAAATAAATCCAATTTTTTATTTCAGATTTTATAATTATTTTACGTATTTTGATACTTTTGTTTTTGAGGTACACGCCATCGCCTGGGCCAAAGTTGTAGGGAAAAAGAAATACCTCCTTTCTTTCGTCTAAAATTCAGACATTTACAGTCATAAAATAAATAAATCTAAAAACTTATCGATTAGAAATTACAAAGAAATGAAATTAATATCTCGAATAAATCGGATATTGCAGTAATCGATTTTTTTAACCCAGTCCCTATTCTTCAGTAAGTTAAGTGTCAAATTGCACTGCAGGAATCAGGAATGTCACTAACTGTCACTGTCAGTTCAAAACATTTGTCAGATTTGCTAATAAAATAATTTATCTCGATCGAACAGTTCGAATTTTAGTAAATTTGATCCTTCATATCTATGTATTTATTCGTAAAATGGGTGTAATTTTAAAATATGTTGTAGCCGGTTTGGTGCGGTATTGGCTAATACATTTAGATTATTGGGAAACAATAGCTAACAGAGTAGAAATAGCGACGCCTTTGAATTCATGGAAGAGGTTAATGGAAGGCGTTTATTTATATGATCACAACATAAACCCATACGAAGGGGATTCATTTCATGAGTCTCCAATAATGCTACTTGCTTTCTATTATATAATGAAGAAAGTGCCATTCATATTACCAATTCTATTTACTGTGTTGGATCTCCTGACTGCCCATCTTCTCTATAAAACTTCTAAGGCTTTCATACGAATTTTTAAAGATTCCCAAGAAAAAAACTTACTTAATGTCGCTGAGGAGTCAAAATCTATGCTTTTGGATGATACACAGTTAAAAGAATCTGCTGAATATGTTTTATCGGTTTACTTGTTCAACCCATACTCTGTTTTGAATTGTGCGGGGATGACTACCACTGTGATACAGAATGTGTTGGTGGCTACTGCGCTGTGGGGTGCCTCAAGTGGCCAGAGAATAGTAGCATGTGTGTTCATTGCACTGGCCACACATCAGGCCCTTTATCCATTGCTGCTGATTGTTCCAATTGCTATCCTTTTGGCTGATGTCAATAAAGGATGTACTAAATGCTCATACATCAGAACATTACTTGTGTTTGTACTGAGCTGGGGATTTCTTATTTATTTATCAGCCTACATAATGGATGGGTCTTACAATTACATCTATAACACCTATGGATTTATGTAAGTTTGAAGTTGTTAGTCCCTTGTAGTTTAATTACTTAGCCTTTCAACGACCAATCGACAGCCGGCTGTCGGGCTGCTATTGTCTTTCTGTTGTGTCTCTCATCACATGTGTTCGTAGGATTAAATAGACTGCACTGAAAGCAATTTGAATTGACAGTAATTTTATTATAGTTTTGTAATAAATCATTCAGTAATTAATGTTATATTTTTATTATATTTTCTAACATATTAATCTATATTATAAACTGTTTCAGATTGACTGTGCCTGACTTGAAACCAAACATAGGCTTGTTCTGGTATTTCTTCACAGAAATGTTTGAGCACTTTAGGGTGCTGTTTGTGTGTGCATTCCAAATTAATGCACTGGCCTTGTATGTGGTACCTCTCACTCTGCGCTTTAAGAGAGAGCCTGTGCTGCTTGCAACTGTGCTCATTGCACTATCAACCATATTCAGATCCTACCCCTGTGTGGGTGATGTTGGATTCTACTTGGCACTACTACCTATGTGGAAACATCTGTTTACATGTAAGTCTGTTTACATGAGAATGCTGAAAGTAAAACTTTTATTACAAGTTGTGTTAATCACACTTTTTATGAAGAAATTGCTTGGGATAGTGGTAATTTATGCTTATTTGTATTGCGCAATGTTTTTGTTGACTATTATGATTCTGAAAATATCAAGGTAATAAAGTGTTTAAACCAGAATATTTACAAAAGCTTTGTGTACCTAATAATTATTTTACCACAGCAGTTTTAAAATTGTTGTGATAATTCTGTTTGTATTTTTTGTTACAGTCATGCAACAAAAATTCATAGTGGGCTGCACATTTATCATTACATCAGCTCTTGGACCCACAGTTTGGCATCTATGGATATATTCTGGATCAGCCAATGCCAACTTCTTCTTTGGAGTCACTCTCTCTTTTGCCACTGCACAAATATTCCTAATAACAGACTTATTGTTTGCTTATATAAAGAGGGAATTCACTTTAAAACATGGGTCATCAAGACAAGTGGATGGAAAACCAGCCAAATTAGTACTTCGATAATAGTTTTAAATTTTTTATACACATTTCAGTTAGTATTTGACATTGCTGTGAATAAATACATTTATTTTCATAAAACTTAATTTTGCTAGAAATGGATTATGAAGGGTACCGCATTGATCAATGATGTTATAAGTAAAAAAGTGTAGATATGTTATATGCAGTCAAAAAGTGGCACATTAAAAGTTTGCCAATTGACCAACATGATACTGAGTATCGTGTTGACATTTGACGTTTATCTCTTTTTCACTCGTACTACTTCAATCATGTCATCCTACTTTGACGTGTAATGTATGTGTGCGTTAGTGTGCCGTTTTTTAAGATAGAATTTCGTTTGGGTAACCTATCTACACTTTTTTACTTATAACATCATTGGCATTGATGCAAAAAACTTATAAACCCACAAACTAATATGTTTTATGTTAAATATTTAAAACTTATCTTAATAACAAATACTATTCCGTGTACATTTATCCACTAACTACTGGTTTAAAACAAAACAATCTTATTATAAACTAAGAATAGTCTGTAAAGTTATTTTAGAGATTATATGACTGCAAAGTATGATACTAACAAAGTTATAAACTGAAGGGGAGATTATGGCAATCATGACTGTTTTAAATTAAAGTAAACACCTCTTCAAAGTTCGCGTCTATTTAAATGACAAACTCGTTATAATAATGATTATGTTTGAGATGTATTATTTTGCATTTATGTATTTGTATATTTGGTTGTGCTTACTTACTAATAAAAGTTATTCATCACAAACATATTCCATGTCACAATTGCATTTAAAATGATTGTACAATGCATTTGTAATAGTATTAAGGTTTTACTTAACCTGTCCATTTAATTTGTTCTTGAATGTAATTTTTTAATACCAAATAAAGAGAATGAATTTAGTTTTTGTCTAAGCTAGGATAATATTGTACAGATGGATAGTAAATAAAAGGTAAATTATTTTTATTATAATTTTATTAATCCAGTCCCATAATTGAGTTAATCTTTTGGATTGAAAAGGCATTGTCGCGACCAAGTTTCGTAATGATTCATTATCACTATCTTATCATTTTGCTGTGATCTAAATAGTAGCACTCCTACGCGTGCTTCGCCACGCATTGTGTTGTGTTGTTTTATTATTTTTACGAAAAATAATGTGAATGAACAAAACATGAGGAAAGTAGTACTATACTTAGTATTGTTAATTAGCTGTAAGTATATGTATTTCCTATTGTTGTTTAAGTTGTCGCCTCGCCATTATTTGGTTGTGATAAAAGCATTATCGCTTGAGTTATTAATTTAGATATGAGCTTATAAAAATGTGTGTATTTTGTTGATGTAGTTGCAAAATGTGCCGTATTGCCGAGTATACCGCTCCACCTCCGCGACTGCTACCGGGCGGGAGTGCCTGACCTACTGGCTCCACGACGACTCGATGTTTTCCTATCCCTGTTGAGGAAGGTCGAACAGTATTCTCAACTCGATATGAGGCTCCTCAGCTCCTCTTTGCTTAGAAGGTAACTATTTTAAAGTATTTACAAAGCTCTAAATAAAGTACCTCTTTTCAGTAGTCGGTTAAAGTAAATACAATTTGCATCATGATTTAAAATAGTTTGGATAGCTAGTGCTTATTATTGTTTATATAAAAAGCTCTTAAACAGCGCCATCTATCACGTTAAGGCACAATCTATACCCGTAACGAGATCTCACTAAACTGATTAAAAACAACAATAAATTGCGAATCGATTTTATAATATCTGTTTTGTAGTCAGTTTATCATAATTATCTTACAATAGCAATAAAATATTTTAAACAAGTGGCGCCCTCTTTTTATAAGTTTTCAACGCACAAGCTTTTTGGTAATTGTAACCGTCAAATCATTTCCACAGCCTGCGTCTAGATGGCATTGAACAATCTTCAGCCAACGCCGTGGAATCCGAATTCATTTTGCCGTACAGAGCTTCGAGCTTCCAATTCCACAAATACAAGATACTCATGGATATATTTGTGCCGAGCCAAGATCTCGTACAAATTGACCAAATTCTACCGGTAGCCGAGAAATGTCTTCTGCATAGGATGCTGAGTTCGGCCGTGCGACAATGGGAACGAGGAGATGAGAGTTCTGTATGCCCCTTATCAGCACAGCTGTCTCAGGGAAATAATAATATGGATACAGAGAGTAGTAGGAGGTGAGTATGTAAAAAATCAAGAAATGGTTAAGAAAGTCCTACCTATAGCTAAATACAAGAAGTTTTTTACCATTTGTATACTTCTTATATAATAGGTCACTATTAGATTTTAAACTACCAGGAAGCCATTATGGTAAATAGGAGAATATATGAAGGGCATTATTATTTGTTAACTAGCTTTTGCCCGCGGCTTCGCTCGCGTTAAAAAGAGACAAAAAGTAGCCTATGTTACTCTCCATCCCTTCAACTATCTCCACTTAAAAAATCACGTCAATTCGTCGCTCCGTTTTGCCGTGAAAGAAAGACAAACAGACAGACAGACAGACACACTTTCCCATTTAATATATTAAAGTATGGATGGATATTATTTAAGTTCATAAACATATATTTTCTTAAAATTGCGCTCACATTTTCTATTAACCACTTCACACAACTGCGCGACACTTTCCCATTTAATATATTAAAGTATGGATGGATATTATTTAAGTTCATAAACATATATTTTCTTAAAATTGCGCTCACATTTTCTATTAACCACTTCACACAACTGCGCGCCTAGTACTTTTGATTGATTTAAGTACTAAGTATCTCAGTATTTTAAATTTTCTCACATTATCACTTCACATTACTGCGCTCCTAGTACTATTGTTCTCTTAAGTTTTCAATCTTTAATTGAATTTAGAATTAACTATAGGGGAAAATGATTCATCTTTTATAATTATGTTCTCGTCGATTTTTCATTATTTTTAAGATGTATTCTGCTATTCGGGGCGGGGACAAATCCAACGAACCAAAAACCATGAAAATTGGTCTAGCCGATCTCGAGTTATAAGTGTTGTAACAAACCCGACTTTGTTTTATATATATAGATTAATAGCCGTAATTTACGAGCGACAGCTGCTCTGATCTCTGACCAGCAATATGAGGCTGGGGATTAAGGACCAAAGAAAAAGTTAAGATGGAGTGTCGAAGGACTAATGGATGTATAAGGAGCAATGTTACCTAGTCTTGGGACAATAACCCAAGTGGCACTCTATTCTACATACAAAATAATAGTACTCAACGTAGAGCAAAACTGTGCTAATTTATTGAACAACAAAATATTTCAGAGTCATCAGCAGATGTCCGATAGAAGACGGCGTAATTCAGACACATTGGGGCACCATTTCTCCTGGAACCTTAGTAGCTGCCATTGCCGCATCACTGGAATCTCAACGGATAGCTGTGACAGAAATACTTAACGCGAACATTTTCAAAGAAGACATTGCTGAACCTCTCATGGTGTCCGCTAAGCAAGAATGGTTTGAAGATATAGAGACGTTAGGGCCAGGGCCTGGTGTCCAACGACAGTCAGACGTGGCCGATATAGGCAATATATGGGTCGCTACACTGGCTGGTAGGTAAATTTTTAATTAAATGTTAGTGATACGAATTATCATTACCATTTATTTCCTTCCTTATAGGTTATGTAAATAGAGCTGCTAATTAGTAATGTAAATATAGACTTATATCAAACAATGTTAACTAATTAACGATTGTTTGGGCCAACATTGCTAATAAAAACCGGCCAAGAGCGTGTCGGGCCACGCTCAGTGTAGGGTTCCGTAGTTTCCCGTCCGTCACAATAGGTGTTCCCACTTATGAATTTAAAAAAGGCTATTTGTTACGTTACGTTGACATACTAAGTATGCAGAATTTTTTTTGTTCAACCTTTTTGTCTTTTTTGTACAAAAACTGTTCTTTCCATCAAGTTCAAAATAATTTTCCTAGAAAGTCTTTTTAAAGTTTTATTTTTCAGATTTTTTTCATATTTTTTAAACCTATGGTTTAAAAGTTAGGGGTGCTGGGGGGACATTGTTTCCTACTTTTGGAGCGATTATTTCTGAAATGATTGACATTATCAAAAAATGATTATAGTAAACCCCTATTCATTTTTAAATACCTATCCAACAATATATCACACGTTAGGCCACGTCCGCACAGACAGGTGGCCTGTTTAGCGCCTAGAGCCTAGCGGCTTGCATCCTGGCTATTCGCTTGGATACACGGTGGCCGCACATGAGGTGGTTTGCGTGGTAGGTCGGTCGGTGCCTTGGGCATTTGCTTGTTGGCACGTTGACGAGAGGTCACTTTCAAAAATAGCTCTAAAACTACTACTCACAGAAAATTCATCTTTAAAATAAAATATTCACGGCCTTATCCGTCATGTTGGGTTCATGATATAAATAAATCACGGTCAAGTTATGGGGAGTTTAATGTTCTATAATTTTATATAAACAATTGCATAATTTTGACGATAAATGACATTGCTATTCGTCCATACATTGTTTGCCTAAGAACCGACAGGGAGGTGTTTTTTCATTTTTGGTTCTAAATAATATATGTATTTGATTGAAACTAAATTGAAACTACGGACACTTGAGATTTCTAAAAGCCAGCAAAATACTTTAATAACAACATCATGTCACATCAAAAGTATCATCTATATTTTCGACCAACATTTGCAGCGGCAGAAGTCTTTCCAAGACACTTATTGATGTTCCCTTTCTCTTTTAGTGACATGGAGCCAGAAGCTGATCCGCAATTTACACAAAATATAGAATAATTTTGGGATTCCATGTTAAATCTGCAATGTTCGTTTAATCTCTTGACACCCACCGCCATGCCAGGTCGTCGTTCTTAGTAGGTCCGTGCATCAGTCAATCACAGCCGGAGGTCGATATTTCAAGAGGAAATCACAGTCCGTAGTTTAAGCCAAGTGGGTAGATAAAATCGGAAAGGAATAATAATAAAATGTAAACAACCAGATTACACAGAACCTGGTCAAATGTTGGCATCTGTCAATTCAATTGACGAAAAACAATAGACTATATGTTGATCTTTTTTTCTAAACAAATGGCTTGTTCATTTCACACAGCGCTTTCAATTGCTTTAATGCCCATTTCACACGAGGGCAGAACAGCTGGCAGAGCAGTACTGCTACTGTGTGAACGCACAAAACAGTAATGTCTTGACAGTAACTGGACGTTCACACAGTAGCAGTACTGTTCTGTTCACTGTTCTGCCCTCGTGAAATGGGCATCAGGCAGAACAATGGGCAGAACAGCTACAAAAATACAAAAATACACGGCAGGTTATTTAATCGGCGAAAATTGACCTGCTATAAGAGTTCATCGTAGGCCTTTAGTACTGTTTCTATTTGAACGCACAGAACAGTACTGTTCTGTGCCAGCTTCTTAAAACGATGACTCGTAAATATTATATGTTGCCCACAACCAAACTATATGACGAATGTAAAGTTTTAACCCTGAGACAACTCTTTATCCTCCTACCTTTCTACAGAAAACCTTCTCACATATGGCTCTTAAGCTGTACACATACAATGGATTACTGTTACTTACCAATTTTTACACCTAATATACACACACTGACAATCACAAACACGCACACAACATACATACACACACACATGCACGCACTCATGACTCGAGAGTTTATATGAATAATAATTCAAATCGACACTGTTCTCACTTGCTAAATCTTATTATATAATCAATTTAGTTTAAACCAATGGCTGAACCCAGTCTCTTAAGATACAGGCTAGACCTAGTTTAAGGGATAGAGTCCAATAATGTAGTTCTACATAATTATATAATATCATTCTAAACTGTTTAGTGTAAGCCTTTATGTATACAGTGCACTGTTCCATGTTTTTATGAAATAAATACTTATTATTATTATAACTGTTCTGCCTCACTGTTCTGCCCTCGTGTGAAATGGGCATTATATATTCGTATTAAAACCTTATTCATAGATCAAGCGCTGAGAATATTTAATTTTTTTTAATTCGGTATACATACTTATTTTAAATACTTGGCTGCATGAGCTACGATACCTTAGGCCACGTTCACACGGCGATTATTTTCCCGTATACCGTATACGAGATTTTATCGAATAGAGTAGTGACAACAGAATATATTAGAAAACTTAAAAATTGTTTACACGGCGTTCATACGGGTAAATCCCGTGTTCGAGAAATATATTTTAACGTATACCGTGCGAAGTTGTCACCGGAACGCCACGTCTCGAAACGATTTTATCGAATACGACACGCAGTGGCGCTTATGTTCATGTTGTCTCGTTCACACGACTCGCTCATTCACCGAATTTAAAAAATCGACTCGAATGGTCGCCGTGTGAACGTGGCCTAAGTCTACTACTAACTTCAAATTAAACCAAAATGTCTGACACCGGAGATTGAAACGAAATTGAGTTACTTTTTATAATGTTTCTGAAATTAGAACCTGTCCATTATATTGTAATAGTCGTAATGCACTTTATAAAAAAAATTAGTAATTACTGTAAAGGTTTCATGCCAGCCAATTCATAGGCTATTTTGAGCAATCTCTTTTATGAATATTTGCGTATGACCAGGGAAACATTTGATCTACTTCTCAGTAAAGTTAAAGGAAAACTAACTCATTTGGATACTCATCTTAGAAAAAGGTTCCACAGAGGTTCTCTTTTGAAACTAAAGAAATCAATATTTCATCCATTGTTTTCTTCTAACCTCCTATAATATTACGAAAACCCGAGTAAGTTTTCACCCAGTGGCTACTTCTCAACCTGGCGATGGCAAAAAAAAACCAACACGTTTGTTTACATGGATGCACGCCAAGCGACTAGCTAGGCGCTAAGCGCGTAGTGCAGCCGGTCGCGTTCATTTTAGAACGTTTGTTTTACTAAGCTACTAGCTAGCTGACGCGCTAGACACTAGGCGCTAAGCAAGCCGCCTGCCTGTGCGGACGTGGCCTTAGGGTTGAAATTGAAAAAAAAATCATTTCCCACGTCTTTACATAAGGGGGCTACCATAGTAATTTTTTTTTTTTTTTACTATTAGGTCGGCGTGATTGATATACATATTGGTACCAAATTTCAGCTTTCTAGTGCTAACGGTCACAGAGATTAAGCGAGGACGGACAGACAGACAGACGTGGTGAAACTATAGTTCCTAGTTGACTACGGAACCCTAAAAATGGTAGTCATAGTCATAGTCATAGTCATTTATTCATAAACAATAGTTTGTATCTGAATTCACAATTTCACAATAAATTACAAAATTACATTTTTTTTAACATTTCTACCTTATCTTAATTTAATAAATTTGACTTTCATTTTTATATAATAATATATCAAGTCAAGACTTAAAATAATATTTGAATATCTTAATTAATTTAAACATTATCTAACTTTAAAATTTAAGATAAATTAAGACATTATTTACGAATAAAATTTGAAATAATCAGAAATGTCATATTTAATATATCACGTCTATAGGCAATATTCTCTGATCTATGTATAATCAAAAAGGTTGAAAGCCTGTAATACCCGCGGTCACTTTTTTTTCGTATGTCTTCTTAATGCGGCTATTACATTATATTGAAATTGTTCGGAACTTTATGTACAACAAATTTGGGTGGCAATTTCAAATGAGTTGAATCCAGTTTAGAATTCCAGTCTCTATTAAAAGAAAATATTAAAAAGATAAAAATGTACCAAGATAATAAGAATATACAATAATCTAAATCTAACTAATCTATTACATACGTGAATAAAATACATACGTAAATATATACGTATAAAAGAAAAAAACATCAACTCAACTCGTTCCTTTTGATACCTGAATCTTAACAATGATAGTAATTTTCCAGGTGATTTAGCAGAAGTAGTAGTAAACCAAGGACCGCGTGTGGGCGCCGCGCCCCAGAACATGGTGATCGGTAGCAACAACCGATGGAACGACACCTTGTTGCCGCGGGATTATTACCTCTTCCCGCAAAACCTGAGTGTCGCCGACTGGCAGCTCACAGACGCCGAGATCTTGGCGGGCATTGATGGTAAAGATTTTTTTTAAATTCGAAGTATGTAGTAGGATCTGGAAGAGCTGCTCGGTATAGCATTATTTAACACATTAAATAATGGCAAGTACACGTTACGTTACTCACGTGAATATTATTGTTACTGAAAATTTTTAAGTAAGCCAAGGCCTTGCTTGCTTGCTTGCCTTTGCTCTTTGTTCTTTTTATTCAACATAAAAAAATCAATTTCAGGTCTCATATTAGCTCATCACATACCAAATTGGATAGAACAAAGACGATCTCTCAGGCTTTCTCAAGTTTTAGACATGTACTATTCCAACTATGGAGTATCGTTTGACCCGAACGTAAGGGCTTGCAACCGCCAGAATCTTTTCACAGACATTGTGAATAAAAGTGATTTGTTAACGGAAACTTCAAGATTCGCTCATGTGCTGTCTCTACGACAAATCACTGTGTACATACCCGTTGAGGAGATGGAGAGAATAACAAATGCTGCGGTATCCGCCTTCATGGATTACGCTCGTAAGTACTTAAAACCTACGTTTGATCCCATGCTCTAAGAGTGAAAATACCTAAATCACCATAAAATGTTGGTGAATTATACTTTGCTAACCTTGGGGGATACTGACATGATGTTAATTATGTTTCAGCCAGTATAATACGGCGAAATCATCAAGATTGTCAAGTGCTAAGTAACGCACCAATCATAGACTTGATTGTCGCCACGGACGGGTCATGGAAAGGCTACGACGTCGAACAATTCATGTCGTAAGTACAGCACTAACTGGCATTCATACAAGGCCTTGCGTTACGTAATTATGCAAAATTTAATTATACATACCTATGTTAAAAGAGGTCTGCAAAAAAGCAACCTGAGCAGTAAATTAGATAAAGCTAGTGTGACCTCCTCGTGCGAATTGCTCATATGTGATTAGTTTTTATTAAATGGCAAAGTAAAAGAATGTCTAGAACACGTTTTATTTGGTACTAAACATTTTTTTTCATGTTTGATAATGTCACTGGCTTTTATAAGCAGAACAATTTTAAATACCTAGATCCTGTTTGAGTTTGCTAATGTGGAGGCCTAAACCAACAAAAATAGAACAAAAGCGGTTTCCAAAAGAGTCTACAGATGATATTGATGGGGAGGTTCTTATGCTAACAGCTTTACAGATGGAATTCCTTCAATAACGTTCTACATAAATAAGTCAAGATAGTTCCTTCAATCAAATTCAATTTTACACATAAACGAGCCAACATTGCTTTGACTTTTTACTTGGCTCTAATTAGAGACGAATACAAGTTAAAATACTAATATTAGCAGACCTTCATTGTCATCAGATGGGTCGGCGGATCATTCGAGATAAATATGGAACGAGGTTCAATATCGCTCCTACACGGGAACACGGGAGCTTGGATCGCTCCTCCTTCGTACAACCTAACCACAATGTATTCCTACATTAGGAACTTTACCGACGAATGTAAGTGTTCATACGGCATTCCCTAGTAACCTCACTCAATATTGACAGTGTAAGTAAAAGATAAGATAAAACACACTTCCGTAACTTAAGTTCCAGTTCTTCGTAGGATGAAAATATTGACTTTAATTCAAGCAAGATACTAAAATTCCTTTCATTATAACAATGTTTTGCTTGTGTAATATTCTTAGTAAACGTATACGTGCTTAGCAATGCATTCTTTTTTTTGTCGTAATAAACATTCGCGGAAAGCCTAATTACCTCAGTCCTTCAAGGTTTTCAACTTCGTTTTTGTTGCGGTAAAAAGCCTAAAGCTGAAGATGCTAATACAATCTGTTTTTGGTTTTCTACTTCGATAAGAGATTTTAAATCAGGTTTATTTAATTTCTATTTAATAATTTCACGTCTTTATTTAGTATGACAAATACCTTTATACTTTGAGGTGTTTGTCATAACTTCGCACCATGATAATTTTCACACTTTAGAAGCTGGTACCGAGCCCTGGCCTAGTTTTGGTACATTATGTCTTTCGAAGGTACCTTCATGTTATTCATCTGTTAATTTTGCTGTTTGCTTTTAGGGCCAAATCGCCTCAACCTTCCAACAGTTTTGTCTACCATCCTGCAGCATTCCCTAAACAGTTCTCTGATAGATATTGCAAACAACGCAAGCGCAAGCCCTAGTACTGTGGTCCTCATAGTGAGTCCCAGCGACCGACCGTCCACGCCCGAGATGGAACGCGCCAGGGAACTGATGTCGTTACTCAGAACCACTCACTTCGACGTCTACTTCACCTATGTGGCTGAAGATCTGTCAGACTTCCAAAACATCAACAATGAATATTTGGACTACTCAGAACTATTTTTGCGTGTAAGTTTCATTTTCCTGTTTCGTTCGTGCGATAAAGAAGATTTGAAGAGTGAATGAGCATTTTTATTTTTTCCCATTTGTGAGAAAAAAAACTGCTTTTGCAATTTTTATACCATGGCTCCGCTTACAAAACATGATAAAAACAAGTGTTAAAATGACATAACACTTATTCATGCGAGAAATTATTACATGGTCTTAAATTACTAACCGAACAATGAATTAAAAACAAACTTTCAATAAGTAATTAGGTTGGTTAATTGTTCTGACTACTTGTGTTAAGTAAGACCGTTGATCCTAGTCCTAGAGTAACTGAACGACATTCCAATCCAATTATGTACTTGTAGATGTATCAGTAGCTCTACCATGAGTTTACATTAATAAATTCGCTAGCGTCTCCGTAAATAAATTGTATGAAATGTTGCAAAGTGCCCCTAGCGGTCACAGATAGAATTGACAGTGACATATTGGGAATCATAATTAAAAAACCACTAAATCCCTAAAGTAGTTCACTAACAGCCAACCTTACTATTTAGTCGGATTATTGACTGTCACAACATTTTTACGCCTACGGTAGCGAGTAAGTTTTCGATAACAACTCATGGTAGGGGTACTGATGCTACTTGTTTAACTTTTAAATAGCAGTCCGACAATTTACTGAGCTCATTATGTAGCCACAATGTTAGACTTCCTTGAAATATTTATACACAACTTGAGAGTAGTTAAAATCAAAGGTCACCTTGGCGCTAATGACTTAGTCAAATAATCTATACATGGTTAAATTATCAGCAATTACTACTTAGCTGATGGAAAGCGTGACATAAACAATAACTTATCTACCGGCACCAGTAAGTGGCCATTATTTTAAGATCTTACTATTGATTACTGTGGAATGCGTATGTTGAAAATCCATCTATACGTATAACAGAAAATGAAAGGCGGGAAATATTTGCCCTATTTTTATTAACCTCATTTTCTACACATCTCTTTCGACATCAGTAAGCTTTGTTTTCTTTTTTGTGATTTTATAATGTTTTATATATTTCAGACGACTTCGACGAGCGTACAAGATGTGATAGACGCCGTAGATACATATCTAGTCAAAAGCGACATTCCACAGAGGCTGTTAGGAGCCCAGTGTCCTTTCAACAACACGGTGTTCAACCAGGTGGAATACGAGGACTCTGCACTGCCAAACCGGCCCATGTTATATAGAATTCATCCCTTTTATTTGAGGCTGCAGTCTATGATACGCGTTAAGGTATTAATAGATATTATTTTAATGCTTTTTGATTAGGTGTAAAAAAAACCTCATTCCAAAAAATTCATTACTACTTATTTCTTTACTTTTGAGGAATAATAAGATCTTGTTTTCTAAGGAGTGTGCTTGTTGTGTTGAACACAGCAAGAGCCTACACGTGCGACAAAAAATCGGCGACTGGATGTCGGTCTGCGATCTATTTTGGTCCATGTGGAATAGTATTTTTACCTAGCCTGTTTGAGAAACTCGTTACAAACGAGGAATTTATTGCATTCCATGGTTTCCAAGAAGACTGGCGAGATTTACTTTGTTAATGTATGTTGACTAGGTGCGACTTCTGGGTATACATACATTCTACATATTTTTTATGTAGAATGTATGTTTAATTTAAAATAAGCTGTACCTATCTAAGTTTAAAACGATCTGGTTCAAAATAAGCTTTAAAATTTAATCATAACACTCATGAAAAGTTCAATAAAAAACTAAATATTATAATTTCAAACTAAATTAGGAGTAGGTATTTAAATTTTACACCCATTCCTGCCTACAAAAAAAAATATAAATCTACGTCATCGTGCCCACTGCTCTTAGCAAATATTCGTTACAATTACACAATCATAACGTACGTTCATTCCCCCAGTTTCGCAATGACGGTCAAGGCCAGCTGTTGGTCTGTATGAGGCGCGGGGCGGAAGCTTCTGGAAGCTGCGAGATCCTCCTGGAGCGAGGGTTGCAAATATTCAACATTTCAGACCCCTGCCCTTCGCCTGACTTCTGTCCCCCTGCATACTTTACCGTCACTGCTACCGCCACTGGCAATCTATGTGCAAGTAAGTTATTACCACCCCCAAGAAAATATACTACATAATTACGTCTAAAAATATTTTATAATTGATAAAAAATAAGAGAATTTTAATGAATATTAAAATGTTAATAGTAATAATCATAGCTAGAATTGGCTAGCTATAAATAAAGCATTCAAAATTTTTAAATATATTTTAGAAGAATGCCTTGAGCCTAACTTACATTCACTTCTCACTGACTAGCATTCATTGCGATTACAACACATGCAATATCAATCATACCATTTATGAGCGGGAATATTCCGCACCATAGGTTAAACATCAATAATAGTCAATGCGTAATTCTTATATAATAATTATTACAATATGATAACTATTGTGTGTCCATATTAAAGAACAGTTTTGCGGTTATAAATAATATTATAATAACCTAATGCCTTTTGTAATTGCTGCCAGTTCAAATTTTTTTTTTTGCAAAATTGACATATAAAAATAAAGCAAAAAGTCCAAAACAATTAACCATCTGTAGGCCCCGGGGGGATTCGAACCCCCGATCTCCTGTTTACTAGACAGGCGCTTTAACCAACTAAGCCACGGCGCCGTTGCAAGTGTCGGTTAAACAATGGCTCGGTTATCAAACTAAATAATAAGCATTCAACCATAGTGACAATAAAATTTATTTTTCATAGCATATTAATTGTGCTTAGAAAATTAAGGTACAACTTTACTACATAGGTACCGTAATTAAAACTTCATAACGTGGTAAATTAAATATTGTAGAATACGAGGTCATTGAGAAACATTATAGATTAAAACACTATTTATCTACAGATAATGATTGCCGGCTTCCACATCAAGTGGGGTACTACATATCACATGGAGGGCTACGATGCTTACCACTGAGGGGCGACGCGATCAATACGAAACCTTTTGTTAAATTACTTTTTGTTAGCGTTTTACTATTGTTTCTACAAATAAAAAGCAAAAAATAAAATTTTATTTTTTTTAACAAAGTAAAAAGGAATTTTGTACCCCTGGTGGGACTCGAACCCACAATCCCCGGCTTAGGAGGCCGATGCCTTATCCATTAGGCCACAGGGGCTTGACGTAGCCTGTTGAATTTAATAATCATTACATTACGTTACTTTTGATAAATTAAAAAACAAACTATTCTTTAGGAATAAACCTATTCCAAATTCAATTCTCCTATTGCCGAACTAAACTTGAAAGTAATCCTTTCAACTCCATAATCTCGTAGCTGTTAGGCTAGTAGTTAAATTAAACCTTAGAACACACGTAATTCGAGACACAATAGAAATACAATAGCAGCCCGACAGCCGGCTGTCGCTTGGTCGTTGAACGGTAATAGGATCCCACATTCGGAAATCCATACTAATATTATGAGTGCGAAAGTAACTCTGTCTGTGGTTGCGGAATGTTTATAATAGTTACCGTGACCCCGGAACATAAAGGGCAACTGAAGGAACATGAGTGGGTTTTAGTCAGTAAAAGTCTATCACGCCCTCCCGCCGCACCCACGACGGGAGCAGTCATTTGATGATTTTCAACTCCCCAAAAAATAAAAAAACTCTGTCTGTCTCTTCTTCATGCCTAAACCACTGAACCGATTTGAATGAAATCTGGTACAGATATAGTCTAGAACCCGAGAAAGGACTTAGGATCATTTTCATCCCGGAAATCCCCCAGGAACGGGATATATTATTTCGCGCGGACGAAGTCGCGGGCAAAAGCTAGTATTCTATTATATAATATAGAGTTGCTTATCTTTATTACATTAGGTACTTATATTAAAAAAATAAACAATGATATAAACTAAGAATTAACTATTACGCTAAGAATTATGATGATAGATTTTGGATTACTTAATTATTTATAGGTATTTGTTTAACTCTGTAAAATACCTACAGTCTAAATGAGTTTACTCTGCAAAATACTGTTAATAATTATTATCAAAGATAGATGGCTGTTACGTCGCAACGTAACAGCGCCATCTATCTTTATTTTATAAACGGTTTGTTGAGCACACGGAAGATGTAGATGTCGCTTACTCGGATATTGGATGGATGTTTAAAGCACGTTTATTAATTTGAACTTTAATAAACTGTTTAGTTAAAGCTATTTTTAATTACTAAAATGAATCGTTATTATGTTAAAGAATATTTATAAGTGAAAGTATAAAGCATAATAAATTACCATTATTTTGTTCCCGACATTAACAGAACGGATTGAGTAGTAATCTATTTTTGAAATTTAATCCAATAACAATTTAATGACAAAAGCATTTACTAGTTATCAATCACAAATAAGATATATTATTTTAAAAATAAAAGTCTGTAAGAGATACTTATTGCTTTATTTCGATCATTATATCAACGACTCCGTGGCGCAACGGTAGCGCGTCTGACTCCAGATCAGAAGGTTGCGTGTTCAAATCACGTCGGGGTCAAAGTAACACTTTTTATAATTCCTTTGTTTTAACAATTCGGTTTCGTAGTTATTTTTACAACATTTTTCAAAACTTTTAGTATTATAATTTTCAAATCGCCTTTCAGTTAAATTTTATAAAATGCCAAATAATTATTATAACCTTGTTTAGCTATAAATTAAGTAATTGATGAAAATGAAATAAAACAACATCTATTGTACGGAAACTACTTCTATGCGGGTCAATCCACTTCCAGTCCTGTATTCACGACACTTCGTGGTAAATTGGTTTGTTGAAACTATTAACGAACACATGAGAAAACGTTTTGTGAGTTTGTGACTAACCATAACCAAATACAAACTTGCAAAATCAATATGTACCAAAATACATGTATGACAATAGAGCAAGTCACGCATAGTATATAATATTCTACCTTAGATACTTATATGCGTAAACGTTTTTTTTAATGCTTACATACCTACTTGCTATAAGTACTTACTTAGTCATAGGTCTGTGGCCATAAAGATAAAATGAAAAGCTAAACTTGTTAATTAAAAAAGCAACTCTATTGTTGTAATACCTAAAAGAAAATATATTGAATAAAACGCGATTAACAAATAAGTACTTAAACACTATGATACATAAATTATAGCAGGTGTTAGGACAATGTGTTGTATGTTGCAATACTGAGTGAAATTGTTGTCAATGGTGAAAAAAAACATAAATCATAATGTTATTGTTTCACGCTTAATTAAATTCTTTACGAATTCTGTATATTATATTTACTCAATAAATAAATACTTGATGTCATGTTTCTTGTGAATAGCGTTACTCGTTCGTACTTCGTTGGTTACTTTCGAAAGCGGTGTGGCTTCTACGTCACGGACTACCGGTTGGTTCCGATCTCAAGGTTCAACAAAGAATTTACATCATTAATATATTATTTCGTCGCCGCATCCTAAAAGTTTCCATGATTCACTTCTTATTTACTGAGCACAAGTTAGGTAAAAAGGATAAGATGTCAATGACTTCTTCAGTCGCGAGTTGTGTTCAGCAGTGAGTTAGGGGCGCTAGATTTCTACTTTTTACAAACCTAAATTTGATCAAAGATCTAGACACAAATACTCAACATTTTGTAGTTTGTCGTTAGTATGTACACTTTATACGGTTTTAACGATTTTTAGCGAATGATTTAAATGCACCACCAGCCACCTCTTCGGTGCTGCGGCGCATTTACATCGACAAATTTGAATATTTATATATAATCTCTCCTAAGTATAAAGCGTAATTCCTGCCATTGTCTATCTGTTTTTCTACTTAAGTACTTCTTCTAATCCACAATAATTTAGACGAACGCCTTCCCAAACGGCCAAACCGCGCTGTCCTCCTTCCGGGCACTCTTTTGAACTCTTTTCCCTTGCCATCTCGAACCAGTCCTTCGAAGAGCGTGTAAAGGTCGTTTCGCTAGGTCGTTAGCAAGGTTATTATTATTTTACAAATAACCCTGTATTGTATGGCGCTAAAGATCTAGGCATACTGGAAAGCTAACCGTTTTTTATTTCTTCACAATCGACACGAACCAAGCCGTTGCATTTTAAGTCTTAGTTCTCTGTAATAAAATCCTCAATAAAATAATTAATGAAGTCGTTTACGGACTCGTCGACTTGGAGGTTGGTAGTGGAGCCGGTCAGGTGACTGGCTTACGTGTCGGTTGGCGCCATTTCAAATGAATTGCATTTTTGCTCATAGACTAGGGTTGCTAAACCATTTAATTTTGTTATGTAGTTTTATTTGACGTACATAAACAAAAGAGAAATTTGCAGAGCATAATTCTCTCTCAGTATGGTGGAAAACGTTTAGCATTATCATAATCATACGTTTATTTGCTAGAGATGCATTCATTGTATAAACGTAAGTTCTTAAAACCTAAAAGTATATATAGTACTCTGCCTGCATGCAAGCGTGCAAATGTTTAATGTTACAATAATTTTTTTTCGCAAGTAAACGATATAGTAGCGTTTAGATTTCCTGTCCTGAATATTTAATAAAAACTTTATGTAGATAACGTCTATTTAGGGCGTTATGTTAATAAAACTCTTGACAACGATGATAACCCTATCGCACAACCACTAACGAATATCCTTGTGAGTGTTTCCCGCATAACTATTTCGAGTTACGTTAATGTATGTACACGAACACGCCTTCATTTGTCGATGTGTGAGTGCCTGAAGGCTTGTCTGTATTCAGTTTCGAGGCCATAAAGTGATTGGCTCGAAGCAAAAACATTTTTTATCAACCGTCATACACGTTCATTTAGTTAAACTTTTATTAGCCGAGGTTTTGGCTGGTGTTCCTAATTGTTTGTCACGTTTTATTTTACTGCTGTCCGTAGTCATTTCTTTAAGTTAATTCATAAAAACATTCAAAATTACTTCTAAAGCACAACCTTATAGAGCAAATATGAGTACAGACGACCTGGGTCTTCTTGAGTCATGGAGGATCTATGACTTTTCAGTTTGTTTTTTTAACCTTCCATGCCCCCAATGCACAGGGCGTTTAAAGAATTGGTGACGTCAACCGTCAACAAAGTTGACGCAGATTGTTCAACGTTGTTCAATATATCTTCATTATTGTCGTTTAAGTTTTCGTGAACCTCTCGATCCAATTGACCCTCGTTCTAGTGGTTGTGCGTGAGCACCGTCACATCTGTCATCTAATACAAAATATACAAATTAATTTATTGATGATTCCATGCAGAATCAGAACGGTAACAAATGTTATCAGCGTATCTATTAGTTAATTTATCACTTATTAGCGTTATAAGATGGTTATAAGATTTGATTTACGAATAATTGTATTATGTACCTACCAATATAAATCTGGGGGCACGGGAGTGCCCCCGCCTGGACCAGCAAGCAAAGCGCAAGGGCTCTCCCTACCTTTTCTCGTGTGTGTTTCGTCGTTTTTTTGAACCCTCATTGAGTTGGTTTCCGATGTACCAGAAAGTTCATATTCTCAAGATATGATGCCAATAATAGACTTATTAAACACACAAAGTCTCAATTGAATAGCTTTAATACTTTAGATTTTATTGATATCTGAAATACAAAGATTTCGTCACTGACACACTGATGATCATCAAAATGTTTGGCTACTTCCTGAAGTGCTAGAAAGCTGAAATCTGGTATGTGATCTAAGTTTAGTATACAACCGACAAAAAAATTCATAAACTTATAACTTTCGACCCCCATCACCTAAAATGGGGGGTGGAAATTTTAAAGTTTTGTAAAGAAACAAGTAAATCATCGAAGTAAAAACTATGAAAACCGGCACTGCTGATGTGCAAGAAATACGCTCCAAAAAAAAAAAAAAATTAACACCTGCCTAGCAACTTACAAAAAGAACTGAAATCCCACCAAAAACGTTTCATGTTAAATGTTGCCAAGACAACCACATAAGGTTTGCCCTGTAAAAAATATATCAGATCTCATGTAGAGCCAAGCTTCAGAATCTACACGGCCTAAATCTACTGACCTACTTCACAAATTCTACATATCAGTAAAAATGTATGGCTTGGCTGTTTCGTTACTTACTTCAGAAACTAAATATTCGCATCACCTCCACGACGACGGTAGCGAAACGGCGAAGCCATGCATTTTTACTGATATGTAGAATTTGTGAAGTTAGGGTCAGTAGATTTCTTGTGCTTATGTTTTTGTATCATAAGTGTTGCAACTTACTTATAGACGAATAGGTACTTAATCATTAAAGTTCAAACACAAAAAATATAACTTTTTATTTAAAAAATGGTAGGTAAGGTAATATATATTATATATACCCAATTACATTCCATTCTAGTTTCAAGAGAGTGCACTTGTAGATTTTAGCATTATCGTTACTTTCAAGTGACTAGAAAGTTAGAATTGTCGACATAAATAAGACTTCAAGGACAAATCGAGCCACACCCACGTGTTTAGCATCATGTTTCTCGAAACGGCGCTTGACTGGCAGCTCCAGCAATTAAGTCATGTGAACCATATCCATGAGTCACTGGCCCCAGTCGGTCGTTTGCCAATTGATTCTTGTACAGTAATGTGAAATAAACTATAGGCAAAAAACTGTAGTTAACAACTTCTAAAAGATTCACTATTATTACTTCATGATTTCACGTTTGTCAGTCATCTTACATTTTTCCTACATTATCTCGGTTACTGTAATGGCGGCACGTGTAATGGCCTTAAAACGACTCGACGTTTTCGTGCAACAATAGTTCTCCTTACTAACATTTTCTGTTATTTTCACAATAGTGTAGTGTAGCGATATGGAGCCATGGTCACGAGCTATGCCTGCGTGACAGATACCGTGTGACGTCGGGGGGCTTGGTCTTGCTAGCCAATCAGCACCTGCCACCCGTAGCGGTCGTATGCGTCAGAGAAGTAAAATCTTTGTGTGTTTCTTTCTTTAGTGATATTCGGCCAAATAAATTAAAATGTGGCAATCAACTCGTGTGTGGGTGTGTATGTAGGCATGAGCATGACCGTATCGGGCCTCAATGTGGTTTTGCTTCATAATTAACTTGATAAGATGAACTAACTAAGTAGCTACCTACTCTTTGATAATTCGACACGACGATTATTTGAACTTGCAGTTCTAATAAATCTGGCTATAGGTAATAGAAATTATGACTGTGCAAAATTCAGTTCCTGATAACTAGGTACTTCCTTTAATATCGTAATCCTTTGAAATGTTATCTTTATCATAAACAAACAAAAAATCGATAGATTGCAGATTTGCAGCGATCTATTCGCATACCGCGGAGGCTTGCGCGTATCGACCTATGAACGAGCATATTGGTACCTACACACATATTGCACATGATTGCGTGTTGCGATGCGCGTGCGCGCCACACCTCCGCAATACGTACCGACGTGAGTACATGCTCGTTTACAACGTATACGACTTTCTAAGAATAGACGTCATTAACCTCAGCTTAACTTGCGGGTTTCAGTCTGCGAATTGTGTTTAGCTCTACAAGTTCTGTTCGTTTCAAATGCATATTTTGGAACCACCAGTGGGTACCCGTAGATATTTTATGTTAGTTAGACGTTCAATGTTCCCACTTACGCCTTTCACGTGTAGCAGACGACAATTGCAGAAAAAGTATAATAGAACAAGCAATTTATAAGTTAATACAAGCTTTCACACCTTAATTCAGGTCTTTTGATCGGCTTAGTAGGCGTTTCGGCCATTGAGTCCCAATGGGTTTTCATTCTCACCGAACAAAATTAATTAATTTAACTTTATTTTGTACTTTGAGAATGAAAAAGTTTTCCCTTCCAAAGCACAAAATTACTATAGCTATTGTCTGAAATACTCATCGAAAATTAATAGTAATGAAATTACTGTTTCGACCGGACCGGGCAAATCACAGCGACCAAAATAGGTACGACATGATATAATCTAAGAGGTACGATGTCTAAGTTAAATAGTTTTGTTTAAGTTTGTAAAAAGCATTTCATTTTATTCTTTTTAGGGTTCCGTAGTCAACTAGGAACCCTTATAGTTTCGCCATGTCTGTCTGTCTGTCCGTCCGTCCTCGCTTAATCTCTGTGACCGTAAGCACTAGAAAGCTGAAATTCGGTACCAATATGTATATCAACCACGCCGACAAAGTGGTAAAATAAAAATTGGAAAAAAATGTTTTATTAGGGTAGCCCCCCTATATGTAAAGAGGGAAGTGATTTTTTTTTAAATTTCAACCCTGACGTGTGATATATTGTTGAAAAGGAATTTAAAAATGAAAAGGGGTTTACTAAAATCAGTTTTTGATAATGTCAATAATATCGGAAATAATCGCTCCAAAAGGAAAAATTAAAGCGTCCCCCCCCTCTAACTTTTGACCCGTAGGTTTAAAAAATATGAAAAAAATCTGGAAAGTAGAACTTTATAAGTACTTTCTAGGAAAATTATTTTGAACTTGATAGAAAGAACAGTTTTTGTACAAAAAAGACAAAAAGTTTGTGCAAAATAATTTCTGCGTACTTAGTATGTCAACGTAACAAATAGCCTTTTTTTTAACTTATAAGTGGGAACGATAATGGTGACAGACGGGAAACTACGGAACCCTACATTGAGCGTGGCCCGACACGCTCTTGGCCGGTTTTTTTTTTAGGGTTCCGTAGTCAACTAGGAACCCTTATAGTTTCGCCATGTCTGTCTGTCTGTCCGTCCGTCCTCGCTAAATCTCTGTGACCGTTAGCACTAGAAAGCTAAAATTTGGTACCAATGTGTATATCAACCACGCCGACAAAGTGGTAAAATAAAAATTGGAAAAAAATGTTTTATTAGGGTAGCCCCCCTATATGTAAAGAGGGAAGTGATTTTTTTTTTAATTTCAACCCTGTCGTGTGATATATTGTTAGATAGGTATTGAAAAATGAATAGGGGTTTACTAAAATCATTTTTTGATAATATCAATAATTTCGGAAATAATCGCTCCAAAAGTAAAAATCAAAGCGTCCCCCCCCCCTCTAACTTTTGACTCGTAGGTTTAAAAAATATGAAAAAAATCTGGAAAGTGGAACTTTATAAGGACTTTCTAGGAAAATTATTTTGAACTTGATAGAAAGAACAGTTTTTGTACAAAAAAGACAAAAAGGTTGTACAAAATAATTTCTGCGTACTTAGTATGTTTCAACGTAACAAAAGCCTTTTTTTAAACTTATAAGTGGGAACACTTATTGTGACGGACGGGAAACTACGGAACCCTACATTGAGCGTGGCCCGACACGCTCTTGGCCGGTTTTTTACTTCTAGTGCGGAGTTTTATTGTCTGACTTCGCAGTTTAAATCTAATAGAGGTTGACGCAAAACAAACCGCTATCCTAGCTGGAGACATGATAGGTACTTGGTGAGTGTGTTCTATGTGAACAGTGAGTATTCAGCTATCCACTAAGAAATATTTTTTGGGAATTCAACCTCTAAAGGGGTTAAATAGGGGATGGAGTAGATATCGTCCATCCCCTATTTTGTGACATTCAGACGGGTGAAGTCGCGTGCGAAGCCATAGTCATAAAAGTTATAATACATACCTAATTAAAGTAAATTTAATAAATTAATTCAGTATCCATAAAAACACATTTAAAAGTGACTCAAAGACTGAGAATTTATTGCGCTATGTGCATTTCCACGGTTTTTTCCGTCCCCGTATTTAGTTTGTGATACATTGTTCACTCCATAAATTAACACGTACGTACCTTCGTACTTCAGACAGAGCCCTTATAAACAATTATTTCATTCCACAATATTTGCGTCTACTGTTAATTAAAAAATTCTCACCTTGCAACCAGAGAGGGGGTTTTACCTTATTTACGTCGTAAATTATAAAGAATCTAATTATATTTATTATATCAATAATTATTATTTTCCTTACTAGGTACTTATTGGTAATAAAGGAAATTAATAGAGTTTACAATATTGTGATCACGACATAAGAATGACGCATTTATTTGAAGGCCTATATCTTCAACCAGCTCAATAGAAGAAAGAGGATCTTTTTGCAAATTTCGATAGACATAATAAATACTGTTCAGCAGTACGTCATGCTGTTGTCAATTGGCTGAAGGGCCTTGTTGAATGTACAGCGACCGAACGTGGAGGTACCTATATACAAAGTCCAAGGTTGAAAAATGGTTAAAAGTTTGCAGAGTAACTTCGTTAAATACCGTTAATTAAAATTGTTTGTCAGTTCTTGGAGCATGGATTTTAATTTAAAAACTGATTAGGTACTTACTTATAAGTATACTACTTACTTATTAACATTGAGTTATAATGTACTTCGTACTAGAGGAGTCACCTCAACTAAATTTTTTGTAACACGAGTTAGGGTGCATGCACCCTAACTCACTTAGTCTATGCCGAGCGCTTGCAGCAGCTAGACTATTTCGAGTGCAAAGTTTTGTTCAAAAAATATGCCTTCGTGTGCATTGAGATACTGTTCAAACAGCTTGAGAAATATAAATAAAATTCAAGGAGTGATTTTTCACCAGTAAGTTCAAAATATTATCTTTAAAACATGCCTAATTTTATTATTTGTAATTATGTATGACGAGTCACCTCGACGGCGGCCATATTGATGTTAATATCAAAGAGTAAAATATTTGTTGCATGCGCAGAATGGACACTAACGTCCGGTATCGTTAAACAATTACGAACAAGAAAATTTATAATAATCATGAGAAAAAAATTATTAAGTAATATTAATATTTTTTATTTATTAAATAAATATATTTTTTTAAGGTTTCGTCGGCCGTGTCCTTGTACTAGAGAATTATTTTGGATTAAATTTATTCAGAAGAATCGCAGCAAAGTCACGTGATTGCCACTAGAATATTCACGAATATGTTCCGTTCATTTCAAGGAAAACGAGAAATACACCACAAATTCAAGAAGAGTACTTATATTATTTCATGGGAATTAAGTTTTTTACAGTTTAAATTCGTTTCATTTATAATATCATACAAGATATTGCGAGGCAACTGAAAATACTATGTATCTTCTAAAATCACGACTTCCCGACTAATTTTGCCTTTGCTAAGTTCCACGTATACACTGACCGACCATCATACTCTATCTTACACAATCGACACTACACTTCCTCACAACCCTTTCAATAATTTTTTATTTCTTTTGTTATATTATTATTTTCCACATAATTTTATGTTATACATTTCATTTTAATTATAACTATTTTTATAACGATAATGCACATAATATTAAAGAAGCCTATAGAAGTCAACTTCAAAAATATGTCGCATCTGCGCGCATTGGTGTTATCTATGGCAACCGCTTGCACTGCGCATGCTCCGCTGTCACCAAATTACGCGCCATATTTTGTTTGAAATAGCTCCTCTAGTACGTAGTACATTATAACTCAATGCTTATTAACCGACTTCTAAAAAAAGGAGGAGGTTCTCAATTCGAATGTTTGTATGTTTTTTTTTTTTTTTTATGTTTGTTCGCGCATATCTCCGTCGTTTGCCATCCGATTTGAACAATTCTTTTTTTGTTTGAAAGGGTAGAATTCCCAAATGGTCCCATTGTCATCAGGTCTAGGATCTGATGATGGTATCATGCCGAAATCGAGGGAACTCCTCAATTTTTATAGATAAACGTACGTTTTTTTAAAGTTACTCTAAAACGTGGTTGGGACTCTAACTAAAAAGTAAAAAATAAAAAACTTTTTCCAAAAAAAAAGATAACCGACTTCAAAAACTAAAAGCTCAAAAATAACTATTTCGGAAGTCGGTGGCAAGGCAACACAATTCGACCGGCAGAAGAGAAGCCACCGACTTCCGAAATAGTTATTTTTGAGCTTTTAGTTTTTGAAGTCGGTTATCTTTTTTTTTGGAAAAAGTTTTTTTTGATGTAAAATAATTATAATTAAATAATCTGCTAGAAAAGTTTGTTGATGAAAGCTTTTTCGCTACCTATCAGGTCGTTTCCAAAATAAGATAAAAAATCAGAACCGCGAAGGAAATTATAAAATACTAGCTTTTGCCTGCGACTTCGTCCGCGTGGAATAATAGTTCCCGTTCCTGGGGGATTTCCGGGTTTAAAACTATCCTATGTCCTTTCTCGGGTTCCAGACTATATCTGAACCAAATTTCATTCAAATCGGTACATTGGTTTAGGCATGAAGAAGAGACAGACAGACAGACAGAGTTACTTTCGCATTATAATATATGTACCTACGGATATAATTTCCTCTTCTTATTTGAACATCGAAAGTATTTATAAACATACATATAGTATAAACTTCCGAACAGAAATTTCAAATTCAGGGATTCATATTCTTATTATGCACCATCTATTCGGAATATTTGCGACTTTTTCAGTCGTTTTCTGTACAGCAGCGTTTCAATTTTATAAAATGTTCATTTACCATTTTATGCCATTTTCTTACAAGGTTGCTCGTATACGTATACATTACGCGTACTAAAAATAACGAACTAACTATATCATTTTTCTTATAATAAGGTCGCCTTTGTATGATGTAAATTCCATTTTTTCTCCTTTTCTACTTACATAGGCTCATTGAACTATACTTGTAAAACGATTAACATAATTATCACCACGTATAAAACTAACCAAATTGATTAATATGATAATGTGATACATTTCAAATAACCTAGTAAGGTAAATATGTTGTAGCGTCATAATATGCGTACACTTAAAAAAAACTGTACCAGGCAGTTATTATTTTGTTCTACTGAAAACGTGCAACAAAATATCTTTTGTACATGTACCAACATAGGAAAACTTTACATGTAGCACGTGCTTTATACATTTCTATAAATCAAGTTTCTTTATTTTGCATAAGTTTTGGATCACGTGTCACCTATTTGACCTTGTTATTTTATTCCTTTCATTACACTTTTTATTACTTTCTAGTTGTAAGTTTTATTCAAAAGTTATTTGTTTTGTTCAAATGCAACTATAAAATGAGGTAGGTACAGTTGCGTATTTCATTTGTGCTTGTGCCAGAGCCTCATGAAATCTGACATCGTACGGAGTACGTACAATCAGGCAACCGTCTTGATTGATATAATTGTTGTCGATCACGGCTGGAATTTTCCATTTGTCTTTAAAATGGTATTAAATAGTCTTATTCATCATCATCATTTGTATCATGGTAAAATGCTAAATGTTACATCATTCATACCAAAGGGTCTATTGACAAAATACTTTGGAACTTATCGCCCCTGTCGGTATGTTTTTATGTACTTACATTATAGAAGATATTTTAGGTAGCTAAGCTTTGACAGCTGTACCTTCTCCAATGTTTTTTCTTATTCGGAGCTCCGAAAATAATGTTCGCTCTCGCTTTTTGTTTCATTTTGAGCATAGTCCTATCTAAATTAGTTTGGTTTTTAGAAAAAGAGTATTTTTTTAAATAAATTCACTAAAAATGAACTGCTGTTAACAAGGCATAAAGAGTTCATCGCGGCACCTAGGTATGTTGTTTTCAGAAGCAGTTAATGTAAACAGTACTTCAACTCATATTATAACATTCAATTCATAGAAATATACTTAAATAACAGATTCAATTATATTGCAATAAAATTCCTTAGTACCTATTTGCATTACGTTTCGTTCATGAAGGACTATTACGTAATTTAGTATTTTATTATTATCGTAAAACCCAGTTTATTCAGTGTTTCTTATTTATTCAAGTACTGCCGACAGAAATGTAAAGTTCAGCAAAGAAGGCTCTAAATAACGAATATTTAGTACTTATTTATTATAGGAACGAGCACACCTGTCTAATTAAAGGATTTCCACTACTTACACGTCATTTCAGACATGAAATTTAGATTTAATTGGCAATTAGACTCTAGTGTTTCGGCGTTCTTAATTGCTTAACTAAGTATGCGATGGACAGATTGCAGAAAAAATCAGGTTAACAATATTTTTGCTTTTTGACGTAGACTTCTACCTGAAGGTTACCTATGTTCGTAACTATCTCGAACAATTTCCCATCTACTTATGGCATGTCGAGCTACATGTAGCTACATCTTTACCCATATTCCCGTAACTCTCGCTCGTCAGTTTCTCGTTAATTTCGCCAAAAATCTTAAGAATGTTACGGGAAAGATGCTGGTTATTTCCATTTCAGCAATCGGTAGGCTTGTTGTGAAATTCGTCAATAAGAATTATGATGCAGACGGAAGTAGTATTTCATGAACAATACAACATCCCAAGCTTTAGTCAGTACCGCCAGCAACTCAGTGAGCAGAAACTTGTCTAGTAAGAGCTGTAATTAAAACGACGATTACGCTGATCGCAATTCAGTTGTCCACTCTCACTAATTTAGGTTTGTTAGAGGCATGGACTTTAAGCTCCGTTAGTCCAGTTTAGGAGAACAATAAAATATTTTATGGCTGACCACTTTAATAACTATAATGCATTATTATTGTAAGGTTATCACATCACCGATAGATGAACTTTGTCATATGAGCACAAATGAGTTTCTAATAGACGCGACTTTTAGAAATTAGTAAAATTTGCCTTGCAAGATTTTCTTACATGGTTAGTTCAAGCAATGATTTTTGATCGAAATCCAGCGATTATTCTCGAACGAGCCTCGTGTTGCATATAAGTACTCAACCATGTTCTGAGGAGTTATGTTTCATAAACATCGGCTCGTTATACACTGGTCGTAGCCAGTCGCCGTGAATGGAAAGTAACTGCCAAGAGCCAATGGTGGTTACAGTGACTATATTTTTGACAAATTACTTGATATTCCTTTAGAAATTTAAAATTTAAGTAATTTTCTGAATAATCGTCATCTTCTCCCTAGACTTTTCCCTATTATTATGTGGGCGTCGGTTTCAAGCTTCACCAGATTTAGCTGGATATTAGTGTTTTATGTGAAGCGACTGCCTATTGGGCGACACCGCGACACGATACCCCTTAGTCAAACTTTCTGGCTTCTCACTATCCGTGACGACTTTCAAAGTTCTACCAATGACAACCGGGACCAACAGCTTTACATTCTTGCCGAAGTACGGGATCTCAGTGGTGTTCAAGATAAACTTTAGAAATATAATTATAATTATTATTATAATGATGTTTCTTTATAATATTGAATGCTAACTAACTATTGAAATTCATACCAGTCGTATTTTTTGATTTGCTAATGTAGGTAAATGTACGTTGCCCTAGTTAAAATTAGACTAACTGTTTAGGTCAACAATTCAAAGGTGCAGGTTTTGTTTTTGTGTCCGTAAACTGATATTACGGTTACATACAGTATGATAGTCATAATAAATAGGCGCTTCGTCGACGCTAGACTAATTACACAGTGGTGACTTTCGTGCAGCAGTTTGACTTGTGAACCAAGCTATTATTACCACAATTAAGTCTATTGCTCTAGATCTAGAAATAAAATGTTACATAGTTTAAATGCATATTATATACCTATGTCGCAGGCATTTTGTATAATTTGCCGTTTACATAACGCCTCGGCATTTTATATATGTCGTAAATGCTTGCTGTTATGTAATAAATATATAGATACTACTGAATGCAAAATTTTAGAGCAATCCGACAAGGATAAAATAAAAAAAACTCTCACTTCCAATTTAACCTTTCAACCCTAACGATACTGAAACAATAAATGAGTATAGTTAGTTAGTGAAGTTAGTGAAGTAGAGTGTTTTATTTTGAACTTGTTAGACGAAACAAAGAAGGCAAGGGTTCAAGGTAAACCAAATATTTCAAGTTGTTACATCAGCCAATTTGTTATCAAAGCAGGTAAACGGTACTGATCACTCATTATCGTCTTTACCTGACGCAATCTCTGTTTAATTATTGCTATCCAAGGCTGTCTATAGTTCAACTCCGATTCATCGAAAGTACTGATTATACTTGCGGTGGCGGCGCGTGATTGGCCCGCAGTGGAGGCCCGGCCGGGTGTGGCAAAACGTGTCGAGTTTGCTCCGAGCTCTGCTCAAAATAATAGCCTACAACGAGTACTAATTGAGTAATATCTACAAGAAACCTTAATTAGTACCTACAGACTTTGTTGTTTATCATTTTAATCAATTTTAATGAACAACAATACATTGCTTTGAGAGCAAGCACGTAATGAATGCATATTTTGCGCAAATTACGACTCTGCAATCTGCTGAATCAATCGAAAGATTTTACATCTTTCGATTGATTCAGCGAATTGCACGAAACAATTTTGATTACTGCATCGAGGTCGTTTAATGTGAGGTAATTATTCTAAACTAGGAAGTCATGCGATATGATCATACGAGTATGATTACGCAATCCTCGATTTTGCTGCTTAAATTGGCACTACCTGCAAAGATTGCAAAATCGTCCAAATAAAGTTCTAGGCCATTTTTATTTAAAAAAACTAAATAAATAAAGATTTTTTTCTCAAAACAATCACTTTTCGTAATAGGTAGTATATCATAAGAGGTATCCTCGAACGACTTTAATCTTTTGATTTTCCCCGCCCAGGACGGGAGAAGTCATTTGATGATTTCTCACTCTCCAAAAAAAATCTTCTGATTTTTAGGGTTCCGTAGCCAAACGGCAAAAAACGAAACCCTTATGGATTCGTCAAGTCTGTCTGTCCGTCCGTCTGTAACAGCGACTTTTTCTGAAACCATAAGAACTATGCTTTTGACACATTCGTTCGTAAGTCGATGTATTCTGAAAATCGAATCAAGAGTTTCACACAAAAATAGAACTTGACATTATCCGTCGTGCTTTTGTCTCCGCCGGAGTTCCAGCTGTTTTAGAACCTAATGGTCTGGCACGCGACGATGGGAAAAGACCAGATGGGATGACCATAATGCCTTGGAAGTGGGGTAGGCCTTTGGTGTGGGACGCAACATGTGTTAATTAATACCCTTGCGCCATCTCATCTTCCTAGATCTATTTATTTAATTTTTTAATTTTTTGCGTGTTGTGCTGAGGCTGAGGCTGCAAGTGCAGAAAACCTCAAACGGCGCAAATATAATATCCTGATTGGACATTATATATTTGAGCCATTTGGGGTTGAAACACTGGGGCCAAGAGGTCCGAGTGCTCATCTTGTTTTTCAATATATCGCCAAGCGGCTGGTTGACTCTTCACGTGACCAGAGGGCTGGCCTTTTCTTGGGACAAAGAATTAGCATTGCCATACAACGTGGCAATGCTGCCAGCCTTTTGGCATCTGTCCTGTCGACGGCGATGCGGAAGAGGAGGAGAACTAAATCAATAAATTTTGGGGTTTCGCCATACTAAGTAGTTCGTCATATAACTGATGTGGATTCAGGCAGAATTGTTGATTTCAGTTATTTTCATAGTGTTATGTCATATGGAATTCTTCTCTGGGAAACTGTGCGAACATCGATTCCATTTTACAGAAAAGGGCTGTTCGGGCCATTTACAACCTTGGCCCTAGGATTCTCTGAGAGAAAAAATCGAAGAAGTAAACATTATGACTGTAACTTCACAGTACATATTTGAAAATTTAATGTACTCAAATATATATCGGACTAACGGATTTTAACGAAACGAAACGAAAATGTTCGATATTCATAGTACAAATGTCAGGAACAAACACAATCTTGCTGTTCATCACACTCGCCTCCACAGAGTTGGCAACTCGTGCATAAGTCAATGTATACGCTTTCAAAAAACTCCCCATTGATATTCGAAAGATATCCATCAAAAGAATTATAACTGTATTAAAAAAAACTTTGTCAAAAAGAATACTAAAATATTGTAGATTATTGAGATGGCAAAGTAGCTTTGGATTGAACTGCTCGCTCTGCTCAACACAGTTAAGCTGCAAAATTATGTAATATAAAAAAGTAACCTAATTGTAAGTGTATGTACAAACGTACGTTCCGTAGTTTCCCGTCCGTCACAATAAGTGTTCCCACTTATAAGTTTAAAAAAGGCTATTTGTTACGTTGACATACTAAGTACGCAGAAATTATTTTGTACAACCTTTTTGTCTTTTTTGTACAATAACTGTTCTAGTTTTACTTTCCAGATTTTTTTCATATTTTTTAAACTTACGGGTCTAAAGTTAGAGGACGCTTTGATTTTTCCTTAAGGAGCAATTATTTCCGAAATTATTGACATTATCAAAACATTATTTTAGTAAACCCCTATTCATTTTTAAATACCTATCCAACAATATATCACACGTCAGAGTTGAAATTAAAAAAAAAATCACTTCCCTCTTTACATATAGGGGGGCTACCCCAATAAAACATTTTTTTCCAATTTTTATATTACCACTTTGTCGGCGTGATTGATATACATATTGGTACCAAATTTCAGCTTTCTAGTCGTTAGCACTAGAAAGCGTCACAGAGATTAAGCGAGGACGGACAGACAGACGGACGGACAGACAGACATGGCGAAACTATAAGGGTTCCTAGTTGACTACGGAACGGACAATATGACGTGTAAAGTGATTTAATATCATATTTATAATAAACAATTTCAATTAAAAATTGAAACACAATTTTATTTTCATCAAACCCATACATGTCACTTTTGAAGACCTAATAAATCTATAGATAATTGGATAGGTCTTCAAAAATGCCATTGAGAAAAATATTTTAATAGAAACCTATTAAAATATTTTTTCTAAAGTGAATAGTTAGCACGAGAGAAAATATGCTGTATATATATAATATGATGTAAATAACTATGTAAACTTTCCCTAAAAATTGGTTTGAATGAGATCTAATAATATTTTTTTTAATACGTCATAAATCGGCGAAAGGGTACGGAAACGAAACCCTCCGAGCGCGAGTCCGACTCGCACTTGGCCAGTTTTTTATTTATATTACATACTACACACATGAGCCACAAGCTATTACTTGTTGCGGTTCTTTGTCGTTAGTTAATTTTATTGCACAGAATCACCTTCGACTAAGTTTCCGGTAATTACCTAGAATACAATGCAACAAACAAAGGACGGTAATGAGTATTTTTCTTACTTATTTATAGGACTCAGAAGTCATATGGATCAAACCCGTTTCTCCACTCAAACAAGAAACCACTGGACATGACACCGTAAGTCTGTAATACGAAAGAATCCAGGTATCGATAATTCGAGGTTTCCGGCGACTCGGACCGCAATTAACTCGGACCACGAAAATGACCATGGAGAAAATTAAATATTTTTTACGGATCCGGCGACTGGGGCCGCGGTCCGAGTTAATTGCGGTCCGAGTCGCCGGAAACCTCGATAATTCGATACCGGTTTCGGGTGGGTTCTGATACCGAGACCGGCTAGGATGTCACGTAGATGAAAGCGTGCATTTGAGATTTATGAGACTGCAACGTGCTTTCCTTCTATCTAGTTTACGACTTGCCAATCATAACTCTGTAAAAGGCATCAATAATAATCAATTCGGAGATCCGTGCTAAATGAATATTTGTACTTTCTTCTATGAAAGTGTTTGATTTGTAATGTTTAAATTAGAAATCCACAGGTGTTTTTGCCCGTTTAGACTTTTTTGGCAACATAAGTCTGTGAGAAATGAGGAAATTTGAAAAACATTGGATGACCGTGAAGCTCATAGTCCATTGAAATTTTTAATCAAGGCAATTGATTTATCTATATTTTATTATTTTTCACACTGCTGTGTTGTTGATTATTAAGAAACCTTTGTACTGTATACCTACCTTTATCAAGGAATTTAAATATTCCCCAAATTGTTTATGACAAGATTACCTATAATTTATATATATCCTCATGATTTGGTGACTCGATTGATATCAAACCAAATAAAGTAGATAACATTACTTCTTATCAGTGACACACCTACATTTCATACAACAAAATACGTAGTAGAGGCGTTGATAAAAAATTCGCACTCATAGTACCATATTTACCTATTTAAATATAATGGCAACGTGCCATACTATAGAGAGATACTATTTTTATATAAGGCCAAAGACCTATGACGTTAATAAATGGAATAGATCGTCATAGAATTACATAATTCCCGTAATACGTTGCTATACTTATATAATTATGTACATATGCCGCATTCGATCATTTTGGCACATATTTTAAAGCTTTATTAAATGAGGTTTAACGCAAAATTTATTGAAAAGGTTTATTTCTACAGATTATATCAACATCTTCAAAAAAACAATTACCAAGATTTTCTCACATATACGACTATGCTACTAAGTCTGTTTCATTGTGATTGTAAAAGAAGGCGAGTTCTGAAGAATGCAGGAATAATAAATGGAAAAAACTGCACTCTAGAGGTTATTAGGTCTCGAGAGCGTCAGGTCAGCGTCGATGGATGTGCGTCGCCTACAAAATAATTCAATGTTTCAAGTGATTGTTATTGATTTGACATTGGCGCTGTCGATCAGAGATGAATTGCTACGCAGTTGGTGGTACCTACTTGATGGTTAATAAATGGCGGTCCCTACATACTTATTACTTATATCAATGTGAAACACGACACATATGACGTCAGTCGACTACTCCATACTTCTTTTACAGTGTTAATTGATACTCGTCAGCCAGAAACCTGATAGCACCAGTTACACAAAAAGAAAACAGAAGCTATAATTTTTTATTGGATTTCTGTGTATCACAATATGTCTAGAATAACACTTCTACTATGTTCTAGAATCTTCGTAAAGGTATTCCGAGGCTACATTAAAATGGCGGGACGGGCTGGTCAAAATAAAAAATAAAATTGATTAGCACCGGTTAAGAGTGGAAAACTCCAACATTTTGCGTTACGTATCTAAAGCAGTTCCGACTTATCGCTTTTAAATCTACGCTATCAATAGTCTCAGTCATCAGATTATCTTAACAATAGGGTAGGTACTATTCCTAGACCACGTAACAATCTTATATCATCTTAACTAGCATGGCGCTGATCGTATTATGCAAGATGACGCACATCGCTTGATTGTAAGCGCATTCATTAGCTTCCAAATGTAATGCGTTAGCGTCCGTTTAGTATTCTATTACCAGATTAAAGCTGTAAAGCACGTCTTTTAATTAAGAAATCTGAGCCCTGTTAAGAATAGTAATTTTTGCTCGTTACTGAAATTTAAATAAGATTATTTACTTTTAAATAATTAACGCACTTTACTGTTAAATTGGCGCTTTGAGCATTTTCTAATGCATCTTAGGAATTGCAGTGGTGACGAAATCATATTTGCAGATATTTTCATATTTTTATTGAACCATTGAGTTACGAAAAACATTTCAGTAATGGATCTCTATGTTCACAACTCACCTACCTTCATTTCAGGTATGTCGCGAGTTTTTGGCGACTTGTTCGTTTTTCTGATGCCTTACAGTTAGGTCCATCCGAAAATCTAAACCCTGAAAGTCTTTTTGAATTTCACGAAAGCATTTTTTTTTCAGCTTGGTATCTTACACGAAACCTTCGTTTATGATTCTAAGCTGAAACAAAATACCTTACTAAAATCGAAGAACTTGCACCTTTTGTACACGGTGCGCGATCCAGTATGTTTTCGTAATTTTGACATTGTTTTGGTTTCTAAGGTTTAAAAGAATCACCAGCAGTTCTGGATTAACTTACAAAGACAAACGCACTTTCAGAGTTTTCTAGTTCGAGTTTTCCATATATAAAACTATGTTAATAAAGGGGAAGTGATAATTTACACAACTGACGACATTGTTTAACTTCCGTGATTTATTGCAGTCATTAGCAATTGAGTCGAGACACAGTTCATGTTTAACAACGGCCTATAGTCTGCTGTATCGATTACCAATCGTCATTAACAGACGCATTATGGAATCATGCTGAATGTAAATCACTTAATACCGATACATTTATAAATTATGGCAGTTTTGAACTTATGTGTATCGTAAGTGGGCTTGTTATTACTTTATCTTACTCGGTATAATGTAACGTGTAAAAGTAACTTGTGATCCTGCACAGGCAATTTCTGTACCTACGTAGTCTTTTGTAGAATCCAACTTTTTTGTACCTCATTCTTCGTTGTTCAGGAATACTTAGGTGAAACTACTTTAGGAATGTGGAATATAACTTAATAAGTAATAATACCTTTAATAAGTCTTGTTTAAATCTAATTAAGTATACTAATACAACTACTATAAACAAATATAATATAAATACAAACAAGAAATAAGTTCAGTTTTTCTTGTCGACATTTCAGGTTTTTATTCTAACATTGGAGCAATCCATTTATTTATTATGTTAATAAATGTCTATCTAGTTCCTTGTCAGAATTTGTAAGTAGGTAGTATTATTGAAGCTAGAACAAGAACTCAGGTTTACAACGGAGAAGGTTAACAAGTGCCGCCTAATAATTGGCGGCTAGAACGAGCAATGCCAGATGAAAAAGTTGCACTTGAGATTTCGCATTTTTTGCCCGCAAGCAAAAGGTGAATGTAGGTGCTAACTCAGACCTTGTAGTGAAGGATAGACGAAGGATTGCTTCATTAAGAAACCATAAACGTAGATTATTATAATACAATAGGATAAATATTTGCTCATAATGTATACCACGTCGTCTACGATTATAACAATGGTAAATATACCACGTGTTACGACATGACATTCATTCTCAGCTTGTTTTAATCCCGGAATAAAATATCATCGGACTCGTAAATAATAAGTTACCTTAATGTATTGCAAATAGATATAATAACGTAAAAGAAAAACCAGTTAGCACGATTTTAAAAATTAAGTCATTGTTAATATTGAACTACCGTGAGCAACATTGTAGGAAACTGTAAGCTCTTCGTAGGTGCAATTAAATAACTTTATAGGAAGTGCTTATATTGTCGAGCAACGCGTCACGAATCGTACCTAATGAATAATTACAATATACCATATTATAATATTATCGTAAGCAATGGCCCTGCTATCCACCTAATCCTAATAATAAGCTGACTTAAACTTTGTAGTTAAATAAAGGGGCGAATTTAACAGCAGCAGCCATTTCCGATAATTAGCATATAAGTGGTTTTCACGGTCGGCCGTGAAAACCACTTTGCAAATTATTTTATTAAAATAATGACAAAATAAATAAATCGACTTAGAGATTATTACCTCGCTTTATTATAGACATGCATCTAAGAGGTACACTTCTACAGAGTAGCAAGTTATTTGCCCATGCGCTGTATCGACCACTCCTGCTGGCACAGCGGGCAGCGGTTGTTCTGCTTCACCCACAGGGACATGCAGCAGAAATGGAAGCTGTGGTTACACTCGCCCCAGACCACCACGCAGTCTTGTTTGCCGTACGAATCCTTCTTGCTCTCGCCCTGGCATCGGAGGCAAGCATCTGAGGACAAAAAACAGATAAGCTTACTACACACTGCATATTTATAGCTAAAAATTCAAGTAAGTAGATTGTTTTTAAATTCTTTGAAGAAAGATAATGACGGATAGACGTCTTCTTATCCAGACATAGCCAAATATTTTTTCATGACAATCTATATCTAAGCGTAGATAAGGCAGTGTCTAGCACAAACTGCAAGATCGTTACACCCTGTAATTAATCAAGTACGGTCGTGGCGTGGTAATTGCTTGATAAGTAATTTAGTGCTGGTTTAGTATATTTATGTGGCGGATGAACGAACTATAAGTGATAAGTAGGCTAGGTACTACATTAAATTAATAAGTAACTATAGTATCGAAATTTATCTTTGCACGGCACCCCATTAAGTAAGTATGAAGAAGGTTTCCTACTTTAACATACATTATTTCAATTGAAGGTACAAGGTTATATTCCTACGTACAAGTTGCAACACACAACAACGGACAACAATAAGTGGAGTGAAGTCTGTCCTACCAGCTAACTCAAAGCTCAATTGCAGTATGTTATAATAAGATGGCGACTGGTACGTTGTTAATTGAGGAACATAAATGCTGGTATTATTACGATACCGAGGCCATATCGGTTCACGTCACTGTATTTCAGCCCTTGGCATAATATGGAATCAATATAGGTAACACGTCATTAATATGGCATTTAAAAAGCAACAAACTATGTCGTTACATTCATTTTCATGCAAATGTCTTACAGGGAAACGATACTTCCTATAAATTCCGTTATGAACGCGTTTCTAGCTGATCAAGATCATTATTAATGGCTAGTGGAGAACTAATGGTCTGAACTTATTTATGTATAATTTAAATAATAAATAGTTCGATAAATAATTATACCAAATTGGCTATTAATTTCTTCCTACAAATAAGTTACGTAGTTATTGAATAAAATTAGTAAACACTGTGAAACTAAAAATAAATAAACAGAGATGTAATTAATTGCATTTATTTTAAGAATTATATTTTCCGCTTATAGCACAAGTTATAAGAACTTTCCACTTTCTAAGAACGACAGTAAGAGATCACAGTAACCTTATAACAGATACATTTAATTAAATAAAACCATGAATATTTTAATTCGATGGCGTCGGGAACTAGTTTGTCGACATTTGACGCCATACTAATACTTTTACGCCTATGTTACATATTCATTTAATTAACGAATTAGGCTTGGGCACTCAATTTTTGAGTAAAAAAGTGGCTGATATTTTCATTTTTAGAACCAAGATCTATAAACGCTACTTAGAATACACTTTGGTTTAGTTTTTTTTCACGTGTCTATCTTGCACTCTAGGTTTTACAGTAGTGGGACAGTGAAAGATATAACGCTAGTCAAAGTATGTGATTGGTGATAAGTAACGTTTGTTTATCCCGATCCACAACTTTATTGGGATGTAAGAAGTTGGTGTGTTGGTACCAGTTGAGGTTTATTCCGATCTGTCACCCCGTTTTGTCACCACGGGTGACAGATAGGAAAAAAAAGTTCGATTTGTCCCCCAGTTAGCAATGTGTGGAACACATTTTCTATTAACCTCTTCACGCTACTGCGCGCCTAGTACTTTTGATTGATTTAAATACTAAGTATCTCAGTATTTTCAGTATTTCACCAACCCATGGGGACAAAACGGGGTGACAGATCGGAATAACCCCCAGTTGAGAGGTTCAATTTAAGTAGCACATCAAACAAAGTATTTATTTGTCACACTACTACTTGTCAAAATAAGCATTTATAATAATTACAAGGTAAGTAAATAACTACTCCAAAATAATAATATGTCTTCTGTCCTTTTCTAAACGAAATGGAAAGATGCACTTAACTTGATTTAGTTTAGTTTGTAAACAAGTGAATATAAGCACCATTATTCACTTATTTCATGTTGCCCTACGTAACATATGTTATTAATTACAGGTGATACAGACGTAACTAATATTTGTATTACTACTACACATATTTGCAGCCTGAAGAATAAACAACGCGAGCACGTTGCGTTACAACAGCTACATGATCCTGACGTGATGTGTCAATGTTCAGCTTTACATGACACACGCTCAAATGGCACGCTATAAAAGATCACGTGCTTCAGAGCAGTAAAACCACAGGTGATCTTTGGCAAAGAACTTGTACATCAATACCAAGGTTGTTTAAAAAACGTAGTTTAGTATTCATGAATGTCAGAATCTAATAATACTTAAGCAATATTATTAGTCTTCTTTTCTTGTGCTAAGCATACACAAAACTTGTAATTCCTGTAATGTCAAACCTACAAAGTTTAAGGTCATCTAGATTCTTTGTTTTATTATTTTGCAGCTTGTTAATATATATAATAACATATATATGTTATATATATTTTTAAAAACGATATTTTTTATTTATTTGGAGAATTAATTTCTGTCACTTTTATAAAAGGATGACCAGTGTCGCAATTATATCCTCATACCTTCTATTCTCGTTTAGCGATAATAAAAATTCTGAAGATAAACAGGTTGTTCCTTCTTCCTATACACATAACTCATCCATAATATTTAGGGTGATGCTAACGGGGAATGCGTCAAAGAACTTCCTCGAACTGAATTTTAATTTGCTTAATAAAAAAATATGAGCACTACACTAGTAACCAAGTTCAAAATGGGGATTTTTAGGGTACCTAGGTATGTCTTATTTACACCTATACTTCTTATAAACAGCTAGTATCCTAGGTCTGTACTATGTCCATACTAGCGTTTTTAGGACAAGGCAGTTTTGGAGACGGTAAACTAAGGTGGTAATTAATAAATACAAATTATTCAACAAAACTAACTAAACTGCTAAATATCAAGTATTTTGTGGTAATGCCAGTAGGATTACACATATGTATATATAATCAGTAAATCGCTAAAGACATTTATTTCAGCTATTCAATATAATATAATGCAGATAAATTATTGCTTACTAAAATATTATTCATAGTGAGATGATCTCTATAATTCCAATAATTCAGTTTTACTATATCGATCTCCGACATTCCCATGTTCGAAGAATCGGTGTTCTCTGGTACTTAAATAAAATATTACACGTTAAGTATGATAGTTTTATCAATATTTAATTTATATGCAACACACATTGACATTTATTGCATACCGCCACTTATTGGCAATAAATATGCAATGTATTGCGATGCTTTAAGTACCTATCTTTCTAGTAGTAAGTGTTTATCTTATATTCAGTCAGTTAATAAATCTAAACTTTCCGTACATAGCCCATCAAGATTCGTAAATTAGGTAAGTCAAATGTATTCGTGAGGCAACTATTGACGCAGACAATTTCAGACGATACTCGACCTATGCGACAGAATAAAACATTTATGTTAAAACTCTACGTAACTGCCAAATGACTTTAAATTTTTTATACTGAAGTACAATAAACACTAAATAAATAAATGAATAAATGATTTATTTTTGTAAATAGGTAATAAATTACACTTTTACACGTCATTTTTTTTCTTATTTTTTAATCGAACTATGGGGCGGATGGGGCCCGTGTTTCCTAGCTGGACTACTCTGAGAAGAAACATCCGAAAAACAAACTCAGAGGTCAAAGTCTCTTTTAAAGTCCATACAATATTGTATTAAAAAATATTGTGTAAAATATGCGAGGACCATGAAGGACCACTTGGCATAAGAGGGGTGTGGTATACTCACAATGAACCTAATACATTGACCAATAAATTATAATGTAGGCGACACCGCCCCCAATCGACTTCAATCACTGCAATGCACACGATGCGCGGGCGCATATTTACAAGATTTGCGATATTGACCTCTATTGTAATAAACGAATTGAAACAAAATAAAAAAAAATGTCTATGTATTTTTTTGACTTGAAGAAATAAATAAGCCCTTTATAATTTGACTAGCTGTCCCCTGCGCGGTTTCACCCGCATTTTTCGTTACTGCTCCGCTCCCATGGGTCGTAGCGTGATGGTATATAGCCTATATAGTGGGGGCGTTATAAGCCAAAAGCAATATTTTTTGCATTAAAGCATGAGACTTGGTACACTTGTTAGTTAGGTGGACTAGAGTAAAAATCGCCCGGGAGGCAATCGGAGGCACCCCTCTAGGGGGGAGGGGGAGGGGTTGAAGTTCTCTTCTGCCGCGCACTCTGTTTGTCGTCATAACTCCTAATTTATCGTTACTAGGGCAAGTGGGGTATCATTTTCGGATAATTTAAAGATGGCCAATCGTTTTCTGAAATAAAAAATACATGTCTACATACAAAAAAAGTGAATTATGCCCTAAAATGTGAAAATTTCAACCATAACAAAAAACATTAAATGGCGATTATTTTTCAAATCGTGGCTATATCGTCTTTAAAAAAATATGATTAGAAGGCTGTATGCGTATAGATTCTAAAAATATAATATATGTCTATAGTGTACGTAGAAAAATCGTTACAAAAAAAATGAAAACAGCGTGGCGGAGCAGCCAAAATTCATCGTGAAATAAGGACAATAAAATCGATTTTTACAAATTGCTCCAATTTTTTTACTAGAAATATAGAGATTTGATCATATTAAACAGATCACAAATTTAAATGGTTTTTTTTTTTATAAAAATTGATCATTTGTACCCTTAGTACAAGTATTTAAAAATGACATTAGTCATATTTGATCTTATAGCTGAGCGGGCTCTGTTGACTATTTTAAGCGAATCAAACGTCTGTAAATAAAGTAACAACATATAACTATGCTAAAAGTCCTTACTTATAAAATAATGTAAAAGGTGACTGCACCAATAATTAAAGAGAGTTATCACTTTAAGAGTTAGCCCCAATAGCAGGACGCAAAGAGTTGTTCGATATCTCAGACCACCGCACTTCTTTTTACATCTGCACTGAACCATTTCCATATAGGCGTCGAAAACCACTGGCAAGTTATCTATGACAGTTGTCACTGACCTTACTCCGTCCCAAATCAGACAAATCAATTGGATTTGTCTGATTTGGGACAAACATGACATTTTGATCCCATACATGAACAGTTATGGAATACTGCTTAAGAAATGATGGTGCAGGGCAGCTTTTGTAAGAGACCATTTTCTAGTTAACGATCTTCTTTAATAAACAGATGTTTTCAGGTTTTATTTACTTTGAAAAATATACAAGACCACTTCTTTATTGTGTTCAAACCTAGTTTTATGCATTTTATCTGTCACATAAAATTCCGTAAACTTTTCAATTATATCCTGGGACAACTCATGCCATCTGATCTCAAACTTAGCAGAGCTATACTATGGTAACCAGACTAGAAGTAACTGGTATTAATACTTATATAATTACAAATACGTACATATTATAGATAAACTACAATCAGACACAGGACAAACAATGCTCATCACGCAAAGTTTGTTCTGGGTGCCACGACCTCCGATTTAGCAGTCAGGGTCACTAACCACTAGATTAACTGGCCCGCGAATAATAGCGAAAGCTTCGCTAATCCGTCCCTCATATGCTGCCAGAAACCCTTTTCCCCTTTACAGTTAAAACAAGACACATTGTGGCACCCTGAAAAGGGAGAGGCAAGACTAGCTTTAAGTGGTCCTGTGAAAAGATATTTTTATAATGGCGGATACCAAGTGGCAAACAGCAGGATGATAGGACTAACGCAGTAGTCAGAGTTGTACCAAAGTAACGATACGTACTCTCAATACTGACTCGTTAGCAGCCGCTTTAGTATACGAGTGCCAGAGCTAGAGGAGCTGTGGGTAATGTACTGGAAAACCTCACTAGTACCTTCCTTGCCAAAAGAAATCAAGTACTTTCCCTTAAAAATACTTTAAATTATTTTCTTTCATCTGCTATATACTTCCTGGGGCTAAAATAGGATGAGGATTATTTACAGAACCACCAGTGTGATGGTCCTGTAAAAAGCTGGGATTCTGTAACTGGTTTTAACGGTGGAGAAAAAAAGCGCAACGGAGACATGGGAAACTTTTCCAACTGTCGCAAAAGAGTTTCTGGCAGCATATGAGGAAAGGATTAGCGAGGCTTTCGCTATTATTGAAAAGTTGCCCTGCATCTCTTCTTGAGAACATTATTCACCGAATCCACCTGATCCATCTAATAAGGGATAAAGTAAAGTCGGTGATAACTTTTAACATACATGGAGAGACTTGCCAGTACAGTGGTTTTCGTCGTCTGTGTGGAAATGATCCGGTGCAGATGTAACAAGTAGTGTGGCAGTCTGAGGAGTCTATTCTATATCAGACACCTTTCTCTATTTAAGATTGTACTTTACCCAGGGTGAACCAATGTGCCCATGATGTTAAGATAAAGAAATTAAGATAAATAAATAAAGATAAAGATGCTCTCAGCGGGAACCTAAGTGCTTGGAATTGTGCGACTGCGGACGGCAAAGTATTTAATAAACAATATAGGATAGAATAGAATAGAATTTATTTATTTCTTAGTATATGGTATTGTAGATGTTGTCTTATATGGTATTGTACATGTTGTGAATTTATTTATTTCTTAGTATATCTTATTGTAGGAGCAGCGGTTGTCATTCGTAGAACTTTGACAGTCGTTACGGGTAGCCAGAAACCAGAAAGTTTGACCAGGCTAACCAAGAGGTATCGTGTCGCCCAGTTACTGGGTTGTGGAAGTCTGATAGTCGCTTCACGTAAAACACTGGTATCCAGCTGAATCCAGTTAGGCTGAGAGCCGACCCCAACGTAATCAAGAAAAGGCTAGAGAGATGATGAGATAGGGGGCAATGACTCGAATGCTAGCACTGCACCAAATTATCAGCACTCTGAACAAACAGTTGCGTCCTGCTATTGGGGCTAACTCTTAAAGTGATAACTCTCTTTAATCATTGGTGCAGTCACCTTTTACATTATTTTATAAGTAAGTACTTTTAGCATAGTTATATGTTGTTGTGTCAACAGAGCCCGCTCAGCTATAAGATCAAATATGACTAATGTCATTTTTATATACTTCTACTAAGGGTACAAATGATCAATTTTTATAAAAAAAAAAACATTTAAATACGTGATCTGTTTAATATGATCAAATCTCTATATATCATTATCAGCCTATAGACGTCCACTGCTGGACAAAGGCCTCCCCCAAAGATTTCCACATGCATCGGTCCTGTGCCACCCGCATCCAGCGGGACCCGGCGATCTTGATGAGATCATCGGTCCATCTTGCGGGAGGCCTGCCCACGCTGCGTTTACCGGTACGCGGCCGACACTCGAGAACCTTTCCGCCCCAACGGCCGTCAGTTCTACGAGCTATGTGCCCCGCCCACTGCCACTTAAGTTTGGCAATTCGACGAGCTATATCGGTGGTTTTGGTTCTCCTGCGGATTTCCTCATTACTGATTCTATCACGCAGGGAAACTCCAAGCATTGCTCGTTCCATTGCTCTTTGGGTGACCTTGAGCCTGCTTATGAGGCGCACTGTGAGTGACCACGTCTCTGTTCCGTAAAAATTGATTTTGTTGGCCCTATTTTACAATGAATTTTGGCTGCTCCGCCACGCTGTTTTCATTTTTTTCTAACGATTTTTCTAAATACACTATAGACATATATTATATTTTTGGAATCTATACGCATACATTCTTCTAATCATATTTTTTTAAAGTCGATATAGCCACGATTTGAAAAATTATGGCCATTTAATGTTTTTTGTTATGGTTGAAATTTTCACATTTTAGGGCATAATTCACTTTTTTTGTATGTAGACATGTATTTTTTATTTCAGAAAACGATTGGCCATCTTTAAATTATCCGAAAATGATACCCCACTTGCCCTAGTAACGAAAAATTCAGAGTTATGACGACAAACAGAGCGCGCGGCAGAAGAGAACTTCAACCCCTCCCCCTCCCCCCCAGAGGGGTGCCTCTGAATGCCTCCCGGGCGATTTTCACTCTAGTCTACCTAACTAACAAGTGTACCAATTCTCATGCTTTAATGCAAAAAATATTGCTCCCCATACATTAATGGCTTATAACGCCCCCACTAATAGCATTCCTCGATAAATGGGCTATCCAACACTGAAAAAAATTTTCAAATCGGACCGGTAGTTCCAGAGATTACCCCCTACATACAAACTTACAAACCTACAAACTTACAAATTTTACCTCTTTATAATATTAGTATAGAAGTATAGATAAAGCACAAAAACTTATTAATTCACCAGCTGTAGGAAAACTAGTTTTTGTCTTTTGTAGTGCTCAGAAAACAAGTTACATTGCTTTTTTGACAGTAACTGTGCTTGAGTCTGTTTAAAACTGAAAAAAAAATGTGGAAGAATACACTGGTACTATGAAATTCTCAAGGGCATAATGCAAGGTAGGTATATATATATTTCAGAAATAACTTTAAACAATTTGTTTTATAATTCCCAAATATGCACCCATTTACCGAGTGATATTCTGAAGTATAATATTTAACCAAAATACGGGTACTAATAAAAGAGAACTTTGTTCCAAGTTTATCTTCTTAGACTTTTAGCTAGACAGAACGTCTAAAAAGATAAATTTGACCGTGCGAAAAGCGATTGAGGTAATAAACTAATAAAATCTACAAGTAATTTACGTAAGTATGTAACTAAATAACACATTTGGCAAATCATATGAATAATGATGATAGATAAATTTTATTATTTGCACGAGAAATAAATATTACCTGCACACTTTTGTTATGAGCTTGAAATGATATTTCTATGAATCACTTCATGTTTTCGATAATGATGTCAAAATATAACTAAATGTAAACCATTGTATAAAATTTAACTAGCCTTGATATCAATTTACAAACTTTTTTTTGTCATTTCGGAATGCAATTTTAAGTTTTGTTTTCTCGCTACAATCTGTAAACAAAATGTATGTACTTACAAATCTTTGATCACTTTTTTGTTAAGCCACAGGATTTTCGTGACTTTTATTAGGTTTGCTAAATATACATTATAATAAGTAGTGTATAATTTAGTTAACAAGAACATATAGTAAAATCATCCTTGATCAGAATCATAAGGCAAATTATTTAAACAAAAAATAACTAAGAGCAATTGAAACTCTCCCACGGCTTTATAATCAGATCACTAAACAAAGAAACGGTTTCATAATAAGGAGCTAAAAATAGTAAGTGTAACGTTGGCTAAAAACTGAATGTCGTAATTTGTCAACTAAGAAAATTTCATTACAAGCACGTTTTAAGCTGCATACATGATATAAGCCAAAGCAGTTTAGCGGCCACATATCAAGTATCGCAATACTTTGCGTGGAAGACATTAAGCATTAGTAATATTTGGGGTTGCGGAATGTTTATAATAGTTACCGTGACCCCGGAACATAAAGGGCAACCGAAAGAACATGAGTAGGTTTTAGTCAGTAAAAGTCTGACACGACACGCCCTCCCGCCGCACCCAGGACGGGAGCAGTCATTGGATGATTTCCCACTCCCCAAAAAAAAAAAGCATTAGTAACATTTTGATTGAATAGGCATTGTTTTTACCGATCCCTGTTTATTATACAAAAGTGGCTAAGTGCAAACTTGTTTTATAGTGCATAGAGACGACAATGTCGTCACGCCACGCTAAATCCAAGTCTTGCTTACCCACTAGCACGATGTTTACATGTTGCCGTCAGCACGTGGAACTAAGCGTGGAACAGCTTTACAATCTCATTGTTTAGGAACAGTGATATAGGTAAAGTAAATATAGCGGTGGTGTTTACATAACATGTATATTGTTATTTTGTATTGGCGAATGATATAACTTTACACAGTATTATTGCATAAAATTAAGGGTTCCAACTTTCAAGAATTTAATTGACGGCAGATTCAAATCAATTTGCCCAGTGTGCTCATTTTAGCTTTTATTGTAGGAAAATGGAAGAATAATCTAACAATATTTAAAAAAAATATATACACAGAAATCAAGATTTTGCCGAAACCCCCAACGTGGATAAAATGTTTCGTGGAAGGGTCACACGATCTTTAATTATTGAATAATGGGCATTTATTTAGTTACGTAAGTGTTGCAAGTGTGTTGTCTAAAAAGACACTGGTCAGCGGAAAAAAATCTTTTAACAGGCATTTCTGTCATTGTGATTGCAAGTGAAACTTACGATGTAATCCTAAAGACAATCGCAGATTTCGTAACGGCAAACAACGTGGACCATGTCGCGTCAGACATGGTGTTGTCTAGAAAATTCTTTGGCTGATTCGCGTGTGTCTAACCGTGTGCCAGATGCACTATCATTCCCGCGCAAAAGGTGATTGCTCCCGTGAATCCCGTGCTGTCTTACACGTAGCTATGAAATGAAGTATGGGGACATTTAAAAATAACATCAAGTGGATGCGTAGACGCACTCACACATAACTCTACATAATAATTAAACAAAGACATTAATAATAATTAGACATGATGTTGCTCATACTGGAAAGTTTTACTAACCCATATTTTGGAAAGCTAGCTAGAAGTTCTAGCTAGCTTTCCAAAATATGGGTTAGTAAAACTGTGGGGTTCTAGCCTAGAACCCACTTTACAACGAGTTGGAGCTTTCAAAATCATTACAAAATTACATAGGACGCCCTGGCAGATTTGTAACTTGATTTGTGAAGATATATCATATACCAAAAATACACATACAATGAAAATTTATGACAGAAGATCTCGGGCCCTATTTATAGAGCGCAGTTTTCTTATCAAAGTAAACAGTAAACACTAAACCCTAACAACTAGGTTACTTTCGACTCTTATCAGTAAATTCGCGAATGGCGAGTATCTTGTTGTCATTTTGGAACGTAACAGAAAATACATCAGAAAATGATAATGCTTTTCAAACAGTTAGTCCATAGTTTTATCGCAGTTTACTTAGGGCTGATTTTTCAATTATCAGTTAAGTTCTATCTGAGGAATAAATATGTCGGTTTGACATATTTTCTATACAAAAGCTGTCAAAATGTCAAACTTACTGTTCAAATAAAAGTTATCTGGCGATTGAAAAATCGGCCCTTAATGAGCAAGTCCCACATTAACTAGGTGTAAATACGATCGAATTATAAAATCAATATATATAAAAGAAAGTCGTGTTAGTTACACATTTTATAACTCAAGAACGGGAGAACCGATTTGGCTGAAAATTAGGGGGAGATAGCTTAGGACCAAGGGACGGACATAGAATATTTTTATCTTCTTTTTTTGTTTTTAACCTGTTTCCGTGGGACGTGACATAAAACGTGGTATAATAAATCTGATATAACGCGGGTGAAACCGCGGGGGATAGCTAGTAGTTACTAAACAACATACTAAACAAAATAATGGTTTTATTATTTACTGTTTACATAATAACTTTTTCAGTTGTATTTCAGTCAAAAGTATTGCGCATTTTGAATGCTACCGCACTGAATTAGTAACATATGCACATGATCAAACTTGTGGGTGTAGAGAAGGAGCCTCGATTTACACTTCCACACACTCATAAACCATGTGTATACTGAACGTATGTGTGTGAGTGATGTGTACGTATTTATAAAACGTTTAAAACGTGTGGGTGTTACACGCCTGTGTTTGTCGACCGATTCAGGTTCGTCAGCGGTTAAGAACCATTCTGAAAAACAACCACATTAGTAAAATGTCATGAAAATAATATGAAGACGTAAGCAAAAACATTAAAAATATAATTAATTTAAATGACCAATAATTATAAGGAATAAAAGTTATGTTAAAATGGACTTGAATTTTTTACCTTTCTGAAATATTAGAAACCAATATTATGAACCGAAACTTCATAAACACGAAAGGTCTATACAATTAAGAAAATGTTTAAAACCCCTGATGCGCACTTTTCTCCGGTAGTTTTCCATCAGGACCTTGGCGCATACGTTGAGGTCGCTACACACGTTGCGTTTTATTATGGACAGGGACGAGCAGAGACAGTGTATTGTAATAGTAAGTGAGAATGACGACCAAGACGAAATAAAGAGAAAAAAACAGCAGCAATTTTTTATATCAAATTTCTCTTTTTACTGACGAACCAAGTACTTACTATTTCGCAATAAACAAACTACGTATCGTAAATGTCTCGATCCCGTTAGAATTGCGATGACATTTGGAACCGACAAATATAGAGCTGCTCTACACACACCGTGATCGTAACTCATTTACCGACTGAATGCGATTGACTTATGACTTTCGGGGCATAGTGCGACTGTCTAAAACTACTGTATATTTTCACGAAGTCAATAATAGCATCAAATTGTGATAGCAGAATTGGTGAGAAGTAACTTATGTCCCAAGTTTACCTCCAACAGATAACTGCATTTATACGAATGAATTGATACTGCATTTCATTGAATACTTCCTCGGAGTGGTCGCTGTACGTTTGTTGTTTTTTTTACGATTCATAAGATAGAGTTCCCACTATTAAGTTGACTGATCAAGCCTCTGAGTCCCTAGGTTATTTACGAGAAAATTAAAAGCTACTCTCAGTTAGGTACCGTTAGTTAGGGGCCCATAGAGGCGCCTTTGAATAAAAAGGACTAAAATAGGAGTCTTTTATGGTAATAAGCATTCCGGTAGATGGCGCCACCGACGGCTGAGCTCGTGCGTGATCGATGCGGCTCATTACAGCACTCGGATTTTCTGTTTCTATACCTACTGACTTTTACCTTCGTGTCTGCATAATTCTGGGAAAGGAATGTGAATACGTACATAAAATGTAATTAAATATTATAAAAAAAAAGTGATTCATTGTACGTCGCCATGATTTTCACAATGCTGCGGATGGAAAGATACCACGGTAATTGTTAGGCTTAACATAAATAAAATACGACACCTGCCAACAGGTACAAGTAGGCTTTTTTACTGGCTCAAAAAAGGTAAGTCATGGTACGTAGCAGTTTTGCCAGTTTTCACGGTAATTATCACGCTGACCATCCGAATGGTGGTTGCAGATATAAACTAAAACTTTTAATTAATTACCAACTTTTAGACAATAATTATCATTCCACATTATTTTATAACGTTTTCAATTTGAAGAAAATATACAAAATCGATACAAAATATATTTTATATATAAGATATATTTTATATTTTTTGTTACATAGTTACACTGAATATTTCTTCTTTTATTTTGACTTTTTATTAAACATTTTAAGATGAATTATTTCCCTAGAGATATCTTGATTCTTCTTATGTAGTTAGAGTTACGGCACGACACCACCATCATCACATTCTGGTTTACCAGGTTCGATGGGACTCATCGAAAACTGCACGTAGAGATTTTAATATTAATACTCAAGGTCACCTCAGCGAAGACCGTCAGGCAAATCAACCGTATAGTAAGCAATACGACGAGTTTTAATTCTCTATTCAATATTAAAATAATACAGGTAATTATTATATTTTTTTGGACAATTATTAATAATATTTTGTTCAATCAAAATAAAACAATACCTTTGGGGCCATAGATCATTAATTTTTTGCAATATTCAGTCGACGGTATTGTTAACACGTAATGCATCCATACTAATATTATAAATGGGAAAGTGTGTCTGTCTGTCTGTCTGTCTGTTTGTCTTTCTTTCACGGCAAAACGGAGCGATGAATTGACGTGATTTTTTGAGTGGAGATAGTTGAAGGGATGGAGAGTAACATAGGCTACTTTTTGTCTCTTTCTAACGCGAGCGAAGCCGCGGGCAAAAGCTAGTTTAATTTATATTAAAATATGACATTGTCTCATACTTTGAGTTACTACAGTATTTCATTATCAGTGCGATATATCAAAATCATTTCTTGTACCCTGCTTACAAATGTAAATGTGCTAAAATTTGATCCCGCTTAACAAAAAAGCATTTAATTTCGTATGTTGGTTAATTAGCTTCAAATAATGAGTTTAAAAATAACAGCATTTATGTGAGTGATATAAACATACGATTTCTTTTTAAATCAATTCAGCGATGACTTACAGATTTTCTAACATGTTTTATGAATGAAAGTGCGACAGAAGTAACCGTCCATTGAATAATATATTAAAGACACAAATGTAATGGTTGAAGGCCTGCTAGACTTACAATATTATTATTCTGTAGATTCTTTAAAACATTTTTTTAAATGAAAACGCCACAAGTCAAAAAAATGTTGTCTATTTTTTGTTTTTTTGGGTTTCTAGACATTTTTTAGCACAGACAGAATTATTACTGAATTACCAAATATCTGCAAGATTAGGTTATAAAGATTTTAAACAATAAAGTTGAGAAGAAATTGTTAGGTTTGGATCTGGATTTTTCCAAGGTTTACTTTACTAAACAACTCTGTAACATTGTCAGGTCAAAAAGAGTTCGTAACGAGCTATGTTCGACCTGACAATGTTAATTGGCTTCCCTCGAGCATATATAAACAGTTTTATAACAATTACCTCTTAATAATAACAGTGTCAGTGAAAATAAGACATTTTATTAATATTTCCAAAAAGTACTGCGATAAGTGGTGGTTATTGAAATTTCAAGCCAGATGAAAACAAAGTACAGATTCAAAACAACCAAACTAGGTGTTTTAGCAAACGGCTAGCACACAGGAATTCTAAAGCAAAGTATAAACGTGTAGGATTCCTAACTACACCGCGTCAAACTAAACGGAGCGACTGTGCCGTAAATAGGGTATATTCAATACAACTCGTGTGGGAATTAATTCTTAGGGCACTGCGCCACTACAAGTACTCACACTATTATTACTTAATCTATGCACATAATAATAAGATCCGACATATACTGCACCGATGCATCGCCTCATAAGAATATTTAATGGTTTTGTATCTAAAGATACATTTGATGTTATGAGAGTACACGCCTAATTTATTACTTCTTATAATACAAAGCTATCTAACTATGTATGCACAAACATGCATGGCGCACACAACGCTAAAGTGGCTAACTCGCAAAATATTATCATGTTTTGTCTGGTCGCTTTATGGTAAGCCATGAGTGTCATTCTCATTACTTACTCATTGTTTTTTTGATATGATTCATATGTTGTGGAATAAGTAAACGATCAACTGAAGAAGAGTTCTAGAGCCTTCAATGTAGATAATGAGTTGAGTGAGGCTGGTCAGTAACGACATACCATTGCGTAACGTAGGAAAGATAACGGATTGTTATTATTTACAATACCATAAATACTTACATAGAATAATAATAGAATTGGCCAAGTGCGTGTCAGGCAGGCCACGCATAGAATAGGGTTCCGTAATAAGTCATTTTGCATTACAGCTTAACAACAATACTATCGTATTATGTCGTGGTTTGACATTATCTGCGTCATTATATTTTCTAATTAAACTGTCTGTAACTTCTGAACTAACAAGTTATTCTAGCAGTTATAGTTTTCCTTCAAAGTTCACCACATGAGCTACCGTTGCATCGAGCTAGCCGTTTAGTTTTCAAAGTGGGGGGAGGGCTATTTTCAAATAAATGCGCTTTGTAAATAATCAAATGAATTGTATAATCGTTAACTAAGTAAAACTATTTAATTAGGTAACCAATATTTATATTTATTTGGCAACAAACTCTATTTGATTAAAACGAATCCGTGACCCCTGCATCGGACCTTAATCGGAAGGTGTGTTCAGTTCCTGACGGACAGGGCCGTCATCTACCCCGGTCACGAGGGAGTGTGGAGTCGACGAGGGATGTCGTGCGGTGTTCCACAGGGATCGGTCTTGGGGCCGCTTCTGTGGGACATCGGGTACGACTGGGTGCTGCGCGCCGACCTTCCCGAAGGTGTCAGCGTAGTGTGTTACGCTGACGACACGCTTGTCCTAGCGCAGGGAGGGTCGTTCCAGACGGCGGCCGACTTAATGTCGAGTGGTGTTGCGACAGTCGTCGATAGGATCCGGCAACTGGGACTTGAGGTGGCCCTGCACAAGTCCGAGGCCATGTGTTTTCATGGCCCTCGGCACCGGCCACCTCCGGGGTCTCAGATAACGGTGGGAGGGGTTCACATCGGTGTCGAGTCGACGATAAAGTACCTGGGACTTGTCCTCGACAACCGATGGAACTTTACGGAGCACTTCCGACGTTTGGGCCCCAAACTGGCGAAGGCCGGAGCTGCCCTCAAGCGGCTCCTGCCCAATCTCGGTGGCCCAAACGCCTCCTGCCGGAGGCTCTACACGGGGATCGTGCGGTCCATGGCCCTCTACGGGGCTCCGGTGTGGGCGCCCAATTTAGCCGCGGCTCCGGCCCGACTTCTGAGGGCGTCCCAGAGGGTCATGGCCATTCGCATGGTGCGGGGATACCGCACGGTCTCCTGTGAGGCGGCATGCCTCCTTGCCGGCGTCCCGCCGTGGGATCTGGAGGCAACAGTCCTTGCACACACGTACGAGTGGCGCGTGGAAGTGCAACGCCGGGGTGAAGTCCCGATGCCGCGGGTTATCGCGGCACGGCTCACGGAGCTCCGGCGAGATCTCATGGCGGAATGGAGACAACGACTGTCGCAACCTAGTGCTGGGCACGCCGTTATAGCGGCGGTAAGACCCCTCTTTGAGGAGTGGCTGGAGAGGCGTCATGGCACTCTCACGTTTCGCTTGACACAGGTCCTCACCGGACATGGTCAGTTCGGGAGGTTCCTGTGTCGGATTCGGACGCCTGGGTGTCACCACTGCAGTAACGGTCGCCTGGAGGACACGGTCGAGCACACAGTTGAGGTGTGCCGCGCATGGGCGGAGCATCGACGTGCCCTCGTAGAGGCGATCGGCGGCGGTGACCTCTCGCGCCCGGCGCTGGTTCAGGCCATGCTTCGGGGCGAGACGGAATGGGATGCCGTCGCCTCCTTCTGCGAAGCAGTTATGCTAGTGAAGGAAGCGGCGGCGCGCGAGAGGCAGCGACGAGCCTCTCGCCCCGGACTAAGACCCAGGCGAAGACGTCGAGAGTCGCAAGACGACTACCGGCCACCGTAGGCGCGGTTCTGCGGATGGCGAGCGATGGGTAGCTCGCCGCCCGGCTAGGACCAGGACCCCGTAGACGGCGCGTTTTGTTCCACGCGCGCCTCAAAGAGAAGGAGTCAGCACAGGAAGGGGCCCAACAGGGCCAACGCCTGCCGGGGTTGCGGAATGTTTATAGTGGTTACCGTGACCCTGGAACATAAAGGGCAATCGAAGGAACATGAGTGGGTTTTAGTCAGTAAGAGTCTGACACGCCCTCCCGTCGCACCCAGGACGGGAGCAGTCATTGGATGATTTCCCACTCACCAAAAAAAAAAAAAAAGGTGTGTTCAGTTAGACCTCTGTAGCTCCTTGCACTTGTAATTCGTCAAGGTCGGCGGGCGCTTGAAGACTGGCACTCCGGTGTGCAAGATCACAAAACCGCCCGTTCATTCAATTATAACCATTCACTCGCTTAATTATAGGCACTGCTTCTTCTAGCTATTTCATTCAATCAACTATTTATTCGGAGATGGAGAAGCGACCTACGAGAGTAATTGAAGGCTGACAATGTCATGTTTTATGGGTCGTCTTTTTAAGTTAAAGTAAGTAATTAGAGAATTATAACAATTATTTTGACTAATATTATTATTAAGGTGTAATTATTGGGAATCGCATAGAAACGTTGGGTTTTGTGCGAGATCATTTAACATATATCTGATTGTTTATCCATACTAATATTATAAATGGGAAAGTGTGTCTGTCTGTCTGTCTGTTTGTCTTTCTTTCACGGCAAAACGGAGCGAAGAATTGACGTGATTTTTTAAGTGGAGATAGTTGAAGGGATGGAGAGTAACATAGGCTACTTTTTGTCTCTTTCTAACGCGAGCGAAGCAGCGGGCAGAAGCTAGTTTCCTATAAAGATTTTAAACCTTAGTATGTCATAAGAAATCTTTAAACAATACTCACTTAAGTGTGTTTATTAGAAATTACAATCTTAAATTTAAAGTTCGTCAAAAGCCATGCATTTAATAGTGAAACAATACTTAATTCAATAGCTAGGTCAAGTAAAGGACTATCGATTGCCCTACATACCGTGTTATCGACCAGTCAGTCATAAACGCAGAACAGCATTAACTAGGTATTGATTTTCTAGAAACGTGGGTGCACAACGCGCTGCAACAGTATGCGTACACAGTCTGTCAAAGTCGAAACAACATCAAATTGTGTTGAAGATAACTGAAGTTTGATCAATGAAAGACAATTGTGTGCGTAGACGTAGAGTCTCTAACTTTCTTGTCGATGAGAAATAGCATAGGTACTTCAGTTTGTTTACTCAAGAAAGTATACGTATAAATTACTAGCTTCTGCCCGCGGCTTCGCTCGCGTTAGAAAGAGACAAAAAGTAGCCTATGTTACTCTCCATCCCTTCAACTATCTCCATTTAAAAAATCACGTCAATCCGTCGCTCCGTTTTGCCGTGAAAGAAAGACAAACAGACAGACAGACAGACAGACAGACACACTTTCCCATTTATAATATTAGTATGGATAAAATGACCGTTCGAAAACAATCTTGGCAAAATATTATAGTTTAATCCTTCGAAAACACGTGATTTCAGACGCAATAAAAAGACAATAGCAGCCCGACAGCCGGCTGTCGGTTGGTGGTTCAAAGGTAATGCGAATGTTGTAATTTTACACCAGCTCTTGATGGAAAGTTTTAATCGGAAGTATATCTGATTTGTTATCGATAAGATAGAACACTCCCACTTGGATGAAACGTGTGATGTATTTGTGCATAATGATTATAACATTCATTATTTTTATCTTTTATCGTATCGTCTAGGAAAGGTACAATGATTTTCATAACGTCTTCTTACCAATATAATAATAGTATCGTAATACAAGTTAAGTCGGTTGCTATGGAGTACTAATTAAACGGTATTTTATTTGGCAAGTTGATAGGTATGTAGCGCTCAACATAACTGCATTATGGCATGGTAAGTTCCATGGGTACCGAACGTTCGAGAAATCCGTCTACCTTGTCCCCGGCCTGCCTCCTTGGAATATTCCACTGACATTTTTTGACTGTGTGACGTGTGTGTGTGTGCTCCTATGATACGATCTGTAAGTTTACACCAGTGCGCCTGTGTGCCATCAGTGTCACGAACTAGAATGCCTTCGTGTGACGTCATTCAAAATAGTCTGGTTAGGATTCAGAAACGTTAAGTATTTCTAACGGGCTTCACTTCAGCATTACTAGTGAAGTCTCAAAATAGAGTAATAATAGATAGGTACTACGAAATTATTTATTTAGAACTAATTAATAATAAACATTATCGTATTGCTAATTAGTACAAGTGCCAATTATGGGTTAGCTTACCACAATAATCTAAAATAAAACCCACCGTCATGGTTATTCGCATTTAAACCGAATGATGCAACATTTCGACAGACAGCTACACTGATGCAGTCACGCCTACATTATATTAATAGTGCGGATAAGTGATTCGTGATGACGTATTGTTGTGGTGTGTGACGTAAAAGCTCCCGGTTGTGTATGTGTGTGTGTGTGTGTCTGGGGGCGGGTCAAGAGCTTTCGGGAGCGCTGTCGATGTCGGCGCGCACGACCGCGTCGACCGCTAGACAGTTTAGTAAGCGCACGTGATTGCGAGCACGCGCCAGCACACGTTAAAAATTAATTAACCACACACAATTATTATAACTAAGATAAACATCTTAGCCAAAAATTTACCGCCAGATTTCATGAGACTCCCGATAACTGCATCGAAAATGTAGAGAAACTCATAATGCCAACATCGAGTACCTGTTTAAGTATAATTATTCTATATCGACACAGTATGTTATTAAAAGATGCTGTTGGCGTTGAGATGGCGTTTTTATATTCTTATCTCATCATATAAATTTTTTTCATTTTGCCAAATATTTTATAATTATAAATTAGAATAACATCAGAGACACACCTCCTGATAAAGTTAAAATCAGTATCCATCTGATGAAATGAAATTTATCACACGCGATGTGATAATTGCTCACAGTCACATTGCTTACACGTGTTTGTTAATTACAAAAGTTAATTTAGGCAGGCCTGTCTTAATGTTGAACGGCAATAGCTTGATAATCAAAAGTGTGCAATTATTATTAAGATTACTGGACTAAGAAATGGACATGCTGTAAAAAAGCAAAACTGGGCACTCAAAACATAGCTTTACGAGTAAAATATAATAATACAAACCAATCCAATACAAAATAATGGAGGGAGAGTGATTCAATTTGGCTTTTTAGTTACGGCTCGGAAAGAGAAGGAGACGGAGAAGTTTTCAAGCAGTTTTAAATTTCTAAAAAGGCTTCCTATCGGCCAGGCATTGAGTGGTGAATCAGGCAAGATAGATTTTTATTCCAACATTCTGTAAAACATTTTTATATTAGGTATTTAGGGAAAGAGGCACACCTCTTTTTCAAATGCTAATAAAATGACAAAAAAACGTGACCTTGTTATAAAATTTATCTTAGAATTTTATCAAGTCATGTTATTATTAAATCATTTTGGTGTAACCGACTTTTTTTGTGGCTCGCCTCAAATTCAATCAAGCAAGTCACAATGCGTCGTGCAAAACAGTTGTAGAATGACGTGCGCGACCCGCCTACAATTGTTCGATTCAATATGATACAATACCTACACACCGCAAAACCACACGTCGAACTGGCGACAGTGGCGACCATGGCGACCATCTCTTGTTCCATTCAGGCATAATTATTATTTACAATTATTTTTATTACCTATAACTTTATAAGCTATTTGTAACTGGTAAAAAGTTTTGTCATCGTGTTTGCTAGCAAAAAATATATGAGCTTAATTTCAGTGATACAATACAAATTTTATAGATGAAATTACAATAACAATCTAAAGAACTTTTCCATACGAGAGTAATGTATGTCAGCTTTAAGACAGACAAGAGATTTATCAGAAACCGTGTTTTAGAATGTCGAAGTCAAACGCTGTGTGTGTCACGTAGAGCCAGCGGATTGAGCGGAGGCTCTGGACACACCCCCGAGACGTAGCGGACGTAGCTGCGTAGCAAAGGCAAGCAAGGTCGGTGATTACGGGACCCGCGCGGCACCGCGACTGCTCAGACCTGCTCGGCAACACTCTCACACTAATGTTGCCTTCAACCAAGAAGGATCTTACAATATAACCGTCTCCATGGGTATTTTACTTGTTACTCTATTTATTCGTGCGAAATCAGAAGGTCGACAAATAAATTCCTTTTTTCAGCATGCATTAGGTAATCAATTAATTTCGATAAGATAGTCCGAGCTTGCACTTCAAACATGCGCCGAAAAGCCTGGCTAACACGAATGATATAGGAGTAAACGAATTATATCAAACTTGTTTTTGCCCGCGACTTCGCCCGCGTGGCTGTCGGTTATATCGGTGTTCGGGATAAAAACTATCCTATGTTCTTTCTCAAGTTCAACTCTATCTCAGTAGGTACTAAATTTCATTAAAATCAGTTCAGTGGTTTAGACGTGAAAGCGTAACAGACAGACAGACAGAGTTACTTTCGCATTTATAATATTAGTAGGGATGTAAATATAAATGTAAGAATAATTTAACGAATTTTTGGGTTTTTTCGTAGGTAACTAAATCTGCCGAGCTCATAACTTATAAGAATGCTTCTAAAAATATAATTAATTATTGTGAAATAACCAAAATAAAATATTGAAGAATTTTTATAAATTCTAACAAAATATACTTATAAAACATTTTATCAATAAAACAACCTTGGCAATTTTAAAATTATAGTACCCAAGAACTTGACATTTGTTTGTAATAAATCGTTCATACAAAATGTCCCTTTTGCTACGGCGCCTTATGATTGTTCTTAGGTTAGTTCAATATGTATGGCGTACCTGCGTAACCTGGCTATTCAAATTCTAACAAACAATACAAATATTCAAAGTTATTCAGTTGCAAACAGTCGATGAAGCCGTGGGTAGTGTGTGTATCGTGCAGTGTGCACACTATCAACTTTCACGCACACATGCACCCCCACCTCGGTGTGGGCACACCGAAGTGGGGGGGCCGGGGAGAAGGCAGACGGTGCCGCGACGCGACTGCCAACCTCCTATATAAAACACTGCGCTGCCATCTGCAAGTTTCAATAGATAACTCGATTGCTGAAGAATTCGGTTCGCGTTGCCAACATTAAAGTTGTCCAAAATTTGCAAAAGTTGAATGTTGTGCAAATAATAGCGCGGGAATCATAATTTGTTGAATGAATATAGTGAACTGTAAACAAAATAAATTTAAATAAGACGTCGGCGGTAAAATTGTGTCAATTCGCAGCTTAGTGCCATAGCGTTCGTGTGTTCTGCAGGCCTGGCAGAAGGCGACATCCTCTAGTTATTACGGAGTGATGTGGACTATTTGCCGCCAACAAAACGAACCTGGATTTTAAGGAACAATTGCAATACACTGCTCCACAAAGTGTTTTATGTCATAAACATTATCATTTTGACGTTCCTTGACAAGTTTTTAATTTAAAAGGAAGAATCCAGCAAAATGAGCTTCAATAAAAACAATCCCAATGCGGTGGGCAAGATCATGGACTACCTCAAGCAGCTGTCCACCGAAATGGTAAGTTTATAGTCAATACATTTATAATGTAAAAAATCAATGTAACCTGTCAGATTATTTTTCAACATGAAGTTGTTTCTGTAGTACGAGATCCGACTGCAGAATCAGTGTACTTATCGAGTGTTTGCTAAAAACCAATTTTTTACACGTATTTATGATTAGGAGAATTTATATCTACCAGGTTGCCTATCAAAATGTGGCCGCTAGTATTCTTAATTAAATTATTAATAACTAGCTTTTGCCCGCGACTTCGTCCGCGTGTAATAAGGTGCGTTGGGGTAATACCGGACGGATTTTCGAATAGTTGCAAGCATGTTGCAAAAATATTTTTTTCTCAATTTTGGTAAACACCACGTTCTTGAGAAATGGTGGAAATTGATAATGAATTATCAAAGCGTAATTTTAATATTAGTTTATTTATGAACACACAACAGTTTTTGTTTGAGAAGCCTGTAAAATCAGGAAACTTTTTTTGAGAGTGTAATGACGATTTGGCCGTCAAGGGGCAAGTTCGGACAACATTTTAATCTATTCCTACTGCTAGGAGCATAAGATGCAAGAAAAAAATGTGTCCGATCTTATCCACTCATTTTTACAAAACCTACCTTGTTTCACCTTTTACCTTTTATTACTCGTCCTAGCTGTCGGAGGGACTGGCGGTCACTGCGGAGTGGGGCGGAACAAAATAACGTATAGCGCAATGTGACTAGCATTAAAAAATATACCCAAATAAGTGGAATATTTGATTCCTACGTTCTTACCCCAGCGCCGATCTTACCCCAACGCACCTTAATAGTTAATAGTTCCCGTTCCCGAGGCTATTCCAGGATGAAGACTATCCTATGTCCTTTCTCGGGAACCAAACTATATCTGTACCAAAATTCATTCAAATCGATTCAGTAGTTTAGACGTGATGAAGAGACAGACAGACAGACAGAGTTACTTTCGCTTTTATAATATTAGTACGGATTCATATTCTGTAAGAAATTTCAATGACTTGTTTTTTCAATGAAATGTCGTCCACTTCACGGCAACATCTACTAGGTGTATTTTTGGTCTTTTACAACCCGCTAGGAGATAAAAGAATTTAAGCTGTTTCTAACAAAAGTTCAATGCCCTCCCCCCGACCATAATGTATGAAACAGCTGATATTTTTTTCGCGATATCAGAGTTGGTTCCAGTTCCATAATAAAAGTTGTTTGTTTTTATGAGTAGAATTATCTCCAAGTGGGTTGTGCAGGACGAAAAATACACTTAGTGTACAGAGTCTGAAATCATGGTTGCTGTTGCGCACCTGGCCGCACCTCTTCGCAGCCAGGTATACATTAAATACACCCACAACGAACATTCATAATTTATATTTTAAAGCTATAAATTAAAGCTGTTTTTTCTGTTTATTATGATTATACGGTTGCCTAATTAAATCTGGCCGCAAATAAGGGTTGCTGGCTGAAGATAGTAAATATTAAAAGTAGTGTGAAAGAGAGCTAGCGCGTAACACCACTAGTTAGACGAGGAAGGCGATTGCCAGCTGTCGGACAGTTTAAAGCCAATGCGCATGCGTCAGATGCTAGTAAAAGTGCAATTTGACACTTCTAACTTACTGAAGAATAGGGACTAGGCTAAAGATATCGATTACTACAATATCCGAATTATACGAGATATTGATTTCATTTCTCTGTATTTTCTAATCGAATACAGTTTTACAGATTTATTTGTTGTATTGTATTACATTTTTTAATATATTAACAGATTTATAATAATATAAGTATGTTAAACCTTAGGATATATTAACGTGCAAATGTCCGACTTTTAAAAGAAAGAAATTATTTTTCGGCCTTTTCATTTCCATCCTAACCTAACTAACATTGTATTACAAACAATGTTAATACAAACATTAATGCATACAGTATTAATTTTGAGTTTCGTAATTTTTTAACAGAGATGACAATATATTTAATTTTTTTTTTAAATATAATAACTATAAGTTCCATTTTAATTATGCGTTTTCGTTGACATTTAGAAGTCAGCAAAAAAAAATATTAAATAATAAATGACGTATGACGAATTAAAAAGTTCGATTATTCGGTCATTTTAAACGATTATTGGTATACAAGTGAATTTGAAGAGTCACAACACTTCGGTGTAGTATCTTACTAAGTGACTTTGTAACGTAACAGCGTCTAGTAAAAATGCCTTTTATTGTCTGCATTGGTTATTTTGCTTCGTTTGAAAAATTATAATGTAAATTAAGTGATTTTGAATTGTACATTTTGTGATAAAACAAAAATTTCTTTGAAATTCCATGGTTTGACATTATTTGAGTTACGCATGTACAAAGTTGTGTCGATATCGGCATGAAAAGTATGAAACGTCAAATTGCACTTCTTAAATTTGACGCGAACTTGTATTGTAAACAACATCGAGTGTTTTTAATACATCGAAATCGATGTTTATCATTTACTCCTACTACTACTTCTACTTATAAAGTGTTTTATTGAAGCTACAAGTCCCTAGCCAGCTCCTACAACCATAACATGGTGTCAGAAGAAGAGCCGCAGGGAGCCAATGAAAAGTCGTAGCAATATAACTGGTGAGAAAATAAAAAAAATATTGTGACGTGTCGTCCACCGCCAAAATGCCGGATATAGAAAAAGACGAGTCGTCTTCGTTTAAAAGTCGCCCTCCAGCAGGTCTGCCACAGGGTAATTTTACCCTCGATGTCAACTCCAATAACATGCCATTGGCTTGGAAAAATTTCAAAACCAGTCTCTGTATATTATATATAAATGCAAACATTCTTAAAGAGCTCTTCAATAGGAAACAAGGACCAGAAGAAGAAATAGAAACTTATGCTACACAGTTAAAAAACATTGGACTACAATGTAACTTCGGAAGTCTAACAGATGTCCTACTAAAAGATGTGTTCTCCTGGAATCTCAACGCATCATGTGCATACATTCATGATAAAATCCTTGAAAAGTCAAAAACATTTGATGATGCTGTATTAATCGTGAAGACACTAAGAAATACTAAAGCAGAAGCAAAGTATATAGGAAACAAAGAAATAAATTTTGTCAAGTCAAAGCGTCAACCACGTCAGTCAAGTCATCAAAATCATAAGTCAAGCCAAAACCATCAGTCAAGTCAACGTCAATCAAGTCAACATTGTCAATTAAACCTAAACTGTCAGCAAGAAAGTCGCAGCAACCAGTCAAGTCATAATCGTCAGCAAAGTCAATCCAGTCACAGGTCCAAAGAAAAATGTTCCAGTTGTGATCAAATCCACCGATCAAGATGTCCAGCCTTGGGAGTCACCTGCAGTATTTGTCATAAGCCAAACCACTTTGCCAAATGTTGTTGCGGCAAGCATGTAAGGCTTATTGAAGAAGACTCAAATGGTAACATGTCAGATACTTACTTTCTAAATAGTTTATATACTAATGAGATTTTTTCTAATGCTAATAATCCATATTGTACTAAATTGTCCATACATAAACAAGATGTTAATATTTTGCCAGATACCTGTGCTGATACAAATATTGTCATTTAACTCATAAAAAACTTAATGTGCCATTGTCTAATATTAAGAAAAGTAGCCACAAACTTTCAACTTTCAGTGGGAAAATTTTGCCTACAAGGTCAATGTACTTTAATTGTCACTCTTAACAACAAAGAATATAGGTACAACTAAATTTTACATAGTAGACTTGCCATGTAGGAAGAAACATTATAGGTAGCTAAAGCTGTGATAATTTAAAACTAATAAAAAGAGTTCACAATGTCCAATTCCAGCAGTCAGTCGAGTCAGCAGAGTATAAATATTATTAGTGGATTAGGTTGCCTAAATGACTATGAATGTCACTTAACATTATGATGCTGTTCCTTCTATTGATGCTTGTAGACGCATACCATTCAGTATCTTAAAAAAATTAATTCAAGAATTAAAATCATTAGAAAATGACCAAGTCATTGCCAAAGTCTACGGAATGGGTCAGTCAAATTGTCATTGCAATGTAAAATGGTTCACTTTGATTGTGCAGAGATCCAAGAAAACTCAACAAACTCACTACCAATTTCCAACAAAAAGATTTTAGTTCAGAAAAATATGTCATAGTAGTAGACTATTTCTCTAAATATGTTGAAATTGACAAGCTAACAAGAGGTTCTTGCAGCAATATTGTTATCAGTTATTAATAAACACATTACAAACGCATAATTTACACACAAATCAACCGAATACCTCTTACTCTTTGTATGATAGAGCTATTATAAAGCCAAAAGATTTTGGTAATTTGGAAAACATTGTTAATTAATTTAAAGCTATATATAGGTATACTTCACTCCAATTTAAAGCTTAATTTTAATTACCTATGTAAATGTTTGTTTGTTTAGATAAAAATAATGTGTGATTTTTGATGTTATCATTGTTATCAATTGTCACTGTCATTCAAATGTCATGTTACACTAATGTCTTTTATAAATTGTCAGTTCCTGGCTTGGAACACAAAATAGTGTTGCCAGAATATTGTAAAAAAAAGTGTGAATTACTTAAGTTTTGCTCCATTTAATGTACAAACTGCTTTCTTTTATTTTGATAAGGGAGATGTTACGTGTACATTCGAACGCAAATTTAACCCTTCTTTGCATGTTTTTTTTAGATTTTTGTGAAATAAATCAGGGTGATGTAATTCTCTTCTCTGTTCCCATCGCCATGCTCACGCACGCTGAATCGTCGTCCACTTATAGTGTTTTATTGAAGCTACAAGTCCCTAGCCAGCCCCTACGACCATAACACACTCTACTTTTAATATTTACCAGCCAGCAACCCTTATTTGCGGCCAGATTTAATTAGGCAACCGTATATCATAATAAACAGAAAAAAATAGCTTTTAATTTGATAAATAAATTATGAATGTTCGTTGTGGGTGTATAAATGTAACAAAATCATACCTGTGCACACCTGGCTGCGGAGAGGTGCGGCCAGGTGCGCAACGGCAACTGTGATTTTTCAGAGTTTTATAGATGTTGCCGTGAAGTGGACGACATTTCATTGAAAAAACAAGTCAATATGTTTCGATTACAAAATATTAATGAATAAAATTCGGTTTTTTTAGCAAACACTCGATGAGTACACTGCCTCTGCAGCCGGATCCTTGACTATAATACCAAAGTACTGAAATACAGACACTGAATTTACTTAAGCTAAGCGATAAATTTAATTTGATGGAAAATCATTCTCAAACAATTATTATATTCGCTATTTTTTCTATGGATAGCACAATGCTATTAAATTCTAATATGCGAGTTCTTTAGAAAGCTCTGGAAAAGGCATACGGTGCGGTGCAACATTGCCGCTAGTTACCGCCGGACGTGGCCGGACGGTCGATGCCGGCGCGTTGCCTAGCAACCCGGGGGCTGACGTTATTTTCCATACAATTATTTTACGTGCTGAAGATCAACAAATGCCCCAAACAGTAATATCCGGTTAGCCGAGCATAAAATTTTGGACTGCAGTATGCATACATGTCAAGAAGGCATGCAGGTTTACGGAAACGACGGAATTCATGGCCGCCTGAATCAAGACTACCTTGTAAGCCAAACGCAATGGCAGATGGTGCCGTAGATGGCTAAAGCACTTTAAAAAAAAATAAAAAAAAGCATCTCAAAAAAATGTCTCAATGAAATGAAAATCCGGTTCTGGCTTTACTTCCTAACACTTTAAGTAGCGAAAAAAATTAAACAAAACCTTGCCTTTGCTGTCCCGCGTTAGGGTAAAAATACGGCTTTTAATCAAAAGGCTCTATTAAAATAATATCGGAGATTTTTTTACCAATATTCAAAATTACAATGCGACCCTAACGCCATCAACCAGCGTACAAACCAAGTTGACTTTCTTCTTGTTAAACTAGTGTCTAAAAAATGTACGTTAATCCCAATAGATGGCGCTTTTGTATATTTGCACTTATATGAAAATACAAATATCTAACAGCGCCAAGTTCAAAATATGGAGATTGTGATGGAGATGGAAACGATCAGGATTTAAAATTTGCTTTAAAAATATAAACAAAACTGGCATTTTTCATCATTCGAATGAAGAATGCCAGTTTCGATGAAGAATTAAGACACGCCCTAATGTAGAAACCCAATTGTTCAATTAATATTGTTATGTAAACAAAAACCTTGATATGATATCTTGATGAGGGAACTTTTAATTGTTATGTATATGATACACAATTATAATAATAATAAATAAATAGAATACAGAAATCATTAAATTATCGAGCGACCTCCCAAGTCAACTGTGATAATATTAGATCTCAATAGAACACGTGACGATCTTCTTGAACTGTTACTTTAGTATCAATCACGTCAATCCCTAGTTTTGTAATTAAACCGTTAACTAGAAACGTATGTGATTAATTAAATACTAAGTCAAAATAAAAAATACAACCTCCCGCAACAAATGCAACAGTTATTATAATAGTGTTATTACTTACTAAAAAGTTTCCTTCTGTTCTAAGACGAAAGATTTTGTCTGCGCAAAGTTTGGGTACCTTCATTAAACCTTTGACATAAAAAAACAACAAAAAAATCTCTACAAATGAAAAAAAACCGAGTAATCAAAGTGATGTCACTATTAATGTATTAATGATTTACAAAGATATATTTATAAAAAGTGAAACATAAAATAAACACTCTGGAGTGCAATGAAACTAAATAATAACAAAACATTTAAAAGGAAAAACAATTATGATACTTTTATTAACGAGTCAGAGGTAATCAAAATGAGATAAGAAGTAATCATATCATTATTACTTACCGTTTGGGGAATCAAAATTAAAATATATCCAGCCATGCATGCCCATTATGTAAACTACTGCCGTCAATGATCAGACATTAGCTACAGCTACAGGTGTGACATGCAAAGAAAGTGTGTGTAGATTGTTTTATAAACATCATTATAACTAATGGACAATCGAATGATAACATCAAAACTGTGAACAGTAGTAGTGCTGTCTGAGCGTTATGGACAGGCAGACTAACTGGACCTTTGTCAATTGATTCGCGTCTATTGTTTAAAGCGGACAAATTATGATAAAAGAGCGGAGATCCTGTGTAAAGTGGTCTTCGGAACAGGATTCCGCGTATGGATCGGGTCATGACATCGGCTACCCGTATCACTAGGTTATCAAAACATGCAGTGGCCATATGATAGTTAGTGGTCAATAAGCAATGTGTTTCCTTGATCTGACCTCTGGGACTTGACTTACGCACATTAGATAGCGGATATAATAAATGGGGTATGTTTGCGGATGATTACTTCAGTTTTGTCTAGAGAACTTGAGTGACCGGTCTATTTTAATAATTGATGTGTTTTAAATTCTAAATTAGAAGTTTATGTGTGATTCGAGCAGACCAATTAATCTTTAAAATTGCAGGGTGGCAGCGAGCAAGCTCGCCGGGGACAAGGCGACGAGGAGAGACTGTACCGCACTCGCGGACCTAAGTACTCACGGGTACCTTCCAAGCCGACGCTTTCCGCTTCTACGACCAGCACCTCTCTGGCGACATCTTGTGGGTCTCAGGGGACCTTGGTGCCAACCTATGCAACAATCCCCGAGAACGCTTCCACTGAAAGCAGTAGTGAAGACGAACAAGACTCCTTTGAAAAAACCCGTCGTCATTTCCAGCAACTGCGGCAGATCAGTCTAGGAAACGAGTTTAAGTACAAGATGGAGATGGAAATCAAAAGTGCCAAGGAAGAGAACTTGCGGAATTCGATTCCGTTTGTCAAACAATTGAGTACGGAGAGCAACAAAGTTAAAACCGACTATGCAATCAACGGGGACGCTCCGCCATATGCTCCGACAACCCAACGACTCTACCTGTGGACACAAGTAAGTTACACACAAATCCTCGTATTACATAATATATAAGTCAAATAGTGACGAATAATGTTGTATTCTATGTATACTCAATACCAACAAAGAGTTTATTAAAAACACATTCGTACGAACACACTTTTACGCTGCCTAAAAGAAAATCGAATTGACAAACACTGTTTTATATCAGTAGTTAAATCTTCAATTTTTCAATTCATTGCAAGTCTTATCGAAGACTAGCAATGAATGGTCAAGAAAAGACTTACGACTATAGTCATAAATCGTTTCCTTATAAATTGAGGATTTTTCAGTGAATAGCTATTTGTGCAACTGAAAATTACAGTGATGTTCTTCAATATTAAGACAAATTACTTTAGTCATTTTATGACTAGGTATAGGAAAAATGTAAGTCTATTTTAACAAAGTTTGAGAAATAAAACAGTATGTACATTCTGGGTTATGTGCATTAGGTACACAGATCTGGTAAACTGGACTCTATGTATGGTGAATGTAAATAACTTTATTACATACATACATGGGTGCAGGGGCGGCAAGGGGTACTTTATAAAAGGCAGCCACCTACGGAACTTCATATCTTTCTGGATAAAGTTCGTGAGACTACGTGTACCGACACGAGAAGTATTATGTGGTTTCATAGATTATTGTGCATTTTACTGTTATTATGCCAATAAAAATGACATATTTAGGACCACAGGTGCCAGTCTAAAAGCCTCGTATTAACTTTGGTAACGATCGAGTCTAATATTTTTGTGTTTTTGTTTCAGCTCTTGGCTGCATTTGCTGTGTCTATGGGCTCCTTGATTGTCGGGTTCTCTTCAGGCTACACTTCTCCTGCATTGATAAGCATGAACACTACTTTGAATATGACTAAAGAAGAGGTAAGCTTACTTTTTACTTAGAATGTGAATAATACGATCTTTTCCCCTTTCATTTAAGTTTAAAAAAAACATACATGCCTCGCCCCTCAGAAGTTTTACTAGGCAATGTTTTTACTCTTTAATAAAATGTTCAATTCTATCTATTACAGGCAACTTGGGTCGGTGGTCTTATGCCTCTGGCAGCTTTGGTGGGTGGCATCGCAGGAGGGCCTCTAATAGAATTTATTGGAAGACGATGGACTATAATGGGGATGGCTTTACCATTCTTCCTCGGCTGGATTCTGATAGGAACTGCGACAAATGTATTGATGGTGTTCGCTGGAAGAGTTTTCTGTGGAGTTTGCGTTGGCATACTCTCCCTCGCTTTCCCAGTTTACCTCGGAGAAACATTACAGCCGGAAGTACGAGGTGCACTTGGATTACTACCCACTGCTTTTGGTAACACTGGAATTTTACTGTCATTCTTCGTGGGTAGCTACCTGAACTGGTCACAACTAGCATTCTTTGGAGCCGCACTACCCGTACCATTCTTCTTGCTTATGATGCTTACACCAGAAACTCCTCGCTGGTTTGTTTCCAAAGGACGTAACGAAGATGCTCAGAAAGCTCTGCAGTGGCTTAGAGGAAAAAATACAAATGTTGATAAAGAAATGAAGGATCTCACGCGGACACAGACAGATGCTGATAAAATAAGTGGAAATGCCTTTGGACAACTCTTTACCTATAAGTACATGCCAGCTGTTCTCATATCTCTTGGGTTGATGTTATTCCAACAATTAAGTGGTATTAACGCAGTCATTTTCTATGCGGCGTCAATTTTCAAAATGTCTGGAAGCAGTGTTGATGAAAATTTGTCAAGTATCATAATAGGTGTAGTCAACTTTGTATCAACATTTATAGCGGCTGGTATCATTGACCGCTTGGGTCGCAAAATGTTATTGTACATTTCCTCAGTATCCATGATCATTACCTTAGTATCGCTGGGAGCTTACTTCTACGTTAAGGAAGCTGGAGTTGATGTCACCGCTTTCGGCTGGTTGCCACTTGCCTGTCTTGTTATATACGTACTAGGATTTTCAATTGGCTTCGGACCTATTCCTTGGCTCATGTTAGGCGAAATCTTACCATCAAAAATCCGCGGTACTGCCGCATCTCTCGCTACTGGCTTTAACTGGACGTGCACTTTCATAGTAACTAAGACCTTCCACAACATTATTGACTCCATTCATATGTACGGCACGGTGTGGTTGTTTGCAGTCATTTGTTTAGTTGGATTGCTTTTTGTCATTTCCTTCGTGCCAGAAACCCGGGGTAAGAGTTTGGAGGAAATAGAAAAGAAATTAACTGGGGGTTCGCGCAGAGTGCGGACTGTTAGCAGCAGTAAGCAGCCACAAAGTGACTGTTAATTTCGCATTTCGCCTAATATGTAGAAATAATGTACATTCCAAAATATAAAGTTATGAACTGTGTTACGAATCAAATTTTAGAATATGAAATAAGGCAAAGCGCTGAATCAGTGCGGGCTGAAGACTGAATGGGAATGTAGCCATAAGTTTAAATTTTAATAGGTGTAAATAATAGTAAATTAGAATAGTCCTTAAAATGTCTTGAAACAGTTCCTTTAGTTTTTAAATTATAGTAGCATTCCGCTCTGCGACGATGCGTGGATCTGTTTAGGAAGACTTACTCATATTTATAATTATTGTATAATAAACTGTACAATGAAGAACAATCGCATGTCCTATAGAGCTATATGTATTTTGAACTGTACAATCAATAAAATAGATTTTGTAAGTAAGTAGTTTTACACCACTCTTATGAGAGCTTGCTTGTTTTTCATTTGACAAGCTTTTATTTTTACGTAGATCTGTATAGCCTATAATTGTAAAAATGGTCATGACAAATCTGTTTTAAGTACTATAGTACCAAATATTTATTTTAAGTTACTTGTAATATATAATTTGTTCTACATCAAGATTCCGTATATTATGGAGTCTGTATTTATTGTTGTTATTTTGAGCCCAAAATAATTTATAATTTACTTTTTGTTGTTTCATTTGCCCATTTCTTCAACACTGAAGGTTAATAAGTGCCAGGCCACACGGTGCGGCAACGCGCCGCACCGCATTACTCCGCACCGCACTGGCGGCCACACGAGCAGTGCGGCGCCGCACGGCGCCGCTGCGGCACCGCAATGTTCTTACGGCGCCGCTGCGGCACCGCAACAAGCTTGGCGGCTTGCCTACTAGTCAGTTGACGACAATCATGAACATCCCCATGAACTGAGCGCGCCGCTGCGGCGCCGCTGCGGCACCGCACTGCTTGCACCCCTCCCCGCCTCGTCTGCCTCGCGCCGTTGTCCGGTGAGCCTGCGGTGCGGCGCCGGAGCGGTGCCGGACGTACCGTGTGGCATACCATCCAATTTTATATGTAGGAAACCGTTGCGGCACCGCTCTGGCGCCGCGCCGGAGCCGCACCGCACCGTGTGGCCTGGCGCTAAGACGAGTAAATCCCTTGAGTACCAAGTACTTAAATCGATTTTAATAATATATAATATAATAGTGTATTGTAGTCAAGGTACACACAGTTTTTAACGCTGACCGAAGTAAAACTAGGCAAGCCTGTATCTTGGGTACCAGTACTTTGGTATGTATACACAATAGCAGACTGATTTATTATTATAAAGACGTCTGTGAGGTCAATGTTATGTGTAATTGTAATGAACTTGCGATATGCTGATTATAAATACATTGTGACGATGTATACCACGGCGCCAGTGTCGTACCTTCTCGAGACAACGGTAAAAGTTGATAAACTTGTAGCATAATATTATTAATTTTTTAATCTTAATTGAAGCTATTAATAAGTACTTGCATATAAGTAACTATACTATAAAGGAATATCTGACGATTTATTGACAAAATTATTCCTATTTAATATTATAAATGTGAAAATTTGTAGGTTTGTATGTAGGGTTTTACTCTTACACGCAAAAACTACTGAACAGATTTTGATAAAACTTACAATCATCAACTTTATTTTGGTTTATATTTTAAAATGTTTTCCATCAGAATATCACATATATAACATAACATCACGCTATGGCTTACGGGAGCGAAGCAGTAATCAAAGACATAACATACCGCGGGTATAAACGAGGAAGCCAGCTAGTGTACAATCCCTCTTATCCAAAGTAACTAATGCCCTAACAGGGTTTAAACTTGTATTACTTAATAAAATACACATTTTTGTCAAAGTTAATTGCTAATATTACAATTTGGAAGCATAATTCAGTGACATGCACTGCTCTGCTGGGCCTGATTGTCTATGACCAAATTCGTAATACGCAATGATGTGAAAAATCACTTACATTATTTCAAAAAATTATTGTGCATAAATGAAACTTTGCCAATCGGAACCGGTAGGCATTTAGCACTCTAGAGAATAAGAAATAATTATGATAAGGATGCAAGTTGCTCTCTGCCAATATATTTTATTTAATAAGGCTTCTAGCACGCGACTACGTATGATATAATAAATAATAAACATATGATTACATCATAGACAGCATGCATTATGCTATAAATTGTGCATAAAAGCAAAAATTTGCTAACGCTTCCACTGCTACAATACTACCTGTATTGTATTAGTAAAAATATTGTGATCGACTAAAATTACTCACGGGTATCGGTTACCTTAATCGCCATTCCCTCATGTTTGCTACATACCAGCAACGCATCCGTTACGCGTCCGCTGAGCATTGGTTATGGTTGGTCATTTTATTATTTCCTATATTTTTGTTAAAACTAAGTCCACTTGCCTATACTACACATTACACGCAAAAAAAGCCCGCCATCGCCATACCATACACATTGCCTACACCTATGTTCAGCGTCGCCTACACTACAACTACGAGTTTCCTATAATCACTACGTGTTCACGATGCCGTAGCTACCCGTTGCAGACGAAAATGGTACGTATAGGTATACCAAAAGTCGTTCACGACGACGTTACTACATTTCAACTGTTTAGGTAGTTAACTATATGAAATTATCCTGGCATGTCTTTTTATCTAGAAAACACATAGGAACCAAGAATACTCATTTCCATTTAGTCAATTATCAAATTGTTTATTTTCTTACCGAAACTGTATAACTATTTTTAACCGACTTCAAAAAAGGACGAGGTTCTCAATTCGTCTGTATGTTTTTTTTTGTATGTTTGTTACGCGATATGTCCGTCAATTGTAAACGGATTTTGATGGTTCTTTTTTTTGTTTGATAAGTCATGATTCAGGAGTGGTCCCATATAAATTTGTGGCGATCGTTTCAGTGCTTCTCGAAAAATTTACCAAGAACAAAAAAAAAAATGGTTGCCTGTAAAGTCGGTTTTACGGGCGAAGATTTTACGTGACAACGTCTTTTACCGATCATAGTTGAGTGGGAGAGAGACGCAAGGCATTCGGCGGGCCTCTCTCTCGTTCGGTGACTCATCGTAACGTTACCGAGCGTTACACTTTTTCATAAGTGACTCCCAGCCGCAACCTAATTTAAGACGTTGTCACGTCAAAATGACGAAATATTCATAGACGATGTGTGCTTTTTCTTCAAGTTTCTAGTTTCGTTTTATAAGATTGTAAGTAGTTTTATTTTGATAATAAATTTCTTTCAAAGATACTATACACAGTCAAACATTGGGAGTCGACACTAAAAAGTAATAAATAAAAAACTAACTTAAGTCGGTGGCTTCTCTTCTGCCATTCAATTTGTGTTGCCACCGACTTCCGAAATTTTAGTTATTTTTGGGTTTTTAGTTTTTGAAGGCGGTTATTATTTTTTTGAAAAAAGTTTTTTTATCTTATAACATTTTTAGTCATTTTTAGAAAAACACAATGATCAGATTTTTGCATTTAGTTAATTACCTAACCAGATGGAATATAAGCAATGAGAAGTGAAGAGGTTCTGCTGTGAGTCACTTCACTTTTGATACACGACGTTTGCTACGCGTCGCTTACATTATGTCCTAATATTTTAGTAGAAACTTTCTCGTGATGGATTGCTGACATGTTCTTTCTTTCTTTTCAATTCTTTCTTTCTTTTCTTTTCAATTCATGTTCAATTATAGTAACATGATATTATTTATTCAATCAGTGGAAAAGAATGTGGAACATTATTGATTTTTTGTTTACAGTACGTTATCTGTTTGTCCTTTTATTGCTTTCCATCCAGACGTCGACATGTCAACATGTGGAACACATGCTACACGATTAGATCTATAACAATTGTTTATCACACCTACGATCTTATGCATCCGTAAACAAAATACATTCAAAAGAATTAATACAAACTTTGAAATACTAATTGGTTAGTAGTAATTTCATCCGTATATTATGTGCTCATCATAAATTAAATCACATACTTATTTACTGTACGATTTTTTTTGGGGAGTGGGAAATCATCAAATGACTGCTCTCGTCCTGGGTGTGGCGGGAGGGCGTGTCAGACTTTTACTGACTAAACCCCACTCATGTTCCTTCGGTTGCCCTATATGTTCCGGGGTCACGGTAACTATTATAAACATTCCGCAACCCCGGTTTACGGCACGATTAGAAATACGCACAATTTTTATTCAGTTAGCTTTTCTTGTTTAAATGTTTAACTGTAAGATTGTTGATATCTAAGGGCCAATTTAAGGCGCTGCCAAACGTAGACACTTTTGTGTCTTTTGTCAGATACAAGCTACCGATGAATATTTTATTTCTATAGAATCAGTAGCCTTAACTAACTTTTATGCCCAGTTATTAGCCATGGAACAAACAAGTGACAGCTGATATTTTCTTATATTTTAATCGCTTTGGTTTGATGGTACAAGATTATTCTACAGTGCAACAAGCATTTCAAAATGCGCTAAAAACAAAATTATTTTGTTTATTAAAGTTATATTGAATGTTAGGAATACCCGAGTAGGTGATTACGTACTTTAGGATTATTGAGCCTGACTAGAATGCTATTTATTTATTTGTAAGGGTCACCAATCTCCTTTCAGCTGCGCTAGCAGTTTGGAGGTGTGTCAGTAATTAGTCCGGTAATTAGAGTGGATTCAGTAATTAAAATGAAAAATCTTTGCAACAACTGCTTTGACTCTATAAGGAGATGCATTCGTGGATGCAAACTGAGACGGTGCATATAAACTTGTCGTAACATGGCAGAGTGATTTGTGTTTAGAAGACTTTTTGTCAATTTTATTGTTTAGCTTATAAGCTACAGACAAACACAGTACAATCTATGTTTTTTTAATGAGATTTTTCTATTGTTGTCGTATTAGACTTCAAAAGTAATGCTAAACAAGTTAAACTTTAATAATTTTACCAGGTAAGTAAGTAAGAGTCGATAAGGTGGACTTAATACATATTTTAGTGAACCCCCCCTAGACAAGTGGCATTGTAGAATAGATAGCAAAACGAAAACGATTGTCAAATGTATGGAGATGTCAAATTGTTTAGCGAAAGCTTATGTCAATTCCATACATTTGACAATCTAGTTTTCGTTTTCTATTCTACAATTCAATAAAAGATTTAGGAGTCCTGTATGATAATAAATTAACCTTTGTTCCTCATATAGAACAAGCAACTAAGAAAGCTTCCAAAATGTTGAGATTTGTGATGCGGAATGCCAGGAGGAGTTTTAAAAGTGGCACGAAAATTATGCTATACAATAGCCTTGTGAGGAGCATTTTGGAATACTGCAGTGTTGTGTGGAGACCACACTACGCCACGCGCATGCTACGGTTAGAACGTGTGCAAAAAAGGTTTCTATGGCACCTAGCATTCTCCATAGGTAAAGCCAAAACCCTTCACTCCTATGCCGCCCGCCTTCAGTTTTTTAGGATGCACTCCTTAACAACTCGGTATATAACTCCTCACGGATGCCATATTTTTGTACAAATTGCTACGAAATAAAATTGATTGTCCCAAGTTGCTTGGTCTGATAAGATTCCGCGCCCCATCAAGATATCCTCGTAATAGCATCACTCCCCTATGCCCGCCGTTACGAAGAACAGTGCTCGGTGCAAATTCAACTGTCCCGAGACTTAGTAAAATTGTTAATAGCCTTAGTGACCTAGTTGACATACACCATGATAGTATAAGTAAATTCCGTAAAATCATTATTAATTCTCACTCGCACAGCCATCTCTAATTAACTTATGTATTTTTTTTTGTATTCATTATAATTTATATTTTTTTTTTAATTTAAATCTAATCTTATTAATTATAATTAACTTTAATTGTTTATTTTTTTTCTAATTAAGTACCTAGTGTAATAATAATACCAGTATTTAATTTTATTTTATATAGAGTCCTTTGCCTAATTTACAATTTATGTTCACCTAGTGTTAGCCTGTAAGGAATTGTTGCACTTATATTATAATATGCTTAATTTAAAATAACTGTGAATGTACTGGTGTAGACAATTGTTGGCTGACCAAAATAAATAAATAAATAAATACAATGCCACTTGGCTACAGACCCTGGTTTCGAGATGCGGCTGACGTGTTTGTCAGGGTACTAAGAGTTACGGGTGGCAGTAAAATGGCTGATCATTTACTTTTTGGAGGGTATCACAACGAAGTGCCTGCACCATGTATCAGACTAGTATTTTCTGTATTCACGATACGTATTAATACCGCATTATGCATATTGCGGTACGTCCTACTAAGAAGGTAATAGGGGCTCCTGATAACAAATCACTTGTTATAATTATACTCATATTTCTATTATTGTTACCTGCAGAATATAGTACGGCTACAACTTGGGGAATGGGGAAATATTCTAATCTGGTACAGATGAAATTACAGATTATTAATATTGGCGTTCTGTCAGTAATAATACTAATGATAGGTGTGACAATAATGAAATAAACTTAAGTTTCAATGTATGCATGCTTATTGAAACTATGTAGTTAATGTCAGGGTACTGAATACAAAATAGTGTAGGAAATTTGTGTTTTTTTTATATGGGAGTTGTACAAAATAACGAAGTTATTTTTGTGTATGTGATGCTTTTAAAATGACCAATTTGTCCTTAAAGCGATCTTTGTATAAATTATTAATTTGATACGTATTATGTTTCGAGGACTCCAAAGTTCTACTTTACAATAATAATAAAAACTTGTCTTATCCAACTAATATTATAAATGTGAAGTTTGTGAGAGTGGATAGATTTATGCTACTCTTTTACGAAAAAACTACTAAACTGACTTTGTCGAAATCTTACGCACGCACATCCACTGATCCACCTCACCCACTACTTTACGCTTCTTTCTCGCATACGCATCTTTACAATAACTAACAATATAACCGTAACTGTAACTGTAACAATAACAGAAACTGTTATTGTTATTTTAATAAGAAAATACATTATTATATGAAAAAAAAAACTAATCTTTTATGATTTTTAATATTATATTTCCCATTCATTAATACTTATAAATTTTTATTTCTGCTATCTTATCATCTAGTTTTTTATGTATTATTAATGTCTCTTTTCAGGCAGTCGGTAATTAGAACTACACATACGTGCACGCAAGTCCTATCCTGATGGCTACCATAAGTAAGTACTAAACGAACATGTCATGTCAAAACCATAATAGTTATTTACGACGTTTTTTTTCCCTTTACTGATGGTTCGAATACTGTTTTTAATAGTACAGCCTCGAGCCAATCAATTTGTGCCCATATAAATCGCAGCGAGTGTAGCGAGACAAACTCATTTCTTCAGTTACTTAGAAGAGAACACATTCAGTGCTGTGGTGTTTAATTTTACAAGTGTAAAGTGATTTTTGTATGACCAACGTAAAATTATATTCCAATCATGAAGATTTTAATGAGAGCAGATACTCATTACAGCATACAGTACACCAGTGAATATGATAAACCAAAATATACCTTTTCACAGGTAGGTAAAAACATTTTCTGAAGTACGCAATTCGGATTTAAATTATAAATGCAATTTCTGAAACTATAAATACGATAATAAAAAACATATATAATTATGATTCCTTTTAATTTAGAGCTCATGGGTTTATTAATACGAATGATGGCAATAGACACTTGTGCTTGCATTTCAGATAAGAATATAGGAAGGATATTTAATGACAAATCTGCTGATTTATAAAATAAAAGACAACTCGCACTAAGTTGACTAAATGTATTCATTGTTTTTAATGATAACCGTTAATTCCGTGTACTAAATTGCGATGAGACCAATTGCGCCTAGTTAATTAATTTGTTGCTACGCAGTCAACTCACTTCCTGGTCCCTTGTAATTCACAAAAATATTCCATTAGTCAGTGCAAAATTATCAGTAGAATAACGTATTCAATTATATTTTCTTTAGATTTGAATAGAACTGTTATAACTAAGTACTTCAAGTATAATTTCCTCGCATTTTTTCCGTTTAAGTCATGCGTTATGAATTGATACGGCACATTACGTTATCGACACGGTATAATTTTACTATAATAACAATTGTAATCAACAAAGTCGATACTATGACTAAAACTTGAGAACAAATTACTTTTTTCATGATGTGCTTTTAAATTATATTTATTTAAGTAGTTCCAACGACCTGCACTGGGCGGCATAAAAAAGTATAAAATAAAAGGTCACCAACCAAAGATAAATTAGAGAATAATTTTAATTTTGGAACTTTGAGGCTTATGTTTTGTTTTGTCAGAGTAGGTAACGAGAGATAGTAGTTATTTTTAGTTTTAGAAGATAGTTATTTTTTTAAAGGTTAGGTTTAGTTTTTATTTTTAGTGTCTAGCAACACAAGATTTTATTTAATCAACGATCACTATGCAAACATGTTTCATCTTCTGCACGATATTTATTTCACTGCATGTGTCCTGTTCGTCGAAAACGAGTTTTATGGGAGTAAATGGCCGAGTTGACCAAGTAACTGACTAGCAATATTTACCAATACTTGTTTACCATTCAATAATAAATAAATTAACTTTTTTGGCTACATGTATACAAAAACATCGGTTATAGCATTTTTGACAAAGTATTGAAATTTTAGACCATATCTTGTAGCATCAGGCTAGGTAGGTATCTCGTAGCATCCTTCTTTTATGCTACGAGATACCTACCTAGCCTGATGCTACAAGATATGGTCTAAAATTTCAATACTTTGTCAAAAATGCTATAACCGATGTTTTTGTTAACCATCGGTTAGCACACACAACACAACATAATCGAATTCCAGTGCAGCCGTTGCTTGCATTAACTAGATGCTTTTAAAACATATACTTTCACAATGCTTAATATGTGTTACAATATTTTGTAATATAGTTTGTTAGTTTTGATATCCATGTGGTGAATAATCATTATTTTAGTTAAGTACTAGGTATGTTAGGTACGAAATTTACAAAGTACTGGTATTATAAATAGACAACGTGCAAGTAAATAAGATGTTTGTTTTTCAGTATCTTACATTTTACAATATTTTTAGTCTAAATTTCTTAGGGCCTGTTAACATCGTCGAAACAGTCCTTACAAAATCTGTTCCATTTTTCAATTTATCTTGTAGATAAATTAAAAAATGGAACAGATTTTGTATGGATTTCGCTGCCCGATATTTTAATCAGAACTTATCAGAAGAATGTGGAACAGGCGCTTAGTCTAATAGTTGTAAACCCGTTAGACGCGGTCGTTGTTGGTGGTTGTTTTTTGTGTAGTACTAACGTATTCCATTAATATGGTGAAATGCGTACAACGTGGGGCCCTACAGGGCCAACGCCTGCCGGGGTTGCGGAATGTCTATAATAGTTACCGTGACCCTCGAACATAAAGGGCAACCGAAAGAACATGAGTGGGTTTTAGTCAGTAAAAGTCTGACACGATGAAAGGGAGAAGTCATTTGAGGATTTCCCACACCCCAAAAAAAATTCGTACAACGTCCATTAAATTTGAATATGTGGTAACTGGAATGTTGAACAAAAGTACGTTCAATAAATTGGAATGCCGAACAAGTTCGTCCAATGGACAAAAGTACATTCATACTAATATTATAAATGGGAAAGTGTGTCTGTCTGTCTGTCTGTCTGTCTGTCTGTATGTTTGTCTTTCTTTCACAGCAAAACAGAGCGACGAATAGACGTGATTTCATAAGTGGAGATAGTTGAAGGAATGGAGAGTAACATAGGCTACTTTTTGTCTCTTTCTAACGCGAGCGAAGCCGCGGGCAAAAGCTAGTATCTTATAATGTAAATGTTTACAATAATTATTAATATTCCCGATTGTCATTAAATTGAAAATAATTTCCATGATTTTATTTTGCAATTCCATCAAATTACAAGTACGTTATGTATGACAATACAAGTTTCAGTTGATTAACAAATAAGGAAGAGATGTAGATATGTCGCAGTAAGATAGATGAAGCCGTAATATAGTTATATCCCTTGAGACATAATTATATACCGTAACATAGTTATACGAAAGCGATTCATTACTATCTCACTAGGAATATAGTTATAAAACGATCCAAGTTTAGTAATATACTTATATTACTAGATTAAGTTTAGTGAAATAACTTTCCGAGTGTGCGGCGCAGGCGGCGCGCCGCCTCCCCCGCGGCGGAGAAGAGGTTCGTTGTGCTTACGCGCTGTTTAGCTTTGAAAGATTTTTAATGTTTGATTAGTTTTAATTGTATTGTTAATGTTTAAAGGAGATGTTTTAGAAATGTATGGAGCTTGGGTCAGCACTATGTACACCTAATGTAAATATCATTATAAAGTATAGTTAACGTTTTTTTATGTTAATTTCATATATTTTGGCTTCGTTTTTATGTATTTTCAATTTAACTCGGTCAAGGAGAGCCACACAGCTACTAATAATTATGGTGGTCAGCAATAAGCGAAATCTCATTTAAGGCGGTTCCCTGACCAAATGGCCTTGAGCGTTCGTTTCCTCTTTGCCGCACCGAACGGGGCGCAGGAATTACTGAAGAAAATACGCCCATATTTTAGAATAAAATCTGTATAAAATAAAACTTTGGTCTATTGAAAAAAAAAATTGTATCAAAATGTTCACAATGAAATTGTCTATCCATTAGTGTCAGTAGCAAAATTAAATAATGTTTACTTTACCAGGAGATGCATGTTATTATTCAATATTTCTCATTTCTGGGGTTTCGTTGTAAGGAGATTTATTAAAGATAAACTCTATAAAAATAAAAAATAACTCTGCAATTGTGGAAACAAGATTATGTAGAAAATTACTGTATTTTTTATTTGTTGATATTTCTTTTAAATAACGAGTAGATAGCTCCAAAAATCACTCAAAAACTGCTTGCGCGTAGCGTTTTGGTCGGGGTACCGCCTTAAGAAAGTCAAACCACAGATTAATAAATGTCAAACGTCAAAGATAAACGGAAACGAAACTTAGAACTGTCAAAGTCGTCAATCAAACGTCATAACACCACTGTCATGGCTACCTTAAAGAAGTGTTAACTCACTAAAAAACTTTGGAAATAATTAATTATTTACAATTTTACTTTTGTTCAAATTAATTTAATTGTATTTTTATGAAAAACTATTATTTTTTCCTTTGTATCTATGTAGTGTACATAGAGATGGCCCAAAATCAAACATCTCCTTTCAAAAATATGATCGTTTTAATTATAATTACTTTAGTACGTCACATAGTATTGTAACTAACTGCAGGATAAATAAAGTTAATTTATTAAAAAAGATAAAAGCAATAAAATATTGTTTTATTTAATAATATATGGTAGATTTCTATTTCAATAAGCTTAATTAAGTAATGGGTCTGTCTCAAAAAAGTAGCACAGTTTTGATTTTTTTTATTTTTTCAAAAATATTTTAGAATAAATAAACTTCAATATACTAAGTGTATTTTTGGTCTTGCCTAGAAGATGATTCTACCCATGAAAACAAACAACTTTTATAATGGAACCAACTTTGAAATTGAGAAAAAAATATCAGCTGTTATTTTTTTTTATTTTTTTTGGGGAGTGGGAAATCATCAAATGACTTCTCCCGCCATGGGGCGGGAGGGCGTGTCAGACTTTTACTGACTAAAACCCACTCATGTTCCTTCGGTTGCTGTTTACGTTCCGGGGTCACAGTAACTATTATAAACATTCTCTCATTATGGTCGGGAATTGAACTTTTGATAGAGACAGCTGATATTTTAAGCGCGATTTCAAAGTTGGTTTCATAATAAAAGTTGTTTGTTTTTATGAGCAGAATCATCTCCTAGCGGGTTGTGCAAGACCAAAAACACACCTTGTATTACAATAATTCAATTGACAATATGATACAATATGTCTTTTTTGAGGCATACCCTAATATATTTATAACACTGAACTTAATCTAGTAATATAAGTATATCACTAAACTTCGACGGTTTTATTACTATATTCCTAGTGAGTTAGTAAAGAATCGCTTTCGTATAACTATGTTACGGTATATAATTATATCCTTAGGGATATAACTATATTACGGCTTTATCTATCTTACTGCGACAGATATATGAGGAATGGTTATGTAAGTACACAAGTACACTATTTCGGTATCGCGGCGTGGTGGGGGTGTGTTTCTATTCCTTTAAATACCCCTATAAACTTGAGCAAGAGCCGTCTGCGATGCAGACGTGCCTCCGTATACCGTGTTTCATCGGGTTATAATATACATATATATTAATAATTCTTATACGAAAAGGCACCACCGTCAGTCACCACGCTTGCTCAAGTAGAAAACATCTAAGAACGTTAAACTAGTAGCATTATTAAGATGGGCAAAAATTAAAAAAAGCTGATAGCCGAAAACCCACACCTATAGCTTCATTTGCTGTACTTTTCCCCTCTTCGTATGGGGTCGGCTCTCCCCGTTCAAAGGTGCCAGTCCTTGGGGTACCTCCACAAAGTCGTTCCATGACCTTGGCTTTCCACCACGTGGCCGGGGGTTGTCCACAAAAACTGGATTTTAAGGTCCGGCTTAAAAATCGGACTGGCACCCCTGCACGGGGTACGGTACAAAACATACTTATAGTCCTTATAGATGCATAAAATCAGTAGATATTTATCGATATAATCGATATAACACATAAGATGTGGTTTATTTAAGACCAAAGTCTGAGCCCTGAAAGACCTGAAAGTCAACGCGGTAGCATTTCCCTATCGAAAATAATGGTGCGCAAAATAAAAGCAAGTACTTAGAATATTAGAATTGCCCATTTATTTACACTGGCGTCGGGTAAGTGGACCCAATCAGAGTCAATGATTGCTTAAATTAATAGAAGGCGGTTTGCGTCGCATCGCACACGCCTCCCTGCGAATAACGTCATGCTATTAATGAACCCAAAACATTGCGGTGCCGTGACTATTTGCATGTTAACTACTTCCCTAATTAATAATAAGAGTTCATAAGCAAAAATGTAGGTTGACAACATATTATTATATGTTGACGTGTCCATTTGGTTTTTCAAAAGGCGGCAGCGTTTCGGAGGCGCCTTTAATAGCCACGTGCTTAAAGGGATTGCAATCATGCCATTTTTAACTCACATAATTATCATAAATTTATTAAAGCATAGATTAAGAAAAGCAACAAACTACTTAATGCAGATATATATCACACACTCTTTCTCATTGGTCTAATCTCACGTACACACGTACGTGAGATTAGTCCAACGTCGACGTCGACGTGGAGCTCACATCTACTCCTGAGAATTAAACCAAAAGTTACACTAAAAAGGGAATTATGTCCTCATTTGCAGGTCCTTGCTGCAATAGCAGTTTCTATGGGCTCTATGATCATCGGCTTCTCTTCCGCATACACGTCTCCAGCCCTCGTGACCATGAAGAACAGTACCGTCATATCTATCACAGATGAGGAGGTAATTGACTAGTCGTCCTTTGTCACTTACAATTTTATTGTTTAGCTGGTGTCCTTAATTAAAACTAAACTTTTTTTATCGACAGGCTAGTTGGGTTGGCAGCTTGATGCCTTTAGCTGCCCTCGCGGGAGGAATAGCCGGTGGACCACTAGTTGATTATATTGGTAGACGCAGAACCATTCTTTTTATAGCACCTCCGTTTTTTCTCGGCTGGATACTAATAGCAACTGCAAGGATAATACACCTAGTACTGACAGGACGTGTTATTTGCGGTTTATGTGTCGGAGTCGGGTCGCTCGCGTTTCCTGTATATCTTGGTGAAACTATTCAACCTGAAGTCCGCGGTACGCTGGGCTTGTTTCCTACTGCTATTGGAAATATCGGTATATTAATTTGCTATGCCGCAGGTAAATACCTGAACTGGTATGAACTTGCATACCTAGGAGCAGCCTTGCCTGTTCCCTTTTTCATTTTAATGCTAATGATCCCAGAAACACCCCGTTGGTACATATCTCGTGGGCGTAATGAAGAAGCCCGAAAAGCACTACAGTGGCTTCGAGGCAAGAACGCCAAAATTGACAATGAAATTCGTGATATAGCGCTTTCGGATGCAGAAATGGGTAAAGAAGGCATTCAATTAAAAGAACTTTTCAGTATCAAATATATGCGGTCAATATTAATCTGCTTGGGACTAATGACATTCCAACAATTATCGGGGATCAATGCTGTAATATTTTATACGGTTACTATATTTAAAATGTCAGGTAGTTCAGTAGATGGAAATTTGGCGACTATTATTGTAGGGGTTGTTAATTTTGTATCCACATTTATTGCGACCGCGCTTATTGATCGGGCAGGTCGCAAGGTGCTTCTTTACATTTCTTCAGTCACAATGACCATCACTTTAGTTGTACTCGGAACATTTTTCTATTGCCAAAGAAACTTACAGATGGACGTCTCAAGTTTAGGATGGATACCACTGACTTGCATTATGATTTACTTGTTGGGCTTCTCTCTAGCGTTTGGCCCAATTCCGTGGTTAATGATGGGTGAAATTTTGCCAGCTAAAATAAGGGGAGGCGCCGCATCCGTTTGTACCGCATTCAACTGGCTATGCACGTTCACAGTAACTAAAACCTTTCACAATATCCTAGTCGGTATAGGTCCGGCTGGCACATTTTGGTTATTTGGATGTATTTGTTTCGCAGGACTGTTCTTTGTTGTAGTTTTCGTTCCAGAAACTCGGGGAAAAAGTCTCGAGCAGATAGAAAATAAGCTAACTGGTAGGGGAAGCACAAGATGCCGCAGGATGAGTTCCATCGCGAACATTAAACCATTACCAAATGGGTGTTAATTATATGAAATACTATACTTTGGTTGTGAAATGTTGAACTTTTTATGGCAGAATTGTTTTCAAAATTTGAAAATTAAATATATATATATTATCCTCACCTAACATTATATATTAAGGATTTCTTTTTCTTTAACATAATATGTAAGCACACAAGATTTTGTACTCTTTGTTGTGCCCTACCTCATACCTCGATTTTTTCTCCAAATTGTTACATATGAGTTACATCTTACATACAAACAAATACATAAAATATTACTTTTATCTTTAATTAGCTATCTATGTAATTTAGAGATTATGTAAATATTTTTTGTTTCTAATTTATAACTGTAAATTAAATAGGTATTAGCAAAAACTACTTTAAGATTAAGATATTTTCTGTAAACTATTTTATAAACCAAATACATTTTTTTTTAACATTTGTATTTTATTTGATATTCTCGTTCCCAGCTTTTGGATAAGGGGGTGGCAAGCCAGATTAAAAAAAATTTAATCAACACTTTCAATCTTTCTGCTTGTTTTGTGTTTTTCAATTATTTTTATAATGTTTTTAATTAATTAAATAATTTATCGACAGAAGGTATGTAGCCATACAATTTCCAGGGAGCAGCTTTATCTGCCCCCAGTTATACACCCTTGCTTGCCCCATTACATTAAATCTTTGCTGTCCTTTAAAAAAACAGTGATAGAAGTATTAGAATGTAGTGTAGGAAAATTTTTTGAATGATCACTTTAGTTTGTAATTGGGAATTCCTGGCAAAGCAAGCATTACATGTTGAAGAGTTGAAACATTTGGTAACAAGTATTACTTACCCCTACCTTTTTCTTTTTGGGAAGTGGGAAAATTATCAAATGACTGCTCCTGCCCTGGGGCGGCGGGAGGGCATGTCAGACTTTTACTGACTAAAACCCACTCATGTTCCTTCAGATGCCTTTTATGTTCCGGGGTCACGGTAACTATTATGCTACCGTATATAATTACGGCAATGACCTCTACCTCAAAAGGCGATAGAGGAGGTTTTGAAGTTAGCTAGACGAAACTCATGGGAGAGTTCTTTTTGAAAGAATAAAATTATAAATTATGTAGCTGTTCCCACGTCTTTGGTTACTGCTTTATTTACATAGGTTGAAGTGTGATGTTATATCCTTTCCAAATAAATGACCCGACACTAAAACAATTTTTCCACACAGTACTTCTTAAGATTAGTATATTCAATTTAACAAACTGAGTGTGTATTTTATTGAGAGAAATAATAATATGTTTCTTATAAATATTTCAAAAATATTAACATTTCAATCAATTTATTGTACTCACACCATATACAAGCACTTAATTCGCCAAGCCCGAAGTGAAAGCCCAAGTGAAATACAGTCTCTCATTGTTTTTCTATTGTGACTCTAATTACGGTATTCGAATAGTTGATATGAATTATCGTGTTGGTAGGAAGATATCTATAAAGAAGAACCAGCAAGGAACTCCATCATTATTGGATACAGCATTACAGTAGCTTCTGAATCAGAAAACAATGCAGATAAAGATTGAAATAAAGAAATAAAAATTAAACCATGACAGGTTTGACTGCCAGAAGTGCAAGTCCAAGTGAGCCACAATGCTTTTAATTGTTTTATGATTACGAAGTTTAATAGGTTAAGAGATGTTTAACTTTTACCAACAGTGCCATTTAGCAAAACCAGTTTGAAAGGAACTAAATAAACCAATGCAAAGATAAAACAAGAATTCATATTGTTTTTATTCCTGCAGGTATGACCAATATACAGTTAAGGAGTTTAACACTTAGTGTGTCCTCAATTTAGTTCAATATGCAAAGAAAAAGAAACACCATTTTTTATAAAATCTAGTTCTTTTTTAAACGGGGACCCCGTTAATAAAGAACTAGATTTTATATAACATCATGTTGACAAGTCAAGTGAATCACTTATTATTCAATCAAATCTTGAACTTCCAGTTTTTACAAATTATCTACAGAAGGTGGTAAGTAGTACAAGGTAGTCCAGACTGGGTAGGGATGTCGAATAGCTTTAATTCAGTGTAATGCACAGTTTGAAAAACTTACCCATAACTTGAACGCGGCAAATGGCACAGGTATCACATTCGACGTCCCAGCTCCACATGGCTACAGCATTCCACTTTTTTAACGTAAACATTTTGTCTGGTTTCTGCCCATCATTGTCTCCACGATCCAGGGCATCACAATCTTCTCCAGACATTTCTTTGCAGTAATAATAATCGAAAATAAGTTCACTTCACTTTGTTATTATTTACGTCCACGATTGAAGGTTATCATAAGCGCTTTAACGGAGTTAGCTTCATTTCGGAGATAAGTGTCAGTTAACTGTCAGGGATAAATAAGAAAAAAAAAATGGTTGCCTGTAAAGTCGGTTTTACGGGCGAAGATTTTACGTGACAACGTCTTTTACCGATCATAGTTGAGTGGGAGAGAGACGCAAGGCATTCGGCGGGCCTCTCTCTCGTTCGGTGACTCATCGTAACGTTACCGAGCGTTACACTTTTTCATAAGTGACTCCCAGCCGCAACCTAATTTAAGACGTTGTCACGTCAAAAAAAATCGTTACGCTTTTCCGGTTTTCATTGTGATTCTCTTTATTAAATTGTTTCATTTGATGATTATTGTCTAATTTATTTATTATTAAGGTAAATTAAAAGAATATATTTAGTTAACTAACATTTAAATCGGCATTTTATCATCTATAAAAGTTTACTTACCACTTACTTAAACTCATTCATAACTGACTTTGTAAATGCAATTCACTGTAATGCCGTTTCAATTTACGCGACGATTTTCGCAGATATAAACCACTTACATTATTTATTTATACAGAGTGGAAAGTTTTAATGGGCCTGGGAGAAAATTATCGTTAAGATAGATTATTTTACTCAAAGGAAACATTCCTTTATTTTTATAAAGATATGAAACTGAATTTATAGATTTTTGAAAATTCGTCACAGCCGGGAATAGCATTGGCTTATATTGAAAAAAAAACAACAACCTGTACTTTTATGACATCAATCGATAGGGTCACTTACTTATAATAATCAATCATCAAATCCTTCAAACAAACATTGTAAAATAAATTATAGGAAAACCAGAGTATATTATGTTCTGTGAGGAAAACTCTCGCCACGACACGCCACGACACTTACTCTTTCGGATTTTAGACGGTTCGATTCTCGAGTGTGGTAAACAGAATTTCGAAAATCTTTGAATGCCACTTTGTTTCTTTTATAAAATAAAGGAATGTTTCCTAGTAAAATTATTTTTCTTAACGAATTAAAGTGGTTTTCCTGCAGGGCCCATTGAAACTTTCCACTCTGTAAGTACATTCTTGAGGTTGCACCAGTTGAAGTGGAATGATTTTTGAGGTTTAGTGACGTAAGTTGTGCATAAGCCGTAAATACACATCCATGCAAAGTATTACCTACTAGCATTAAAAAACCTTACCATAAATCTTAACCGTGTCATTAGCGATTTGTGTTTGTAAAGCAGGTGATGGCCTTTATTTATAGTGGTGTGATGCCAGCAATTTTTATAAAAATATTAAAAATTGCCAATGTCACGAAATACAACGATAGGACTATATTATAAGTCTATAGCCTGTCAGGAAAAATTTAATAAAAATAAAGTTAAGCTGGGTTGCTAGCCATTTTTCATTGAAAAATTAAAAACGCCATTTGTATTTCCTTTTTTATTTCTTATTTTTCTCAACAAATAATGGTCGTCACCTGTTTTTTTTTTCAATTTGATAGCCTGTTTTGAACGAATGTTTGAAGATAAGAAAACTCTTTCGTGAGGGTTATTAAATTAGACAAATCCTATTTCATTATAATTTTATAAACTTCAAAGTTTGGGATAAAGTTTTTATGTGTGGTTCTGATAAAACGAGTGTGAAACGGCAAACAACCAGGGATTGAAAACCGGTTCTAATAACGGTTCTGGTTCCTCATTTAGGTTCTTATAAAGGTTCCTCTTTTCGGTACGGTTCCGGTTCCGGTATCGGTTCCGGTTTGGGTTCCGATGTACCGGTTCCTAGAACCTTTAAATTATACCGGTTCCTTGTCTTCCGATTTAAAGGTTCTTTACGATAGAGGGGATGTGTGTTCAGAGCAGGGATAGAACGCTCGCACGACAACGCCCGGCTCTTATCTCTGTCCTTGTCTATCAGTGACTGTAGGTTTGAGACTACCTATAGCGTGCACCGAGTCCTGGTTTTATGATTGCGATGTTGGCGCGTAACGTATCTTTCTCCTTTTAATATGTTGAAGAACTTTGTATTACTTTATACTTTTTTAGAGTGAGGCCGAACGAACGACATTTTTAATAGTTATGAGTTCTTAAAGTTGCTGCATAGGGCGGTGCAGCGTTAGCGTCTCCTTGGCCGTTCAACTTATACATGGATAGTTGTTTGACGGATTCGAGAGAAGGTGCATTTAGGATCAATGAGTTAAAGATAAAGATAGTTTATTTGCAAGAGTTGCCTGTCAAATGCGTTTTATACGCAGATGATCAAGTTCTTCTTGTATCATCGACGGAGCAGTTGCAAGACATAGTAACATTGACGGATGATTCATTTAAGAAAAAACCCGGTCAAGTGCGAGTAGGGTTCCGTAAACATTTGTGAATCGCAGTTTATTTATTTATTTATTAGGGACAAAAAATAGTTACATGCTAAGTATACAATAAATTCTTATCTTAAAATTACAATCATGTAACCCACTACATTGTCCACATTATTAATAATTTAGAAAAAAAAAGTTCAAGTAAAAGACAAAACGTATACAAAGACAATTAATTCGGCAGCAGTTGGGAAGAAAATGTACACATACATTCATCTGCAATTTTAAGCTATTGCATAGCTTCTATCGCGGGCCTTGAGCGTGGAGACCGAATCCAGAAATTCCGTAACGAAAATAATTTAACCTAACACATTTAGTTTTAGCAGAACTTTTAATGATTTTTTGAAATATCACGCTCGGGTGTCGTTTTCATGGCTTTTTGGGGTGCTAAGGTCAAAAATGAGGTCGATTTGAGAATCCAAGATGGCGGCCGTGACCTTTTTCACAATATGCATCATGGGTGTCGTTTTCATGGTTTTTTGAGGTGCTAAGGTAAAAAATTAGGTCGATTTGGGAATCCAGATGGCGGCCGTGACCTTTCTCACAATAAGGGTCATGGGTGTCGTTTTCATGGTTTTTTGGGGTGCTAAGGTAAAAAATGAGGTCAATTTGAAAATCCAAGATGGCGGCCTTGACCTTTCTCACAATATGCGTCATGGGTCTCGTCTTAATGGTTTTTTGGGGTGCTAAGGTCAAAAATGAGGTTGATTTGAGAATCCAAGATAGCTGCTGTCACCTTTCTCACAATATGCATCATGGCAGTAGCACAGAAGCGCTGAATAGTAGCTTAATCACTGTTCACAATGAAATCCTCAGTTGAATAAACCTGCTAAATAAGAGCGTTAGAGGCGCCTACTCAGCTGATATAACTCTGATTTGGCCACAAATTAATCAGCTGTTAGCTGAATAATGTAGCTGGTTGCACTATATCAGCATTATGGGAGCATTATTAAAGGTAACAGACGCCCCATGAGCTGAATAATGGCTGATTAGCAGGGTATGTGTTACCTTTTATACACCACAAGGGCTGAATAATAGACTACTTGTTACCTATTTTTCAGCACAAAATACACTCCAGAATATTAGTAATTCTCTCAATTCACAAGTGGCAAAATTGTGAATAAGTTTCACCCTATTACTTTATCATTTTGATATGTTTTGTGTGAACCATTTCGTAAAGTGTTTTTGGGAAATATAATCGATAAAAAAACTTTTTTTTTCCTCCATGTTCATCAAATTCGAATGGGAAAGAGAGTTTATTGTCAAATACTATATAATTATAGGTGAAAATTTTCACGCGCTCTCAAAATATCACTGTATACTTAAAAATCCATACTAATATTATAAATGGGAAAGTGTATCTGTCTGTCTGTCTGTTTGTCTTTCTTTCACGGCAAAACGGAGCGACGGATTGACGTGATTTTTTTAAGTGGAGATAGTTGAAGGGATGGAGAGTAACATAGGCTACTTTTTGTCTCTTTCTAACGCGAGCGAAGCCGCGGGCAGAAGCTAGTTATAGTATAAAATAGGTTGATGAAATAATTATAAAAATTAAGTCTTTTTATTTTTCCTATGTAATATTGACAATAAGCTGTTTACGTATAAAGTCATTACACTTTCTCTTCAAATTCTGTTGTTATTTTTGTTGACTAAACAAAAACAAATTGTTATTATATTGTGTATATAAATTAGAATCTAAAAAATGGCAGACAGGCAATGTGAACCTTATTAACCACAATCAAACGACGTGAGCTGTTTAGGTGTCTACTCGTGGTACATGAATCAGTAACGAGCTGTTAGGAGTGGTTTTTGTGTTACACAAGTCAGCTAAAGCCTTAATTATCATCATCTCATCATCCCATATTTTTTGGAGTAGCGTATGTTAATCATGTACCTATTAAGTATTAAAGTGGGGTACCTAAGTACCTACACGCGATATTAAGTACAGTCATAGTCACCCCCCCCCTTTCTCGCCTTTGACACACCTCTAATTCTTTCGGCGCTGAATAAAGAAGACTTCAAGGTCTTATTCGTCGGCACTAGCTGATTAATTGACAACGATAGTACAAGTATTCAGCTCTCACGGAGCTTATGTGTAACATGTGAGCTAATATAGAGCAGTTTGCTTTAACTTTGTATTATAATATAATTATGATCACCCATAGTCAACATGTGGGCTTTATAAGAGCTATTATACGATGGCGTGTAACAACTGATTAACAGTACACAAATTCCACCGTGTGCAGCAAAAGGCATTATATATCTTTGTTATTTAAAGCCACCACAGAATACCTGATAACACTATAGTAGCTCACGTGTTCCTTATTAAAATGCAAGTGGTCTAAGGGTACACTTGTGGTCTTCAATTCAGAATATAGCTTAGTTAAAGTCCACGAAAATCCTTTTAATTGCTTAAAACTGAACTTGTTACCTATATTAACGCTGTAAGCGTTACAGTGTAGTCCGTGACGCATAATAACGTTCTTATTCAGGTGAAAGCTCACTTTTCACCTATTGCAGGTCTAGTGTACTGTAATAACTCTTCATAAGTGCTAAAGTTACCGATGTTACCTCTTTGTGACATCTTGTTATGCAGTTTTGTGCTACTTGGGGGTGTCTGGTGGTTTTAAAGGGCCTGTTGGTCTAGTGGTTAGTGGCTCTGACTGCTAAGCCGGAGGAAAACAAAATAAAAATAATTATGATAATAATTATAATTACATAAGTTGATAAAAATGCTATGCAATAGCTTTATCGCGGTAGTCTCCGAATGCCACACGTCTTTTTTTGTGCAATAGCCACAAATTTACGGTTTTCAGAGTTTTTCCTTTACTTGTGCTCCATGACCTTGCTTCTTGCCAAATTTCATGATTCTTGGTCAATGGTAGTGATTTGATTGTTAATGGATACTTATATCCTATAGGTTTGGATTCCCTTGCAAATGTCTAAATGTGCAGTAAAAATCTTTATATTGCGTTGATTTAGAAACTAGATTTTTTCACTGCTTTGAGAGGTAACAAACCTGAGTATGTGATATTAATTTCAGCTTAATATCTTGACGCGTTTCTGAGAAAAAGGTCCATGACAGACGGACGGAGTGGAGAAACCCCATTTTGGGCCTGATTCGTTACACGAATGAAATATGTATAAAAAAATTGTCTATTTTGTTTCATTAACCCATTTAAATCTTAGCCCCACTAGAATTGGCCAAGTCTAGAAAATAAATAGATTTCGATTTGTTAGTTTTAAACAAGTATTGTAAGCTGTTACAGCGGGTATTTCTTACTAACTTCACAAACGCTGTCATTATGACATTAGAGCGTAATCTAAGGCCGTTTGTCTATCGCCGCCGTCACTGTCACCGTCACGAGTCACGACAACGAGAATGAGATGACGGCTAGCCGAGTTTAGTATGAAGTGACGTGACGCGCGGTGGACATGCGGCTATAGTAAATGTATGTGTTGCCACTTAGGCGCCGTCATCTTGTATTCTTTGAAGTAACTGTGACGGCGGAGGTGGACAATCGGCCTAAGAAGGTAACTGATTTAGTTGATATCGATACTTTTTCAAAAATGAAATAATACCACCCTCGTTTTAGTCATACCTAACTGTGTTTAATCATTTCTGTTTATTAGAAAAAAAAAAAACATTATTGTAGTTATATAGCTTGTCATTAAATGTCAAAATTTTTGACCTCAGCACCCCAAAAAACCATGAAAACGACACCCATGACGCATATTGAGAGAAATGTCATGGCCACCATCTTGGATTCTCAAATCGACCTCATTTTTGACCTTAGCACCCCAAAAAACCATGAAAACGACACCCATGACGCATATTGTGAGAAAGGTCACGGCCGCCATCTTGGATTCTCAAATTGACCTCATTTTTTACCTTAGCACCTAAAAAATCCATGAAAACGACACCCATGACGCATATTGTGAAAAAGATCACGGCCGCCATCTTGGATTCTCAAATCGACCTCATTTTTTACCTTAGCATCCCAAAAAACCATGAAAACGACACCCATGATGCATATTGTGAAATAGGTCACAGCCGTCATCTTGGATTCTTAAATCGACCTTATTTTTGACCTTAGCACCCCAAAAAACCATGAAAACGACACCCATGACGCATATTGAGAGAAAGGTCACGGCCGCCATGTTGAATTCTCAAATCGACCTCATTTTTTACATTAGCACCCCAAAAAACCATGAAAACGACACCTATGATGCATATTGTGAAAAAGGTCACGGCTGCCATCTTGGATACTCAAATCGACCTCATTTTTTACCTTAGCACCCCAAAAAACCATGAAAACGACACCCATGATGCATATTGTAAAAAAGGTCACGGCCGCCATCTTGGATTCTCAAATCGACCTCATTTTTGACCTTAGCACCCCATCGAAAGAAATACTTGACAAGCCGGTATCGAAAGAAAGTCGGCAAAATAGGAAGTAAATTGATAAGAAATTAAAAGTCGGCATTTCGGGAACGAAAATGTATGGTGTTTCAATAAAGTCGGCATTTTACCTATTACACTAACATAATTTATATTACAACGAATTTACACACAAAACAAGCCAAAGAAATAGGTACGAATAATTTAAAAACTATATTTTTTTTAATACGAACACGAGCTAGTGGCGCGCGCGTTGGTAACAAATCCATCAACCAATACAAACAAATGTGATGTCGTACAAAGTACAAACTCCCCTCTACTCACACTCACATTACGACGCGCACTGCATCGCGCACCGCACCTCATAAAACAAGTTTAAACTTGCTTTGTCTAAGAACCGGTAAAATAAAGGTTCTTAAAGGTTCCAATTCAGGTTCTGGTTCCTGTTCCGGTATAGGTACCGGAACCCCAAAATACCGGTATTTTACCGGTATCTTGGAACCGTTTTCAATCCCTGCAAACAACTAGTAGAAGTTAAGTAATTTATTCGTAAGAGGGGTTCAGGATTATTTTTCATTCTAAATAGGTACATAGAAACTTAAAAGATGTATTTTTGTAATACATTTTCTAGCCATAATATTACAAGCTGACCTCGACAGAACTTAACAAACGAGACAAGTATTTGTAACAGTTTTAGATACTTATTCCTTGCACATTTATTTATTGGGTGGAGAAGCCGACCCCAACATAATTAAGGCTGGGGAGATGATGATGCTTGAAACCAGCGGTTACAGCGCGGCCGTAGAACGTGTAAGGTATCAAAATAAGAGGTTTTAAAAATCGAAGCCACTTTGAAAGTGATAATGAGGTGATAATATTTACAGAGGGGAAGCAAAGGAGTTCTGTGTATTTTGAAAAATAATAGGAATATATTTCGTCGTATATTTATTTATTTGTAAAAAAAACCGGTAACATAATACAAAAAATGAAAAGGCGTTACCTATGCATCGAAAAACTTATCATAGAATATTAAAAAAAATAACTTTCGTAATCTACATAAATATATTAAATTCTCTAGGTTTTATATTACATCATTACCTATAAGAAAAATAAAAGTAGGTAAATAACTGGATTAACTATGAATGTTAATGTTATATTTATAACTCAATCATTACCCTGTAAAATATATGGATAGGTAGGTACACCTACCTGTTTTGGTTATTATGTAGGTATACACGTCCGCAATTAGGTGCTTCATTTTGTTTGTACGATATATCCTAAAATATGTAAGTATTATATGAATGACAGTTTGTTACCTATTCTATTCCTACTTAATTATAGTATATATAATAAAATGATATTAAAACTATGAAATAATTGTTCTCTTATACAATTTTAAATCCAGAAAGAACTGATAAAACTTACATAACTCTTTGTTGTCATTTTCCTTATTTGTAACAATAGGCTAAATACGTAGACACGACAGAAGGTAACTATTAAAAATAATCGGTAGGTTTAAATTAATGGTATAAAACAATTACGAAGAACCGTACAAGGTGATGTAAATGGCTGAAAGCAAGATGATGAAGCTAGCTGTGACGCTGCTGGCTCCGTTGAAACAGGACAACTCTTCGATTTGTACTTGGTACCTGATATTGTATGGGAACCTGCAGTTTACGTCTGTGGAGTAAAACAAATTATTAGTAAGAAATCGTACTTATACCTACTTAGATTATTTTAACTGATATGCGGTGTTATATCTGAAAATAGACAAGCCGCACATGGAGAAAAAGCTCAGTAGTTTCGGGTTACCAGTCGGGTTCGCGGATCATGCGACCAGTAAATGTAGACCGGGCTCCCGATTCTTAACCCCACCCGAGAAGAAAAAGTGAGGAATTCAGCAAGAGTCCAAAATAATTCTTTCCGCCGTATGGCGGGAATCCATAAAGACAAAGGCTATACAATCCCCACACAAAAAAGGTACGTGTGGTGGGTCTAGAAGGGCAAATATTTTGTCGGAATCATTAATTGATAAACGTTACCAATATAGGATACCTTAAGCTCATATTCACAATAATTATGCTATCATAATTCGACAATTGGCTCATCATGCTAATTTTTTGAATATGAGTATTTTCAGTAATTAGGCTAAACTAAATTCACGAAATTCAAATGTATATATTTTAATATCTTATTGTACAGACCTGTGCACCCGGCGCTAGCGAAGGTTCCTGCTGCTAAGCTTGTGTCAGACCGCACGGATAAAAATAATGGCGGACAATCGTTTGCATTTCCATATCCGTAGCAGGCATCTTGCAAGCTGATCTCCACGTTACCAGAGGCCAAAGTCTGGCAAGTCACCGCCTCGCTGTCAGTAACGACTGTCGTGTTGCTCCTGAAAAGTAATGACAATGTAGGAATTCATTTTAAAGGTATCTTTTTGGTCTTCGTTTAAATTTGTTAGACCTACAAAAATATAACTTGCGAACAAGACGCATCCCCTAAGTCTAAACTGTAATGAGTGCATAATACGTGTAAACCGTTTAGTGAAAATCAATGCTTTTGGAGGTAATAGAGGCAGCAGTTCGAAACCTGCTTTTCTTTTAACTGTGCTGTACACTATTTTGCACTTGAAAAAGTCACAGTGTTTGTTCCTCATTCCGGTATCCATATCCGCATAGCTAAGGCTGATGATTAAGCCATTCGTTATTTCACTTTGTTCCTTGTTACTATTAGTTAGTCATCAACATAAACACAATTCATAGAATTAGGTAAGTAGATGATAGCTTTACATCCGAAAGTTGTAAATGTTGGTTTTTATTATTTATCAAATAGATAACACTATCAAACAGATACCGTACCTTGGCTGCGTCACAGTCCTAGAATGACACACTACGAGGCTACCAACTCCAGTACCACTGCGGGCTATCCTGACCCTACTCCTTTCATTGTTCCCTAAGAAGTAGTTCGCAGCGAGCCTATAGAAGTTGGTGTAACCAGGCTCAACAAAGTCATCAAATTGTCTTGTGTTTGAAGATCCTCCGTTAAACAAGAAGCTGCATGTAGGGTTCACAATTCTTCTACCAACTGTAAAAAATACATTCATATAAAGTCTAAGGCTAAGATAATTTTGTTTTCCTATAAAGCACTAGAAAGTTAATTTATGTCAAATTAAAGACAACATCACTTACCGCTTTGAATTCGTTGTAATACGGGATTCATAATACTATCAACATTTGTTCCTCCAGAGTTGAGTCCGATAATGAAAATGTCGCCATACATGTCTCGTACATAACTCCAAAGAGCGTCGAACTGATTGGTGGAACTAGCGTATAGAACTCTGAGATCTGGAAAAAGAGTTTTGCTTTTGATAAGATTGCACTTTTTTTAATATACAAGCTGCCTCCCGCGGTTTTATCCGCGTTAAAAATGTTAAGGGTGAACAACCCTTATCACATAGGGGTATGAAAAATAGATAGTAGCCGATTCTCAGCGTTTGGTCTCGGTATACCTAAAACGCATTTGGTCTAAATAGACCTACTGAATATGCATATATAAAATTTGGTAAAAATCGGTAAAGCCGTTTCGGAGGAGTAAGGTAACTAACATTGTGACACGAGAATTTTATATATAAGATATAGTTTTTTACTCACCAGGTACTGTATTATTAATCTCGCGGGCCTGTTCAAAAGCACGTTCACTAGTCTGCAAGTTGCCATTATTGATCAGATACAGTAAAACTGAGGAGTTGCCACCGACGTAGTTCCGCCTAGTCTCGTTAACAAGCGTTTCTTGCATCAACAACTTGATACGAGTCAAACTAGTTTCAAGGTTCACTCCTGATGGTTGTACTGTTGACCAGAATATAGCATGTCAGTGAATAAAGACGGTAATTACAATAAAAAGTAGGCGCATGTTATTTATTAAGATTGAATTAGATTAAAAAAAAAAACACATTATACTCACTTGCTGCGTGTCTAGTCGCGTTATATGCAGTGTAGAAATCGGCGGGAGAAAAGGTAGTATTTACAACGATGCTTCCATCGAAAGCGTTTAGTAGAGTTATACTAGATCCGAACTTTCCGACCTCAATAGAGTCTACTAAATAAGAAATAGCTGGGTACACAGCATCATAGGGCCACGAGGAGTCTAACGCGATGTACAGGTTGGTTTTCAGTCTGAAGTCATTGCTCTGGGTCAATGTCGTTGCGCAGTTCATGTCGTTCAAATTGCTACCTAAAAGTAAATAAATATTTCAAGCACTACTAGTGTAACCCCTTCATTATTATCTTGTGGCATAATATACCGTAGGAAGTTCTTAACATTAGAAATACTGATTAATTATTACAAGGTAAATTAAATTCACTATGTACACCTGTATCGGTATCGCTGTACTTACTGGTGTAAGATCTCAGATTCGTAACAGCACTCGTGACAAGTTGTTCCAGGCCACCGATGATAGTACCACGTAGAGGCATGTTGGTGTCCAAGGCCGCGGCAAATGCATTAGTTTCACGGATTAAGTTCTCATTTGTTACATATTGTTCCAGCAGTGCACGCCGGTTGCAGGCACGCAGGTTTGCATCAAAGGCACCATTCTGAAATTCAAAAATCATATGAGTATGTGACCTATCATAAAATTTAAATTATCAACCAGTAAGTAGGATAGCCTGATCTGTCGTAGATCTGATCTGACGATCTGGCTTAGCAGGGCTTAATAAAAGTAAACATCGCAATTGTTACCAAAAATTAAAAAATCATATTTACCCTGGGCGTATAGTACATATCCAAGAATTGCGATAGCTTTAAAGTGCTGATAGCTCCCAAAGCTGAATTTACTGTGCTTCCAAGGACGAAGCCGTCGATATCTCCTCTTATCTCAGGGTCAGTCATTTCGACGTTCATGCGGTTGTGCAGCATGTAATATCTGGTTGCCTGCGTGCTGTTCCAGTTACCAGCGGTGCCAATTGATATGGAGGTGCTGCCTCGCTCCGTGCCTTGAATGAGGACGGCTTCGGCCAAGTCTCCTACAATTTGAATGGGTATTGTATATTTGCTGACAATACAATCCAGCAGTAGTATTAATTAATTAGACACTCTCTCTACAACTTAGAAGGGATTCTCAATCGCAATATACGGAGCTGCCTCAACTGTTGCAGCTACACGAAATATATTTTAGGTTTTTTTACTGATCAAAATCTTTTATTGGGCCAACATAGGTTGGAGTAGTAGAAAAGTCAGGAATAGCTAAAATCCCATACATTTTGTATTAATTTTATTTTGTTGAATTTGATCCTGTTTATCATACTGGTCAAAAGCTTCTACTTGTCTAGCCGTCTTTGAAGAGCTTTTATAAATATTTAGAAATAGCAAATTAACGAAATGTATCAGAAAAGTTTTTGATTACCCTGTTTACCTCGAACCTGATGCTGAAGGGAAAGGTAAGTCTATGACAGTAATTGCCCTAGTATGTCTTAACTCACCAGCTAACGTTGCTGGAAATATTGATGTCACAGTTTGTTGTACATTTCTGTAGTTCAGATTTGCGTCCCTGACCAAGTCCAGGATATTCACTTGCTGCGGTTGTGCACCGGCTGCAATACCAGCAATAACGTTCCCGGCAGACACTGCTCCCCACGGTGTGTTCACTACGCCATCCAATAGTGGACAAGTGCTCTCAGCTACCTGGCGTTCAGACATAATACCGCTGCCAAAGTTACTGAATTCCACATCGTTATTAGGATCGTACTGCCTCATTTTTCCATTTTTGTTGGCGGAATTTCTGAAAGAAAGTTGAATAATGTAGATTAATTATTACTAGATTATGACGTGCCAAGTATTTAACTAGTACTGGACTGCAGAATGAAGAAAGTTATAAAGTATTTCCTTAAAACCGAAGGCATACTTACAGGTCTGATGGTTTTAATATTTCAACATCGTCGCTAATGGACCTGGCAGTCCTAAGAGCACGATATTGTGACAATTGGTTGCAGCTGCTTTCATCGCCTCTAACTCTTAAGTCCACTGTTGTTGACAACATATGATGAAGAGTACACTGGAAAATAAACAACAACATTATTAAACACCAGAGTGACACCTCCATATTACTTAATAGTAATACCCACGAGCAATCTATACTAATATTATAATTGAAGAGTATGTTTGTTTGGATGAACGCACTTATATCACGAACTACTGAATCTGAGAACAATTGTAAAATTGTTTTTGTACTTATTGGATATCCACAACCTACGAGAGCGGACCAGTAACCAAAGACGCTAGAGAAACCGTGCGAGGGACTGCTAGTTCTTGTAATATATGGAATCGGCGTCAGTAGCGGCTCCAACAATTTTTATGAAATTTAGTTTGTAAAGGGTTTAGGGTTTATGTGTAAATAGCTTATTAATTTAAAAAAAAATGATGAAAAAGACATCCAGGTACTATTTATTTATGACGCCAATGTCATTAAGGGTCATAATAATTTCATAGAAAGATGTTGTAATACGCACCTTTAGGGTAGAAGAGATGGTGTTATTGTCCAAAACTGCTAAATTGTTGGGTACGAGCCTCGTCAACAGAAGCCGATGGCGATGGAAGGAGTGGAAAGTAGGAGCAAATGGTAGGACATTCGAAACACTGACCGAGTTCTCTCGTTGATGGAATTCAATACCATCTTGACGGTACCTGGAAGCAATCAAGTGAGTTCTTAACTAAAAGCCGGTAACACTAAATAACCCAATCAGAAAATGTGTTTTATCTTCTTATAGCATATTCTGTGATCTGTCTGGTAAGCAACTTCTCTTTCTTTTCTCGTGACCCATACCCACCCAAGACTCACGCCATGGTAAAAAATATTTAATAAGTTGTAAGAACTCGTGTTAATTTATAATAGTACCTTTGTCTAAAGTTAAAAGCAGAAACGGTTTTAAGACAAAATTAGGAGAGTAAGAAAACCTCTAACGTACGTATGAAGAAGGAGCGCGGAAAGCTGTCTCAAATCCATGTTGACGTTGTCTTCTATTTTCCTAATAATATCGATTAGGACCTGTATCGTGACAGGCGGTAAGTTGTTCCTGTTCGCGAGTTCAGGGTTGCTGTAACATTCGCTGAGCGAGTCTGCCACTCTCGTTTGTGCTGTCTGCTGCGCCTGCGCGCCACCTAGCACGGCTACCATGAGGATTGGTAACCAATACATGTTGGTATCTGAAAGAAAATATAAGTATTAACAAAACATGAGGTGCGAACATAAATAATAATATTTAAATTATTTTATGAGATATATTCCTAACTATTAATTCCCAAATGAACGTACAAATAAAATCGTAATTGAAAATTGTAATATACGTAAGAATTAAAATTACCTAATTAAAAGCGAAACCTGCGAAACCCAGAAAAACTTTTGTGACAATTAGGTACTTGATGTTCAACAGAGGTCCTTTGATAAACAGCGTAAGATTATATTCTTAACTAATTTAATTATATGTGCACCATGTTTTTGTTCAAGATACAGTGTGATAGATTAGGATAAAAATATCGATGACGATTCCGATGTGGTATTTATCAATGTACTTTATCAGTATTTTCAGGGAGCGGTTGAGGAAATTCTCGCCTAATAATATTATTTTACTTCAATTATATAATGAATCATTTGCAAAGACTATGTATGGATGGGCTCTTGTTGTTTCGTACCTTTCAACCACTAAGCAACAGCCGGCTTTCGCGCTGCTCAGCTATTGTCTTTCTATTGTGTCTCGAATCACGTGTGTTTTAGGGTTAATTAATTTGGTGTTAAATTCAGATTCCGTCTTGACTCCCTAGCCTATCGTATTATGTCGGTGATAGTATATTAATACCTTAACAACAGAAGTTAGGAGTACTTCACCTAGATTACCTTTCTTTCGTCAGATAAAGTCACTAATATATCATTAAGTAAATATTTCACTTTCAAGTTGTTAGTTATCTTTACGCAGAATTCATAATAGACTCCAATTTTTCTCCACAAATCTTATCTTCCTTTATGTACCCTGTACCCAATGATTTTGGTAACTACAATAGGTGTATAACTACAAAGACTTACAAAATACCCCAAGCCCCGGATACAAGGGGACCAAAGCTCCCGATCCGATGACAGCTCCAAAGGCACACCCTTGGAAGCCAGGGTTATAGCTGGGTATGGGCTAGCTAGGCGAATGAACGGGACCCCAGTGCATTTTTATCCAAATTTAAATAACTTTTTTTTACATTCTGTGTAGGCAGAAGGACCCTTAGACGGCTAATGCCACTATAGGTACCTACCTCAAAAATCATTCCACTTTTGACCCCACGACTATAAATTACTTAAGAAGGTAAAATGGCTTTGGGGTTTAAAGTGGAATGAATGTATCAGTCGTGAGTCGTAGAGTTTTGAGAACAATAGTTTTGGGGTTTACTTTATTTTTCAAAAAATGTTTGGCCTCTGACAGTATACTTTCACAATTGCGTGTAATTCGGTTAAACTTGATCCTGAGCGTGTTCTAGCAGTTTGTGTCTATTAAGGGCCGAAACCGAATGTACAAACAATAAATATAGTAATAAGTAAGTATTATTTTTGTGATGGTTTAAAATAAATAAAAAACCTAAAGTGATTTGAGAGTGCCTTATAAAGGGATCAGCAGCATGTGTTGCTACCTAATCCTTAAAAATGCCGGTTTAGGACTAGGGATAGGTATAGATTTGGAAGAACAGTCTTCTAATATATATAATCAAGTCGTAGAATTGGTAATAAGAATATTGTCGTTATAAGGTTATTCTTATCGGAAAATGCAATCAAAATTAGAAGGTTGCCCAATTGTAGGTATTATGTTTGTTCGCTCTACTTTTGATAACAACAGCTATTCTATGAAGGCACCTGATAGGGCGTATTTTTATGAATCACCCATGAATTATTTTTGAAGTACTTTGGCACTGTTCACGATAAATTATGTCGATACTGTAGTACCGAGAACTGATTGTTAATGTAGATCCTGATACCTTACTCATAGATACAGGACTAGAAGTGCAAGTTGCGAATACTTTCAGCCAGCACAACAGTGATGTACCCTTAAGTGATATTGATAACGTTCAACACAGAAAAGCAATACACATGAACCGTTTTCATTGATTAATTGATTATGAAGTTAAACTTATAGTAATAGAGTTGAAATTGAATGCACACAATTTTCACCTCTATTTGTGACAAATTTGATTTCATTATTGATTATTAAATGGAAACTGCTCGAACATTTCCGTTACTAGGTATCTTTATCTAGAATTTTCGACAATGAGTAAAAATCTTTTGTCCAGTGTGGTAAAAGGATTACAAAATTTAATATATAAGAGAAGAAATAGACACGCAACGGTTAACAATCGTATGTTTTTATATACAATAGGTAATGATGACCATTTAAGTAGATGCAATAGAAATTTTGGATATTATAATTGAAAAGCTGGATATTTATATAGGGCTACTAATCTGAATTCCAAGGATAAAGACACAAACACCTAGATAACATAGGAATTCCGTCGTAGATCTATCTCATCGATCACTATCAATCACATGAGACCAAGGACAAGAGTGAACACAGATTTAAAAAAAAAGCAAGAGCTTATCAAACGTTCTCCCAAACTTGTACTAATCAAACATGGTGGTTGGGCAAAAATCTGTATTTTAAGCGAGCAGTTATTTTTGACAAAGAGATTCCTTTCACACTAACTAAACCTTTCGACGACCAAGCGACAGCCGGCCGTCGGGCTGCTATTGTCTGTCTATTCTGTCTCAAATCACGTGTGTTTGAATGATTAAATACTCGTCTTGTAGCTGATTAGGTGCTATCGAATCGATGTAGCAAGGATAAAGGAAAAAGATTACTAACTGTAAGATTTTGCAATAATTGCTGCACAGGCAACATTAGGTGCCTAACTAATTAAAGTTATCCACACTGATAGTCCTGACCTGTTTCAATCAATCCCTCATAATCATGACATTCTTAGAACTAAATTAATATACTTAGATAAGCACTTACATTCGAGTAATTCACCGGTATAAAGAGTTTTCTTCCTTCCGTAAAACACTAGACACGAAACTTAACTAAGCGTAGCCCAAACACATGTCCAGAAAATTGAAACACCTTCAGATATTGTAGATAATTAATTACACTGAAACACAGAGACACTGAAAACCTTGCCTAGTTAAGGCGCGGCCAACACTAGCCAGCTTGTACAATAAAGGGTGCCAGTTACCTGATAAGATAACGAAAACAGGTCTAGATAAATTTGTAACAAATGATAGCCATACGATGCTGATATCTGTTTTTGCTAGCGATTACAAAGATAACACCTGATTAAAAGTGGACTTGCACCTGATCCAATTTTAGTTTAATACATATAAATGTACTTACTTCCAATCGAACATAAAATTGAAATAAAGAGCACCGAAGATATTTTATTAATTTTAAAAATTCGTATGTCTAGTCTAGAATAATGTTAAAATAATACTTTCAACAAGCAAAAAAGATCGACGAGGATGGGATTCGAACCCACGCGTGCAGAGCACATTGGATTAGCAGTCCAACGCCTTAACCACTCGGCCACCTCGTCACATGACAAAGCGGGCAAATTTTGCGATCACTTTAAATAGATAAATTATTTTCAGCACAGTAATATTTAACTAATAAAATCATGATGTTAAACCTTTCTTTTACCATAACATGTGATTATTTAAACGTTAGGTAAGCTAAATTCTTTAAAAAAACTAAAAACAGCCATTCTGTCTCTTATCTTGATTACAGCGGCATCTACATTTCGATCTCATAAAATTGCGATATTATATTAATGTCCAGTCTAAAAACGAGGTTCCTTCTAACAACCAAGCGAGCTGCTATTGTCTTTCTATTGTGTCCTAAACCAAGTGTGTTCGAAATTTTAAATGAAAAATATATACAAAACAGGTTTTTAAATATAAGCAGCCAAAATGAGACCAACAGTATAGTATGCAAAATATAATAAAACTAAAAAAACCTCCTATAGTAGCGACATCTTCCAAGGTTTTGTATAACTAGTTTGTTATAGCAAAACATAGTAAGTACCTAGTTAGTTGCAACGTCAATAGATGGCGCTGGCTTCTCTATTGCTAATTATTTTAAATACATTCTGTTAAAAACATTGTCATAAAACTATCTAGGTCTATTCATTACAGCACGATATTATCATGGTATGCAAAACTTCTATATATGCTTTCAGTTACATTATTTAAGCAGATAACAAAAATATCGGCTCATTATTATGGAAGCCAAAATAAACACTTGTCCAGAGATGCGATGATTTAATATAGGTACTCACAAACAAAACTAAGAAAGATAAAAAAGAATACTCGTTACGTATCCTTCTTATAATGTTCAATTTATCGTGCAGAAAAATAGGTAACATGTTAGCACAGGGGAATTCGTACATCGGGATACGCGACCTCAGGGTCAACCCGAGAGTCGGATGGGGACGCGTTGCCAGGCAACCGATCAGACCTGTCGGGCTCCCTAGCCTCTTCATTCACAAATGGCATGCAAACAATAATAATAATAAGTAACTACCTACTTTGGTAATATTTACAGATCTTGTTTGAGATATGAAATATGTATTAAGTACCTACCTAGGTACCGAAGCTTTTGCGTATGGCCAGATTACTGCGTAACATTAATTGTATTGTAAATAAACATTTTTTTAATAGACCAAGATTTTTGGAGACTGGTATCCTAAGTACCTACTAAATAATTGAGACTACATCTAATACAAAAGTTAACCTAGAATATAATAATAGCGAGCCACGGAAACTGCTATCTGTACATTGTATAAGTACCTACATAAGTACCTACTCAGCAACTAATAAATTACGTGCCTAGTAGAAAATAATAGAAATCTCATACAATTTTATATTCACAAAAATTACTTATATTCATCTGAAAGAAGGTCAAATCAATTGCTAGGTAGGTCTGACCTCGGGTTCAAGGGACGGGTCATATCATAGTCGTACCATTTTTAGCAAAGTTCAAGAATAGTAGGTAGTTATTAGAGCACGTTAACAAAAAAACTTAATTATTTTCTAACAAATACAATTTTATTTGTTTTACGAGTAAAAAAATTAAAATAATGAAAAACATGCATAACGCCGACAATTTAATTGGGTATTCGAGTGAACAGCTTTGCGGTAAGTGAATACTAGGTCCTACATAGTTGTAGTACTGTCGACGCCCCTCGTTGTCGAACACATCGGTCCGATCCGTTTGATTTTATTAATTAAGCTGCGTTGTAAGGCAGTCTAGACGGGCTTCTCATTTGGATTGCTTTGCACCACATTACATTGATTTGTGCGCCCGACCGTCTCGAGCGAACACTCCATTCCTCTCTACAGGGACTCACAGACTCACATACAGGGAATAGGGTTTTATGTGAACATATCATTGTTGTATCGAATTGCATTTCCAATATGGACTCTTCAATTCCCTTGTCTGCAACCAATGTGGTATTGTGCACGGGATCGGATTCGTATAATAGCACTTGCAAAATAGGTATGTCATGATATTGCGAGCAGCTATTGTTTTGAAATTATATTATTGCTAGCTTTTGCCCGCGACTTTGTCCGCTTGAAATAATATGAAAACTATCCTGCCCTTTATCGGGTCCCAGACTATATCTGTACCAAATTTCATTCAAATCGGTTCAGTACTTAAAGCGTGAAGAAGAGACAGAAGACTGACAGACAGACAGAGTTACATTCGCATTTATAATATTAGTACGGATTTATATTTGCGTCAGTTTTGTTCTAAGGATGGCTATATTAGAAAAATATTGATATCTTCTACCATGACTTCATTTTTTTATTTTGAAGAATCCAACAATGGTAACTGAAAGGAAAACAGACATTTAAAGCACGTATTTGTCAGAAAGGTGCTTTGACTTAACCAGACTATGTACAAAGTAGACGGCATAAGCCTATATTGACAACTACATTCAATCTTATGATAACACATCTATTCTATAGAACTGTCAGTGCTAAAGAACTACAGCTAAGATACAAAGTTCTGACCTAGATATATCTGAAAACTAGTCTCGATGAAATAGAAACCTTTCAGATTGTGTACCGAACCGCATCGATTCCCAATAGTGTTCCCGTCTACATATTACATGTATTCGTCAACAGACGAGTCTTTGGTGCAATAGTGTGCTCCTATCACATACGTTTACGTAACTTTGATGCTCACCGTTGCATTTCATTGTGGGCCAAGTACTTTAGCAGCACTAAAGAGGATTGGAGACGTGCTTCGCCTCCACGACATCGTCCCGAACTCCCGACAGCCGGCAGCCCCGCCAAGCAGCGCCAGTCACGCTCCGGCTTAAACTTTACCTAGGAAAATAAATACTTGCTCCTGTACGGTCAGACACATTGTGAATTAAACGAGCGATATTTCATAATCCTGGTATTTATGTTGCTGCTCGCTTTTTGAACGAGCTTGCAGCTTTAATCTGCAGTATCATAGGTATGTGCAAAATCTAAGATGTATATGTTATTATGAGTTTTTTTATCATGTCCAAGGGAAGAGCGTATTGTAACCGAGAATACAATGATATGATAGATGAAAAATAAACAAAATAAGCTTTTAAATAAATCTATCTAAGAAGTAGTTGTAAAAAAGAAATCAATATAGGTAAAATATTATTGTAAAAATTAATTAATATTTATAAAACACTAAAAAAACCGGCCAGGAGCGTGTCGGGACACGCTCAAAGTAGGGTTCCATAGTTTCCCGTCCGACACAATAAGTGTTCCCACTTATAAGTTAAAAAAAAGCTACACGGCACACTTTTATAGGTGCACGTAAAAGTCAAAAATAAATTACGTATCGTTCAAGTTGTCTCTATTTCTGGGCTGAAGTGTAAACTATGTGCTTTTAATTATAATATTTGATTGTAAAAGCGTGGGGCGTTGGAACAGGAAAGATTTTTTGTATACCTTGCTGAGAAATCAAGTTAAGCGATGTTTCATGAAGCAGGTTACAGAGATCGGTGCTGTAACTAGAGTTGCAGCACGACTAGTAGGAGGCTCTACATTAAACAGTCTGTTCAAAGTACCAGTCAACAGTGGCACAATGTAGAGTTTTTGTTCGTGTATTTGTTTACAAGAAAGTCATTCCTGTTCCAGCGCTTCACGCTTTTACAATCAAATATTATAATTAAAAGCACATAGTTTACACTTCAGCCCAGAAATAGAGACAACTTGAACGATCCGTAATTTATTTTTGACTTTTACGTGCACCTATAAAAGCGTGTTTTTTAGTGTTTTTTAATTTATTAATTAATTTTATACTTTTTACTTTAGTCTTTGCTAATGGCATATTTTAAACGTTTATTTTAAATAGACGAATGAGCCCGCATACTCTCCATCTCCGCCAGTGCGTCTGTATTGCATGGTGTCTTCTGTCAGCTTAGAACAATCTAGTTCTTCAATCTGGAGACCACTAAGTGATTTTACTCGACTTAGTGCCACATATATGCCTGTCCATCTGCAAAAGTACGGGACCCTAAGTACACCACGGCGTGGTCTACCGTACAGCCTTGCATCTTGTCAGATCAGCTCGATAGTACCATATTATTGTATTCAGACCTTGAAACCTTATCGTGGTCAAAGTTCATTACAAGACCTTTCTAACAAGTCCAAACACGGCTATGATACGTTACTTCATCATGGAATGCTAGTGCCTATCTTCCGGCTTCATCATCAGACCTTGAAACCTAATCATGGTCAACGTTCATTACAAGACCTTTCTAACAAGTCCAAACACGGCTATGATACGATCATCCATCATGAAGTTCCAGTTGAATTCTTCCGTCTCCATCATCAAATCAGCTGGACAGTACCATATTATTGCATCTTCTTCAAAATCACATACAACTGCCAATTTTCATAACGCTACGATCTTTAGAAGATGGTTAAATTAGTTTTCAAAGATTTGGTTACATAGTTACATACATACAGGTCGACCTAATAAAAGCGTGTTAATAAAAAGCATGGGATGCATAATATAAAAATCATAAAAATCATAAAATCATATTTATTTTGTAAATAGGTTATATATATAACACTTTTACACGTCAATATTTTGTTTTTTTATTTATTTTAAGCGAACGATGGGGCCGGTGTTTCGTAGCTGGACTGCTCTGAGAAGAAACATCCGAAACAAACTCAGAGGTCAAAGTCTCTTTTAAAGTCCATACAATCGTATTGGTCAAAACTGTGCGAGAACCATGGAGGTTAATGTCTGGAGCACTCTCTTGATGAGAGAAGGACACAGATTTGAGTGGACCTGTCCAGACAGTGCAAGCATTTGTCAGTAGTCGTTTAGCTCAACTAAAAACTAAGGAGCCCAACGTCTTGACGAACAGTACCAAAGTAAGGACATTTGGGTAGGCCGCATTAAATACTCAAACCGTCAGACCGCATATTAAAAAAAAAAAAAAAACCAACGACTTCCATAGTCCTCACATTCACAAAAATAAATGTCACAAAAACATATACACAATACTTTAAAAAGTACATATCAATGTCAAATAGTAATACATAAAAAAAAAGATTATATACTTTAAAAAGTACACATCAATGTCAAATAGAAATACATAAAAAAGATTATATACTTTAAAAAGTACACATAAATGTCAAAATAATAATTGAAATGTCAAAGAGAAAGAAATGTAAATAAAGTAAATAATGGCCAATGTATTATTCGAAACAGCTCAATCCCAAGCATTTGAATCCTCAATGTAATCTTTGACAGAGTAAAAAGCTTTCTGACAAAGTTTACGTTTTATAAATAATTTAAATTTAGTAATGCTAAGTTCTTGAATTTGTCTGGGTAGTTTATTATAAAAGCGTATACATTGACATTTAAACGAGCCACCTATTTTCTTAAGCCTAGTTGAAGGAACTATGTATTTGTCCTTATTTCTTGTATTTATATTATGGATATCACTGTATTTTTTAAACAAATTAATATTTTTATGCGCGTACAACAAATTTTCATATATATATTGGCACGGCACAGTCATAATATTTACCTCTTTAAATTTGTCTCTGAGGGAGTGTCGAGGACTCAGTTTATAAATTGAACGAATAGCCCTTTTTTGCAAAACAAATATAGTCTGAATATCGGCTGCATTACCCCACAATAGAATGCCGTACGACATCAAACTGTGAAAATAGCTAAAGTAAACTAATCGGGCTGTTTCCAAATCAGTTAAACCACGAATTTTTCTGACGGCATATGCTGCAGAGCTAAGTTTCTTAGATAATTTATCTATATAAGGGCCCCACTGAAGTTTAGCATCCAAGGTTATCCCTAAGAATACTGTGGAATCTTCGGGCTTCAATTCCTGCCCCTTTATTAGTACACTGGTTTCTATTTGGCTAACATTTGGTAGCGTGAACTTAACAAGTTTAGTTTTTTTCTCGTTCAGCAGTAGATTATTTACGTTGAACCAGTTGACTATTGACGCGAGAGAACTATCTATGACGTCAACACATAGCTGTTGACGTTTTAGTTTAAATAAAAGTGAAGTGTCGTCTGCGAACAACACTATATCATGCTTATCTTTAATACGATAAGGCAAGTCATTTATATAAATGAGGAACAAAAAAGGGCCAAGAATTGAGCCCTGGGGGACCCCCATTCTCACAACAGATCCAGGTGACCTTTTACCGTTCACATCAACTCTTTGAATCCTTTGAATCCTTGAATCCTATCACTCAGGTAGTGGTGTAGCTTCCTGATTAAAGTTTCATGGAGAACGCAATCGAATGCCTTGGACAAGTCGCAATGAACGCCCAATGCATCGCATTTGTCTTCCCATGCATTATAAATATGTCCTAAAAGTTCAACACCAGCATCAGTTGTTGAACGACCCCTGGTAAATCCAAACTGTTTTTTATGCAAAAGCTCGAGTTTATTAAAATGTATTTGCATTTGATTTAAAATTAGTTTTTCAAAAATTTTACTAAAAGTGGGTAGCACTGAAATTGGTCTATAATTACTGGGGTCAGATGTGCTACCTGATTTAAATAATGGTATTATTTTACTATATTTCATTAAGTCAGGAAACTTACCACAATCAATACAATTATTAAAGGTATTGGCTAAAGTTGGAGCTACAATATTTATTATAGATTTAGCAACATCAACCGAGTTATCCCATAAATATGCAGTCTTTTTAACATTTAATGAGTGAAAGGTTTTAATTATATTTTTACAAGTGACATGCTCGAATTGAAATTCAGAATCACATGCCGGGACATTTTCTTTAAGTAAAGCTTCTGCAGCTATGGGTGATGAATTTAGACATTTAGTAGTCGAAACGGGAATATCTGCAAAGAACGTTTCAAAAGCCGCGGCGACTTCAAGGTCTGATTTAATTATATTATCATCAATATTAAGCCTATAATCACTATTTCGGTTCTTAGACTTTCCAGTTTCGCTATTAATGACATTCCATGTCATTTTAACAACATTATTACTATTTTTAATTTTTGAACTTAGGTAGCGTGACTAGGTATTGTGTCTTTAGTTATAACCATGTTATGGACAGGGTATGAGTAGTAGGCTAGGATCATCATTTTGATACATGATAGATCTTACATAGCATTCCACGCGTTTTTACAATAATTAAAATTGATTTCTTATTTACAAATTATCTATTGTTTTGTTGAATTTTCTACATTTTAGTTTTCTTTTAACTATTACTTAAACCTTTGAACTCACTACGTGATTCGAGACACAATAGCAGCGCGACAGCCGGCCGTCGCTTGGTCGTGGAAAGGGTATTTTTAAGTCAAATTGCGCTGTTACATCATACGCCAGCACGTCAAGCTTCCCGAAACTGTCATTTCCTAATCAATAAAATCCATTTACAGATTTTAGTAGTATGATAATGTGTTGGTGTCTGTACCTAAAGTCGATGCAATAAGAATCTTTATTTTTGTGACAAGAATTTTAGTTTTCATTGTTACGATCGGTACCCGTACGGTGCAACTCAGGATCTTATCAAAATAAGGTTATGTTATGTTTACCGACTGCTTAGTCTACTTGGGTACTCCTAGAGTACTTGTAGTACTCGATACATATTACATACAACCTATTGTAGAAATTGGATTACGTTATTTAATTAAGTATTTCTGTTAAACATACCTATGTATCTAGTTTGAAACTTCCAAATTTATTTATTTGTTCATTAATTTATTTATTAATACCGATAAGTATAATATAACGTATAACTATATGGATGTTATACAAAATGTATAAGAAGTGGAAAACATGGATTATTTTTCCTGAAAAAAAAAGTACTACTTAGTAAATATTTTTTATAAGACTTTGCATTACACTCATACTTTACAATGACTGATAAAAAAATAATTTAATTTGCTTGATGATTAGATAGCTTTTCTGTTTTTACCCCAACGACTTACGAAAACCCAACAAAACAAACGCAGACAGATTCCCCGACTATTAACAAAAGAAAATAAACGAAATCCTATTTTGTTTCCATCTTTATGGATATATTTCAATGAAGTCATAAAAATGTCGAGACTTAACTTGCCAATGGCCGGGTTTACAGCGAAGACATCGAAAGGTCTTCAGACTCGCTGAATTTCATGGGATTAAGGTTGCGGACTCTTATTTCAATCGATCTAATACCCCGAGTGAGCCGCATTTTCCCTTCGACTGTGGGGAAAAAATGCACCGACTCAGACTGATCGCTTGATCTTCTTTTGTTTTACGTAAAGTGAGATTTCCATTTGAACCGGAATATTTGCAGCTTAAGTCAATAACATGCCATAGAATACCATACGGATTTTTGTAAGAGAAAACCGCTTTGGGTTTCGCAAATCGGATTAACACAAAATAGTATCTAAAAAAACTAGTTTTGTAAGTAAAACAACGTTTTCAAGTAAAATATTTTGACATGCGATAATCCAAAAAGTTTTCATTTTATTTAACCTGACATTAATTAGTACTGGTTGGTTTCCGTGAAAAAAAAGGGTCAGAGCCCGTACGTCCCCTAAGATTCGCACCCTGTGCCCATTCGTCCCCTGGAACTTTTGAGGTGCCTATTCGCCCCCTGAAGAATATTTATTTTAATTCATTCTTCTAATATAAGTACATGTATATAGTCCTGGTACAGTCGCGCAGAAAAGGGTAAAATAAAAATATAATAATTCCTTAAATATCATGTTTAAGTATTTCAAATAAGATTAAGTTTAATAAAATGCCTCTAGGCTCTAGGCATAAAGTCAGTCTTTAAAATAATTAATCGATTCGTCGATCGATCGTTTTCTATTTACCACTTCACGTTACTGCGCGCCTAGTACTTTGCATTGATTAAGGTGATCTTGTGATAAAAATTAAGGAATACAGTGTATTTTAAATTTTCGTACATGACTACTTCACGTTACTGCGCGCCTAGTACTTTGAATTGATTAAGGTGATCTTGTGAGAAAATTAAAAACACAGTGAATTTTAGATTTTCGTACATGACTACTTCACGTTACTGCGCGCCTAGTACTTTTGTTCTCTTAAGTTTTCAATCATTAATACCCGTTTTTTAACAAGCCATTCGTAAAGAGACAATATTACATCGTAAGCCTATCGACAGGTTACATTATTATCATGATTATCATTCATCGTAGCTCTTTTTTCAATGATCTGTTATGATTTATTAAATTAATTGCGCTAATAAACTGTTCACAAGTGTACTATGTTAACCGTTTTTAGGTAAAATATAGGTGATTTTATCTCAGGGGACCAATAGGCACCTGAATAGGTGCCGAATCTTTAACTTATATTGTGTATATATTAGAGGAGACGGATGGGTACCTTAAAAATAATATTTTTATTAAAATATTGATTGGTCCCCTACCAGGAGACCAACGGGCACCTATATAGGGGCCGAATCCACAACTTTTATGCTGGGGGACAAATCTTAGGGGACGTACGGGCTCTGACCCAAAAAAAAATATCGACGCAAAAAACTCATTGTAAATCAAAAGAAAAGAAAAAAATGTTTTTAAATGATTTAATGGCATTTATTGGTGTTTTTGAAAGATGATTGCCTGTTTCCATGGTTAATTTTTTCCAGTTTTTATATTTTTTTTTGCTATCGTAATAAATGGTTAATAATAAATTAAATACATTTACTTTATTAATTTTAGCACCAAACATGGTAAAGAAACTTTTGGCACCTAAGAGTGTTTCATCCATACTAATATTATAAATGGGAAAGTGTGTCTGTCTGTCTGTCTGTCTGTCTATCTGTCTGTCTGTTTGTCTTTCTTTCACGGCAAAACGGAGCGACGGATTGACGTGATTTTTTAAGTGGAGATAGTTGAAGGGATGGAGAGTAACATAGGCTACTTTTTGTCTCTTTCTAACGCGAGCGAAGCCGCGGGCAGAAGCTAGTTTTATAATAAATCAGAGTTCAATAACTAAAGAGGTTATCCTTTTCTGGGATATGGAAACCCTCGGAGACTTTTGTTAAGCAGTGATATATCGCTGTTTCCGCTATGGCTGCTTTATCGATCTTATTATGTGGAAACTATTCTTTGATCGTGAAAGGTTTCCTTTATAATATTTTTCAAGAGTACAACGCACCACTATGACGCCGTCTGAAGGATTATCCACTTTCCCGAGATGGATTTCTTCCCACCTTTCCGTGAAGGTTTCATACCTAACTGTCTGCTTTACCTTAAACAGCATTTTTCGACCTTGTTTTATTATGACTTCATTTTCAGAACATGTTTTACCTGTCTGGGAATAGTAATGGAAAACGTCTACGTCTAGGAATATTTTGTGAGATCAACAATTTGAATTTATATGTAAGTAATGCGAAGTAATTTGAGATTTCTTGTAATTAAAATTAAATTTGGTAAAGAATCAAAACGATACGATTGTAGCAAATTGCAGGTGTAATTAGCCGACCTGCTAGCCTCTCTTTTACGTTTTCCCGTATTTTCTGATAGGCAAAAATACAAAAATAAACTCATACATTACATGAGTAGGTAATTGCTAAAACAAACGCGCATCTCAAAGCACCTTCACGGCAAAAGTTTAGACTGATAACGTTTTATTACGGCGCGAATCCGAGTTTATTCTCTGTGTAGTGAAAAGGCTTCACACGGGCTGCCGGTTGTCGGAAGCTATTCAATCTAGGCGCAGGCAAATTGTGTGGATAGGTCGGAAATGTGCGGCGGAGCGGGCAATGGACGGAGAGCGACGCTTCGAGACCGCAGCCGCGTCCCGCCAGCCACCGGCCTCGCCTCTACCAGGTAACTTAGTAGCGTAAAAAGGTGATAACAAACCGCACAGTTCGCATTTGTCAAGATGATTAATAGACTGAGAGTAGTTCTCTGTTTCGTACATAAACTACCAGCGGGACCCTGTTACTAAGTTTTCGCTGTACCTTCATCCGCCCGCATGTGAGCGGGCTATCTTAAGATCGGTAATTGAGAGAAGGTAAAATTCTATTGCATACACGAAACGCGATTTTTGGCCGTAATGTACTAGTACAAAACCGTTTTTGTCCTATTGCGATTGGAGTGGAATAAAGAATATTTTATCTATCTATCTAAAACCCTTCGTTTTCGGGTACGACTTGCACTAACTATTTTAGTATGGTGCAGAACGAATGTATGCTCTGTATGTAACGTGCCACATCAATCATAATAATTAAAGATATCACCTGAATAAATACCAATAAATAAAATAGCATATGGTAAGTATGTGTATAAAATATAATTTCCTTATAAGTTTAAACTTCCAAAATTCAAATAAAACAGCGACTAATATATGATAACCACCTAAATGTACAGGGTGTTTAAGTTATTAATATCGTGGTAAAACCCGTTGTTACAAATGAAACCGATAATCTAATTACGTGCTCATGTGAATATCATGCAGATCATTATTTGATTACTTCACTATTGTACTATTTAATCATATTAAAAGCACTGATTAGTTTCACACGTTGACAATTCAGACTGTATTACTATTAATTAATTTCAAATAAATTGGATTGGATGATAGATTTAAAAACGTAGTTAGATAAAATTATATATTTATTATCTGTCTCAGTGGTTTTTGTAAGTCTGCATAGTCGTTAAATTTTCTGAATTTCTGATTTTTTGGGCATTTATCAAAGAAGAAACTTCTACAAAGCATTAGAACATAAAACATAACAAAAAGTTTAATGAAATTGGTTAATTCGTTCTCTAGGTATAGCGTGACCGAGTGCAGTATGGATTCATTTTAATACTTATATAGATTGTGACTGCACTAAATAACGGAAGAATACTAGTGTCGTTAAAAGGTAAAATATAATTGAATTAAAAAGCTCAAAACCATGTTATTTATTTATTTATTTATTTATTTATACTTTATGCACAACGGTACACAGGCGGACTTAATGCCGCATGTTCTGTCGAGTTGTTAATTACATAAGTAAGGTAAGCTTCCTTATCTTATTCAATAGGTTAATTAATTGCATTTCCGTCTGAACTTATCTAATTACGGCCGACGGCCAGCTGCAAGTTTATTCGCATGAACTCCCCAGCATCCACTACTCTTTCGCCAATTACCCACCTACTTACTTTGTGTCTGCCCTTCTTTCTTGCTTATTTCACTTCGCCTTTACTTGAGATAAGAGCAATGAGATTCTCTGCGAAGTAAGTGCTGGCAGCTGACAATAGACGCTACCTGGAAACCGTTTTTTAATAAAGCCTTTGAAGAAATCTTATTACAAAGTATGCTTTTTAGTAATGCGGCCGTCATTAGCATGGTCTGGTTTTTTTTCTCGTAATTACACAGGTATATTCTTAACGAGGCCGACGAGGTAAATAAAAGTGTTATTTTTTCAAAAGCACTAATTAAAACAAATCTTTAGCACCCTTTGATAAAAGTTTAAAAGAATACTTACTTAACTTCTTGAAAATGTCAAGTCAAACAAGCAAGGAAGCAATAAAAATAAAAAGTCGGAAGATGGCGGAATGATAGAACACATCGCATCTGCTAGTCGGCATTTCCTTTCTGAAAATGAGATCGGCTTAGCGTTTTCTGCAAATACTTACAAACGAATAAGGTATATAATTTTATGGCCTACTAGCTTTTGCCCGCGGCTTCACCTGCGTGGTTGTCGAAACTTCTATCACCTATTTTACCCGTTTTGGGTTGGAATTTAAAAAACCCTTTCATCTTCACAAAAATATATACTCCGGGTTTCATGTCTCCAGGGCCAACGATTCGGGCTTAATATATAAGATAACACATAAAAATAACGAACTTACTTATCTTTCTATCGTTGAACATCTCTTTTGTAACATGTTGAGTACTGGGGTTTACCATTTATGGTTACATTAGTGTTGGTAAAAAAATAGGGTTAAACATTCGTACGTTTGAAGTCATAATTTCCATGTAACCTACTTGAAAATATAAATTGTAATATTACATACACTTGGAAAAATGATTTCTCTTGAAAATGCAAATGAGATGAGTTCAATATTCGTTCGCTAATAGTTATCGACAGCGATTACCTCATAGAATAAACTTACATAGGAAAGCGTTCATACTATTACCAAGTTGAACATTTTCCAATTTCCGCCACATGAAATATTATGAATACTCTTCGGTGCTAGCACTGAAGGCGTACTTGAAACAGGAAATAAGTCGTCGACTGTCTCCTACATACTTATGTACGTACCAATAAAATGTTGCCGTGAGATACTTACATGATTTATTTCAGATTGATTTCTGAAGTGGAAAGCAGGAAAATATATTTTTGCGTAAAGTGATACCTGTTGTTAATGTATAATATGTGTATGATATGAATACGTTTCACATTTTAGAAGAGATTATCCGAAAAGAAAATTCTTTAAATATAGAACATTGTTAACATACAAAATTCAGTTTCGAATACGAAGTGCAAGTGGGGGCGGGGCTAATTAAAGACGGTTTCTGAGCCAGCCGCTTCTTACATGATTAATTAGTGGAGGTCACATTAATACATTATCAGGTGAGGAGCCGGCAATTCGTATTTTCCAGTAAATAAATTAATTGTTACGGTAGGTGGCTTCGGATTAGCGCTCTCGACGCCGCGCTCGCCATGTGAACGTTTTTCTTATTATTTCTCTCGGGGCACTCGGAACTATTAATCTTGTTTAATGTGAAAATGTGCTTCTACGTAATTTGCACATTCCCCTAATGCAACTTTGGAACTAATTGAAGAACTAGTCTAGAATTTGACTAATACTAGGAAATGAAACTTTGTTTGGCAAAAACTGCTTTGTAGTTGAAAATTGGTATTTTCCCAACAGAAGAATTCTCTCAATTATACCTAATGACAGCAGCAAATATAACTGTCGGGTTAAACTGTGACTGTTTGTGTGTGCAAATAGGTGCGTACCTAACACAAAGGAAAACCAAATAGCTCTCAATGTTCACTTACCTTCCTGTATAAGGCTAATAAACCTTTTTGTTGTATTAATAGATCGCGTGTATCACGCGCCGCGTACACACAACGACATAATTATTAAAACTAGTTAAAATAATCTAGCGGCCTCACCTTCAGGAACCGTTTGTTACCAACTAGTTCATAGTAAAAGAGTCCTTTGAACAACACTGAATAATTTAAGCGCTATGGCTAAATTATTGCAGTACCAAGAAAAAAGTAAGTTATGAAGAATACGATATGGTACTGCAAAAAAGGTATATAATTACACACTACAACGGCAAAAAGCTTTAGATACAAGTTTATTACACTCTATGAATGTGTCCACAAAAATATTGGCTTGTGATCTCTATTACGTTTCTGTCAGATACAAATCTCAACTAAATATTTCAAAGCCCTCAGTATTACTTGTACTGAAAAATTCCTACCTAAACAGATTCAGTTTTTACGACATGTAAGGTACCTTAATGAAATTTAGAAAATCGATTATTTAAACCTTTGAACACACGAGATTCGAGACACAATAAAAAGACAATAGCAGCGCGAAAGCCGGCTCTCGCTTGGTCGTTGAAAGGTAAATATTCCGAAACCACGCTACCATGCAATAGCTAGACCAAGAAATACAGAATTTCTTTATTACACAAAACAATGGCAAAACACAAAGCACAATGTAACGTAAACAATATGCACAAAGTTCATAATATTCAAACTTCTTTTTATATTAATAATAAAAAAGTTAATTCAAGTCAAGAAGCAACTTCGTGATAAACCCGTTAACATTTTCTTTTCTTTGTTTTAAACCAAAGTAGTTGCGCGTCTGGCGAGGACGTTGCATTAATAAGTAAGGAGCGAGCTCATCATCAGAGCCTCAGTTTTAATATAGCAGAGTTCCAGCACGTCTTTCAGACTGCACGTAGATGAAAGAGGTAGCTCTCCTTAAAGACCTTTTTGGCGTTGAATGTACGTCACGTATAAGCTTTATTAAGTGAAATAAAAGCTTCACCGCGGTCAAGGCTGCTGTAAATGTGAACACCGGTGCGTGGATACGACGAGCCTCTGTGACAGATAATGGAAAAACCTGATTTCATCATACAATCAATTTCTAAAAAATCTTTTTTGTGCGGTGCAGCTTCCTATGAAATTACAGGTATTCTTCTGAGTGATATCTAAATCAAAATCTGGGTAACAAATATTAGGATTTTTTTCTTTAACTTCGGGTCCATGGAACGCCATGAATATAGCATAGATAGATGAGACTATATTTGATATATTCTGTGTGTATCATATTTTGTGTCAATTGTGGTGATTTTGATGGGAATGAACATTGCAGTGTCAAACACGAGTCAATAATGATTTGAATCTCTTGGAAGTGGCCACTTTTAAATGGCTATTACTAGTATTATTAATTACTGACATGAACGAAAGTTACTTAATTTGACATACGTCTATAATAAATCACAGCAATAACCTTTAGGTAATAAATAGTCATTCTTAACATTTACAGTGTCAATGTACCACCTAGCTGAGTCCTTCGCGAGACAAAATTAAATCGTTGGGATTAGGCCTCTGAGAAAATAGAAGCTCAGGTCAAATATGGGTCAAGAGAAAGTTCAATCTCCTCGCAGAGAACGTGCTAAATCAGACTAGATTAATATGACTGGATAACTAGTATTTATCTGATCACCGAGAAAGCTTGAATTTTTCACGATATTTTTTCAATGTTTATCGTGTCTGAGCAATAAATAAACAGATTAGAGCAATGTACGCCATGCACTGGTGTTATGTAGTTATGCAAAGGTAATCGACCCTCAGGAATTGAACAACCTTGCGACATTGGCGCTGAGTCGCTCAGCCGGAGTGTGTCGACCTGGCGGCGTCCGCCTCGGTCGTCCTCCAAACATAAATAGTGTCCCCAGTTACTTTAGTTTTCATAGGACAACATCGCTCGCTGAATACAAAATCTTAGTCGCAGAACTTTTAATCAATTGCTACTAAAAATATAAACGTTTTTCATAAACACAAGTTCTTTGGGTCCACCCTTTATAGCAGAACTTTTTACGTCATAATTTCATTTTGCATAGCAACGGATAGCATAAACATCTTTTCGCAGAAAATCGGTAAATGAGTGTATGCCAAAGCATACACTCATTTACCATACACCGAAACCGAATAATTTTGTAAGTCAGAATCATCTTTAGGCATAAATTTCATATCCATAATAATCAATAAGTATAACCATCACATCGCAGAAAGTTCAAAACCAGAATCATCTTTTGGCATATATTTTATATCCATAATAATCAAAAGTAGAACCATCATATCGCAGAAAATTCACAGCCAGAATCATCTTTTGGCATGCATTTCATATCTTATTTTGGCATGCAGCAAGCATGCAGCAAGCATGCAAACATGCAGCAGGCATGCAAGCATGCAGCAAGCATGCAAACATGCAGCAAGCATGCAACATGCAGCAAGCATGCAACATGCAGCAGGCATGGCTTCTGTCACGGCTCCGGCGCTGCGGGGCTCCGGCGGTCCCACGCGAGCTAATCGTCGCAGATGGTCTTACGTCCACCACCGCAGCTTCGGCTTGCTGGCCGGCTTCGCCGGCCAGCCTCAGCCGCGGCGCTGTGCGTTAAAACCACCTGCTCCTCAGCTCGCGGGCCGCCTCGCCCCTCCGCGCCTTCGCGGGTTTAAATTACACTCTAGGGGTAGGGCAGACAAGACTACGTGAAGTCGGTTTTGCAGCGATTCATTTCTGTCACTCACTTTTGTAGCACACCATAGTGATTTTTTAAAACAATATACATTTTTATTTCAATATGACTAATAATTATTTCTATTGAAATTCTGTTATCTTCGTAGTATGCTAAGTCAAATTATGCAAAATAATCGGCGCTCTAAATAAACGTTATGCTAAACGAAATTATGCAAAATTGTAACTCTGACAAAGGTTATTATTCTCAATAAAATTCTGCCATCTTAAAAGTATCTCATTTAAAATTCGGACATAAAAACATTAAACCAAAAAACAATTATGTTAAATATTTTTTATACCTTAACAATGTTCGTTTAAAAAAGTTTCTGCCAAGTGAGTTATGCCAAATAGGTTTCGGAGAAACAAGTTTCTGCCAGATAGAGGGCACCCAAGTTCTTTTCATCGACACGTTTTTGTTGCCACTCCGACTAGAGAATAAACAAAAGGATCTACACTGACAGTGCTATTTTTTTTCTCCGTAGCCAAGATCTTTTTTTGTTATGCCTAACTTTATTTTCAGTACCTAATTATACATAATAATTAGTTACAAATCGAAATACATAACAGTCATCCTAATTTCATAGATTTGTTTTCAAATCACAATAACAGTTTTCATATTAAAACTATACAATTAATACAAATTGCAATCAATACATGAATCATTATGTCGGTAATTTCTAAACGAACAAAACAACATTCTATTTTTTCCTGTCCCATTTGAAAGCTTTGTAAGTACATAAATGCGTAACGAAATACAAAATGGAGGTATGTTTATTAATTAGTAATTTTGTTAGTGTGGAATATCCGAAATCGTTGTTCCTAACGTGTGGTGTGAGTACAGACGCCGCCCGACGATGCAGGGCGGCAAGGGCGCGCGGTCCACCAACCGCTGCAGCATCAAATCATTCACTATTCTCCCTGAATATCGTTATTAAAACCTTCGTTTTATTCCCCAAAATACACTTCCATTTTACTACGTTGTTAAAAGTTGGAATACATCAAGTTGCTTTAGGTCTGCCGCAGTATTCAAGACAATGAGGTGTGTTAATTTTACAACTCGATTCTTTTTTGTTTTGTATACCAATACCTATTACGATTCAAAGGGTCTTTTTGGTCTAGTGGAAATAAATGACTTGACTTTTGGCTTATACAGATTTAGTGTGTTCTACCTGCAAAAAGCAGTCAATAATTTTCATCCATTAAATCGATACAGAATACCTTCATAAATAATATCAGCTAATCTAAAAAATACAAATGTGGCACACCTAGTACCCGGGGAACCACCACACCGCGTAGGGTAACCCGTGTTATTTATCAAACGGCAATTTAAATACTTTCTGAGCTCATGAGTAAGTGATGTGAACAAATTACGTAAATGTATGTTTAGTATTACGGCAGGGAAATTGAATCCTTGGGGAGGCTGCTGCCGGCGTCGGAGGATTTTTTCGAAGTCAATTGTTAAGGGTACGCCATTGAGCGATGTTTATATCTACCTTTAAGTGTAGGTAGTTAAACACGGGCATGATCTGTAGTTAATAGTGTATGAGGTGTATGAGGATAAATAATAATAATAGCAGCCTATAACTGTCCCACTGCTGGGCAAAGGCCTCTTCTCATACAGAGAAGGCACGAGCATTGATCACCACGCTTGCTCAAGACGGGTTGGCGATTTCAGACTTATATTAACTACAAGTCCAGGTTTCCTCACGATGTTTTCCTTCACGGATCGGATTCGGTGAAGGATAAATGTATACGGTTATTAATTAATAATTGGTGGTCAGAAGGCCTTTACTATTAATTAAGTTCTACTTATGAGGGGTTTCCGAACGTCCTCAACCGATACATTACATTATATTAGGGTACTGTTGTTGAGCACTGGTTCATTACACAATAATCTTCCAAGTAACAAAATTGTTATGATATCTATTTTTTAGTAGGTATTATAATCTATCGAACTTATTAGACATGGCTTATAAATAATGCACGTTTAAAGATTAACAATAGAGTTACTAAAAAATATTCGGTTCATCGACCTCTTTCATTTACGTGTAAACATTTCCCTGTGTTAGTTACGCACACCCCTTCCTTATGGGGGTGAAAATAGTCATAAAACAGAGACAATTTTTTTTTGCTTGTTGTCGGGCGAGGCGACAGTCTCTGCCGAGGTGTGCTAGCCCCGGGCCTTTGATAACTCATGAAAAATTCAAGTGCTCCCGACAATATCTACAGATACCTACCTATAAGTGTTTCTGGCTAAAGAGTTCGGGGAAAACTTCCTAGCTGAAAAATCTGCCTAGCCCGATGAAAATTTTAAATAAATGAATATTTAAATAGGGGTTTATCTTCTACATTTTCTGCCTAACCCTCTGGCGACTAGAGGTGTGAAAATATTATGTAGTTACCTTCCAGTCAGGTTAGCTATATCAATTAGATTTAAAGTAATTAACATAATTTCAAAATTGATGTCTGCAGGTAAAGGTAAATGGGCGTACTGAATAAGTACGCGTAGTAATAAAGTAGGATTTCACATAATTAATTGCTCACCGCTTCGGAAAGTTTATGTTAATAGCTAGGCTTTAAGAAAAGTACTTGAAGTTATCATTATAAATTATTAAAGCTGTTTCTGATCATATCAATGTGTTTTCAAGATGATATAACAATATTTCAATTTCCTTATATGGGAAAGTATTTAAATAAAAAGTCCAAATTATGCATGTGTGTTCTGTGACATTTTTAGATCCGACATGTATGGGTCATCGAAGGCGTACCACATCTAACTAGCAACTTCTAAATAAAAGGAATAAAAATCTCAAACGTCAGAAGCTGAAAAGTGGAAATGTGACGACCTAACAAATATCAATTTCATCATTTACGCAAATCGTATGTATGTTCACAATTTCTTACGTTAGGGGAGTATGTATATTCTAATAAAAGTCGTGCAATCTCAGCGCCCCACACAGATAGCGCAGAAATATTGCCTTCATATCTGCCACGAGCAGTAAATTGCCGAAAAAATGTTGTTGATCCCTCGTACATAATAAACTAATACATATTTCATCAACGTCAACATAGATTGTGCTCGCTAGCGGACTATTTATTACATATTCTGGAAATATAAGTGCGAAAGGATAAGCCTCGTAAAACACAGATGCTGAATATACTGGCAGTATACACAGGACGTACATATTATACACGTCTAATCTACATAGGCGAACAAATATGTCTCAGCTCCACCGGCATTCCCAAATGTAATCAGTCAGGCCTGAGTACGAGTCTCAGGGAACTTCATGTAAATGGTTTTACCAGACCGCGGATATCATTGGCGGCAAATTGACATTTCTAGGGAATACATATCGAATCAAGTTGTAAGTACGATAATGTAAACGTAAAGTCTGTTTTTATCGGAGAAGTGCAGAATTCGCACATTTTATTTATTATTGTTATGTACAACAATCTCCCACACATAGAGTTGACTCTCACAGCCCTTGAATAAGAATGTTAGTCTAATCCAGAAATCCCTACTTGGCACGTCATGAATGGCTCCGATAAAGCGTTCTCCTATACGTGATCGGCATTTACACAATACAGTTTAGGCGCATAAAATAATTTGGAATACACAGCCAACAGCACATTTAAGAAATTATTTCTCTTCGTATTTCCTATATCAATCGTTCATTTTGTTCAAGATTCTTTAGAAGTTAATTTTAAATGTCAGACTTAAATTGAAATGCATTGCACCTGGGTGTCAAGGAAAGTGTAGTGCTGTATATTCGTATACCTATTCATTACGTTGATTTTCTTCCGTTTCATTATCCGGGTGCACAGTGGGCGTAAATAAGACTGGATGTAAATCATGTCATTAGAGGCGGCTGCGATCGGCCCTCGGCCCGCTTCTAATTGAAAATAAATCTCATTAGTTGAGAGGTTGGCAGAAGCGCATTTTATATTTTCTGGTTCTCCTTTAATATCCAGGAGATTTGGTTTTGATATGATTTTAAGGTATTATTTTTTTTTATTACCTATATTAAATAGGTAACGTTGCTCAATATAATATGAGCTGTACGTGTAGTAAATGATTAAGTATTTATTTATTTAGTTATGGATATTTTTCTAAAAATAAAATTACCTAAGTTTTCCGCAAGATTGTGAGAAGCTTTAAACTAAATAAATTGTATTAAATACACATAAGTAACAACGACCCGAAACGAACAGTATTAAAAGATTCTATCGATATAAAATACATGTAACACATTCATTGGAAAAACATTTGATCAATAAAATGCGAAGTACTGGACACGATCCAGTAGCGTTCTACGAAATGGTAAAAATAACACAAAGATACGCAGCACAATGCCAATAGAGAAATAAAAAGATTTTAGTAGTTGAGCTACCTATTCCTGTGTGCGAAAGATAAGGGTCATAAATGAACTCCGATAGTAACGGTTGAAACAAAGGCCGGGAGAGCACTGTTTGCCCTGACTCAGATACCCCGGTGCCGGAGAATGAAATGAAATGGGGCCGAGCGAAAACTACGCTGGCACACTTTATTCCGCAAAAGCCACTGGTTATTAAAATAATCCATCAACGTAAGTAATTAAAATAAAAAGCTTTTTATTTTTACTTTTTAGTTAGTCTCAATGTCTGACTACGTTGTAGAGTAACTTTCAAAAAAAAAGTACGTTTTTCTAAAAAAATTGAGGAGTTCCCTCGATTTCGGCATGATATCAGATTGTCATCAGATCCTGGACCTGATGACAATGGGACCATTTGGGAAGTCTACCCTTTCAAACAAAAAAAGAATTGTTCAAATCGGTTGGTAAACGACGGAGATATGCGCGAACAAACATAAAAAAAAATACAAACATCCGAATTGGGAACCTCCTCCTTTTTTTAGAAGTCGGTTAAAAATTTATGTTTTAGACACATTATGCACCATCAAATTGTTAATTATAAATGTTAAATGCTAAACTAAACCAATTTATAACGCTTGAAGCAGAAGGTTACAGAATTTTATTCCGCTTTATAGTTTGAATCGCTATTGTAGGCCTGTTTATTATTAACCTCGTGCTCGTTTCCAAACAATTGGTACTTACATATTTTTATGGATATTTGAACCCCTCCAATAAACTTTCTGACCTTAATGACGCGATTGTAACGTGTATGGAATCTACGTTTGGATTTTGGTATCACGTAACAAAACACTGTTACGTGTGAAAAACACAAAATATGTACCTACTAAGGTATTTTTCACATATGTATGCATACATAAAGTAATGCGCAAAAAATGGTCTACCTTTCGACACTGAAGCAAAAATATACAGGAGGCATATTGTGTGTACCTCCGTCAATAACTCGAAGGTAGCCGGCCGATCCATATTAATATTTAACGTGGATAGGGAACCCCTCCCAACGAGACATTAATGTCAGGATAGCGTGAGAACCAGCACCTGCTGGAAAACTGGGTAAAAGCGTAAAAATATACCACGTTATAATTATATCACTTACAAGTGCCTTAGGGATGGTTATTGCAGCCAATATTAGCAGTTCGTTCAGTTCTACCCTTTTAGTAGCTTACAAATGAGTGCAAATACACGGAAAAGGCAAATAACAAGCAATTATTACGATATTGTTTCTTTTTGTGACTTCGAGTTCACTTCGAACTACGTTCAGCAGAAAAACGATAATAACTCCGTCTCAGAGAAACATAGCTACGTATTGAAGTGAGTCGAGTTTCAGCGCAACAACATTCACTTTAATTTTTCATTTCAGTGCAGATAAATAAACGGCAGCGAGCGCCGACCACCTGCCTGACGAGCTTTTCACTATATAGGTATTATCAATGCCCTCTTTTTCCCCTTTTTATCTTAATGCGGAAACCTTTAAACCATGTTTATTGTACGGATTACATAATAAGCATTAATGATTTAGGATATTTTTCGACAAAAATAATAAATTAACTTCAAGACAAACAAACTCCTCGAATTCAGATTCTTCCATTCTTAGTTCTAGTTCGGATGAAAATTCTTTGGATTTCAAATTGAGGTAGAAGAAATATAAAGCTTTGATAGACGAAAGCTTCGAAGCCCGGACTGAGTTTTTATTAAGTTGAACTTGTTGAATCGCCATCGCTATCCTGAGAGCTAGGAGCTTACTGAAACCTTCGCGTTCCTAAGTAAAATATACGGTTTTAAAACTTGGTAGCCAATTCGCATAAACCATCGAACGGATTACTATAAAATATGCGATTTAAAAATCGCACGTCGTTAATTGGCGATTACAAACAGTGGTGTCAAATAATATAACAGTAAAGGAACTAAGTGCGTAACAAGTAAGTGTATGCCGTGAAAATTCTTGCAATATTATTTGATAGCATTATGTCTTTATTATTAGTTTTCCTCACAACAGTAAATGCGGTTACAGACATTTTATTTTTTTACTAGCTGTCCCCCGCGGTTTTACCCGCGTTATATCAGATTTTTGGAAAGAAGTTAAAAAGTATTCTATGTCCGTCCCCTGGTCCTAAGCTACCTTTCCACCAATTTTCAGCCAAATCGGTTCTGCCGTTCTTGAGTTATAAAATGTGTAACTAACACGACAAGAAGTCATACCCGTTGAAATTAAAAACTAACTCGAAATAATTAATAAATATGTGCTTATTTTCACAAACTGCTGTTCCTAAGACCGAGCCTTTCAATTAATTCTCGTCTAGCCTTAATCTGCATTTATATGAACTTAGCAAGATATTATAGGTGTTATTAGCCTGTTTGTAATCAGCGTGGAGGGTCTGAAGAGTAATCTCATTATAGGCAAATAGGAAACGGAGCGCGCGCAGCGAGGTACACGGGCGCGGAGCGCAACTGCTACCACCCTCTGAAAAATTGTTGAACCGTTATCAGATCAGCGTGTCTCAACATAGTATGTTTTAATTTTAAATTTCATGTTAAACTATTGATTTATTCAAAAAAATGTTACGGATGCCTTGATTTACAACAGATGATTTTGGATGACAACATGCGTGAACTTATTATAACGTGATTTACTAGTAAAATAATCCTTAGATTACTTCGGAAAGAAAAACAATGACGTGTAAATAACCGATCTGACACATTAAATGCATCAGTTTTAGTTTATTACTACTATACAGAAATAGTTTTAAGCTACAAAACCAAAGTAAAGTACAGTGCATGCTAGCTCTTCATAAAGATTGATAACACAACACACTAGACCGGCTTAAATCTTTCCATTCATCAAGAGCATCCCGATCTCTTTGTGTGTGCAGACTGCATTCATCTGTTCGCGAAACTATGTTACAATTCAATTTTCTCTGAAGTACTACGTAGCAAAAAGTAATATGTGAGGTAACAAAGAGCCGACAGCTAGCCGCAATGCTATTGTAGAGACTGCAGACTGCGCTCCCTCACTCCCGTCTGCCCTTCAGACGCTCATATGACGACGAAACTTCTTATATACCGTCATGTTTATCTAGACACACTAAGTACGCAAGCTTTTTCTTTTTGTAGCTACGATCTAGAGTCGTCCGTTGTTCATCAAGTATGCAGATTTAAAACGAATTCCTATCTCACAAGTTTCCGTGTTATTGCTCGATTTTGCGTCGGTCTGTACAGAACATGAACTTTTTTTAGTTACTTCCAACACTGAAAATGAAAATTGAAGTATGATGCATAAAACCGCAGGTCAATTACTTGAGTACTTACCAACAGGAATACCGAAAGCCTACACTCAATCAAATTGAAATAAATATTTTCCGCAAGTTTTCCATCAGCGTCAGGTGTTCTGTTTTAGGAACGGGATGAAAATGATGGCTCTGGCGTATCGGGCAGCGAGATGAAAATTTGCTTGTTGTGCAAACGAACAGCGAATGGCATCGTTCGTTCATCAAATAAAATGCGAACGAAAGCAGTTGTCAGTGAACCCGGACTGCAAACACACGGCTAATTGCAAGAACCTCCCGTCCGATAACTACGTGAAAATTTAATCCTTTCGCTTACAACCTTTTTTTATTCTCATTAATCCTTCGTTAAGTCTGGCAAAATTGAATTTGTTTTATGTCATACGTATTTTTTACCGTGCCGTTCAAAATTTTTGCGGAACATTTTGCATTGTTGTAACTACCAAGTATTTATTATTCAAATAACACACACATTAAGGTGCCTAGCCATTCCAAGAATCTGCATTATTTTTTTTACCTTGACGATAAAACTTTAACAAACAAAAATGTAAAGGAGGTTTGTACACAAACCTTTTTCAGTATATTATTGAAAGGTAATTCATTTTTTTCGGTGGCATAAAAACATGACGGTTATGTTTGTAATCTATCAAAAAGGAAATGAGAGAAACCAAAACACAGTCACAGCAAAATGACGAGACGATAACATGACTACAGTAGCACCGTATTTAGCGAGAAGTTTGTACGAGTGTACGTTTTAAAAGTTGAACAAGTTTAAGAGATTCCTCACTTTTTAATACTTTTAAATGATAATGATGGTTATGGATATGAGCTTGTTTACTCATAGTGTCCCATTATTTAACAAGAGTTACATAGGTAGTAGGTACTGCATTAAGCCTAAATTATTGAAGTTTCTATAAACAAAAAATCTATACCTTAAAGTCTCTACCTAATATAAAACGGTTTATTCGCAACAATATCAATAAAATGACGTAGTAAGAACCCATTTAATTAACTAGAATTACCTATGTACTAACGTTTAACGGTCGCAGAGAAACAAAATCAAGAATCAATCGTTTAAATTCCATTTCTACCACATTGTCTATAGATTGTTATCTACATTTAGATTCACAGATTTTTATAGAAAAAAGCTGTGATTTTCTAATTATGCTTTATAAACATTCAATTATAATGTGAATGCGTTCTCAATTAGACTGTTAAGAAATGTAACATAAATGGCCACTGAAGGCGTGATAACGTTAGTGTTAGTCGGGCCGGGGCCGCTCCAGGGGTCTACTTTGTACTGCATTAAATCGTGATATTAATTAACAGTAATGTTTATATTTATAAATATTTTATTGTGTTTAACACTTATTACGGTAAAAACACAGGATGATGGTACGTACGTTACTAAAATTTAATTACCTACTTAAGTATCTTAATTTTTTTTGGGGGGAGTGTGAAATCACCAAATGACTGCTCCCGCGACGGGAGGGCGTGTCAGACTTTTACTGACTAAAACCCACTTATGTTCCTTCTGTTGCCCTTTATGTTTCGAGGTCACGGTAACTAAGTATCTTTTTTTTTTTTGGTGAGTGGGAAATCATCGAATGACTGCTCCCGTCCTGGGTGCGGCGGGAGGGCGTGTCAGACTCTTACTGACTAAAACCCACTTATGTTCCTTCTGTTGCCCTTTATGTTTCGAGGTCACGGCAACTAAATATCTTACATTGCAATGCGTTCTCTGTTTTTATTTTTATTTCGTTTGCAGAAATTTTTTCAAGCTTACTGGACGATGGGGTAAATGCGATTCAGAATTTTAAAGCAAACTTTTACTTTGTGGAAGAAAAGGTATTTTTATTAACTTAAAGGTACTTAATATTTTTTGATTACCTTATAATAATTAAATGTACGACATTGTTTTAGATACAAGTATCGTCAGCAAAACCAGAGAAAGTTGACATACATTTATATTATGAGTGTCTGTGTGGAGATTGCAGGAATTTTGATTCCGCGATGTTAAGACCAACAGTGGAGAAACTCGCCTCGTACCTGAACCTGCATCTTTACCCTTACGGAAATGCAAAGGTATGAACAAAAAGGTTATAAACTATCTAGACCATAAATGTAAAACAGCCATATAAAACGTCAACGTTCGCGGGTCGCGCGTAATGATTAGGTGCTATCAAACATAAACAATTGATAATAAATTTGTACTATCGACCTCATTAAGTGAGGAAAAGTGTATAAAACTGACACAATTATTACATTTTATTGATATAGGAATACTATAAAATTGCGATGTGAACATACATTTTTTCTTTTTTTGACACCTTATTAAAAAAATCATCAAATAGTTTAAACTAGCCTTTTTATCTTCTTGTTTATCTCTTTACTTATTGTTTATGTGTTTTTTTAAGTCAATCAGATTAATACGGCCTAAATAACTGTATTATTTTACATCGTACTCTCAAAAGCAATGTTTAGTTAAATAAGATACAATATTCTTACACAACATTTAGGTTACTGATTTCAATCCGTACTAATACTATAAATGCGAAAGTAACTCTGTCTGTCTGTCTCTTCTTCACGCCTAAACTACTGAACCGATTTCAAAGAAATTTGGTGCAGATATAGTCTGGGACCCGAGATAGGACATAGGATAGTTTTCATTCCGGAAATCCCCCGGGAACGGGAAGTATATGATTCCACGGGGACGAAGTCGCGGGCAAAAGCTAGTCATTAATAAAAGAGAGGAAATGCTTCGCATACCTCCGTCTGTTTTATTGCAGCTCTGACGTCATAGGGGTCCCCGGACAGAATAAAAAATAAGCAGAGAAATGATAATATGCGTCATCTAAGTAAATACTTTGATGTAACATCAACGGCCTTTGTCCTTTACATAACCATCACACATCAGTTACAGATAATACTAATATTGTACCCAAACTTCAAACTTTTTGTGTAGTTTCTACGAACGTGACTTAGTAAAAATCACATAGTTCATTGCACATTGTTAGAGAAAGTTTTTCAGAAAAGTTTTTCATAGTATAATATACTGTACTCTTTGGAAAAGTTTTTTACTCACAGCTATTAACAACATGTTTTTCTATTTTCGTTTTTTTAAGACACGCTTGTAAAGTGCAATGCCCAGGCACTGCTTCAATTTTTTAAGTATTTACATTGAGCCTACCTAAATATTTTATTATAAAACATTAACAAAGTTTTTAATGAGTGATCATAAAATATAATAAATAAACAGTCATTTGTGTTCGATCAGCAAATATATTCAATTTTTATTTTTATTACAATCAGGTTGCGTGCTGTCTATTTTAAACAATAAAGTTTTTTGAATTAGGCAAAGGCAATCCACCCGTCGCGCGTCGCGCCGTTATCACATATATACTATAATACTGGACGATAAGAAGTTTTATTTAATTTTCCTCACTAGTGTGTTAAAAGTGCCAACTTGTGTCATACTTTTTTATTTTAATTTACTATTAATTTACTGGATTTAAGCATTGGGGTAGTCCCAAGATATTTAGATATATGTATTTGTTTGTTGTCCTGGGCTTGTGTGAAAACGCCTTCTTTGTACAAGGCGACATCGACAGTGCAATTTTGCCTTTTCAAGGTGGACCCACTGTTGCGCTCGAAGCAATGAATTCTAAATTTTTTTTTTCCAGACAATTGACAAAGGTAACGGCGTGTATGAATTTAAGTGCCAGCATGGTCCGGATGAGTGTTATGGCAACAAGCTGCATGCCTGTGCCATCGACTACCTCGGCAATATGACGAAAGCGGTTTTATTCAACTCCTGTATGATGGAATCCTCCAGAACTAATAGAGGATCTAATGATGAAGCTGCTGATGAAGTAACATTCAACATATTCCTATATAAAATACACACATACAAATCTAATTTGTTTCGTAGTTTTGTACTTATTATTATTATGTATTTATTTATTAATCATAGGAATTAACATTACAAAAATTTAAGTGTCTCCCAAAACCGTCTTGACGTAAATATGATGCAGCTAACGCCCGTGGGTGTTAATTAAAAAAAAATCTTTTCTTAGTACTTGAAGTTTCTTACCCCTTATAGTTTAGGCGAAAAGTTGTTATCTCTGTCAGTCAGCTACTCGTTTTGTATTTATAGACATAAACTTGAAAGATCTACCTAACAATTACAAAAAAGTAATCAATCAATCAATCAATCTTTATTTGTATATTATGTACAATTTGATATTTTAAGCCAGTATTATAAAGACGGTGACGATTATTCCATTACTAATTTAGTGGTACATACAGCTTTTTTTTTCAAACAAGTATAATCTCTCTGTTTTTATCCTATTTTTATATATATTTATGTATACAAAGTAATCTAAGTTACTAAAACTTAGTCAACATCAGCTATTTGCCAAAGCAAGACCCGGCAAAATTGGAGCAGCTAGCATTTCCTAGGATTAGCCAGAATGCATTGTCAAAAGTACAAACAAACAAGCATTCGCTTTCGTTTCTTGTACCTATAGATAATTCATCTTGTTATTTTCAGTGTGCCAAGATTGAAAACATAAACTCGGAATGGATAAAGGAGTGCGCAAAAGGGTCTAAAGGAAATGCTCTTCTAAAATATTATGGAGACGAAAGCAAAAAGATTGGCTTCAATTACGTTCCCTACATCTTGATCAACGGAGTATTGAATGACGGAAACAATTTCATGAAAGACGTGTGCGCAGCATTTAAAACCCCACCACTGGAGTGTAAAAGCGTCAAATAAAATCAAAAAATAAATAAACGTTACTTTACCTTGTTAAAATAGTGTATTCTATTTCGTTTTAAGCGATTACGAGCCGCATAGGATATAACTAACTATCTCACTTACCACCATGTATGACATATGTCACCATAATAGTGTGTAATTTTTTTAAACGTGGTCACTCACTGTTAAGCACTTTTTTTTAAGGTTGGGAAATCATCAAATGGCTTCTCCTACCCTTGTGACAGACTTTTACAGACTGAAACCCACCCTTGTTTGGTTGCCCTTTATGTTCCTGAGCCACAGTAACTATTAGAACTATTCCGCAACCCCGGCAGGACTGTTAAACCGTAGGAAAGTTGTTTACTGGTTAACTGAAATGAACCATGGTGACCACAATTTTAGGGCTTACAAACAATAGCTTATAAATTATTTATTTTCTAGTAATGTGCTTACGTTTTTATACTTCAAAACTGTTTAAAATCAATAAGATATGTATATTATGAAAAAAAAAGCAACAATCAGTGATTTTGTGAGTGTTGATTAAAGTTATTTAAACATCTATTATAGTTACGCCAATCTAACTTGCAGTGTAGAAATTGATTCAATTCAAAATTAAAATAATATATGTATAACTTCCATATTAAAAATATTAGTTTCAGAACATGGCATTTCATTCCATGACATGAATCTTTTTGATTAAATTAAAGAGCATACAACCACAAATAATATTATTATATATATTTCTTCGGGTTAACTAAACAATAACCGGGGCAAATTGCAACAAATGAACATAATATAAGATAACCTCGAAACCAATGCTCGAGGAAGTGTGCGATATGAGGGCAAAGACATTTTTATTCTTTGCAAAGACAACTATTACAGTAAGTAGGTAATAAAAAGACGATAAAGAAATATCGTCAAATGGGCAAAATTATCACAATTGGTCATAGGCTATTTGATACTACAATCACTTTGTCACCAAGCCATCTTTATAATTGCCTGGTCAAGTAAGCTCAGTCGAGGTTCAACAGTGCACAATGAATTACAAGATAGTGTTACTTCAGTTATTTATCGGAATTGCGATATGTGACCCAACAAATACTGGTAAGAAAATACTCAGAGTAAATCAAAGTTTGTGAACTTTGTAAGTTTAGAAATAATGAGAATTGTTTTTAGGACACTCATTTAGAACAAGTAACAACACAGAAAACTGGAACGGAACTTCGAACGTGAGTGAATTATGACTTTGAGATTTCCAAATAAGTTTTCATTGAATTGTTTTTTTTTCTTCTAAAATAAGTTAACTCTGAACATTATGAGCACATTGTCTGGAATTAAACAGATTTCGAATAATATTCCAGGCCCCTTCAGGTGTACCTGCACTAAAGGACAAAGTTACAATCAAAGTGTATTATGAAACCTTGTGTCCGTTCAGTGTTGATTTCTTCGTGTACCAGTTAAAGCCTACTGTGGAAAGACTAGGCTCACATATAGACATACATTTAATACCCTACGGACACGCCAAGGTATGTGAAATTTTATCATCGTGGATAATGTGATATTTTTAATTTATATTAAACACGCTGTGGGTCATTGCTTAAGCATTAGTTCACACGAAATAGAAGCATTAAGTATTTGTCGTTTAGAAACATTTGTTCAACCGTAACCTACATTACCGTTAGAAGAAGATTAGGGTAATTTTTCATAGCCATTGTATTCTTTCAAAAAGGAATAAAACCATTTGTGATAAATTACTGTTTCGGACTATCCGCTGCACGTTTATTTACTTTACTTCATTATATCTCATTAAAAGCTCTTCGTTAAACCATGATTGCGCATATAAACATTTCTGTTATGGCATACTTATCTATATTAAACGCAACGCTTAACGTAACACTAAACTGTACTTTGAATTAAGACTTCCTATCTATTAAAATTAAATATGTCTGCGCCTTCATTATGCCTGAAGATATGTATGTAGGTATGTTTTCTGACTTACGCTATGAAAATTACTATAAACGATTTTAAATTACTCTTGGAAATATAATATACGTCTATTACGACTGTAAACCCTGTTGAAGTGTCCCCACCACGCATGTCGTGTACTAGTCAAGCGAGGGAGACAAATTACTTGATACTTGTAATAGGCACTGCTGTCGTGCAAGTCCTAGTGCAGTTACCTTGCACGCAATGTGGTTCATATTCATTAGGAATGTCTGAACTACCCCAGGATATCTTTAAACAGCGTAAATCTATTTAGGCCAGTCCAGGTTGCGCTTGATGTCCGTAACACGAATACAATGGGATATAGCATCCTGAGCTGTAGGTTTAATGGAATGCTTTGTATTAAGTAGGCCTTTGAAATCAACTCAGCGACTAGGAAAGCCTAGGCCAGTCGGAAATAACACAAACAATACAAAGAGATATCTAGTAAAGGCGTTCTACCGCTTGTGCTGTAAAAATTCCCATCGGGGTTTTTAAGGATGAAATGCTGTCATCCCGCTTATGCTAACAACATAAACATAATGACTAAGGTAATGTACCTTAGTCATTTTTTAGGCTAAAAATCTTCAAAATACTTCTTCCGCTCTAGGTGGAGCGCTACGCTCTACTCAGAGCGCAAAGGGCAAACCTTTGAGTTCCGGGGCCAGTGTAACTCTACCACGGGGGACACGGTAACTCTTTCTCACAATTCTACAACTCGCTGGCTTGAGCTCACTTTTCTTATAAGGCGCTCCACCCACTGCACCGCGCTCCGTCGCGTAGCACGGGATTGCAGATTTTACCGTTGTATGCAAGTATCTCAATCTATATAGAAATCACGCCTAGCACAACACACTGCCGTGCCGACGCGGAAATGCGCAAGAAGGCGCAATGGTAAAATCTGCCAACCCGCGCTACGCGACGGGGCGCGGTGCAGTGGGTGGAGCGCCTAACAGTGCTATAAACCCCGATTAAGCACTTGACGGGGCCCTTCAGAACCGATGCCTGACGGGGTTGCGGAATTGTTCCAAAGAGTTACCAAAGGATCATGGGAGGGTTTTAGTAAAAGTCTGATAAAACCCCCCATTACCGCATTAGCATTGTAGTGAAAATTGCTGTAGCTTAGCTCCGTACTTCCAGACTCGTCGTGTATTCGGCGGCTACAAGTTCAGCTGCCAGCACGGCATCCCGGAGTGCTTCGGTAACACGGTACAAGCGTGCGCAATAGATGCGCTGCGCAACACTACGCAAACAGTCGCCTTCAACACCTGTCTCATGCAGAACACCTCGTATCGCACCGGATATCAGTACTTCATTTCCATTTTCCACTGGGTAAGTATTGCATTGCAAAAATCTGCCTTCTCAATAGTTCATGGATAGCTAGCGTTCAGTTTATTATAACACAAAGCAAGGCTGTTAAAAATTAGTACCTAATCACGAATGTATTCCTTATCTTAATTTTCCTTCAGGCGTTAAGTACCTATTCGAAACATTGAAAGAATGTTTTCATTGATAATTATTGTTAGGATGATGTAAAAACAAAAAGTAAGAACAAAAGTAAAAACAAAAGAATCAATCAATATGAATCATCAGGAGTTGTGATTACTTCGGTTATTTTGCAAAAAATCCTCTAAGAACTTATTAGTAACTCCAAGGTCATAGATTAGATCATACTACTTGGGAAAAATCTAATTTGGATTAAGGTAAAATAATAATATTACTTTATTTTAGAATCCAAAAAAATACTTAAATAGGTATTCTCTTTGCAAATGATTGGCTCTTCTAGATAATTTGAACAAGACATGCAAGAACACAATATAATTGACAGTACAAAGCGTAGACCTAAAATAAGCTTCGACCAGTTTCTGCTAGTTAAATATAATTCTCACAAAACTGGTAAATCAGATAATGACGTGTACTCTTAGGTCTCTGAGTTGTTTCTGTCAAGTCAGAACAACTAGTAAATAGGTACTTGCTGCCATAAAAGACTACTAGTCTGTTTCCAGTTTTAATGCCCGAGCCGTTCCTAAAGCTTCGGGCCCGCGTATTTACCTTAGTGATGGTTTTTCTAAGAGATGAGTGCATTGTTCAAAGAAGCTGCAAGGGCAGATTATATTACTTAGACTAACAGTAAAAATTGCATGTTTGTAGACAATTTGCTTGTTGCTCCTTCTTTGATGTTGAAAACGTTTGTAACATACGTCCGCTCGACCGCTCACAAGACTACTAAAAGCGTGCTTATTAAAACCTTGTTCTTTTTAGTGTGGTACCCAGCACGATGTAAATGTTCAAGAAATATGGGAGTGCGTGAACAGCGAGCGCGGTTCGATCCTTCTGAAGCAATATGGTGACGAGACGCATGCCCTTGCGCCGTCCTTCGTACCTTTCCTGACGATAGACGGCTCCACGGAGTACCAAGACGTAGCTATAAGGGATTTATTCCCGACAGTCTGCCTTATGCTTAAGCCAATCCCTACAGAATGTACGACGATTTAATTAGGTGCTAAACTAATTTATTCATAACAATTTATGAAATGATATTATAAGTACGTTGTATAACATATCTACGTCTTTTTCGGATTCCGTACCAGAATGGTACAAAAGGAACCCTTATTTATTAATAATAGTATCATTGATAAAATGTTTTAATGGACCCTGAAAGAAAACTACCTTAAATCGTTAAAATATGTAGATAATTTTACTGAAAGGAAATAATCATTTCTTTTTAAAAAGAAATAAAACTGCTTTTAACTACGTTCGAAAATGTGTCACACCCAGGAATCCAACTGGCTTAAAATGGAAAAGCCAACATTCTGTACTTTTATGATATCAATCGATAGTATCATTTATATAAGAATCAAATCTTTCAAGCAACGATGGTAAATTAAATAAGAGGAAAACCATAATAATTTAAAGTAGGCCATCAGGGCCCATTAAAACTTCTCATCCTGTATAAAGCTGTAGGAGTGTAGGCTTATTAGATGTTTTCTCACCTAAGTGTTTCCTAGTTGACCCACTCTTATGATTGTTTGTTATAATAATATGTACTTATTAAAATAACTAGGTACGACAATTTAAAAAAGGCAAAGTTACGCTAGGTTTAATTAATGTAACGTAGCAGTCAAAGATTTTTATAAATCATTAAATAAATAAAAACGGCCTAATTTATGTTAGTATTAGTATTACTAAAGACTTACACAATAAACATTAAATTCAATACAAGCTTTATTTAACCCTTTGATACGAAATTCACAGCGAATGAAACGATTTCCCACCCGCCGCCATTTCATCTAAAGAAGGCTTCCTTGGACAACAACAATCCCGGTGTATCCCACATCAAGACAAAAGGGAATCGATTCCCGCCACGGAACAGCGGCATTCGTATGTGTCGAGCACGAAGCAATGTAGCCGAAATCCTAAATGGTTGAAACTATTGTTCTGTCGTAGGTATAGCTCGACAAACTCGGGGTTTCGAAGGCTCTCCCGGGGAATTGTCGGTGCATGGCATGTGGACACTTTCCCACACGTCGTCGCGGTGTCGTCGCGTTGTCGTCGGGACTCTTGCCAAACTGTCACACTTATTGTTTCTCCTATTCGCGACGAAAGATAACTGCTTCACCTCACGCGCTGTCGCAGTTTCGCTGATAATTATGTCGCCAATTAATTTGGATTGGTTGCTTATTTTGCTGTAAGTAATTATAGATATTGGTTTGTTAGTTACTTAGTTAGGCAGACAGTGTAGTTGATCAACTACAATTTGATACCATTTGGGATTAGTACTTACAGTAGTTACTACAGCTGGATAACTTTATTGTTTATTCAAAAACTGAACAAGTTCCTGTATACGTGTATAAAGAACAACAGACATATAAGGAAGTTATGGTTTAAGGAAATGGTATTGAAACGATTACTTAACTGACCGCAAAAGAGATCAACTTAAGTAATTACACTAATTACTCAAACCAGACTTGTATTAGATTAATGCAAAGTTTGGTTTATGATTAGTTTCTAACCGGCCCAGCACCAGCATAAGTCTGTACAATACAAAGATATTAAATACTCAAACAGTTTTATCTCCCGATTTATCATAGGTTCTTAAGAAACACAATATGTTTCTGAACTTTTGCATAAAAAATAAAATGCCTAGATCTAAATAACACAATGTTTACGTTGTAACATCAATTGCTATGTTACCGTACAAGGCGTTTCGAAAGTGAATATTTTGATAGCAGGTAATCCGTACTATCCGGAATTCCGGACTAATATTATAAATGCGCAAGTAACTCTGTCTGTCTCTTCTTCACGTCTAAACCACTGAACCGATTTTAATGAAATTTGGTACAGAAATAGTCTGGGACCCAAAGTAAAGAGGACATAGGATAGTTTTCATCCCGGAACACCCCCGGGAACGGGAACTATTATTCCACGCGGATGAAGTCGCGGGCAAAAGCTAGTGTACAATAAAAAACATATTTTCTTGTAGAATGTATAAATACATCATTCTGAGTTGTATTGAAAATAAAATTTAAATAAGAGGTCTACACGGAAAAAGTGGTATGCACCGACGACGTGCATCGGTGAATCATGTCCCAAGCATTTATTGAATTCGTTTCGTTATGACTAAGCGAGCATTGTGACCATTGCCCATTGGCCATAAACGTTATATTTAAAACCACACGCAATAAAACTGAGAAACATTGTACAAAATGAGTATTGAAATATTAAAAACGTTTGATAGAAAACTAACCACGATAAGACTGCTTCCAGTGCCATATGAAAATTATATTAATCAAAGGAACTGTTTACTTTCACTTCTGAATTCCGAAGTTGGATTCCCGATGGGAATCAAAGTAATTAATACTCAGGGCATTGTTCAAACAAGGTCTTCGTTCTACGGCGAATACCCTAAGGTCCAATTATTTGAGACAAAGTCGTCATATTACAACTTCACGGAATGGTTCTCTAACAGTTTAGGATGTAACGGTTGTCTATATATAGGAAACAATTTGTATTAAAAGAAACGTAGGCTGTTAATGACATAGACATTGTGCTCAAACAAATAAAACTTAGTACAAGTAAGTACATTCGTTTCAGTGAAAACTGTTAAAAGCCTTTAATTAAACGCTTTGCTGTTTACAAGCGGCCGCTTCAAACTGCTGCAGTGAAATATAATTGTAAATGTTTTGTACTTCAACCGGCAATCGAAATAGTTCCTCTCCTCCTCTGGGAGTTTTACAATTTCAAATAGTTTACACGTTTTGTAGGTCATATTTTACGTGTTCTTTAATGCTTGTCGCAACCTCTATCAATCTACAATTATAATTAAACGTTAATAGCGCGCTGTCTGCAGCTTTAGCACAGGTGGTGAACATCTTAACGTCCCCAGCTCCTAGTCCCCGTGGTCACAAACGCGCTTGTTGTATTTACTAACCAGATTAAATTCATTTAAAGAAAAAAATCTCTCATAAAATTGTGTTTTTTTGTACAATTGCGTACAAAGTGTTACGCTGATGCCCGTTGTACGTGACTCCACAGCAAACCGATACTTTGATTGACAGGAATCCGCAAATGAAATCGACAACGATGAAAAAACTATTGCAAAAACTTATTTCTACGACTCTACACGAACAACGTGAGTTTCTACATTTATTAACGAAAACAGGTGGCTGGAATCGTATTTAAATTTGTTGATTTGTGTAAATAATAGGTATGGAAGTCATTATCAAAGTCAGCAATTTCGTCATACTTGAAATGAATAAGAATTATAAACCTAACCATTAATAATGAATGACTCTGCCGGGTCGGATTTACACCAGCTGTCACGTTTTTATCAGCCTTGTTTAAAAATGCTACAGAAGAAATAGATTTCATATTGCCTGCATTTAATCACTATACCTTTCAATAACTTGCAATTTGTATAATATAATTTCACAGGTGTACCACTTTCCTCAAATCTGGGCTAGATCCAGCTGGATTAGTGTCGATCGAAGTTCCAATGAACTTCTCTAGCTAGACTAAAATTAGGCTGCAGCCTGTTTTATAATTTGAGGCTACAGCTATCACCTGCTACCTATCGTAATTTAATCAAAACTAAAATTATTATCGCTTATCTATATAATTTACTACCTCATTTCAATCTTAAAATCCAGTAAGTTGTAAATGATAATTTATTTATTCTAGATACGACTTCTTTGTTCTTGTTAGTAGATAATACTTATGCTAAGGAAAAGGTTAAAAACAATGAAACACCAAATTCTCACAATACGACTATTCAAATTTTCTACAACATTTAAATATCTAAAATCCACTGACCCACAAACGAATCTAAATACGAATAATTGCATGCAAATGTATGATTGCAAAAAAATAATTAGCAAACTTGTTTGACAAGCTTGTGCTCTAAACAGCGGTAATGTGCAGCGGTAATGTGAACCTTTGAAACAGCCAGCAGTCGAGTACATCGTCGCAACGCACTTCCGCGCACAGCCGCAGTTGCACATTCCCGATTATTATGAGCTTTGACAGACCTAGCATGTTAATTAAAAAGTTTGCCTATAAAACAAAAAAACAGCTCCACATTGCCCGCAGGCGCTGCAGAGCTGTTCCATGCAGTTCGCTTGTTTTTGTTCGAAAATGAACGTGCGTAAGTGCGTAAGTTGCATATGTGTATGATCGCAGCAGAGTTTATGGAACCGTTAAGTAATATAGATGTACTTATGATAAGATGAAGGTTTCGTGGAATTACGATACAGAAGCATCAGATATTCGTTTGTAACAAATGAAATAAAAATGGTAGGCAATGGCGAATGATAGATTGACGTCACACTGCGGACTATTCATTCATATGGAGGTCCCCTATTCACTGGTTTACGCTATAATAGTTCATTAGAATAAAAACCTTGACTTCGCAATTGAAATTGGACACCGCCACCGCAAAATCCTACGTATAAATTAACTTATAGAAACGGGGGTTTTTTCTCGAACTAATATAGCCCCTTTATGTAAGTACAGACTGAGCTGCAGAGTTGTTGAATTATTTTTATTTTATACAAGTTAATATTTATTTCTACACCATATATTTTCAAGGAAAAAAGTCAGAAGAAAATTGATTGTTAGAAACGAGTTTGGCATTTTCTTAGTAACACTTTTCTTTTTCCCAGATGTCACTGCACAGCATTCGTTTGTTATAACTTAAAATAATTGAATACTGACAGATTTTTTCAGAAAAGTGTACTGTTAATACCTAACTAGCTGCACAATGAGTACCTACAAGTTGCATCTGCGACAATTGATATTCCAGCATTTCCGCAGATTTCCTTTTCAAATGGCTGTCTACTGTAAAAATACAGCAACATTAATAAAGTCTGGTGGACACAGACTGCCTCTGAATGTATATCGCTGGTGGTGCTTGGCATTTATATTACTCATACATTTTGGCTGGCGTCCTTAGGAAAATGCATTCATAACTTCTTTTTTTAATAGTGACGTTAGTAATATTAATGTTACGCAGACTGGGTCTCGTCTCGTATTTCGTATTGGTATTATGAAGAGACGATCAGCCTAATATTAGTTGGTAGTAGAGTGTGTTACTGTTAACTGCTAATGTACAGGTTATTTCAACAAAAAAGTTAGTTCGTCTATTTCGTGTCACCGTTGATGACATGCATGACAAATGACGCGAGCGCATGGCGACGAGGCTGTCGCAAGGCCAAGGTCCGTATTATGTAAATCATGGTGTTTGCGCACCGCACGGTCAGCCACGATAATCAGTAGATAATGAGATAACAACCATGCTGACGATGACACCACCGTATACAGGAAAATGTTATGAAGAATATTAATGTCTAAGATCAGTAATAGAAATCGTAGCAAGGAATTTATGATTGTTAGTCGATAGCTCATTGTTAGGAAAGAGGAGTTTCATTTGAATTTGTTTTCATAAAAGCCATTGTCTGTTTCTAGAGTATATTAAAGTAGCGTTAGAATAAAAAGAAACTTATCTTATAGGTGCAAGTTATACTTAGTTCAGCAATAATAATTCTATCCAACAAAACTAACCAATTGAAATGATGCAACGAAGCGATGATTCACGGTTGTTGTATAATTGGTAATTTTAAGACTGCAATGATGAATCCAACCCACTTGTGAAGGAGACATCTTAGATTTACCAGTGACGGAGTCACCAATTCAAGTCCATGTGTCATCTCGATTATCTATGAGGTTGTAAATGTAGTATGATTTATTGGTAATACAAATTGGCCTCAACTGAGAAGAACAAAAACCGGTCAAGTGAGTGTCATCGTAGGGTTCAGTAGTTTTTATATTTTGTTGAGCTGTGATAGTTTTATTTTTAACATCTAAAATATAGCACATAGCAGCTGTGATTTTTTCATAAAATTGTAATTATTACTCTAAAAGTCTTAATATTTTGCAAACGCATCCCTAAATCGAAAAATGATATTCTCGAACTTTTAAACTGTCCGGTAATTTCCGGAGTAACCTGTTCTAGTCGCCGTGATAGCTATTTATACCCATGCTAAATTACAGCTTTCTAATACAAAGAGTCGTTGAATTAAGCCGCGAACGACAGACGGTCAGACAGACAGACGGACATGGTGAAACAAAACCCTAGACAGTTAAAACACAAGACATATGTCACTATTGGTCATGGTATCGTGTGATGTGTCCCAGCATGTAATCACTTATACATTGTATATCACGGCATTCGGTACTTAAAAACATACAGACGAATTGAGAACCTCCTCCTTTTTGAAGTCGGTTAAAAAGAGAGGTAAATGTTACAATTTTACTTCTAAAAGAACGAGACACAAGATAAACGCACTGTCCGTATAAACAGTGGGTGATATACAGCCCCCTATCAGTCCCCTGATATGTCGCCATTACAGCGTTTATGTTACGACCATAAATTGTATTTATACATCAGGAAAACGCTACGAAAACTGATAGACAACACTGTACAATAACAGTGACAGACACCTTTGTGAAAATATAAATGAGGTCTTTATTATTCATATATTGTAAATATGTCACACTGAAATATTATTGGCAAAAGAGATTTTACAAGCTTTTATTTTACTTGTTCGTATGTATAAACTGCTACAACTATTAGCAATCAACAGTAACTAAGGTACTTATAATACCAGACTAAATAATAAAGTACCAAATCTCACTTTGCAAGCAACTTGCTCTAGCATGGAGGATTACTAGCAAGTTCGGTTCCCATGGGGTCGTGGTCGGCTGACCTTCGCATGGAAAGGGAATCGAAGCGAGAACAAACAGATCGTTGCTTGTCCGTCATGCTGTCTTACTGATACACCCTGTGCAGGGCTTTCGTAGTAGATTATTTAGTTAACAATTTAGACAAAGGTGGATAACAGAAATGAAATCAATACCTACCCATATCGTTCATTGGCTTGTCTGTCAAACATGAAGGACAGTCAATGCTTAACATAATTTGAACTTACTAACTAAAACACTAAGACACAACCATGATAGTCTACGGATATGTAATTCTTCAAATCTCCAACTCAGAGCGGATCTAAAGGGGAGTTAAAGTTTGTTTGCAAACGAAATAGTCAAAGAACAGCCGTTTAAAGTCAAAACGTAATTTCTAAACATACTATAGAAACGTAAGCAACCCAAGTCCTACACATTACTCTAATTCGTAATATCTCAATTTGTATTACGAATAATACATGCAGTGTAAACAAAATAAGGAAAAAAGAGGGTGTATTGTAACCCTCCCTTGTTCTGGCAGAATGCCCACAGTTCGTGTGCCGGCCGCCACGTGCGACCTTACCGAAATGAGTTTACTAACAATATTGCACATCTATCCAACTACATAATATAATATTTGACCAAATTCTATGCAACTATGTATTGACAGCGTCGCTTTTGTAAGGTATAACAATAGTAGTAATAGAAGACACATATATCGCAGTTTTAAAATTCTGGTTTATGCCACTAAATCCCGAAGCCATTGTTTTCGAAACTCTACGACCCATACATTCAATCCATTAAGTATAAACCGAAAGCGATGTTACTTTACAGTTATTTTTATAACGGAATGATAATTAGGTAATATGTAATTTTATCGATTTAAACCTTCAAACACACGTGATTCGAGGCACAATTGAAAGACAGTAGCAGCCCGACAACCGGCTGTCGGTTGGTCGTTGAAAGGTTAATTCTCTAGTCTAGCTCTGTTTAGTATGACCTATTTTCATTATTAATATTATAAAAGAAAAAGGTATAACTATTGACTGCAGCATATTTGATATTGATGTAAGCTTAATAAATATCGTATAAATAACTCTATGCCTATGTAGGTAAAACGCTGTATTTATCACAAAGCGCCATGAATACAATAGTGTAGGTACCTTACCTATTAATATGATTTATAACAATTAAGTTTACATAAAGCTAAACAAAGAGTTCGATTATAATTTACATGAATTGGTTATATGTTTAGGTTCATGTTGTGATAACAGTTACACCAATCTAATATTACCGAGAACAGACACGTTTGCGGTTGTCATAATGAATTTATTTATTTGTTTATTTATAGCTTTTTATCAGAGCTTACAGTTAAATTATATTAACATTATGTTAAAATTATCTAATCTACGGTAACGTTAACAGATTCTGTGTACCTTCGGACAAAGGCCTCTCCCAATTTTCTCCATTTTTCTTTATTATAAACTAGTCTTGTCCAGGTCTTTGTTTTTCCAGCCAAGTCTTCAATTTCATCGGCCCACCTTTTAAATTGCCTGCCTCTGTTTCTTTTTTGGCCTTTGGGATGCCATAGTGTTACTATCTTGCTCCATTTGTACTCTCCTCTTATAATATGGCCAGCCCACCTCCATTTAAGTAGCTTAGTTTTGTAGGTAACGTCAGTTAGCCCTGTTTTGTTTCTCAGATTGTTATTACTTACTTTATCTACTTATTTATACTATATACTTATATCTTACTTCTTTTCTTTAGGATGCTTCTTTCCATGGCTCTCTGGGTTACACTTAATCTCATACATTGTGCCTTGGCTAGTGCCCATGTTTGGCAGCCATATACCTATAAAGATAGGCAGAATGCATTTGTGTTAAAGAGTTTTCTCTTGATCTGCGTGCTAGTTTGACTATTTTTCAAAATCTCTTTCAAGGCCCAATACATTTTCCATGCATTTCCAATTCTTCTATCAATTTCCTTTGCTGTTGAGTCATGGTTGGATATTAGTTGCCCTAATGAATAGGACGCATCAAATGCATGATTATGCCTATATACTTACTACGGATTTGAATGCGCCACAGCGCCACACAAAAATTTATAATTATTACCTATGTTACTTGA